>OX451738.1:485159897-486378544 GCA_948472305.1 Vicia faba | reverse complement strand
AACAAAGTTTGACATTAATAGATGAGTGTTTGAACAATAAAAGAGATTACAATTGAAAATTCAAAATGAAAAGGACGCTCTCAATGATTTGGAATAGGAGTAGTGATCATGTTGGGAGTAGCAGGTGGATCAAATTCAATCTCCTTGGCATCAATCATGTCTTAAATCTTGTTCTTCAGAGCCCAACAGATATTTGTGTCGTGTCCAGGACTATCGGAATGGTATTCACACCTTTCATTGGGATGATAAGTAGGAGCAGAAGTGTTGGGGTTCCAGAGAGGAGCCTTTAACGTAATCAGTTATGCCTTCAACACGTGTTGCAAGGCTTGAGCCAGTGGCATATTGATCTTGGTGAATTATCTTTTAGGCGCGACCTCCTTACGTTGATTCCCCTGTTGATGTTTTCGAGGTTGCTATTGGGCTCGTGACATAGTAGTAATTTGGAGAGGTCTACTCTCCATTAAGCCAACTTCTTGTCTTATCGGAGGCTGATTAAAGACTTGATCCCCAGCTTCGGCTGTTTGTTTCATACGATTGCTTCGGTCTTGATGAAGCTTGTTGAAGAAGGCTCTCAGCTCTTCTTGTCCCTGAGCCAAGTTTTAGATAAGAGCGCATTTGGATCTTCATTATGGCTATCTCAGTTTGTAGCTGCCCCAACTCGTCATCTTGGTTGTCCTCAGGATTCTTCATGGTCATGCCCCTAGTGAGGAGTTCCTTCACTTCTTCTTGCCCCTTGGATAGGTTCAATAACATTTCTTGAAGTTGATCATTTTGAGTCTGAATGTCCTTGATAGTCTGTTCTAGAGCCATCTCTACTGAAATAAACAGTAAGCAGATGAGAAACTTGTGTGGGGAAAAACCTGTCATGATATGATGCATGATTTGTGGGTGCATGTTTTCAAGGATCTCGTGCGATAAACACAAGAAGATGTTAGAAGTTAAATTTTTATCAATAGCTTTGATTGGATAACTTCGTATCGGTGGATGTCCTTCCACGAGAATCAAGCTCACCATGTCAAGTGGGTCATAGCCCTTGACTCAAGTTGACGGCGTTTGGTTAGAGGAGAATAAATCCTCTCTCCACTTAATAAATGTGTGGTTCAACGTGACCATGCATCATATGCCCTTGAGATTCTTGAAATGGTTATTGAAAATGCAATGGTATGATGTTATGATGTTATGTACAAGTGAATAAAGCAAACAAGTCTTTATGTACAAATAATCATATACACACAAAGCAGACAAGTCATTAGGTTTAGGTTTGCATGGAGTTTGTAGGTAAGTACCCTCTTGAAGTTTAGTTGGCCTAACCTGTCCTAGAAAGTAAATGGGTTCTAGGGGATCTCAATATCACTAATCTTTCTTCATCGGGTGTAACACGATGGGAGAACTAACTTGGGATGTTTTGCATTTGATCGCAATTGTTGCGGATACAAGAGTCGCAACCGACTTTTCTTTTATCCAATAAGGAAAGGCTGAAAAGAACAGGAAAGACCTTTCGAGATTATTTCTTGAGTTCGAGGGGTAGATCATGAAAAGGGAAGGTGTTAGCACCCTTTTCATCCATAGTTATCTATGGGCTCTTAGTTGCTTGCTAGATCACTTGCTTTTGTTTGAAAGTGTGCTTTGTGGTGTGGGTTTGAAAGTATTTTGAAAATGTGCCTTTGTAATGATTCTCATCTCTATAAGAACACATACAAAGTGTTGTTTGGAAAATAAGTCAAAGAAGTGTTTGTTTTTGAAAGTGATTTTGAAAAGGGTGTCTTTGTAATGATTCTTATCTCTATAAGAACGCATATAAAGTGTTGTCTTTTAAATGTTTCAAAATGAAAGTGTTAGTGTATAAAATATTTTTGTTGTGAGCAAGCGAGCAACTAGGAGCAACCTACCTACTCAAAAGGTCTTAAAAGTTCTTTTCCTCCTCCTTTAGATGTTTCTATCTTACCATTGATTTGGTAAGAAGCCCCATCATTGGATGTGAAGGGATGGGCGTGGGACGTTTGTATAGTCATAGAAGGCAACCTATGGGACACTTTAGAAATTGTCGTTTAAGGACTAGATCGTTTACCGAAGGCAACATTGAGGGTCATCGAGGGACTACGATCTTTTATCGAGGGTCTTTGCTAAAACACCCGTGTTCGAGGGACATGACTATTTTCCGAGGCAACAAGGGGAATTACCCTAAGGGTGCATATGTGAATAATGTGTTTGATTTGCATGCATTTAGTCTTTGATTAGGGGTTGTCTACTTGTTGTTTTAATATTTCCATACATGCCCTATTTACTAGCAAGCATACAAAAGTAATAAAATGCAGAAAGATAAAACCCTACACTATTACAACCATATTGAATTGCATGAAAATATAAAGGCAAAAATAAGATAAAAGCGAGAAAAATAAAGGTCTTTAGATTGAGGCAGAAAACCCTTCGATTCTGCACTTTTTGGCTCTCTTCGACTTGGGCCTGGAGTCAGTGAAGTCATGCCCTTCAATTTTCCTGTCTTCCTCCTTCGATTGGGGGATGGAAACAGTGTAGGCGTGCCTTTCGATTGGGGCTTGGAGGCCAGCATGTTGTCCCTTTTGAGTGGGCCTGGAATCAGTGCAAGATGTAATCTGCCTTTCTGCGTCCTTCAACTAGGGGTTGAAAGTAGTGAGGGAATGCCTTTCGACTGGGCCTGCAAGTTAGTATGTTTAAAGCAAGTGTGTGTGTGTGATGAACATGTATGTATCGAAGCATGTGTGTGCATCGAAGCAGGTGTATCGAAGCATGCATGCAATGAATAGGTGTGTGTCGAAGCACACATTCTTTTCCTTTTTGTTTGAGCCTGTCGAAGCCTTAAGGCTTTGTATCGAAGTATGCATATTTTTTACTCCAACATTTTTAGGGTCTGTACAGATTAGTTCTTAAAGGAAAACACAAAAGATTAACATCAAAGGCCATGATTATTACATGTTGGTCTCAAAGATTAATCAATAAAGATGTTTGAAATGAAAGAGTTAAAGTCAGAAAGACTTACCTCAAAGCTGGTGTGTGGGCTTCGAACTTGAACTGCTACCTAGACGGTTCTGGAATTCGAAGAGTTGTCACAGGGGGTTTGCTTTTGGTTCGAAGAGTTATCACAGAAGGTTGTCCTTGAGTTTGAACAAACTTCTATGTGTGGGGTGTTCTGGATAGTTGATTTATGAGAGCTTGAAAGATGAGATAATGGATTTTGATTTTGTGTTTGTAGGTGAAAGTAGAGTTGATTTTTAAGTGAGCAAAAATTAAAAAGGTTTTTGTTTTGTTTCCCAGCTCCCTTTTCTCTCCACTCAATGTCTCCAGCCCACTTTGTGTTGTGAAGAATAGTTTATTTATAGAGGAGATTTGTTATGGTTTTGGGGGGAAAACAAATAACATTTGAACTGTTTGGGTATACTGTCCCCCTGTTTTCTTCGATGCAACTCTTATATACCTTTTTTTGTGTAAGTATGGGACTGAGACAATGCAGGCTCAGCAGTATGTGGCAGGTTGGTGCAGGACTGTTGCATAGCAGCACATCTGGCTTGGGTTTGGAAGTATATAGGACTTTGGTCAACAAACACCTTGAATACTCCACCCTTTCGTTTTGATCACTTTGACCAGACTCATCATCATACAACAATGTTTGTTTCCAACAATGTGTGTTCTACGAATGGACCCATTATAGGTCCTTCGAATCCACCAACTATGATCCATAGTGTTGAAGAGTTTAGAGGTGTAATCTAAGTATGTTGCTTAAAAGGGTTTAATTGCCCAACTTGTAAATCTAAAGAGGCTTCCCAGCTTGTAAATCAAAGGAACCTGCCCAGCTTGTAAATCGAAGGAAGCTGCCCAACTTGTAAATCGAAAGAGGTTGCCCAGCTTGTAAATCGAAGGAAGCTTCCCAACTTGTAAATTGAAAGAGGTTTCCCAACTTGAAAATTGAAGGAGGCTGCCCAGCTTATGGATAGAAGGGGGTTACTTCGAAGGAAAACATATGTCCAGTTTGAAACTTGTTAAATTAAATCCAACTTGTTTCTTTTTTGACCAAATCGAAAGGCACACTAACATCTTCAAAATTTTACATTTTCTTTATTTCTTTAAACAGGCGTTTGTAGTTACACATGTGAGAGAAATCTTGAGAAAATGAGAGGGCAAATTTTGGGGTACAACATCGGGCATTGTTCAATCTTCTTAAACCTGGAAAGCAAGTATGGCACGTTGCCGTTCGTAGCTTGAAGGTAGGAGATGATTGAACATTAAAGTGCTTAGAAATTTGCACTCGATGATGTGGTTGTTGATTATGTAGGGAATGGACTTAAAGATGTCATTTGGATAGATGATGGAGAGTTATCGGAGATGGGGTTATAGATGCCACCCAAAGTGACTGGGGAAGTGTTGGATGAAGATTTTGATGATATTATTATAAGCGAAGCAAATTGGACGTTTCGATTGGAATAAAGCAAGATGTCATGTTTCGAAATGGTATAAGCAGTGCTTTGAATGGGCATATCAAAGCTTGGAGCTTCGAGTGACAATTATGAGGATATCTTCAAAAGAAGTTTCGAAGTGATAACAAGGCTGTGTCCAAGAAATGCGTTCGAAGCGAAGAAGTGCCAAAACATTTGAAATTCAAATGCAAGCGGGATGTTCGAAATTTAAAATATATGCGCTGGAGCATTCGAAGACGCGTGGAAGCTAGAGAGAGGCATTTCTTTGCATGTTCTGAACGTGGCAGAATCTTATAGCAAGACCGTTATGGTCGAAGTAGTATAAATAGAAGTCTTAGCATTAGGATTTCGTGTGTCATATCTATTGTACAAAAAACTCAGTAAACATTCAAAATACCACATGGCTAGGGAAACGAATGCACGAGCAATGTACGTATGATAACACCAAGTGTTTATGATTTAATAAAACTCTTTATCATTTCCAGTATTTTCCTCTATCTTCATGTCAATACTATTCAAAAGCCTTTGCATTAAAATATTTTCATTCGAAGTCTTTTTACCGATGCCTTACATTTAAATGTTTTCTTTCCATTTCAAATACTTTACACTTCAGAAACTTTTGTATATTTCATGCCTTTATCTTCATGCCTTTATCATTTGAACACCTTTTTTCATTTAAAGTCATTTTACTATTTTCTTGCATTTAAATGCTTTCTTCATATTTCGAATCTTTTACATTCCAGAGAATCTTTTACATTACATGTTTTTATGCTTTGAAGTCATTTACTTGTCTTTTCTGCAGTTTTATATGTCTTTACAATTGAACTTTATTCATGTAATTTAGTTTCGCGTGCATTTACTTGATCATGTAGTTAGATCTTTAATAGAGTAATCGAAGTAAGTAAAACACCTACACAACATTCTAAATACCAACCATGAATACCAGTTCTATAATGAGAGTTATCCAAATGACCAATACATCCTAGGATCAATCTAGTCGATCCTGCGAGTTATCAAAGAGATTAAATAACAGTCATTAAGATTATTTGATAGTTTAGAGGACTAGCGGTTGTTTACCAGAAATCACTGTAAACAAATTGGCACACCTGATGGGACACGTCATTGGCCATTACGAAATTTAGAACAAAGAAAAAATTGTTGAGACGTAATCATTGTAGAAATACTCTCTGAGTGATAAGTTTGTTATTTTATGAACCTTAGAAGTGGTAGAATAACCAATAGCAACCAACCCTTATCCAGAAGAAAACGTTTGAACAAGATGTCTAATTCTGACAATCAACAAGGGGAACAAAATGCCCCACATACAACAGGCACTAATATCTCCGCCTCGATGGGAACATCTAATGTGATCCCTTCGAACGCACAGTCTGTTGCATCCTCTACCAGTAATTTAGCCACTAATGGAACAAGTGGCATATCAACTAACAGTTCGATCCTAGGAAATACTGGAACCATTGGTTACCTTGGGGGATTCTTCCCACCATCAGGGACACAAACCCATTTCGCCACCCCACTAACTAGACCACCCGATTTCGATGGTAATAGAGCCAGAAATTCCTCTTATGGAATGCCAACATCTTTTATGGCAGGCTTACACAATTCCACATCGAATTCCTCACCACAATTAGGGTCCAGGTCTGGGGAAAATCAATTTATGACAAATAACCAAGGGTCAGTGGGTTATAGTGCAATGCTTATCCTAACCACAGAAAATCAGTTGGCCTTCAGGCAATTGATGGATGACAGTAACCACAATATGATAGGAGTGTTAGCACAAACTATGCAGGAAATCTTTGCCCCAATAGTTCAAAATGTAACTGTGACAAATAGAGAAAATGCAGATAACATGAGTCGAATAGCAGATTTTTTCGCTCCCCCAGAAAGGCGTAGGCAGAATCAGGCGGGAGTTCGAGCAAACGTACCTATCATAGAACAAGTTGCTAACGACCCACCCTATAGACCAGCCAGAGAGGAGGTTAATTTGGGGGCAAGGGCACAAAGGTTAGAAGCCCCAATGATCCAAGGCCCACAAAGGGAAATTATGGAACCAGGGGCAAGGGTCGAAAGGCTAGAAGTCCCAGAGCTTCGAGAAGAACAACCTAGAGGGGTTGTCATGGTGGGTCGAAATCAAGATGCTGATGCAGTCGTTCATAGAATTCGAAACGATAACATCTTGGCAGAAAATAATTTAACCACCATGATAGAGAGAATCATGGCCCAGAATGGCCTCAACACAGGAATTCGAAGGCCAAATTATGCCTCTCCTATATTAGATTACATAATGCACACTGATTTACCAAGGGGATATAAAGTCCCTAAGTTTACAAAGTTTGCTGGGGATACCAATGAGTCAACAGTCGAACATATAGCCAGGTATCTAACCGAAGCAGGAGATATAGCCAATAATGAAGACCTTAGGATCAAATATTTCCCAAGTTCCCTGACTAAGAACGCTTTCACATGGTTCACCATTTTGCCTCCTGGGTCCATTGATACTTGGGCTCTTTTGGAGAGATTATTCCATGAACAGTTTTACATGGGGCAATCAAAAATAAGTCTGAAGGAACTAGCCAGTGTCAAGAGGAAGTTTACTGAACCCATAGACGATTATCTGAACAGATTCAGGCTCTTAAAATCTAGATGTTTTACAGTAGTGCCTGAACATGAGTTAGTCAAAATGGCTGCTGGCGGCCTGGATTACTCGATTCGAAAGAAATTAGACACTCAATACTTAAGGGATATGGCTCAATTAGCCGATAGGGTTCGACAGGTCGAAAGGCTAAAGGCCGAAAAGGCCAGAGTTTTTAAGAATAACAAAAAAAGAAAGGGTCTCCTATGTTGGAACTGAGGAAGCAGAAGAGTATCCTGAATTCGAATTCGAAGAGGTCGAAATCGACCTCGCTGAATTAAAACAGGCACCACCTTATTCCTGCAAATTATTAGTTCCCACAAAAGGGAAAGAAATTTTCGAAAATGAGAAAAGTGACAAATTCCCAAAGAAGGTTTATACCTTCAATGTAACTAAGTGTGACGAGACTTTCGATTTACTTGTCAAAGATGGCCAACTCATTGTGCCATCAAATGTCAAAATACCTCCTTTAGATCAAAGAAAGAAAAGAGGATTTTGCAAGTACCATAGTTTCCTAGGCCACAAAACCTCACAGTGTTTTCTTTTCAGGGACCTAATTCAGAATGCAATTAAAGACGGCAGACTGAAATTCGCTGATAAAGCAAAGATGAAAGTGGATGAAGATCCTTTGGATGTCGCGGACACCAATTACTCCGAGCCTGCATGCATTGGAGAAATTAACATGGTGGAAGCTGACCAAAGTGACGCTCCAGTAGGAGAGAAAGGTACTGAAAATGAAAGTTGGGTGATAGTCGAAGTTAATAAGGGGGTCACTGAAGACGCCCACAAGCAACCAATTACTTCGATCGAAGCAGCACCTTCAGCTGTTGCAAAAGAAATCCAGGCTACTGAAGGCCAGGAAAACCAAAACCAAGAATTAACACAGGTTACTGAAGGCCTGAGGCTAGAATTGGAGAAAGTCCAAATCACGAAGCCAACCTCCCCTCAGAAAGAAATATGGGATACTCTAGGGGAACCCAGTGGAAAGTTTGACTACTTGGTCAAATATTCTGCCCCAGAGAGTGCAAAGGTCCAAATTGAAGATATAAAACCTACAGGATGGGGAGATGATGACACTAAGGGGGAGGATGTTGAGGTAAACATGGTGGATATGGAGAGACCTCGCTCTGAAATGGAGGAGGTGGAGAGATACTTAGAAAAAGAAAAGTATAAAATGGAGGATAATCATGCTGGAGATGCTAGTCTTAAGGATTACCTCATGATGTGCCACAAAGGAGATACAGGAATGATACTATGCCCTAGGTGCAGCATCCTCTGTAATCAGAGAATCGCTGCAAACTTCGAGAGGGTACAAAGGGCGCGAAATGGCAACAATTGGCGCCAGAATAACCAGTTATTCAGGTGTTATCCTAAAGCTGGAGAAAGTTTGTTGGAATTTGTGCTTCGCTGCTACAAAGGGGCAACCAAATGCTTGATATGCCCAAGGTGTTCCGCTGTGTATGATCAAAGCATGGCCAGAGCCTTCGAAACAATCCCTTTCGCCCCTTGCTGGAACCACCAAGAGACTGTTCAGATGGGCCCACGTTTCGATAGCAAATACAAACAACGAAGGCCTGATAGTCCTCATCCCAAGGGCGCTCGAAGAGTGACATTCAAAATTCCTGCTGAAGTGCCAACAGACAAATAGCTGCAAGCCAGAAATGACAAAGGCAAAGGCAAATGGAGAAATAATGAACGAAACGCACGCCATGCCATGACATATAGAAGGCAGTTCAACATAGCGAAGAGGGAAGAAGTGAGACTAGAGAACTACAAAGGTAGAAACCCCATGTCAAGATCTCAGTGGCGAAGGCAACAGAGGATTCGAAAGGCTGAAAGGGAAGCTGTGGCACATAAAGGGGCAACTCCAATAAAAAAACCAAGGTGAATCTAGCACCAATAAACCCACACCAAAAAATTAAACTAAAGAAAAACCCCCAGATAATAGGAGGCTCTTCTCTGAGGTACAACCAACTGAACCAAAGGAATACACTCCAGGTCCAGAAGAAGACGAAGATATGCTGACGGATAACTTCGAATCAGAGGGGGAGTCTTTGTTCAATATCAATTGCAACGTGGTATCTGTGCTTCCTTGTGAGTTTGGACAGGAAACTGAAATTGACGAGTATGAGGAAGAAGATACCATAGATCTGATGAAGCATAGGCCTGTGTGCTACTACGTGATGGATAATGGAGTCGTTGAGGAGCAGAATGCGTTCTTCAAGCGTCCAGAACCAGCTATGAAGAATCATCTGAAGCCATTATTTATTCGGGCAAAGGTTGGTGCCCATGGCGTAAATAAGGTTCTAGTGGATGGGGGCGCTGCAGTTAACTTAATACCCCATTTCATGCTGAAAAGATTAGAAATACGCGAAGGAGACATCAAGCCACACAACATGGTTCTATCCAATTATGAAGGGAAAGTAGGCAAAACACTGGGGGTGGTTCAATTGGACTTGACAATAGGCTCAAGCTGTAGGCCCACCATGTTCATGGTGATCGAAGCCAAGGCCAACTACAACTTATTGCTAGGAAGGGAGTGGATCCATGGCGTAGGGGCAGTTCCTTCGTCAATGCACCAGCGATTAGTTTTATGGAGAGAAGATGGGATCGTGGAAAACATTGAAGCGGACCAGAGTTACTTCATGTCAGCAGTCAACTTAGTTGACAAGAGGAATTATGACAAACATCTGGCAAAGATTGCTCCTTGTGTCCCAAATGATGAAATCAACGAAACCAGAAACTCCCACTACTATATGACCCTTCGCCATGATGGCATATATTGGGATAGAAGAATAATCAGTAAAGACGAAGGAGTCGAAAGTACTATACAAAGACGGCCAGCAGGCTGGGAATTCGACAACCTTACTCATGACTGAGTCCTCCTTTTTCGAAAGGATTTCGACCTATATGGCTGAGAACGAATCAAAGGCGGCCTTAGAGGCTGAAATGAATAAACTGGCTGTAAAGATGAACGAAATAAATGGGGATAGCTCGAAAGGCTCACCCTTTGAAGAACTTGAGATAGATCAAAGGCTGGACGCCATCTATGATAAAGAACCCTTAGGCTTCGAGAGGGACCCCATAGACTCAGGTGCCAAAATGTTGGCGCAGGATCCACTCGAAGAAGTGAACTTAGGGGATGAGAACACGAAAAGAATAACCTACATAAGTGCAAAACTTAGCCCAGGCCTTAAGCAGGAAGTGATCGAAGTCCTCAAGAAAAACAAAGATTGCTTCGCGTGGGATTATGATGAAATGCCCAGTTTAAAGAGGGAGTTAGTCGAACACAGACTTCCAATCAAAGATGGCAAGAAGCCCATCAAGCAAACTCCTAGAAGATTCGCACCAGCGGTTCTCACAAAGATCAAAGCTGAGATCGAAAGGTTGTTGCGTTGCAGATTCATCAGAACCACAAGGTATGTCGAATGGTTAGCAAATATAGTGCCTGTTATTAAGAAAAATGGTTCTTTGAGAATCTGCATAGATTTTAGGGATTTAAATACTGCAACCCCTAAAGATGAGTACTCCATGCCTGTGGCAGAAATGTTAGTAGACTTTGTTGTAGGATTCGAATATTTAAGTATGTTAGATGGATACTCTGGGTATAATCAGATTTTTATTGCTGAAGAAGATGTTGCCAAGACAGCATTTCGTTGCCCAGGAGCCTTAGGCACCTACGAATGGGTGGTGATGCCTTTTGGTTTAAAAAATGCTGGGGCAACTTATCAAAGGGCAATGAATTCGATTTTCCATGATTTCATTGAAACATTTATGCAGGTGTATATTGATGATATAGTCATCAAATCAATATCTGCAGAAACCCATTTGCATCATTTGAGCCAATCATTCGAACGAATGAGAAAACATGGCTTAAAGATGAATCCCCTTAAATGTGCATTTTTTGTGCCGGCTGGAGATTTCCTTGGCTTTGTGGTTCACAAGAAAGGAATTGAGATCAACCAAAACAAAACCAAAGCCATAATGGAGACGAAAGCACCTATGTCAAAAAGGGAGCTGCAATCTTTGCTAGGGAAGATTAACTTTCTCAGAAGGTTCATTTCGAATCTGAGTGGAAGAACCCAAGCTTTCTCTCCGTTGCTTCGTTTAAAGCAAGGCCAAGCCTTCGAGTGGAACGAAGCCCATCAGGAGGCATTTGACAAGATAAAAAGATATCTCTCTCAGCCTCCTATCTTGTCTCCACCTTCATGGGGAAAGCCCATGAGATTGTACATATATGCCTCTGAAGTTAGTATAGGTAGTATGTTAGCACAAGAAGATAGCAATGGCATCGAAAGAGCCATATACTATTTAAGTAGAGTATTGAATGATGCAGAGACTAGATATAGCAATTTAGAAAAGCTATGTCTCTGTTTGTACTTTTCTTGTATGAAACTCAAGTATTATATAAAGCATGTTGATGTTTATGTTTCATCTCATTTCAATGTCATTAAACACATGCTTTCAAAACCAATAATGCATAGCAGAGTTAGTAAATGGGCTTTAGCCTTAACAGAATATTCTTTGACTTTCATGCCTCTAAAATCTGTGAAAGGCCAAGTGATTCCTGATTTCATTGTGGACCATTCATTGGTTGAACAGACTGTCATGAGTTACGTCGAAATGCAACCATGGAAATTATACTTTGATGGTTCGACCCACAGGAATGGAAGTGGTATTGGAGTCCTTATAATTTCTCCTGAAGGAATTCCAACAAAATTCAAGTATAAATTAGATGGTCCTCGTTGCTCGAACAACGAAGCTGAGTATGAAGCGCTTATTGTTGGACTTGAAGCTTTGTTGGAATTGGGGGCAACTAGAGTCGAAATTAAAGGAGACTAAGAATTAGTAGTCAAGCAAATAACAAAGGAGTATAAATGCATAAAGGAAAACCTGATGATATACTTCGTCATAGTTAATAGGCTACTTAGAAAATTTGAATACATGGATATTCAACATATACCAAGAATAGAAAACCAAGAAGCAAATGACTTAGCACAGTTGGCTTCAGGTTATAAAGTTTCTGCCAGAAACTTTGAGGATTTAGTTGAATTAAGGGATAGAGTTATGGCTACTAGATTCACACCATCTGATCTAGAGAGTATGAAATTGGGTTATGCTGAGAAACAGGGATTCGAAATATTAGCCATACACACTTTATCAGATGCAGATTGGCGAAGTCCACTTGCGAGTTATTTAACAAACCCAACTCTGAATGTTGATAGGAAGATAAAATATAGAGCATTGTCATATGTCCTCATGGGAAACGAATTGTTCAAAAAGACCCAAGAAGGCGTATTACTGAAATGCCTAGGAGAAAGTGAGGCATACTTAGCATTGTCAAAAGTCCACAATGGGGCATGTGGGGCACATCAAGCAGGTCATAAAATGAAATGGCTGTTATTTCGATATGGCATGTATTGGCCCAGCATGCTCAAAGATTATATAGACTTTGCTAAAGGTTGTGAAGAATGTCAGAAACATGCAGGGATTCAACATGCCCCTGCAAGTGAGTTGCATTCAATCATTAAACCATGGCCATTTAGAGGATGGGCATTGGATTTAATAGGAGAAATAAATCCTGCTTCGTCTAAAGGACAGAAATATATCTTGGTAGGAATAGATTATTTTACCAAGTGGATCGAAGCAATACCATTAATAGTTGTTAATCAAGAGGCTATTATTGAGTTCATACAGAAACAAATTATCTATAGGTTCGGATTGCCAGAAAGCATAACCACAGACCAAGGTTCTGTGTTTACTGGTAGAAAGATGCAAGAATTTGCTCAAGAAATGGGGTTTAGATTACTAACATCAACGCCATATTATGCTCAAGCAAATGGTCAGGTCGAAGCAGCTAATAAAGTGATAATAGGGTTAATCAAGAAACATATTGGTAAAAAGCCAAGAAACTGGCATAAAACTTTAGACCAAATACTATGGGCCTGTAGGACATCTCCTAAAGAAGCTACTAACACCACACCTTTCCAACTCACATTTGGTCATGATGCAGTTCTGCCAGTAGAAATTCATCTACAATCAATTCGAGTTCAAAGACAAAACGAAATTCCAACTGCATTATATTGGGAAATGATGATGAATGAGTTAGTTGAGTTGGATGAAGTTAGATTGCATGCATTGGAAATCTTGATGAGACAAAAGAAAAGAGTGGCCAGGACATATAACAAAAGGGTGAAAGGAAAAGCATTCACTATTAATGACTTAGTCTGGAAAGTCATATTGCCCATGGACAAGAAAAATAAAACGTTAGGTAAATGGTCACCTCATTGGGAAGGACCTTTTCGAATAATAAAGGTATTTTCAAACAATGCATATGAAATCGAAGAATTGATGGATG
The DNA here is from genome assembly GCA_948472305.1 of Vicia faba. Lineage (NCBI taxonomy): Eukaryota > Viridiplantae > Streptophyta > Magnoliopsida > Fabales > Fabaceae > Vicia > Vicia faba. The sequence goes on along the minus strand of OX451738.1, from coordinate 486,365,088 downwards.
ATAAACAAATCCTAAAGGTTAATGGGAAATATTTAAAGAAATATAAGCCACGCCTGCAGGAGATTCGAATAATAACAACGTAATCAAGACATCATAAAAATGCCAAAATGGTAAGTATGGGATTGCCAAAATGGCATTGTTCAGATGTTACAGACAAAAAACCAAATTTCAAAACTAATCAACACTAAGATTTAAAAGTAGACATTATTCTTCAATCTGTTAAAGGTACTTCGAAAAGACTCAAGCCTTTGCTGAGTAAAACGTCTTGCCCCCTCTAGGGTGGCCACTTCTCCCTTGAGTTGTTCTGCGGTTTCCATTTCTGCAAGCCCTTTGTTGAGGAGCTCTTCAAATTGGTTGCCAACAGTGTTGGTTTCGTAGGCTAATTGTTGTTCTTGAGCCTCTTTAACCTTCTGTTGAAGTTCCTGAATTTTCCTTTCCCAGAGAAGGATAGACTCAACCCGAGCTTCATAATCAGTTTTTGCTTGCTTTAGATGCATGGCTTGATCCTCAGCTTCTTGAGAGAGTTTCGAAGCATGCTCATAAGCAGCATCCATTGCAGTTCGTTTTTCTTGAACCTTTCTGGCAGCAAATTCATCTTGGAGAAGGCACCCAGTCACGTTGTCTAGCAGAGATTGAAGATCGAACAAGATAGTGCTAACTGGCGAAGAGCAGGTAGCAAGGTTGACTTTTGTAAGTAGTTCCTTCATAGTGTAGCAAGCTGTGCTATCCTGTTTGAGCACTTCGAACAAATCCACATCAAGAATTGTTCTCCTAATCCTGTTAAGAAGTACAATTCTATCATCTGTGGGCAACGGATGGCTAGTAGAACTTGTGCCAGCCCTAGCAGGTGGAATATCCCTTTGAGCTAGCTTCGCCTTCATGTACCCAATTGGGTCATTTTGTCTTAGGAAAGCAAGCTCCTCTTCAGTCATTCGGGATAGAGACGGTTGAGGGAGTTCCACGCGCAAGGGAGTCACATCCATTTCGACTTCCATGGGTTTATTGGTCGCATCACCATCACCTTCATTCGTTTCATGCTCATTGTCTTCTTCATTATCATCCAAATCCACCACTTCGATATCTTCGTTCTCGCTGCTATTTGCATCTGACTCCGTCCCAGCAGTCGAACCATCGTTGGCATCTTCTTCCTCAGACCCTTCCTCTGCAGATTCTTTGTTTCTTTGATCAGAATCAGCTTTCTCTCCTTCAGCGTGAATGTCCTTTGGATCCTCTTGAAGGGTTTCAAGAGGGGACTTTTGAAGAGAAGTTCTTTGTAAAGTCTCTGCAGATTCATGAAGCGTTGCTTCATTTGTTTCTTTTAACGGAGGAGAAGTACTCTGATCATCTTGTTGCTCTGAAGCCCCAGCCAGAACCTCCATATTGGAGGACCCTTTGTTCTGCACCAGGTTGCTGGAATCCCCTTGAGGAGAAGAGTTGATCGGAGCAACAGTTTTTGATGGTGAAGTCGAAGTGGTAAGAGCTGGATTCAAAATTCCCTGCAGAGGCAAAAGAATATTAAAAGCATTAACCAAGGTAATGAATAATTATTTTGTCAAAGATTTAAAGTTCAAATTACCTGTGGACTCTCAGAAGAGAGGTTGCTATCTATGCGTTCCAACATTACGTTGGAGGTCGAAGGTGGAATTTTGGATTTAGTTGAGGGAGCAGCATCCCTGGAATCGAGTCCAGAGACACTAGTTGGTACATCGCTTTTGGAAATTTCCTTCTTCTGCTTCTTCTTCGAAGCAGCTGGTGAATTCCCTCCAGCATTGGAATCCTTCTCAAAAGTGTTTGTTTTTCTTTTCTTTGGAGTTGTTGGCGGGAGTTTGCTAGTCTGAAAAGATTTAAACAATAAGTTAGATACAAATCATGAAACATTAGTGTATTCGAAACATCAAGGCTAATGGATTACCTGTGGAATTGGGGCACTGGTTATTACTGGTGTTGTTGTTGTTGTTGTTACAACAGTTTTTGTAGGTTTGGATAGAGTCACATTATCAATGGTTTCGACAGATGCCTGAGAGGCGCTTCCCTCTTTCGACTTTGAAGCAGCAGTCTTTATCCTGATGGCTGAAAATCGAAACAATTAAGGCAAAAGTTAAAAATGTAGAAAATGAGAAACATTTGGGATTTTTTCCAAGCATTCGCACCTGCGCCTTGATCAGATTTAATCGACATGGCAGAAAGGTCATAACGAAGATGTCCTGGGAAATCGTGGAGCCAATGTCGAGCCCATGTCACAGTCTCAGATGGCTTTGGTTTCTTTTGAAGATATTTGAACATTTCTTTGCAAGTGAACCACCAAGGGTATGGAGGAAACCAAGCCAGGGCCAGTTCTGAGGTAGGTAATCTAGGAAATTTAGGTGGATGCATTTCAAATGCCAACCTATACCTATCCTCAGGTGACAACCCTGAAGGAAGTTTTAACTTAGAAACTTTTTCTTTAAATTTTTCCTTCAAGGTCTCAACCGCTTGATGCACAGTGGATTCCAAGTGTGTGGGATCATAAGTAGTTTCGAAATAATTTTGAAAAGCCCTTGTACCTGCACATCGAACGCATCAGTTAGTTTCTGCTGAATAGTGAGGGTATTGAACATATTAGACTGATAGAACTTTGTCCACCATTCCAGAAACCCCTTTGCTGTAAGGTGTGTAGGTTCGAAAGATATTAGTTCAAAGTGGGCGAAGCCTTGGTATTGTTCCTGCTGTAGTTTGGCTTCTCTTGCCTTAAAGGTTCGCCCATAGGTGATGGTACTTTCTATTTGGAATAGGGGTTCAGGGATTAGTTGGCACAAGCCAAATTGTCTCGAAACGAAGTTGGTTTGATAAGCAAAAAGGAAGATTTGATTCTTAGCAGGAGTAATTCGTGAGGAGATTAGTCTGGGAAGCAAAAAGGCTTTCCATACATTTTGGATTTCTTTGCTTTTGATTGCTTCTGAGAGAGCCATAGTGAACCATGATGGTCCATGAGTCCTTGAAGAAAAAGGCACCATGGTCTCTTCGAATTTATGCCTCTTGGAGAAAATCATGATATATTTTGAGAAGAGAACTTTGAAGTCATCCTTATCATCGTTTAGGGTAAGTCTTCGCAGCCTAGTGCCCTCGATGATTCTATCCGTTATTTCTGGGTCTTGTTCAGCAATAGTATTGGCAGTTGATAGTGAAGGTTCGAACATGGCATTAAGCCATAACTGGAGTAACCAGAAAGGGCCAGCTAGCAGGATGTTTTTGGAGGTGTGGGATTTCAAACTTGAAATAACTGATCTTAGACTTTCGTAAAGATCAACTAGTAGCAGTTCGCTTAAACACACCCTCCGATTCTCATGTAAATCTCTAGCCAGAGGAATAAACCTACTGGCTACCTGTAGGGATCTACTGCAAAAGACATACCTTGATAACCATAAGTTTAGAAAGGCAATGTGTTCCACATCCGATACACTGTCTCCTTCGGTATGATAGTGGCTAATAAACTTTGAAAAGCTAGCTAATTTGACTTCGAAGTCAATAATGCTCGAATGCTCTTCATTGTCAGGAATATAGGTTTCTCCTATTGGTGATAACCCAGTAATGGCTGCTATGTCAAAAAAGGTGGGTGTAATCATTCCACCAGGGAGATGGAAAGTATTGTAAGTACTGTCCCAGAAATATAAGGACGCGAATAATAATGGGTGGCTATAGGTAAATCCTGGTTTCGATAGTTTAATAAAGTTGTAAATACCTAATTCTTCCCATTGTTGGGATTTCTTAGCTTCTACTTTAGTAAACCAGTTGTGATAAGCTGTGTCGGAGGTGGGGCAAGATCGAAATGGTTTGAAGTTACTCTTTACATAATCTAGCATAAAAGGGTCCTTAGGGGGAATGATTGGGTTTTCCACGGTGGTCGAATCAGAAGACTCTACTGTCTTAGGGGTATCCATTTTATTAAATAGAGGTTTAAAATTATAACAAACAGGGAAAAAATTTCCGGTGTCTTTTAAGATTTCAAAGACTGTAAGAGGGCCCATTAAAGCTAACCTCTTGCCAGCGGCGTTAGTAGGAATTAGTACCTGGGATGCATAGAGCATTTCCTTCTCTTTTGAGATCATCTGAGGAATAAGAACAGATTGACCTTGGTAGGTGCCAACCTTGCTTTCCATTATGGTTCCTGTGTTCTTTCCTTTCTTTTTGGAAGCTTTTTCAGTTGAGATGAAGTTGAAGAAGACATTGTTTGAAGAGTGTTGGAAGTTTTTTAGGGTTTCGGTGAGAAAAGAGGAAGAAAAGATTTAGAATGTGGGAAGAAAAGAAAAAAGACTAAGTTTATGGGTTTTTATAGTGTGGAAGTTTAAACATCCACTGAGTGAGATTGTGATACGTGGTAGTCGTGGGTTGGTTTGAGAAGGAGGTGGCGTAAAGTTAATATTGGTAATAGGCGTGATTAAATGATAATCATTGTTTTGTAACTGCACCATGCTGTGAAATGGTTCAAGGCGGTTAAGGAATCTGAAAAGCGTCATGATTGACGTGACTGGAGTCATATGCAATAAATGTTACGATGATTCGAAGGTCGCATCAAAATCTTGTGTATATGTTTAAAATAAGTATTTCTCAAAGGAATCGAAATACATATTTTAAAGGGGCATTTTGTTGGCTGAAGATTTTGATGATATTATTAGAAGCGAAGCAAATTGGACGTTTCGATTAGAATAAAGCAAGATTTCATGTTTCGAAATGGTAGAAGCAGTGCTTCGAATGGGCATATCAAAGCTTGGAGCTTCGAGTGACAGTTATGAGGATATCTTCAAAAGAAGTTTCGAAGTGATAACAAGGCTGTGTCCAAGAAATGCGTTCGAAGCGAAGAAGTGCCAAAACATTTGAAATTCAAATGCAAGCGGGATGTTCGAAATTTAAAATATATGCGCTGGAGCATTCGAAGACGCGTGGAAGCTAGAGAGAGGCATTGCTTTGCATGTTCTGAACGTGGCAGAATCTTATAGCAAGACCGTTATGGTCGAAGTAGTATAAATAGAAGTCTTAGCATTAGGATTTCGTGTGTCATATCTATTATACAAAAAACTCAGTAAACATTCAAAATACCACATGGCTAGGGAAACGAATGCACGAGCAATGTACGTATGATAACACCAAGTGTTTATGATTTAATAAAACTCTTTATCATTTCCAGTATTTTCCTCTATCTTCATGTCAATACTATTCAAAAGCCTTTGCATTAAAATATTTTCATTCGAAGTCTTTTTACTGATGCCTTACATTTAAATGTTTTCTTTCCATTTCAAATACTTCACACTTCAGAAACTTTTGTATATTTCATGCCTTTATCTTCATGCCTTTATCATTTGAACACCTTTTTTCATTTAAAGTCATTTTACTGTTTTCTTGCATTTAAACGCTTTCTTCATATTTCGAATCTTTTACATTCCAGAGAATCTTTTACATTACATGTTTTTATGCTTCAAAGTCATTTACTTGTCTTTTCTGCAGTTTTATATGTCTTTACAATTGAACTTTATTCATGCAATTTAGTTTCGCGCGCATTTACTTGATCATGTAGTTAGATCTTTAATAGAGTAATCGAAGTAAGTAAAACACCTACACAACATTCTAAATACCAACCATGAATGCCAGTTCTATAATGAGAGTTATCCAAATGACCAATACATTCTAGGATCAATCTAGTCGATCCTGCGAGTTACCAGAGAGATTAAATAACAGTCATTAAGATTATTTGATAGTTTGGAGGACTAGCGGTTGTTTACCAGAAATCACTGTAAACAGGAAGGTATCAGAATAAATCGTTTGGTTGATTTATACTGAAATAGTAGATGTCTTTTGTCTATTTTTAACCGGAAGAGATAAATCTAACCAGAAGAGGTCTTCATTTGCTTGTTATTAACTGGAAGAAATGAATCTAACCAGAAGAAGTCTTTGATTGTTTATTTGTGATGGGCCTGCGTATGGCTGTTTTTGGGAGACATATGAGAGATAAACCTGGGTAGGGCTGCTTCATGATGAATCCATATGAAACTTCACCTAGAGTTTGAGAGAAGGATCCTGGGTAGAGAATACTTCGGGATGAGTCTGTGTGAAACTGCATTTGGAAATGAGAAGGAACTTGGGTAGGGTTACTTCATGATGAGTCAGGGTAAAAATGCATCTGAAATGAGAAGGAACCTGGGTAGGGTTACTTCATGATGAGAAGGAATCCTTGTAAGATTGCTTCATGATGAGCCAGTGTAAAGTTGCACCTGGTCATATAGGTAGTTTCTCTGTCTTGCTTCAGAAACTAATCTTGGACCTATTGAAAATTGTTGATGATAATCATTTGTTGATTGACATTTTCCTGAAAAGGTAAAACATTAGCTGTATGCAATGTCATAATGTATGAAATGTATGGTGTCCTCAAAATAAATGAGATTATGCCATATGCATTTATCATGTATGTGTGATACGGTGGAAGAACTGACTATGGTTTTGCGTTTGTTTTCGCAAATGTTTCGGTTGAGCAAGAGTCGCCACCGACTTTTTATTTTATCCTAAGGAAAGGTTTAAAAAGCACAGCAAAAACCTTTGAGATGTTTTCTTGGGTTCGGGGAGTAGATTATAGAAAGGGAAGGTATTAACACCCTTTCTATCCATGGTTATCCATGGGCTCTTAGTTACTTGCTTAGATCAACTTGCCTTGATTTTCAATTGTTTGAAATGGTGCTTTGTGTGTGTGGGTTTGAAAATGTTTTGAAAAGAGGCCAATGTGGTGGCAACCTTTGTAATGATCCATGTTGGGATGTATACAAAGGTGTATGTCTTTTGAAAAGGTTTTCATTTGTTTTTGAAAGTTTGTTTTTGAAAGTGTTGTGAGGTGTGGTTTTAGAAAATAGGCAAGTGTTTTGTTTTGCAAGTTTGATTCAAGTAACTAAGAGGTTATCTACTCCTAAATTTCTCAAAGATTATTGCTATGTTTTAACCCTTTTAACAATTTTGTTCCACCATTGCATTTGGTGGACAATCTTGTGTTAGGATGTGAAAGGGACGGGCGCGGGTCATCGTTTAGACCATAAATGCAATGGTGCCAAGTATCTTTGGGCAATTTTCTTTAAGGGACTTGATCATTTTTAGGCAACTTTCGAAAGCGTCATCGAGGGACTATGATCATTTGATTGTTTGTTTTGTTTTTGCCCAAAAGAGACCTAACATGCAATATGGCCCATTTATTGAAGGCAACAAGTGGAATACCCTAGGGGTGCAAGTGTGATTAGTGTTGTCCATTTTCATGCTTGTTTATCTTGAAATTAGGTCAAATTATTTTTGTTGTTTTTTATTCGCATACAAACCCTAATTCTAACATGGTATAATTAGAAAGCATTAAAGTGCGAAAAATAAAGTTACTAAGCTATTACAACACAGTATATGGGAAGGGGGGTACAAATGTTCAAATGGGGGGTATTTTGACAAGGAATTTAAACCTAAACTATTACATCAATTTGGAATTATTTACAAGATATTTAATTGCACAAATTAAATAGAAATAAAATAAATATGCAAGATGCAAAAAAATGTTTTTTATGTGTATGAAAAAAAAAGTATTTTTATATGTCAAATAAACAAAATAAAAAGTATTATTTTTTTGGATTTTTTTATGTTTTAGGGCAAACCCTAATTTTATTAAGTAAAATGTATTAATTATTTAATATGTACAAATATTTATCAATTATGTGCAAAAAAAAAAAGAAGTATATTTGTAAAAAAGGTATTTTTAATATTAAATATTAATAAAAATAAAAATGTGTATATTTTGCATTATTTACTAAATATGCTAATAAATATGTATGTATTTGTATTTATTTATTAACTATATATTATATATACAAAAATAATAATATTTAACATTTATAAAAAAAGTGGTATATAAAATATTTTCAGAAGATAAAATGAAATAAAAATGGAAAATAAAATGTGTTTGCACTATTTTAGTATTTTTCAAATAAAAGTATGTTTATATGTTTATTTATGTACAAATATTAACCTAAACAAATAAATACCTAATAAATATGAAAATGATGTAAAAAATATTTTTTTATATTTTTAATATTATAAGAAAAAATAAATAAGTCAGAACAAAAAAAGAAAAGTCAAAAATCATGAAAATAAGCAAAATGGGCCTAGGGGGTGAAAAAGCAAAAGCATGGTGTAAAAAGAAAGTCAACTCGGGCCCAGCCCAAGAAGACTTCATCTTCAACCTCAGAACAATGTTTGAACAACCATCCACGCGTTTTCTATCTCCCAATTCCTAGACTTTCAAGCAAAACTCACAACATGAAAAATGTAGAGCATTAAAAGACGAATCCAACCATATAAAGAACTTGACTTAACTCTCTAAGATGAGAGAGAATTCCTTCTCCCCCAATTCCTGACCTAGTTTTTGTTCAATGTTCAGACTTAAAATTCTCTAAGCGCACATAATATAAATGAAATCTAATTACATGGGCATGTTCAGGGCTATGAATGTGACATGTTTTCTTCACAAACCTAAAGCTAACAATGCCTGGATAGAGAGATACGAGTTCATGAACTTACCTGTTCAGTTGAAGTTGTATCTGGTGATGGAGGTGTCTTCAATGCAAGGTGATGATTGGTACTGCTTCCTTGATGTCCAGGGATGCTATTCCAAGCTTTACTTTGTCTTGAAACCTTTTGAATCGTGCTATGGAACTTCAACTGCAAAACAAGAAAATGAAAATGGTGATGTAGCCTGGGAGTGTTACAGGTCGTGCTTGAGGTTTGGAATAGCTTCAAGGGATATTATGGGATGTGTTTGAAGTGTTTTTAGCAAGAATGCATGGAAGGCTTGAGCTATGGAACTCAAACTGCAGCAGGTGCTCTGTTTGGGCAGTTTGAGGGTGATTCTGGGAATGGGGAGGTATTGGGGATGCTAGGCTCGTGTTTCAGCTTAGGATGGATGATTAGAAAATTTTTGACAAGTTTTCTTAAGCATGTGTTAGCTGATATGAAAGTTGTGTTTAGTTATGGCAAGTTTCTTCTACTTTAAGCAACCAATGGCCAAGTTGAGTTTCTAGCTTGTACAGGCCCCCCTAATGTGCTGCATAACTCAGTCTTGATCAGTGCAATTAGTCCATAAACTTGTGCCAAAGAGATCTTAACTGTACTTGCTTGGATTTGCTTTAGACATAAAGTTCACTTTTGCAAAAATGGATATAATGCTTTTTCCAATTTGGGACTAAACCTTTATGCAATGCTTGAACACATAGAATATGGTCTTGGCACAAAGGATTGGCATTAAATTAAGGAGTGTAATTGAGATAAAAGACTTGTAATCAAGGAAAACATGCTGAATTCAAAATGGCACAAATGTATGAACATGTAACTTGGCCAAATCAAAAGTGAGTTTTTCCCATATTGCCAAATTCGATTCTCTCTAACCATGAGGTTGTTTGATGAGTTCTTGGACATTTTGGAAAGCTTGGAATGTTTACTACAATCCATCTTTGAAATGCAAATTGAAATTCCAAGTGGAAGTATATGAAAAATGGTCTTGAAGTTAGGTAAAAACCCTGCCTAAAATAGGTCAAATTTTCTCTAAGTTAAGAATGGTTTGGTACCCTTGTTCCAAAAATTGTAACTTGAGATACAAGCTTCTTTTGGGAAAACTTTGTGAATCAAAGTTGTAGATTTTGCAATAGGCTACAACTTTCATGTTTTGACTTTTGCTTGAATCCAAATGAATCTTGGTGAGAAAGTGGGGCAAAGTTAGGAAAAAATTAGGGTTTTTCATAACTTAGAAAAATTCTAAGTTATGAAAAATCTTCATTTCAAACCCTAATTTGCAATTCTTGATTTCTTGATGAACAAGTTTCATGATTTGGCATGTTTTGATGAAAAATGAATCTTGACACTTAATTTTGACCAAAAAGTCAAAGTTTGACTTTTCAGTATACAGTCAAAATTGATCAATTGACTGGGAAATTCAACTGTCAATCTTGTGTATTTGGGATCTTTTGAACTTGTTGAGTATGTCAAGACAATTCCATGGGGTCCTTGAGTCCATATGTGAGCTTGGTTTGCCATTGGTTAGGTCAAACAGTCAAAAATTGCCTTTGTGCAGTCAAAACCCTAAAAATGACCATTTTGCCCTTTTGGTGATTTGATCAAATTTCTTGTGGAATTATGATCCAAACTTGATCAAATGGTCCATGTGAGTTCATAATGTTGATGTGGGTCAATTTTCATGATATTTGACTGTCAATTGGCCACAGTTGACTTTTTCCCCAATACAGTTGATTTCTAGGTCAACTGTCCAATTGACTGGGCAAAATTTGGAATCAAGACTTGAAACTTGGTATGGATAAACTTGGGAGTCCAACATGAAGCATGAAAGTCATATTAGGCATTTTAGGTCAAAACAACTTTGTTCAAACACAAACCCTAATTTGGGTCAACAGTGCAAGGAGAAGTCTTGAGCAGAGGAAACCCTAATTGGATCTTGAGCTCCAAGGGTTTTGTGATGAGAAAATGTTGAGGAAATGGGAGGGAAAATTTTGGGGTACAACAGTTGCCCCTGTTCAATCTTCTTGAACCTGAAGAGTTAGATTGGCAAGTTTGCCTTTCGTGACTCGAGGGTAAAAGGAGATTGGACACTAGAGTGCCCGGAAATTTGCACTCGCATGTTGGAGTATCAGCAATGTGATGTCGGGAGTGGGCTTATAGATGCCATTTGAAGAGATGGTGGATAGGGAGATGGGCTTATAGATACCATCTGGAGATGTGACAGAACCTTGTCGGGAATGGGCTTATAGATTCCATTTGGAAGTGTTGATCGCATAAGAGATTCCTTAGCGAGAACTTGTGTATTTGAGAAAGACAGATGTTTTCCTGGCTTGTTACAAGTGTTTGATCTTCAATCTCCTCATGCAGATATGCCCTGGCTAGATACAGGTGTCGAATCTACAATCGGTTGCTCACAGATGTGCCCTGGCTGGATACAAGAATCGAATCCGGAAATAGTTGTCAACAGATATGCCCTGGCTGGATACAGGAATCGAATCTTCGAACTCTTTAGACGTGCCCTGGCTAGATACAGGAATCGAGTCTGGAAATATGGTCAACAGATATGCCCTGGCTGGATGCAGGAATCGAATATGGAATTGTGATAGTTGCTAGATATGCCCTGGCTGGATACAGAAATCGAATCTTCAAACTCTTCAGACGTGCCATGGCTAGATACAAGAATCGAGTCTGGAAACTGATCACTCACAGATGTGCCCTGGCTAGATACAGGTATCGAATCTGGAATTGTGACAGTTGAAGGTAGTTGTCTTTGGGATTGTCTTTTTCCCTGAAAAGGCAAAAACATCAGTTGTATGCAATGTCATGATGCATGATGTCATGATGTTCAACATGAGATAGTGTTGTATGCATTTTATCATGTATGTAAGCAAGATGTATGAAATGTAAAATGTTTATGAATGTATTTTCGTCTAGGAAAATAAATCCTTGACGACCGGTCGGGGAATTAAATCCTGGGCTGACGTTGAAGAGCAGAGCTCTTTGCTTCCGCTGGGGATGATGGTTGCAAGAATACACCGGTAGGAGAAGATGACTCCGTTGGGGAATAAACTTGTTGGAGAGATTACTCTGAGGGGAATTACTCTGTGGAAAGAGATACTTCGCTGAAGTTTGACGAGAGCTTCATTGAGGATTTCAATGATGGACTCCGCTGGGGATAACAAAGATGAGCTCCTCTGGGGATGACAATGATAAACTCCGCTGGGGATACCAAAGATAAACTCCTCTGGGGATGACAATAATAAACTCCGCTGGGGATTGTGTTGACAAGTTATGTTGGGGAACTTTGATGAACTCCGCTGGGGATAGGAAGAACTTTGCCGAGGGCGATCTTCCGTGGTAATTTGCTGAGGATAACCCAGTTATAAGCCCTTGTGAGGAATAACTTTGAATAAAACTCGGGAGAGACGTCCGTACTCTGCAGGGGATAAGATTCCAGAATCTACTGGGGATAAGCTTTAAGACCTGCTGGGGATATGAATTCCGCTTTCCTGGGGAAACCTTCAGACTGTACTGGAAAATGATCCCATTGGAGTGTCCGTATTCTGCCGGGGAACAATCTTAGATCAAGACTGCCGGGGATGCTTGCTGATGAATGCCTTTACTCCGCTGGGGAATATTGTTATCTTGTCTTACTCTATGGGGAGTTGAGATAACTTGATCACATTCTTCAGTTGGACCTACCTTGGTACCTTGGCGGACAAAGCAACCAGACTGCATTAGACAACTTTACATTGCCCCTGTTTCTGATGTCACTTGTAATTAGTCTTTTGTTTCATATGCAAATATTTATGAATCAGCAATTTAATGTCAAATGCATATATCAAAAATGAACATTGGACGTTCTTCGCAAGACAAAACAGAAAAAAGGAAAAACAATGGCAATTTGTCTGGAAAACTGAATCTGTATTGATTTTGAAATTTGCCTGTAAATAGGCGTTTTTTGTACAAGAGGCTGACGTCCTAGTAAGAGAACGCCGCCGAATAACACAAAGTTTATACAATCTTGAAAAGGAAATAAAACAGCTATGTGCATGATATTCTCACTGGGTTCCGACTCTGCTATCGCCTTTATGTCTTCAAGCGTCTCATCACTTTGTTGCTTAGTTGAAGATGAAGTTGATTGATCGATGCCGAAGTCTGAGCCAGATAATTAATGCCGAATTCTGGATGCTAGGTGATCCAATGAGACATAGTGTTACGCTTTATCCCTAACTTTTGCCTGGACCGCCCTTTCGGGTTTTCAGTCCACCGGGATACCCATTTTTGCCCAAGCCGCCTTTTCAGGTTTTCGACTTGCCGGGTGTACAGATTTTTTTTTATCCCTTATTTTTGCCCGAACCCTTTTGGTTCGCCAGGAAGCCCTTATTTTTGCCTAGGTATGTCAACCTAGCGGGTCTTTTATTTATGCGTAGTATCTTTTTACTATGTCTGCATTGGCGGGGTGAGGAAGGTCGTCACCATCCATGGTGGTTAGAATCATGGCTCCTCCTGAGAACACATGTTTAACCACAAATGGCCCTTCGTATGTGGGGGTCCATTTGCCCCGGGGATCACTTTGAGGAAGGATGATGCGCTTGATTACCAGGTCCCCAACTTGATACTCTTGTGGTCTGACTTTCTTGTTAAATGCCCTGATCATTCGTTTTTGGTACGTCTGACCATGACAGATAGCGGTGAGTCTCTTTTCGTCAATCAAGTTTAATTGATCAAGTCGAGTCTGGATCCAGTCATCTTCACTCAAGTCTGCATCCTTCATTATCCGGAGAGAGGGTATCTGGACTTCAATCGGCAAGACTGCCTCCATGCCATAGACCAAGGAAAAGGGCGTTGCCCCGGTTGACGTCCTTGCTGAGGTACGGTACCCATGAAGAGCAAACGGTAACATTCCGTGCCAATCTTTGTAGGTCACTGTCATCTTCTGCACAATTTTCTTGATATTCTTATTAGCCGCTTCTACAGCCCCATTCATCTTCGGCCGATAAGGAGAAGAGTTGTGGTGCTGTATCTTGAATTGCTCGCAGAGCTCAGTGATCATTTTATTGTTAAGATTGGTACCATTGTCCGTAATGATTCTTTCCGGGACGCCGTACCGACAGATCAGGTTATGCCGAATGAAGCGTGCCACGACGCTCTTGGTTACCGTGGCGTAGGAAGCTGCCTCAACCCACTTCGTGAAGTAATCGATCGCTACCAAGATGAAGTGATGCCCGTTGGATTCCGTCGGTCGGATCTCACCGATCATATCAATGCCCCACATTGCAAAAGGCCAAGGTGCCGTCAGGACGTTCAGAGGAACCGGAGGGATGTGCACCTTGTCAGCATAGATCTGGAATTTATGACAAGTTCTAGAATGTTGGTAACAGTCGGCTTCCATTATGGACCAAAAATATCCTGCCCTAAGGATTTTCTTTGCCATGGTGTGTCCACTGGAATGTGTTCCGAATGTACCTTCATGCAGTTCTATCATGATCTTCTCTGCTTCAGCCTTATCCACACAACGCAGTAGAGTTGAATCATGATTCCGTTTGTAGAGAATGCCGTTGCTGAGGAAGAATTTTGCAGCAAACCTCCTCATGAACTTCTTGTCGTTGACAGATGCACCTTCAGGGTATTCCTGAGCTTCCAAGTATCTCTTCACCTCATGATACCAGAGTTTTTCAGTCAACTTTTTGGCCTCAAGATCGCAGCAGTATGCGGGTTCGTCCAACTTCCAGATAATGATCCGGGGAGCCTCATTGTCCCATTTGACTTTGAACATTGAAGACATCGTAGCTAGTGCGTCCGCTAGCTGATTCTCCTCTCTTGGGAAGTGTTCAAAAGTTATCTCTTCAAAGTGGGGAAGCAAAGTCAACACATACTCCTTGTAAGGAATAAGATTTGGGTGTTTCGTATCCCACTCGCCTTTGATCTGATTGATCACGAGAGCGGAATCTCCGAAGACACTCAGAAACTTGATCCTTAAATCGATTGCAGCTTGAAGACCCATGATACATGCCTCATATTCTGCCATGTTGTTGGTGCAGTTGAAACACAGCCGGGCGGTGAGTGGAGTATGAGTGCCTTTGGGGGATATGATTACAGCGCCGACACCATTACCCAAAGCGTTGGAGGCTCCATCAAAATGCATAGACCATCGGGATCTTTCCTCAGGTCCTTCATCCGGTCCAGGCACTTCACAATCTGTTACTACCATGATATCTTCGTCCGGAAATTCAAAGTTCAAAGATTGGTAATCATCCACAGGTTGGTGTGCCAAATGATCTGCCAATACACTTCCCTTGATTGCTTTTTGAGTTGTGTACTGGATATCATATTCTGTCAAGATCATTTGCCATCTTGCTATTCTTCCAGACAGAGCAGGCTTTTCGAATATGTACTTGATGGGATCCATCTTTGAAATTAACAAAGTAGTGTGAGTCAGCATATACTGTCTCAGCCGGCGAGCAGCCCATACCAGAGCGCAACAAGTTTTCTCGAGCAGTGAGTACCGAGACTCACAGTCGGTAAACTTTTTGCTCAGGTAATAAATAGCGTGCTCTTTTCGGCCAGACTCGTCATGCTGCCCCAGCACACACCCCATTGAATTGTCAAGCACAGTCAAGTATAGTATTAGAGGTCTCCCTTCCACTGGTGGCATAAGAATGGGTGGCTCTTGGAGATACTCTTTTATCTTTTCAAAAGCGGCCTGAAATTCATCGTTCCAACGTACTACTTGATCTTTCTTCAGCAATTTGAAGATTGGCTCACAGGTAGCAGTTAGATGTGAGATGAATCGGGCAATATAATTCAGTCGTCCCAGAAAGCCTCAGACTTCTTTCTCTGTCTTGGGAGTTGGCATCTCTTGTATGGCTTTTACCTTGGTAGGGTCCACCTGAATACCTTTATCGCTCACAATGAAACCTAGCAATTTTCCGGACCTCACCCCAAAGGTGCATTTGTTGGGATTCAACCTCAGCTTGTATAACTTCAGTCGGTCAAACAGCTTCCTCAGATGGTCAAGGTGTTCCTCTTCAGTTTGAGACCTTGCAATCATGTCATTAACATATACCTCAATCTCATGATGGATCATATCATGAAATAAAGCAACCATGGCACGTTGGTAGGTTGCCCCAGCATTTTTTAACCCGAATGGCATGACCTTGTAGCAGAAGGTGCCCCATTGAGTCACAAAGGTAGTCTTTTCCATATCTTCAGGGGCCATCTTGATCTGATTGTACCCTGAAAAACCATCCATGAAGGAGAACACCTTGTGTTGAGCAGTATTGTCAACAAGAACGTCGATGTGAGGCAGAGGGAAATCATCCTTGGGGCTTGCCCTGTTCAAATCCCTGTAATCGACACACATTCTGACCTTACCGTCTTTCTTCGGCACTAGCACCACATTGGCCACCCACTGAGGATAAGAGGTTACTGCTAGAAACCCGGCATCGAATTGCTTCATAACCTCAGCTTTGATCTTTTCGGACATCTCTGGGCGCATACGGCGGACCTTTTGCTTTACCGGAGGGCAGTCTTCCTTGGTAGGCAGATGATGGACTACAATGTCGGCATCCAAACCAGGCATGTCTTCGTAGGATCAAGCAAATATCTCCATGTAATCATGTAGCATTTGGATCAATCGTTGCTTTACGCTGAGCTCTAGATTGGCACCAATCTTGACCTCTTTTCTATCTGTCTCAGTACCCAGGTTCACTATTTCCACGGGCTCTTCATGCGGCTGAATGGCCCTCTCTTCCTGGAGTAGCAGTCTCGCGAGTTCACCAGGCACTTCGCAATCATCTTCACCTTCGTCTTCGGCCAAGTTGATCGGATTCTCGAAGTCATAACTGGTGGTAGCAGAGCTGTTACCAGTGAGATCCAGAGTGGATTGAAACCTGTATAAGTGAGTGTGTGTAAATATAGCTGTTTTGCAATATATAACACAGAAAGAAAAAGAGCACAAGATTTGAAATGCAACAAACGTCCAATGTTTTGATTAATGATATATGGAAATGTCATACAAAAAGCCCTCACAAATGGAGCTACGATGCCCCGGGTAGGACACCGAGCCAATAAAGTTTTAACATATTGTTTGTTACAAATTGAAAATCAAAAGAGTTAATTACTGCGTGACAAATGTGATAGGTGTAAAATCCTTTGCCATCCAGTTACTTGGTCCGTTGTTGGTGGTTGGATAGATCCAACTGTCAAACTATGCTTTCTCTACGTCCTCCTCGATAGCATTCACCCTTGGGTTGGTGATAAACACCGGAGCCTTTCTGATCCTTTCTTTGCGCACAGCCCTCTGAGCCTCTGCAGTAAAGCCCAGCCCAAACTTGTCGGTCTTTTGAGTGAAGTCAGGAAGCTGACCCCAATTTGCATATTTGCCTTTCTCGATTACAGCCTGGGCATCCTTCAGGGAAGCCATCTTCAACGGAAAGTCTTCTTCAACCATTGTTTCAGCTGATGCCAACGTTGGAGGAACCTCCTCAAAATGCTGAAAGGGGGTTTCAATAAACTCCTCGTCCATCTCGATATACCGGAATGAATTCAAGTGACTAACCATGTATTCCTCCTCGCCCTGCACAGTAATAATCTTCCCTTTGACAGGGTATTTGAGCTTTTGGTGTAGAGTGGATGTTACTGCCCCAGCCTTGTGAATCCAGGGTCGACCCAACAAGCAGGAATAAGATGGACGAATATCCATTACATAGAACGTTGAGTTGAAGACTTGGGAACCCACACGGATAGGAATGTCTACTTCGCCATGCACCATCCTCTTAGAACCGTCGAAGGCTCTAACAATGATGTTACTAGGTTTCAATTCCAGGCCCTCACAATCCAAGCGATCCAATGCCTTCTTGGGCAAAACATTTAGGGAAGAACCGGTATCCACCAACACGTGCGCGAGAGTAGTGCCCCTGCATTCTATAGAGACATGCAGGGCATCATTGTGATTTTTCCCTTTGGCGGTAAGGTCAGCATCCGAGAACCCCAAGCCATTGTCAGCCGTCAAATTAGCCACACAGTCAGTGAATTGATCCGCAGAGGTCTCTTGCGGCACATGGGCCGTTTTCAGAAATGAAATCAGGGCTTTTGCATGGGCCTCTGAGCACAGCAGCAATGATAGCATAGAGATTTTGGAGGGGGTATGCCCCAACTGTTCAACAACATTGAAGTCACTTTTTTTATGATTTTAAGGATTTCCTCCATCTCTTGTTGGGAGGCTTCAACAACACTCTTTTTTGGTGCCTCCGTCCTGGCAGGCAAATCGGTAGCAACTTCTTTGCCCCGAGCATCAGAGGACTCGGCGGTAGTAGTAGACACAGGAACTTGATTTGGAACATGCACACTTGCGGGTGTGATGATGAGAGGTTTTCGGATAACTGGTGGTGCAATGTCAGGCAAGAAGAGCCTGCCACTGCGAGTAATCTTGGCGGGACCAGTGATGTTACTGATACTGGTATTGGTACTGGTGTTGAACTCCTGCTTCACTCCAAGCACATACACGTCTGCCCCATAATGCCATGGGACAGCCTTGTTAGATTCATAGGGGAGAGGCCCCGGAACAGTAATTGTAATAGGTGCAACAGACATAATTTGGACTGGCTTTCTCGGGGGAGCCTTGGTAGGATTGAAAATTGTGACGACAGATACTTCTTCAATGGGAACAAACGGAACAACAGTTTTCTTGAACAGAATTTCTTTGCTATCCATCAAGCTTTGGATGCCTGATTTCAGCAGCGGACAACCGGTAGGGATAACAACACACAGGAGGCAACCCTTGCTACAACCCGGAAATAAACCGGCTAGTAGTAAGTTCCTCTTAACAGTCAAAAGAGGGGTAGCAACATCATTCACCGAAACAGCATACAAATCTTCCTCAATGGCATTTACTCTATGCTGGGGCATAGGAGCAGTTACAACATTTGGCCTCTCAGGCGCCTCAAACTGAATTTCCTTCGCGTCGATAAGGTCTTGCACTTTATTTCTCAGGGCCCAGCAATCATCAGTAGTATGCCCGGGGCTATCAGAATGATAAGCACAACGAGTATTTGGGTTATATTTAGGAGATGCAGTATTCACGACCTTCGGAGCCTCTTTGATGGTCACCAGGTTGGTTGATAACAGTTGCGATAAAATTTGGGACAAGGTCATACTCAGCCGAGTATACTGCCTATTGGGCCTTTCACCTCTTTGTTGATTGTACTGCTGAGGAGCAGCAACAGGTTTTGAAATGACCAAGGCATTGACGGCTTGGCGACTTTCTGGCTTGACTTGTCTTCTAGGACCATAGACTGCACTTGCTTCTTTCTTGAAAGGCCTTTTCTCAGTACTTGTGGAGGCAGCTTTTTGTATCTTTCCTGACCTGATGCCGGCTTCTATCCTTTCACCTGTCAGGATTAAATCTGTAAACCCAGCGGAGGAGTTACCAACCAAATGATTGAAAAATGGACCAGACAAAGTCCCTAGAAACATATCAATCAGCTCACGATCAGTCAAAGGAGGCTGCACCCTGCCAGCCAAATCTCTCCATTTTTGTGCATATTCTTTGAACCCTTCGCCCGTTCCTAGAGACATACCCTGAAGTTGGGTACGCGTAGGAGCGAGGTCAGAATTGTATTGATATTGTCTGTAAAATGCGGTCGCCAAATCTTCCCAATGTTGGATACTAGTTCCATCTAGTTGGTAGAACCACTCAAGCTGTGACCCCGAAAGGCTATCTTGGAAGAAGTGAATCCAAAGGTTCTTATCTGCCGTGTAAGGTTGGATCTTCCTCACGTACGACCTTAGATGCAACTTTGGACAGGAGGCCCCGTCGTATTTGGCAAAGGCAGGCGCCTTAAACTTGTGTGGGATTACTACCCCAGAAGATAACCCCAAATCTCCGAAATCCAGCCCCGGCACATTCTGAATCTCCATGGCGCTCAAGCGGTCCTCTAATTGCTTGTATCTGTCAGTAGTGGGAGGGTATTGTTCGTCATTGTAGTCCGTCTCGTTGTCAGAGACTGTAGGACTAGGAGCTCCTCCCCCTTGGGGACTATCTTTCTCTGTAGAGGAAGTAGTTAGATCAGCCTTATTATGGAGTGTGTTCCCAAACCTGCGTCCAGTGTTGAATAACGCAGTTCTCTTCTTCTTCTTCTTCTTCAGGAGTAGACCTTCAACTCTTGCTGACCTTGGGCCAGGCTCAGGACCATCTCTTGAAACTGGGCACTTTGGGCCTGAAGGGCCTTGATTGCTTGCTCACTGGATGAGTCTGGATTCATGATGACTGTTCCAAATAAACAGCGAAGAAGATTAAGCAACCTGTAGAAAAAAGGGTACCTGTTATGCACATGATGCATGAGATGTTATGCAATGCATTCAAGGATTTTAGAAATTCACAATTGTTGCAGACAAAAAAAGAACGCACGTCATATTAATAAGAAAAGATTTGTTAGTACATAAATGCCCCATGGGCCAAATATTACAAAAACAACTTCTCAAGGTAAAAAGACATTGCGCATCCTCTTTGGCGCAATGTAGGTGTTGAGGGCCTCTTGCTCATGGAGTCGACGGGTGAGCTCTAAAACCTTCTTCTCGCTGGCGTAGAAGCTGGCTTCAAAAGTGTTCCGTTCCTCCTTGAGTTGGATCCAACTCTTCTGCATCTCCTCCCACGATGTAGGCATATCAGGATGTAGGATGGTGTAGGGAACCTCTCCTTCCTTGACGGGCTCTTTAATCACAGGGAGAACATGAGGATAAGGCATCATTAGACTCTGGGCTCGGGCTCGCACCCACTTGAGGTAAGGTTCAAGAGGGATGGAGTTCTTGTGTCCCAGAGTCTTGCTATCAACCTTGTTGGGCCTCCCCCAAGCTCTGATGAATCTTTGGCGAAGTCCTTGCGCATCGTTGTCGAAGTCAAAAACTAGGTCAGGAATCAACATGTCGTGAGGGCCATCTCTTCGTGCGTATCCAAATTGCCTCAAAGCTAGGCAAGGGTTGTAGGTGATACCTCCTCTGATTCCAAGTAAAGGAACATTAGGAAATTCTCCACAACGGTCGACGATGATGACATTTTCTCTGGACCGAGAACACCAATGTACATCAGAGTGAGTAAGAGTCATCAACCGTTGGGACCACCTTGAGCCTTGGTCATTCTTCAAGACAGATTGTGGAAGGTGCGAAATAAACCACTTTGCAAGGAGAGGAGTACAACACATGAGAACACCCCTCTTTCTCATTGTTCGTGTGTAAAATGAGTGAAGGATGTCCCCAAGCAATGTTGGTATTGGATTTCTGGACAAGAAGATTTTGACGGTGTTGACATCTACCAATTGGTCAGAATTTGGGAATAGGACCAACCCATAGATAAGGAGTGCCACAATTTCTTCAAAGGCTTGTAGGTCCAATGAATTCCAACATTCTTGTGCCTTCTCAAACAAGAATTTTGCTAAGAATCCTTTGACGCCGCTTCTAGTCTCCCAATGCCCCTTGATGTCAGAAGGCTGTAGATGTAATGCTCGAGCAACATCTTTCGGCTTTGGTTCCTTTTCCGTACCGTTGAAGGGTAGTTGATTAAGGATAGGAATTCTCAGGAGTTGAGAAAACTCCTCCAAAGTGGGCACCAACTGGTAATCGGGGAAAGTGAAACAGTGGTGAAGAGGGTCAAAGAACTGGAATAGCACTTTCATCATGTCTTCTTCAATGTTGGTGTTGACTAAGCTGAGCAATCTACCATGTCTTTCACTGAAGGATGAGCTTTCCGGAATTCTTGATGTGAGCTCCTTGAGTTGAGGAGAGATTCTCACGAGGTTGACTTGGATGGTTTTTCTGCGAGGAATTTCCATGACCTACAAAACAAGAACAAAGATGAAGATCTGAACCCTTGAAGTGGTTAGTGAATGCATATGATGCTTTATGATGTTCATGATGTATGCACAAACATATGTACAAGCAATTCACACCAAACCCTAGTTTCAGGCTTGCATGAGGTTTCATAGGTAAGTACCCTCTTGAGTGTAGTTGGCTTAAAAACCTGTCCTATAAATAGTAACCGGGTTCTAAGGAGCTCAATATCATTGGATTGTTTTCAATGTTCATTGTTTTGGTTTAGCCACTTAACTAGCGACCAAAATATTCCAAGAAAACAACCCTCAATGAGTGTAGTATCGAGTATCTACCAACTTCGGACTGTACCAAAGCCGGTCATCTCACTACCCCTAATGTAAGGCCAAGATGGTCAAGTAAGGTTCTAGGTCATTAGTGCTTAGTGACATCACTCAGCGGCCCCGTACTCTCCTTGATTGAACTCAAGGGTTACCGGTACTCACAAATATGTCGCACTAATATAGCTATTGCTTCGACCGTGTCGGTATACCCCGCACAGTTTCCACAACGTATTGCTATCTATGAATGTTTCCCAAAATCCGGGTGTAGGATTGCAAACCCAAACAAGAGAGCCAAAATATAAAAGCAATTAAATCAAACAATTAGTCATGCAAGAGGGTGATCTAAGCCCTAAGGTTACTCCACTTTTAAATTTCTCCCCAGCAGAGTCGCCAGTTCTGTGATACGGTGGGAGAACTGACTATGGTTTTGCGTTTGTTTTCGCAAATGTTTCGGTTGAGCAAGAGTCGCCACCGACTTTTTATTTTATCCTAAGGAAAGGTTTAAAAAGCACAGCAAAAACCTTTGAGATGTTTTCTTGGGTTCGGGGAGTAGATTATAGAAAGGGAAGGTATTAGCACCCTTTCTATCCATGGTTATCCATGGGCTCTTAGTTACTTGCTTAGATCAACTTGCCTTGATTTTCAATTGTTTGAAATGGTGCTTTGTGTGTGTGGGTTTGAAAATGTTTTGAAAAGAGGCCAATGTGGTGGCAACCTTTGTAATGATCCATGTTGGGATGTATACAAAGGTGTATGTCTTTTGAAAAGGTTTTCATTTGTTTTTGAAAGTTTGTTTTTGAAAGTGTTGTGAGGTGTGGTTTTAGAAAATAGGCAAGTGTTTTGTTTTGCAAGTTTGATTCAAGTAACTAAGAGGTTATCTACTCCTAAATTTCTCAAAGATTATTGCTATGTTTTAACCCTTTTAACAATTTTGTTCCACCATTGCATTTGGTGGACAATCTTGTGTTAGGATGTGAAAGGGACGGGCGCGGGTCATCGTTTAGACCATAATTGCAATGGTGCCAAGTATCTTTGGGAAATTTTCTTTAAGGGACTTGATCATTTTTAGGCAACTTTCGAAAGTGTCATCGAGGGACTATGATCATTTGATTGTTTGTTTTGTTTTTGCCCAAAAGAGACCTAACATGCAATATGGCTCATTTATTGAAGGCAACAAGTGGAATACCCTAGGGGTGCAAGTGTGATTAGTGTTGTCCATTTTCATGCTTGTTTATCTTGAAATTAGGTCAAACTATTTTTGTTGTTTTTGATTCGCATACAAACCCTAATTCTAACATGGTATAATTAGAAAGCATTAAAGTGCGAAAAATAAAGTTACTAAGCTATTACAACACAATATATGGGAAGGGGGGTACAAATGTTCAAATGGGGGGTATTTTGACAAGGAATTTAAACCTAAACTATTACATCAATTTGGAATTATTTACAAGATATTTAATTGCACAAATTAAATAGAAATAAAATAAATATGCAAGATGCAAAAAAATGTTTTTTATGTGTATGAAAAAAAAAGTATTTTTATATGTCAAATAAACAAAATAAAAAGTATTATTTTTTTGGATTTTTTTATGTTTTAGGGCAAACCCTAATTTTATTAAGTAAAATGTATTAATTATTTAATATGTACAAATATTTATCAATTATCTGCAAAAATAAAATAAAAATGAAGTATATTTGTAAAAAAGGTATTTTTAATATTAAATATTAATAAAAATAAAAATGTGTATATTTTGCATTATTTACTAAATATGCTAATAAATATGTATGTATTTGTATTTATTTATTAACTATATATTATATATACAAAAATAATAATATTTAATATTTATAAAAAAAGTGGTATATAAAATATTTTCAGAAGATAAAATGAAATAAAAATGGAAAATAAAATGTGTTTGCACTATTTTAGTATTTTTCAAATAAAAGTATGTTTATATGTTTATTTATGTACAAATATTAACCTAAACAAATAAATACCTAATAAATATGAAAATGATGTAAAAAATATTTTTTTATATTTTTAATATTATAAGAAAAAATAAATAAGTCAGAACAAAAAAAGAAAAGTCAAAAATCATGAAAATAAGCAAAATGGGCCTAGGGGGTGAAAAAGCAAAAGCATGGTGTAAAAAGAAAGTCAACTCGGGCCCAGCCCATGAAGACTTCATCTTCAACCTCAGAACAATGTTTGAACAACCATCCACGCGTTTTCTATCTCCCAATTCCTAGACTTTCAAGCAAAACTCACAACATGAAAAATGTAGAGCATTAAAAGACGAATCCAACCATATAAAGAACTTGACTTAACTCTCTAAGATGAGAGAGAATTTCTTCTTCCCCAATTCCTGACCTAGTTTTTGTTCAATGTTCAGACTTAAAATTCTCTAAGCGCACATAATATAAATGAAATCTAATTACATGGGCATGTTTAGGGCTATGAATGTGACATGTTTTCTTCACAAACCTAAAGCTAACAATGCCTGGATAGAGAGATACGAGTTCATGAACTTACCTGTTCAGTTGAAGTTGTATCTGGTGATGGAGGTGTCTTCAATGCAAGGTGATGATTGGTACAGCTTCCTTGATGTCCAGGGATGCTATTCCAAGCTTTACTTTGTCTTGAAACCTTTTGAATCGTGCTATGGAACTTCAACTGCAAAACAAGAAAATGAAAATGGTGATGTAGCCTGGGAGTGTTACAGGTCGTGCTTGAGGTTTGGAATAGCTTCAAGGGATATTATGGGATGTGTTTGAAGTGTTTTTAGCAAGAATGCATGGAAGGCTTGAGCTATGGAACTCAAACTGCAGCAGGTGCTCTGTTTGGGCAGTTTGAGGGTGATTCTGGGAATGGGGAGGTATTGGGGATGCTAGGCTCGTGTTTCAGCTTAGGATGGATGATTAGAAAATGTTTGACAAGTTTTCTTAAGCATGTGTTAGCTGATATGAAAGTTGTGTTTAGTTATGGCAAGTTTCTTCTACTTTAAGCAACCAATGGCCAAGTTGAGTTTCTAGCTTGTACAAGCCCCTCTAATGTGCTGCATAACTCAGTCTTGATCAGTGCAATTAGTCCATAAACTTGTGCCAAAGAGATCTTAACTGTACTTGCTTGGATTTGCTTTAGACATAAAGTTCACTTTTGCAAAAATGGATATAATGCTTTTTCCAATTTGGGACTAAACCTTTATGCAATGCTTGAACACATAGAATATGGTCTTGGCACAAAGGATTGGCATTAAATTAAGGAGTGTAATTGAGATAAAAGACCTGTAATCAAGGAAAACATGCTGAATTCAAAATGGCACAAATGTATGAACATGTAACTTGGCCAAATCAAAAGTGAGTTTTTCCCATATTGCCAAATTCGATTCTCTCTAACCATGAGGTTGTTTGATGAGTTCTTGGACATTTTGGAAAGCTTTGAATGTGTACTACAATCCATATTTGAAATGCAAATTGAAATTCCAAGTGGAAGTATATGAAAAATGGTCTTGAAGTTAGGTAAAAACCCTGCCTAAAATAGGTCAAATTTTCTCTAAGTTAAGAATGGTTTGGTACCCTTGTTCCAAAAATTGTAACTTGAGATAAAAGCTTCTTTTGGGAAAACTTTGTGAATCAAAGTTGTAGATTTTGAAATAGGATACAACTTTTATGTTTTGACTTTTGCTTGAATCCAAATGAATCTTGGTGAGAAAGTGGGGCAAAGTTAGGAAAAAATTAGGGTTTTTCATAACTTAGAAAAATTCTAAGTTATGAAAAATCTTCATTTCAAACCCTAATTTGCAATTCTTGATTTCTTGATGAACAAGTTTCATGATTTGGCATGTTTTGATGAAAAATGAATCTTGACACTTGATTTTGACCAAAAAGTCAAAGTTTGACTTTTCAGTATACAGTCAAAATTGATCAATTGACTGGGAAATTCAACTGTCAATCTTGTGTATTTGGGATCTTTTGAACTTGTTGAGTATGTCAAGACAATTCCATGGGGTCCTTGAGTCCATATGTGAGCTTGGTTTGCCATTGGTTAGGTCAAACAGTCAAAAATTGCCTTTGTGCAGTCAAAACCCTAAAAATGACCATTTTGCCCTTTTGGTGATTTGATCAAATTTCTTGTGGAATTGTGATCCAAACTTGATCAAATGGTCCATGTGAGTTCATAATGTTGATGTGGGTCAATTTTCATGAGATTTGACTGTCAATTGGCCACAGTTGACTTTTTCCCCAATATAGTTGATTTCTAGGTCAACTGTCCAATTGACTGGGCAAAATTTGGAATCAAGACTTGAAACTTGGTATGGATAAACTTGGGAGTCCAACATGAAGCATGAAAGTCATCTTAGGCATTCTAGGTCAAAACTACTTTGTTCAAACACAAACCCTAATTTGGGTCAACAATGCAAGGAGAAGTCTTGAGCAGAGGAAACCCTAATTGGATCTTGAGCTCCAAGGGTTTTGTGATGAGAAAATATTGAGGAAATGGGAGGGAAAATTTTGGGGTACAACAGTATGTAAATAGGATGTATGAAATGTGAAATGTTATTGAAGTGTATCTTTGTCTGGGAAAATAAATCCTTGACAAATGCTGGGAAGCCTTGGGAAATGAAATCCCGGTCTGCTGCTGTGGATGAAGAGTATGCTCCTCTTTGGACCTTGTTTTAGGATGTTTCCGCTGGGGATTTCTGTTTTATTGTTTGAGGAAAAACTCTGTTGGGGATACTGGCTTGTTTAAGAAGGCTCTGGAGAGTGTTGATCTCTGCTTGGGGAAATAAAATTAAAGAATTTTGGTTATCCATTACTCTACTGGAGAATTATTCCCGACTAGAGAGAATCGAAAGTTAACTGTTATCTGGTCAAAATCTAGGTTTGGCAGTAATTTGTTGAGGATAATGAAGTTGATTGTTATCTGGTCGTATTCCAGGCTTCACAACGACTTACTGAAGAAGATTAAATTAACTATTATCTGGTCGGATACCAGGCTTCGCAGAAATTTTTCTTGGGAGTGTGAAGTTAAACTGTTATCTGGTCGGATTCCATGTTTTGCAACAACTTACTGAAGTGGATGGAATTAATTGTTATCTGGTCGAGCTCCAGGCTCCGTAATAACTTACTTGAGAGGATGAAGTTGAACTGATATCTGGTCGGATCCAGACTTCACAGTAACTTGTTTGAAATGATGAAGTTGGACTGATGTCTGGTCGGGTCCAGGCTTCACAGTAACTTGCTTGAAAGGATGAAGTTGAACTGATATCTGGTCGGGTCCAGGCTTCACAACAACTTACTGAAGTTAACTGTTATCTAGTCTGTTTCCAGGCTTCACAGTAACTTACTGAATTTGATTGTTATCTGGTCGGATTCTAGGCTTCATTACAAATTCTGAATTTAATTGTTATCTGGTCGGATTCCAGGTTTCACAATAATTTTTTGAGAAAATGAAGTTAATTGTTATCTGGTCGGCACTTCACACTCTTCTTCTAAATCTCACTTACTCTCATCATGATTGACATCATGTTCTGAAATGTGCAATTTCGTCCAAAATACATGAATTGAATCCAGAGGTATATGGTTGCCTAAAATTTAGAAACCGGCAAGCTGACACGCACATGGTAACCCATGTGTTGTTCTAATGTAACAACCACACCTCTCCTTGCTTGAACCAACAAATTTTACTCTTTCTAGTTCCTTTCTAATGAGTTGTATACGTTATCTTGATACAAAATCGTGCAACTTAGCATAGAATGAGGTGTTATACCGATGCTTAATATTGACTATACTTTTTTGAAACAACCCATAATCAATTTATCCTTCCTCCTTCGGATTCCATTAGTAGAATCGAAACAAATTGTAACAACAACAATACTATGTTTTTTTACCAATAGACAGTGTCCAATCTAAAACTTTAGATCGGGATTCAAAAACCTACCAATTACAACAACATATAATTAATAAATTTAATCAAATTATTTAAGGTCGAAAGACAAATAAAAATGTGTAAATTTAATAGGAAACATACGGTATCTGTGGTGAAGAACTGCATAACATCAGTACATGAATCCGTAGAAGAAGCTGAAGCTGCTGACTTTAGACCGCAAAGGCATAAAATTTCATCTCCAGACACACCGTAGATTTTGTGCTTGACTGAGATTTCCGATATTCTAGAAATTTAAAATTCCGGTTTATGCTACCTATAAAAAATTTACGGAAATTTCGGTTTACATAATTGCTTTTGAAAATCGCCCCCAAATTTTTTGAAATTTCCAATAAATTGCACTCGAAAATTTTGAAATTTTCAATAAATCACAATCGAAAATTTATAAAATACAAAGAATTTCTGATATACAATAAAATTCAGCACCAGAAATTTGTCGAATATACCGGAAATTTCATTTTTAACCCCCCTTTCATCAATAGTAAATTTTTTTTACAAATATATTAATTTTAAAAGTAAATAATAAAATAAATATTTTAGAAATATTTAAAATGGGAGGTGCTATATATAATTTGAAAATTTTGGAGTTGGCATGTTAATTACTGTAATCACTTAAATTGTATTTGACTAACGTCATTTCTGCTCTACATCCTTATCATCATCACCCACGAGAGCTCTTAGATTCCTTCTTCGCACACTGAACACTCCCACTGCTTCACTCTCTCAATTCTCAAAACCAAACCTCATTTCACAATTCCATACACATGCATTCATGTTACACTCCCAGTTACGCCCACACCTACATCCCCTTCAAACTAAACCGCTTCCCTCCCCGAAGCGCACCGGTTCGAGCAGCAGCGGTTACTTCCACAGAGAAGCGAACCAGAAAGAAGAAACAACCCAAAGATGACGACACTTCCCTTGAAACCAGTCTCCGGTTCAGTTTCATGGAGGAGCTCATGAACCATGCCAGGAACCGTAACTCAACCGGAGTTTCTCAAGTCATGTACGACATGATTGCCGCCGGTTTGAGTCCAGGCCCTAGGTCGTTTCACGGCTTGGTAGTTTCCTACGTTCTTAACGGCGATGAACAAGCCGCGGTAATTCTCTCTTTTCACGAATTGATACAAAAACGATTCTATCGAATTTAATTACACTAAGAAAATGTCATTAGCATTAATTAGGTTTATCCAAACAGAGCCTTAGAGCCTAATTGAATTGATTAATTTGAATCTATCTAGTGGCATATGTATTTGTGATTTGTGAGACTGTTTGAAATGACTTGTAGAAACAGCTTTTGTGATAAGCACTTATGTTACATTGTGCAGATGGATTCTCTGAGGAGAGAGTTAGGTGCGGGGCTTCGACCGATTCATGAAACTTTCATTGCGTTGGTAAGATTGTTTGGGTCTAAAGGTCAAGCCACTAGAGGTTTAGAGATACTTGGAGCTATGGAAAAGCTAGATTATGATATTCGTCAAGCTTGGATTATTCTTATTGGTATACTTTGATTTTTATGTTATTCATTTCACTCTCAATTGATTTTTTTCCGGTTAGTGACTTATTTGTTGTGTGTTGGTTTTCTCGTGAGATGTAGAGGAACTCGTTCGGAATAAGCATTTGGAAGATGCTAATAGAGTGTTCTTGAAGGGTGCTAAGGGTGGCCTTAGGGCTACTGATGAAGTATATGATCTTCTAATTGTGGAAGACTGTAAAGCGGGAGACCATTCTAATGCTTTGGAAGTTTCATATGAGATGGAAGCTGCTGGACGAATGGCAACAACGTTTCATTTTAATTGCCTCCTTTCTGTGCAGGTTAACTTTCTCGGTCTTTTTTTGTGTGCAATTCTTAAGGCCAGTTTCGTATCTCATTAAAAACGGGTGCCAAAATTATTAGGTGACTTTTCCCCCCCATTTTGAGCTGATATGTTTTTGTTTATACCTATTAAATTGCCATATTGTTTTTCACGTTGTATATTGTCTCAGAATTTTCAAACGTCTTGGTGAATGTAAGTAATATCAAGGTGATTTTTTTAGCAAATATTGATTTGTTAGTGAGTGGTCAGTTGTTTATTTATCACCATGAAAATGGGGCTGCAGATATTTAGTGATCATACATGTCATTCAACAACTTCCTCTGTATTCAGAACAGATTCTGAGTGTTACTAATTAACTCATGTGTTGTAACCGTTATACATACATCATTATGTAGATGAATTCCATACATAAAACGCTAACCAAAACCTTGCTTCATGGGCTGTGTTTCTCTTTGTGACTATAATATCTGTTAAGGTTATTGATATAGAATATGATGTAATGTAAATTTACTTTTACATGTTTCAGCCTTTTGGATGAACAGCGCTGAGTTTTTTAACTTTTCAAATTTCAATTAGTTGTGGAAAAACAAATTATGAGTGTGTTTTGGTATTGACCTGGTTGTTTGTATTATGTTTTTTTTAATATTACTTCCTTCAAATTAAATAGGCTACCTGCGGAATACCTGAAATAGCCTTTACAACATTTGAGAACATGGAATATGGAGAAGGTTTGAATTCCACTTCTCTATTTCTTATTACGTGTGAAACACTCCTTTGTCAATTCCAATTTCTTTTCTCTTTTTTCATTTCTTTAATTGCGTGTGAATACTGTTTGGGATAAGGGCGCTCTTTTCTAGATTGATATAGCCTATTTCTCTATTATGAACATCTGAGGTGAATTGTCTTTAATTCATTATGCTATAGATTATATGAAGCCGGATACAGAAACATACAATTGGGTCATTCAAGCGTATACTAGAGCTGATTCGTATGACAGGTTAGTCTGTTGCGTGTGCATGGCCAACAACAGGCAAAAGGCAACATTTATTGCATGGAAATCTTTGTTCTTTAACAGTTTAGATTTGTTCCTCAGTATGCGCTCTTAATATATAAGGAAATATTATGATAAGGATTATATTCCTCAATCTGCACTCGTTAAATAAAGTATTCTGGGATCTTCATATTCTACCTTTTTATTTGTTGGTGTTACTTTGGAAAAAAGTTTTGTCCCCAATTATATGTCGTTGAATCATTAATGTTACTCTTCCTATTATATCCTTAAGCATTTATTGTTTTCTCTTCTTTCCATTCTTTTAATTTATCTTTCCCATACCATTAATGAAGGCCAATTTTGTAAAATCTTTCATAATTTCTCTTTTTCATACAACAATAACTACGCTGAGGCCCAGTTGAATATTCTTGGATTGAATTGGACTTGTTATTCTGTGATCCAATCAAACTTGTTTCTGTTTTGCTTATAGAGTACAAGATGTCGCTGAGTTACTTGGCATGATGGTCGAAGATCATAAGCGCATACAGCCAAATGTGAAAACCCATGCGTAAGGCACATTATTTGTATTTTTCTTTTACAAACCTGACCATTTTAGCATGTTGAATGTCGGATGATTCGAATTCATTAGTATATAATTTGGCCTTTTATTGGCAGTATTCATTAGTATTTGTAGCTGAATTATTTGAAAAATGTTAGAAGTTTTAATTAGCTTAAGTTTGCATCAAGACCCATCACAAAACAAGATTGCAAAGAAGAAGCTTTAATACGTGACTGTGTATTAAAGAAGAAACCGTCGTCAAAGAGGGAATATAAACTTGGGAAAGGTTCTTTAAACCAGAGTATAAAAGGTATCAGCAATGAGGCCATAGAGTATCACAAAGCTATTGCATATCAGTCTTGAGATTTCCCTTGAAACAACAATGAGTGAAACAACAATAGAGGCCGTAAATATGAACCTTTATCCCAACAAGGCAACAACTGTATGGGCTAATAGACTCCTTGAGAATGTGGGCAATAGGCATTCCTCTCCAACTATACATTCCAGAGGGTAATCACACAAAGACTGCACACCACAGTCTGCCACTATGACTATTAGCCAAAAGTAGTGGATAAACTTATAACTAAAATGTAGCTCATTGAATTTAAAGTGTTTGATGAAACTAGTTATTGAACTAACTGATAAATATAAATTGATATAAAAGGATAGACTTATGCAATATTTATGTAAATTCTATTTTAATATAATTTTCACTTTGAATACTTTGATTTACTTCAAATTGGTTATTATCTTAAAAATTAGAATATTGAGTTTTTTAATTTTATAATTATTTTAAATATTTTGTATGGAAGTTTGTGCTACTTTCACTTCTTGTGGAAAACGTTTTTGCAAAAATACTGAGAAAACAAGCAATTCATCATAACCTAAGAGAGTGTTGACGGCGAGCGAGTGTTAAGGTTAGGATTATTTTTACTTTTATTTAAATTTAGAAGCCCTATGCTTTACTGCTTTAATGTATAGATTTTAGTGATACTTCTCTCTACGATGAGTTTACTTTGCACTTGTGACTAAGTAACCTTTGGTGTCTCTGTAGGCTGTTAGTGGAGTGTTTTACCAAGTACTGTGTAGTACGAGAAGCTATCAGGCATTTCCGAGCACTTAAAACCTTTGAAGGGGGTATAAAAGTTCTACATAATGAAGGGAACTATGGAGATCCTCTTTCTTTGTATCTTCGGGCATTGTGTCGGGAAGGTTTGATTATACTGGTTATTTATTTTTAGTATTCTCATTCTTAGAATATTTTCCTTTATTGTTAAAGAATTTAATATTTCATTAATATTCTGTACAAAATGTTAGGGCATCAGAGGCATGTATTCTATAGGGTGTAAAAAACGTTCAGCTTAAAGAATTATTTTCAGGTTATTACTTGGTAGTAGAAGTAATATGCTATTTCATCATGTGTAGAAGGTTTGCTTCCACAAGTTATTATCATTCCCTTAAAAAGCTATTTTCTTACATTCTGTTACTCTTGCGGCGAGTAACATAACTTACATTACTAAGGATAATAATCACGGTAAATGTAATTGTCTGTGGTTCAATATGTAGTGTCGTAAGTTGTTTATACATATTTATAACCAAAATTGTCTGGAAATGCTTTGACTTAACCTGGTAGACATTTTTTACTATAGGAAGGATTATTGACTTGCTTGAAGCTTTAGAAGCTATGGCCAAAGATAACCAGCAAATTCCCCCACGGGCAATGATCTCGAGCAGAAAATACCGAACCTTAGTGAGTTCATGGATTGAACCTTTACAAGAGGAGGCTGAACTTGGTTATGAGATTGATTATATTGCTAGGTATTGTCTCTATTTCAGCAAATTGTTTCTATTTTATATTTGGTTGTTTTATCATCATCATCATCATGTGTGCACATACTTTTATTGCTTATTCTTGGTCGGGTCACTAAACCCCAAATTATTGTAATGAACTGACTCGTCTTTTTTAGTTTTGATTGAGGTTTCATCTCAATTGTTTTTTTACTTTTTTTACTGTCCAAGAGTAAAGTCACTAATGTGCCTACCTATTGATTCTTAGCTTACCTTGTGAGGGTAAATTGTGTTTTTATAGATTCCACATTGGTGTGCAAGCCAATATGTCCACACTGGTCTAATATATATTAGTTAATGGGCTTATTGATCTAGTTCACATTATTAAATTGATTTATGTTTGTTGATGTCTTGATTGCAAGTTTGCTATTCATTGAAACAGATATGTTGAACAAGGTGGCCTTACTGGAGAGCGCAAACGGTGGGTGCCTCGAAGTGGTAAAACACCTCTAGATCCTGATGCTGACGGATTTATATATTCAAATCCAATGGAGACCTCCTTCAAACAAAGATGCCATGAGGAGAGGAAGGTGTACCATAAGAAGCTTCTAAAGAAGTTGCGGTACGAAGGAATTGTAGCTTTAGGGGATGGTGTATCTGAATTTGACTATGTTAGAGTGCTTGCGTGGCTAAAGAAAATCATAAAGGGGCCTGAAAAGAATGCTTTAAAGCCTAAGGCTGCTAGTAAAATGCTTGTGCTTGAATTGAAGGAAGAACTAGAAGCACAAGGTTTGCCTACTGATGGAACCAGAAATGTTCTTTACCAGCGTGTACAGAAAGCAAGGAGAATAAATCAATCTCGGGGTCGGCCGCTTTGGGTTCCTCCCATTGAAGAGGAGGAAGAAGAGGTTGGTTTTTTTATCTAATGTGCTCGTATGCCATATTCTTTTGTCAGCCATCTTGATCTTCAATATATAATGTCTAAACTTAAATATGATTAATGTTGCATTGCAGGTGGATGAAGAGTTGAATGCATTGATTTCACGCATAAAGCTGGAGGAAGGAAATACAGAATATTGGAAACGCCGCTTCTTAGGAGAAGGCTTACCTGGTGCTCATGGAAATGGCATGATTGAAGATACATCAGAGTCCCCCGATGTTCAAGATTATATTGATGTTGCAGAGGATGATGCAAAAGAGGCCGAAGATGATGAAACAGAAGATGAAGATGAGGAAGTAGAACAGGCAGAACAGGCAGTAGAGAACCAAGATGTAGAGAGGATAAAGGAAAAGGAAGTTGGAAGTAAAAATCCCCTTCAAATGATTGGAGTCCAGCTGTTGAAAGATTCTGACCAACCCTCTGCATCTTCTAAAAAGTTAAGAAGAAGAAGAAAAAATCGGAATATGGTCGAGGTATGATAATCCCTTGGTGTCTTTTTTTCCTTTCCAAATATTCTGGTTGGTCAGGGAGGGGGTGGCAAGCAGGATGATTTGTTTTTTGGACCTGGAGGGATCATACATGAGAGAGGCTGAGTCTGTTTTGGACCTTGAGCTTGAATTTAATGCTATAATCTTTAATTCTTTGTTGCAGTGTTACATTTTGAATACTTTAATGTTGTTTGAGAATCTAAAGTTGTTTCCTTGCAGGATGATGTCGATGATGATTGGTTTCCTTTGGACATATTTGAGGCATTTAAGGAAATGAGGAATCGTAGAGTGTTTGATGTATCAGACATGTACTCCTTAGCAGATGCTTGGGGGTGGACATGGGAGAAAGAACTGAAAAGCAAGCCTCCTCATAGATGGTCACAGGAGTGGGAAGTTGAGTTGGCAATCCAGGTTATGCAGAAGGCAAGTAACTAAACCTGTACTATATTTTTTTATTGCAAGCTTCTCTATTTGAATTAGTTTTAAATGGTAAAATGCCATGGTTTCTAAATTCTAATAGGCATATATCAGAATTGCTGCTTCTTCATGTAAACAAAATGAAACATACTGTTTATAGGAAAATGCTGTTTTGTACCACGCATGCAAATACAAAAACACACAAGGCTATATATTTGGAACTGTAACACCTATCCGACCATGATTCCACATAGTGGAACTGACTGGTTGATCAGCATGCACTTAAATGACACATTTATTTTCATACAGATTGCGAATAGTATACCCAGTACAATTGATACCACAATAAAACTTACACTCCTCAGTTTTTACTAATATCTGTGCTTGAACCTTTAACTGCAATGTTTTACACCTTTGCAATAGTAATGTCATTTCGCATCGGTTAGTTCTACTTATGAGCCTCGTAGGTTGCTTTAATGGATAATCAAATAAATCGGAGAGCTTTATTTTATTCTTATGCATTTTTGTTCAACTATCATCTTTCCTTTTCTCTTTCATCTTTTTGAGTTAATTTATTCACTAAATTGTGAAAGATCATAAAACTAAAGAAACTTCTACATAAATAGATTGTGAGCGACCATTTATGTATTGGATAGTGGCTTATATAGGATATATCCATTACATTTGATATTGTTGATATTTGTAAATATATAATGTTAAAAATATTTATATGTAAAATAGTCCCACATCGATTATATCGTGCAATTAGTTGTAATCTCTCTATATATAATAAAGTCTCCGTAGTACTTTCAAAACACGGTTTAACCTAAATGTCTCTTAGTCTCTTCTAATTCAATATGGTATCTAGAGTCTTTTAAGAGGCAATTCTTCGCCGTGCTTTACCCGGTTGATCCACTGTCTTTCGGTGAAAAATTTTCTTCTGCAAACCGTGTCATCATTCCGGTTTGCCTCACCTTTTTTTTTTTTAAATTTTTTTTCCAGCGACCTCCGCCGCCGCACTGCCCACGATTTTTTTTTTCCGGGAGCTACTGTTCACCGCCGCCGCTACTGTTCACGAAAAAAATAATTTTTTTTAATCGGAAAAACGCCTTCCTCCTCTGGTTCCAGATCCACCCCCGGTTTCCGTTTTCGACTCACAGAAAGTCGTACTCTTCTTCAAACAACCCTAGTTATTGTGCTTTAAGCCATGAGAGATGCTGATTCTGTCTCGTTTACTAAAGTTCTGCTTATCCCATGTGAAAAACTAACCGGATCAGCCAACTATAACATATGGGCTTGTGCTGTCGAGATGTGGTTTCACGGTCAAGGATATGAAGAGTATCTAACCACCCAATTGAGTGACGTTACAGCCGTCAAACTCGCTAAATGGAAGAAAACCGATGCCTCTTTGTGTACTGTGTCGTGGTTTTCCATAACACCTAACCTCCAAGCGCAGTACCAAGCATTCTCCACTTGTTATGAGGTGTGGCAAAAAGACAAGAAAGTCTTTTCCAACGACGTTCATTCTCTATACAGTGTCATCCACAAACTCAACACACTGAAGTTGGAAAATATGGATGTGCAAGCTTATCTGAGTAAGCTTGATGCCTTGAAAGCAAGTTACACAACCCTCATGTCTTACGCAAAAGATGCAATAGCTCATGCCGAACAACAGAGCAAATATTTCATGGTCATAGCACTTAAAGGACTACCATCAGAACTCAAATCCGTTCGTAACCAGATTTTATCAGGCACTACTGTTCCTAACTATGATACAGTTAGTGAACAATTGTTGCGCTTGGCTACACCTCATGCGTTTGGCCCGGTTTCTCCTCCATCTATTGCTATTCCAACACCAGATGACACTGCTGCTCTTGCATCTCTTGACAACAATCAGAATCGCCTTCGAGGAGGGTCATCCAACTACAAACCTCGTCCTAAGTGTGACCATTGTAACCGGCTTGGACATACTATCGATCGTTGCTGAAAGTTGCATGGCAAACCTCCACGGCAGGTAAATGCAGCTCAAATTGATAACCTAGATACTATGCAAACTTCACCTTCTTTTCAGAACCCTACACCAAGCTACGGGGATTTTCTCAGGTGGCGTCAGACTAACCAGACCTCTGGTTCCACGATTTCGATTGCACACACTAGTAATTCATCTGTTTGCGTCTCTCAATCATCTCCTCTTCCTTGGGTCCTCGACTCTGGTGCGTCTGATCATGTTACCGGTAATAAAAATCTTTTCTCTTCCCTTTCTACCTCTGGTTTCTTACCGAGTATAACTGCCGCAAATGGTTCTCAAACCCGATCCCAAGGGATCAGTACTGTTCAAATTCTACCATCTCTCTTTGTTATTTGTCCTATATGTACCTAATTGTCCATTTAATCTACTGTTAGTCAGTCGTTTAACTCACTCTCTTAATTGTTCTATCACTTTTACTAACAATGATGTTATTCTGCAGGATTGAAGTTCGGGACAGACGATTGGCGTCGGATGTGAGTCTCAAGGCCTCTACTACTTCTCTACGTCATCTACCACATACTCCACCACAAATTCTCCACTCATTATACATGCGCAGTTAGGTCATCCAAGTCTTCCCAAGCTACAAAAGTTGGTGCCCAGTTTATCTAAGTTATCCACTTTACAATGTGAATCTTGTCAAAACATACTCGTAGTCACTTTTCTGATCGAGTCAATAAACGGGCTGCGTCCCCTTTTGCTTTAGTTCACTTCGATGTTTGGGGTCCATTGCGTACCGTGTCTACTTTTGAGTCTAGGTATTTTGTAACATTTATTGATGATTTTTCACGTTGCACGTGGCTATTTTTAATGAAAAACAAATCTGAATTGTTTTCTATTTTTGAACAATTTTATCAAGAAATAAGAACCCAATTTGGTTTGTCCATTCGTACCTTAAGAAGTAATAATGCACGCGAATATTTATCCCAACAATTTCAAACTTTTATGTCATCCAATGGTATTCTGTACCAAACATCTTGCCCTCATACACCTCAACAAAACGGGGTAGTCGAACGCAAAAACCGGCATCTCGTAGAAACCATCCAGACTCTACTTCTCCATGGTAATGTCCCTCTCAGATTTTGGGGGGATGTTGTGCTCACGGCGTGTTATCTCATAAATCACATGCTCTCATTTGTCCTTAATAATAAAATCCCTCATTCAATCATGTTTCCAAACTCTCCTCTTCACCCAATTCCTCCTCGAGTCTTCGGGTCTACATGTTTTGTGCATAATCTCTCCCCTAGTCTTGATAAACTATCAGTTCGATCACTAAAATGTGTCTTTCTTGGTTATCATCGATCCCAAAAAGATTATCGTTGCTACTCACACACTCTGCAATGATACCTGATACCGGCCGATGTTACCTTCTTCGAGTCTGAGCCATATTTTACGTCCACCCAAGTCACTCCGGAACCCCTTCAGGAAAGTACTCCCACACCTCTTCCGGAAGTCCCATTTCCCATTATCCCCCATCACTCTAGGGAACCTGTCCCACGAGAAACCCCCCCCCCCCCACACTTCTCGCCCACTTCAAACATATCAGTGTCGTAAACCAACGTCTATCATACCTGTCCCTGAGGTTGTACATGTCCCTGAGGTCGTACCTGTCCTTGAGGTCATTGCTGACTCTCCTCCGACGCTATCACCATCACCTGATTCGATCCTGTAATCTGAGTCTGATCTTCCGATTGCCCTTCGCAAAGGTATACGTCAAACACGAAATCCTTCTCCACATTATATTGATTTATGTTATCATCGTCTTTCCCCTTTGCAGTATACTTGTTTGTCCTCTTTGTCTTCTGTTTCTATTCCTAAATCTCTAGGTGAAGCATTATCTCACTCTGAGTGGAGGCAAGCAATGATTGATGAAATGTGTGCTCTTCAAAGCAGTGGTACCTGGGAACTGGTTCCTCTACCCACTGAAAAATCTTTAGTAGGTTGTTGTTGGCTTTATACAGTGAAGGTTGGTCCAGATGGTAAGATTGATCGTTTTAAAGTTCGCTTGGTAGCCAAGGGATACACTCAGATTTTTGGGTTGGACTATAGTGATACCTTCTCGCCTGTAGCCAAGATGGCATCTGTTAGACTTCTTCTAGCCATTGCAGCCATTCGACATTGGCCTCTTCATCAACTTGACATCAAAAATGCATTTTTACATGGTGATCTTGAAGAGGAAGTATATATGGAGCAACCACCTGGGTTTGTTGCTCAGGGGGAGTCATTGAATATGGTTTGTAGGCTACACAGGTCTCTTTATGGTCTTAAGCAATCTCCGAGAGCTTGGTTTGACAGATTCAGCACTGTAGTACAACAATTTGGTATGGTCCGTAGTGAAGCTGACCATTCTGTCTTTTATCGTCACTCAGTCCAAGGGTGTATTTATCTTATTGTGTATGTAGATTATATTGTCATAACTGGAAGTGATGAGTCAGGAATACTCCAGTTGAAACAGCATCTTTCGTATCAATTTCAGACAAAGGATCTTGGTAAACTCCGGTATTTCTTAGGTATTGAGGTAGCCCAATCTAAAGATGGTTTGGTGATTTCTCAGCGGAAATATGCTATGGATATTTTGGAAGAAACATGTTTGTTGAACGCTAAACCAGTTGATACTCCTATGGATCCAAGTGTCAAACTACTATCCAATCAGGGGGAACCTCTATCAGACTCGGGAAGGTATAAGAGATTGGTTGAAAAGTTGAATTATCTCACAGTCACTCGTCCAGACATTTCTTTTGCAGTCAGTGTGGTAAGCCAGTTCTTAAATTTCCCTTATCAGGAACACATGGATGCTGTTATCCGGATTCTAAGATACATTAAATGTGCTCCAGGAAAAGATTTAGTGTATGAAGATAAAGAACATACTCAGATAGTTGGATACTCTGATGCTGATTGGGCAGAGTCACCAATTGATAGGCGATCCACCTCTGGGTATTGTGTACTTGTTGGAGGAAATCTTGTATCCTGGAAAAGTAAGAAACAAAATGTAGTTGCAAGATCAAGCGCCGAGGCAGAGTATAGGGCCATGGCACTGACAACATGTGAACTCATTTGGTTAAAACAGTTGTTCAAAGAACTTAAAATTGAAGAAGTAAGACCAATGACTCTTGTATGTGATAATCAAACTGCATTGCACATTGCTTCAAATCCAGTCTTCCATGAGAGGACCAAACATATTGAGATAGACTGTCACTTTGTCAGAGAGAAGATTGAATCTGGCGACATCGTCACAAGCTTTGTCAACTCTAATGATCAATTGACAGATGTGTTTACAAAATCTTTGCGAAGCCTCAGAACTAATTACATATGTGGTAAGCTTGGTGCATTTGACTTATATGCTCCAGCTTGAGGGGGAGTGTTGATATTTGTAAATATATAATGTTAAGAATATTTGTATGTAAAATAGTCTCACATCGATTATATCGTGTAATTAGTTGTAATCTCTCTATATATAATAAAGTCTTCGTAGTGCTTTCAAAACACACGGTTTAACCTAAATATCTCTTAATCTCTCCTAATTCAATAGGTACTAAAGACTTAATAGATGAAAAAAATTGCAATTTTTAGTTTTTTTTATTTTTAAAACACGGTTTTGCTTAACTCTAGACTTTTGACTAGAAGAACAAAGAATATGATTTAACTTCAAACTCATTCAAGTTTGGCTAGGTAAGCCTGTGAATTAATGTGTAATAGGAGCAGATAATCGAAGATTATGCTTGTAGTGATGACATTGATGTTGCTATAAATTTTAATCAAGTAAGCAGTACCAAATACACCTTTAGAAAGATTGAACAAGAAAGAAATATTTGGAGCTGTATTGCAAGTACTTGTATAGAACTTAAAGTTAGAAATGACAAAGAACTTGAAGTGTCTATAATAGTTGTTTTTTGTAATATCAGCTAGACAGCTACCCTAAAAGGAATAAATTTGCGCTGCTTCAAATATTAATTTATAAATATTATCAGTGGTGATAATGTGATATTTGTTATGTTTTGCATTAAGTATAAACGAAAATGACTGCATTGAAGCTTATGTATCTGCTTCTAGATTCCTGTTCAAGCATAGCATGATATTTTATTCAATTTTGAAATTTGGCTTATATATCACATCATAGCTGAGATATATTCATAATTTGGCTGTATTACTCAGGTCATACAATTGGGAGGAATGCCAACTATTGGAGATTGTGCCGTGATCTTGCGTGCAGCTATAAAAGCACCTCTACCTTCAGCTTTCTTGACAATTTTGCAGACAACTCATGGTCTTGGCTATAAGTTTGGGAGGTAACGCTATTTTCTTTATATAACAAAACTCGGTTACCCAACCCAGATGTTGATATTTTTGTTGCTTTCTTGCTAATGCTTTCCCTTCTTTCCCCTATGTTCCAGACCGCTTTATGATGAGATCATATCTCTTTGCCTTGATCTTGGGGAACTAGATGCTGCCGTTGCCGTTGTGGCAGACTTGGAAACAACGGGGATCTCGGTTTCAGACGAAACTCTGGACAGGGTAATTTCTGCTAAACAGGAGATTGGTAATGCTTCAAATGATGGCATTGATGCAGCAGGATTGTAATGTTATTATGCCCCCATGTTGTTCTATTTTACACAAGAAAAGAAAGTAGTAGTGGTTAGCTGTCATGTAATATTAGTTATCTTTGTTGTACTCTTGTGCAAATTTTGAGTTGAGCTGTTAATATTTAATATCAGACCCTGGAAACTTACCATGTTTGTAGATTTGTCATGCTGCTTATTCTCTTCATTATTTTTTGCTTTTATTTTACTCCATAATCTATTACAACCAACAGAGAAAATTTAATGATGACGTCATTACAAATAGTCAAGTTACTAGAGCTTGAATTAAAGACGAATCCAAGTTCGAGTTCTGATTGGAACAATCATGTTTGTATCCTGGTTGAAACCGGACAAAAGTCATTACAAACAAATTTAGCATGTGCTCTATATTCCCAGTGTTTGTGAAGAATGTTAAACTTCAGAAAAAGTTTTAAGCACCAACATATTTTAACTTATTTAATGAGTTTTGGGAAGGCGTTATCCCACTCACAAGATTCCTAAGACGATTCTGTAAGTTCTCTTTTGTGTGTTTGAAGATTCATTGCAATGTATATAGACTAAATCCAAGCCAGGTTACAATAAAACTACTTTTGCACCTAGTCATAGACACTATTTAACACTTTTTCTCTCCTTTTTTTTAATCAAATTTAATATTATGCCATTCATTATATTTTTCACCATCCCTGTACTATTTCTCTTTTCAGTCTATCAATTTTTTAATGATGTGTGATATCATTACTTTCATCAGAAGTGTTAGTTTGTTGAAGAATAATGACTTTTGACTACACTGATAAATTAAGCTATGTGGATGTAGTGTCAGATGAAGCTCCACTTATCTTCAAGTCAATTGGTTTTCATCTTCATGGAGCTTCAACTAGCAAATAATATCTTTTGCTCGATACATCATTTTATTTTTCAGTCAATATTTCACCCTTTTTATATTACTGATTGGATAAACTTCATTAAGATTCTAAAATTGCAGAGACTACAGGACAAAGAATCTCTATAATATAATCAGGGTGTGAGGAGAGTTTCAAATGATATTCATCCTCTATAAGATGGAATATCATAGAAAGTGGAATCTTTGAATGCTTCATTTGTCCACCAATCATCAATATGCTAATATGCTATCTATTCATTCTTTACCATTATCATATTATCAAGTTGTCAGCTCTATGCACCTTCCCATTATCATGGGAAGTTTCATTCGTCTTCTCAATATTCCTTAAAATTTTTGCATGTTTTAATGAATCTTCTAGTGCTTCAGTTCTTTTTTCTTCCAAGAAGAAAAATAAAAATAGTTAGTGATTCACCTCTAATAGAACCTTGTGTATAATTTGCTTGTGCAAATATGGAGAAAAATGTATATGCATTGTTTGTGATGTTGTTGATATTTACTCTTATTTTCTGTCTCTCTGAAGGGCTTAATGCAGAGGGAAAATACCTTATGGATATAAAAGGAAAACTGTTTGACAGATACAGTCATCTTGAGAATTGGAATTCAAGTGATTCAACACCTTGTGGTTGGAAAGGTGTTACCTGTAACAATGACATCAATCCATTGGTTGAATCTCTTGACTTGCATGCAATGAATCTCTCGGGCTCATTATCTTCCAGCATTGGTGGTTTGGTTCAGTTGCTTCATCTTAATCTTTCTCAGAACACATTCTCTGGTTTTATACCAAAGGAAATTGGAAACTGCTCAAGTTTGCAGGTTCTTAGTCTCAACATTAATCAATTTGAAGGTCAAATTCCTGTCGAAATAGGCCAGCTTTCAAATTTAACTGAATTGCATCTTTCAAACAACCAGCTCTCAGGAACTTTTCCGGACGAAATTGGTAACCTTTCTTCACTCTCGATATTTACTGTTTACACAAATCATCTCTGCGGATCTTTGCCGGCTTCTATCGGGAACCTTAAAAGATTGATTCGGTTTCGAGCCGGACAGAATATGATCTCAGGAAGTTTACCTCGAGAGATAGGTGGTTGTGAAAGCTTGGAGTATCTTGGTTTAACTCAAAATCAGATAAGTGGTGAAATACCGAAAGAACTTGGTTTACTCAAGAACTTGCAATGTTTGGTCCTTAGGGAAAATAATCTTCATGGTGCTATACCTAAAGAGCTTGGAAACTGTACAAATTTGGAGATTCTTGCTCTCTATCAGAACAATCTTGTGGAAGAGATTCCAAAGGAGCTTGGAAACCTTGAAGTCCTAAAGAAACTATACCTTTACAGGAATAAGTTGACAGGAAATATTCCAAGGGAGATTGGAAACCTTTCTGTTGCAATTGAGATTGATTTTTCGGAGAATCTTCTTACAGGAGAGATACCGATCGAGTTGGTTAATATCAAAGGCTTGCAATTGCTTCATCTCTTCGAGAACAAGCTAACCGGTGCAATTCCGAATGAGTTCACAACCTGGAAAAACCTAACCGAGCTTGATCTCTCTATCAATCACCTCAATGGTACTATTCCGACTGGATTTCAGGATTTGACCAAACTGTACTCATTGCAACTCTTCAACAACTCATTAAGTGGTAGAATTCCTTATGCACTTGGAGCAAATAGTCCACTTTGGGTGCTTGATTTGTCATTCAACAACTTAGTTGGAAGGATTCCAATTCATCTTTGCCAACAGTCTAAATTGATGATGTTAAACTTAGGATCGAACAAACTCGCCGGAAATATACCTCATAGAATTACAAGCTGCAAGTCTTTGGTGTATCTTCGCCTCTTCGGTAACAACTTGAGGGGAAAGTTTCCTTCGAATTTATGCGAGCTTGTAAATATTTCTACAGTTGAGTTGGAACAGAATGAATTCACTGGCCCTATTCCTCCACAAATTGGTCACTTCCAAAATTTGCAAAGACTCCACCTTTCTAACAACCGTTTTTCGGCTGAATTGCCGAAAGAAATCGGTAACCTCTCTCAGTTGGTATCCTTTAATGTCTCATCGAATTATCTTTTTGGTAGACTGCCTATGGAACTTTTCAACTGCAGGAAGCTCCAAAGACTCGACCTCAGCAACAACGGCTTTGTAGGTACTTTATCAGGTGAGATAGGAACTCTTTCACAGTTAGAGCTTCTAAGGCTCTCAAATAACAATTTTTCTAGTAAAATTCCATTGGAAGTCGGAAAACTCTTGCG
Source organism: Vicia faba (assembly GCA_948472305.1). Taxonomy (NCBI): domain Eukaryota; kingdom Viridiplantae; phylum Streptophyta; class Magnoliopsida; order Fabales; family Fabaceae; genus Vicia; species Vicia faba. Next base: position 486,320,684 of record OX451738.1, on the reverse strand, counting down.
GTTGACCGAACTACAAATGAGCGAAAACTCATTTTGTGGTTACATTCCACAAGAGTTAGGTGCCCTTGCATCCCTGCAAATTGCACTTAATCTCAGCTATAATAAACTTTCAGGCCAAATACCTTCCCAACTTGGGAATCTTATTATGCTAGAATCTCTCCAACTCAACAACAATCACTTGAGCGCAGAAATTCCGAACTCCTTTAACAGGCTTTCAAGTTTACTTTCATTCAACTTTTCATACAACGATCTTTTCGGTCCTTTACCTTCTTTACCTCTCTTTCAAAACTCCACATTCAGCTGCTTTTCAGGTAACAAAGGATTGTGTGGAGGACTCCTTGTCCCTTGTCCAAATTCAACATCATATTCCCCTCCAAATAAACTAGGAAAAATTCTAGCTATAGTTGCAGCTATTGTTAGTGGAGTTTCATTGATTTTAATTCTGGTTATCATATATCTAGTGAAAATTTTCACTGTGCCAAACCAAGATATAGATAAACCAAATTCTCCAAATGTTTCAAACATGTACTTTTTCCCGAAAGAGGAGTTGGATTTCCAAGACATGGTTGAAGCTACCGAAGATTTTCATTCCAAATATGAAATCGGAAAAGGTGGCAGTGGAACTGTGTATAGAGCAGATATATCAAATGATCATAATCATATAAACACAATTGCTGTAAAGAAACTTACATCAAACAGTAACAGCATTGATCTAAACGGCTGCTTCCGCGCTGAAATCTTAACTTTGGGCAAAATAAGGCATAGAAATATCGTGAAATTATACGGTTTCTGCAACTACAGTGGCTCTAATATGCTACTTTATGAACACATGGAAAAGGGTAGTTTAGGAGAGTTACTTCATGGAGAATCTTCTTCTAGTCTTGATTGGTATTCCAGGTTTAGGATTGCTCTAGGAACTGCACAAGGACTATCTTATTTGCACCATGATTGCAAGCCGAGGATTATCCACCGGGATATCAAGTCCAATAACATACTTATCGACCATGAATTTGAAGCTCATGTTGGTGATTTTGGTTTGGCTAAGCTTATTGATATCTCAAAGTCAAAATCAGTGTCTGCAGTAGTTGGCTCTTATGGCTACATTGCCCCTGGTAAGCCCTCATCCAAACACACTATTCTTTTTTTACTCATCAATCATTGTTGCATTTCTTTTATTCAACAACAATATTTCATTGTGTTGACACAGAGTATGCATACACAATGAAAGTCACAGAAAAATGTGATGTGTACAGCTATGGAGTAGTCCTATTGGAGTTACTAACTGGGAAGAAGCCAATCCAATCATTGGATCAAGGTGGTGGTGATCTTGTAACATGGGTGACAAATAATATCAACAAATATTCATTGAAACTAGACATCATTGATGCAAAATTGGACCTACTAGATGAAATTGATGTTGCTCAAATATTTGATGTCTTGAAAATTTCTTTACTATGCACCGACGCTTATCCTTCTAGACGACCGACCATGCGTAAAGTTGTTGCAATGCTTACAAGTTCTAGTAAAAGGAAAGAGCAATCTTTGTTCTCTCCATGTCATCAATCAAGTAATGTTGAAGAATGATCTCTTTGTTTTTTGTATATAAGTTCTTGAATAAAATTTGTAATAAAAATGATTTTAGTGGTTGGTCTTTAATGTAAAGTTTATGGTTTTTTTTATTGGATTTTGGTTTATACAGTTTTTTTTAAAGTTATTTGTTTTATTTTTTATGGATTTTTAAAGTTATTTGTTGGTGGGTGTTTCTGACCTATGTGTTGTGTGTAGATGTTCTTTCTGGCTTGCTGAAGAGGAAATCCATCTCCAGTAATATTCTTGAGATTCAAGTGGCTAGGAGGGTCTCCTTTAGTTGAAATATGCGGGATGAAGTCAAAGAGACGATTTAGAATGGGATGGGATTAAAGACAGTGATTGCTTACTCGAGATAACTGGGTCTGTTAGTTGTATTAGGAAGATGAAAAAAGTGGTGTTTTCTCTTGTCATTGAGCGCATTTTGAAGAAGACGAAAGGTTGGAAGGAAGGTTTCCTTTCTCGGACTGGAAAGGAAATTCTTATTAAAGATGTTGCTCAAGCTATATCGAGTTATATCATGAGTTGCTTTAAGCTCCCCGATGGTGAGTGTAAGGAAATTGAAGGTCTCATGGCGAGGGGAGGTTATGGTGGGGAGCCAAAGATGAAGAGAGAAAGTTGCACTGGACGTCATGGGATAAGCTAGCATACACAAAAGGGCTAGGACGAATGGGTTTTAGAGGGATTGGTGATTTCAACTTATGTCTCCTTGGCAAACACTTCTAGCGCCTCCAAAATGAAGAGTCATATCTTTTAAGTAAGGCCTGGAAAAGCAGGTACTACTCCAATTGCTCTATCCAAGATGCGAAAGTGGGAAATGCGCCTAGTTTTACCTGGTGAAGTGTTTTGAGTTCAAGAGAGCTTATCATAAAGGGGTCGAGGTGGAGAATCGGTGATGGTTCTAAAGTTAGGATCTGGTATTATAAGTGGTTTACAGGTACCCCGGATTTCAAAGTCTTTAGCTTAATCAGAGGTCTTGACAAGGAAGCGAAGGTGAAAAAGTTGATTGATCATGATCTATGTCAATGGAAAAAGTATTGGTGGATCTCTGTTTTGATCCTGCAGAAGCCAATTATTAGTATTCCTCTCTCCAATCTGGTCTGATGATTGTTCTCCACTAACCACAAGGATATATGGACTATATATTTCATCTTCGGTGCCATTGTTGGAGTGATGGGCACATGCTTCTCAGTATTGATTCGTATGGAATTAGCAAGACCCGACTTGAAATCCCAAGGATAAACTGATTTGGCATAAAAATGAAGGTCCAAAGAAACTCAAGAAATGAGGGATTGAATTGGGTTTCTAGAATAAAAACTTTTCGAACACCTAAACTCAAGCGGCACACAATAACAAGCATACAACAATAATAAAAGACACTAGTATTTTTATCTTGATTCATCGTTAACAAGGTTAGTCCAGTCCACTCACCAAGAGTGATTTTGCCTTATCGAAAAGGACTTAATCCATTAGTCCAGTCCAATCGTTGCTCTCTAGGACGTAGGTTAACCATCAGAAGTTGATGTCATACTCTAGCCACCATACGAGGAGATGTTGGACAGTTGATCATATCAAGATTGTTGTAAATGTTGAAAACCAGAGACTTAGAGAAGAGGTTGTTGAACGAGTAATGTTATACAATTGAACCTTTATCTACATAACCAATTATAGCAGCAATGGAGGTTGGAGTGACCGTGATTGGAAACCCATAAATAAAAGAGCGTAATCCCATTCTATTATGCCCAATAGAAGCATAAACCCTGAATTCCTTGACAAGATTCGGGTAAACGGGAACATTCATCATATTAAAATAGTTCACCCATTTTTATTTGAGGACTGTCTTTAACAGACCGAACCCCCGAAGTTTCAGCTCTGAGACGTTTACAATCTTCTCGTCAATCACAAAAAGTTCTTCATCACCGTAAAAAGTTTTGGAAGGCATTTTGAAAAGATATGTGAGATACTGAAGAAGAGAATAGGTTTGAAGAAAAGTCAATGTGAAAACTGAAAAAAGTGAGAGAATAGTTTAAATAAGGAAGGAAGGAAGAGTGAAAGACGTTCAAAAATATTTGGTTCAGATAACCAATGAATGAAATCAATAACAGTAACACGCAAAAAATTAATGACTTAGGAGAGCGAAATGATAATGATTACTTGTGTTCCCAAGACATAGAGCAACCCAAAAATCTTATAAAACATTTTGATATCTTCATGTGTGATAGTTGTCATATTTCAGAGTCTCAACTATTTTCACATGACTTTTGCTTTTCCTCATATTTTAGTCATCAAATTATTTTAAACTAGAATCTGACTAAAATCAATTCTGAGTAATATAAACTTCTGTCTCCGCAAGGATAATGCTTCAGATTTCATTTTCAAAAGTCTTATATTACACATTCAAAAGAAAAAATATCTTCTTATTATGGACATAACTCCATGTTAAGATTTTTCAAAATAAATATGAATTTATCCTCAACAAGGGGATTTGAAAATATATAAGCCCATTAATGATTTGTATCAATAATTTTTAAGTTTAAAATTCCCTTATGAACATAATTTCTTATAAAATGGTGTTTGATTTTAATATGTTTTTCCATTGAGTTTAAGATAAGATTCTTGGATAAACAAATAGTTGAAGTGTTATCACACAAGATAGGAATGTTATCTTCCTTAATCTGATAGTCTTCCAGCTGACTCTTTATCCAGAGTACTTGAGTTCTACACCCAAGGGCTGCAATATATTCAGCTTCTACTGTTGATAGAGCTATTAGTTTGTCTCTTGCTGGACTTTGAAATCATGTTGTCATTTAGAAACTGACAGCTTCCACTGGTGCTTTTTTCTTTCAAGTCTATCTCCAGTGCAGTCAACATCATAATAACCTACTAACTTGTATTCTTTTTATTTTCTATATATCAAAACAAGGTTAATATCACCTTTTAGATATCTTAAAATTCTCTTAACAACTGTTAAGTGAGATTCTTTAAAATCTAATTGGAACCTAGCATATAAGCATACACTGGATAAAACATAGGTCTTGAAGTAGCCAGATACAAAAGATAACCAATTATACCTTTGCATAATTTCTTTTGACCTTTTTACCTGAATCATCCATCTCAAGAATGCACATTGGATGCATAAGAGTCTTATCCGTTTTACATTCTGATAAGTCAAACTTTTCCAGAAGTTCTTTCGTGTACTTGCTTTGATTAATGTAGGTTCTTTCTGGACTTTGATTGATCTAGATCCCCAGAAAGAACTTTAATTTACCCATTAGACTCATTTCGTATTCTGTCTGCATAGACTTAGAAAATTCTTTGCAAAGAGAGGCATTAGCAGAACCTAAAATAATATCATCCACATAAATTTGAACTACAAGAATATCATTTTTGAATGACTTGCAAAACAGACTTGTATCGACCATCACTCTTGTAAAATTATTTTTCAAAAGAAAGTTGCTTAGTCTATCATACCATGCTTTAAAAGTCTATTTCAGACCATTCAATGATTTCTTTAGTTTATAAACAAAATCAAGAATTTTATGATTTCCAAAAATGGGAGGTTGATGAACACAAACTTCTTATGTTGTGTAACCATTCAATAATGCACTCTTGACATCCATTTGATATAAAATGATATCATGATTAATAAAAAATGAAATAAGAAATTGGATAGATTCTAACCTGGACACTAGTGTAAAAGTTTCATTATACTCAATCCCTTCTTGCTGACTATAGCCTTGTGCAACCAGTCTCACTTTGTTTCTTACCATATCTTCTTGCTCGTTCAACCTCTTTCTGTATATCCATCTAGTTCTGAGAGGTTCAATTTTATCTCTCAGAATCAATTTTTCAGGAAGTGATATATGTTGCATATGCTTCTTCAGAGGTGCTAGAGTGTTGATCGCTTCTTGTTAAACATGTCCATTTCAAAGATTTATTCTTTTGTCTTGAGACACTTCTTTTAGATCTTGGAACGATCTCTCTTGAGGAAGCCATGTTAGTTGCATACAAATTAAATGATATCTTTGTCCACATCAGGCTTATTCTATCAGATAATGACAAAGAATATCCGTCTGATCTTTTATAACTTCTGAACACCTTTTGTCTTTGCTTCAAGAGTTGCTTGAAGGAGTTTGTAGAGCAGAGACACTTCGTATTCTACATCGGGGACACCTTTAAGTTTGTCTTACCATTTTTGATACCAGGTGAAATAGTAACTTCCAATGTGTTTCAAGGATTGGATCTTTTTTTGATACAGTTAAGTGTTTGATAACAATCAATAACAGAACTAGGCTCTGATAACAATTCAAGGTCCAAAGAAATATAAGAAAGGGGGGGGGGGTTGAATTGAGTTTCTAGAATAAATTTTTTTCGAACACCCAAACTCAAACGACACATAACAACAAGCATACAACAATAATAAGAAACACAAGTATTTTTATCCTGGTTCACCGTTAATAAGGTTAGTCCACGCCACTAACCAAGACTGATTTTGCCTTATTAAAAAGTACTTAATCCATTAATCAAATAACTTGATTATAGCCTCAATGACACACTGTCATTGAATTCTCAAGAATTCTAACCAAGTTGCCTCTAAAGGAAAACAATCTTAATGACAAACTGTCTTTGACATCTTAAGAATTCGGACCAAGCAGGTCTCTTGAGGAAAACATTCTCATTGACATCTTAAGAATTCTTACCGAACTGATCTCTTTGAGGAAAATAACCTCAATGACAAACTGTCATTGAAATCTCAAGAATTTTTATCGAACTGGTCTCTTGAGGAAAACAACCTCAATGACAAACAGTCATTTACATCTCAAAAATTATGATCGAACTAGCCTCTTGAGGAAAACAACCTCAATGATAAATTGTCATTGGCATCTCAAGAATTCTGACCGAACTGGTCTCTTGAGGGAAACAACCAAACTTGGTTAAAACATATTTGAGTTTATAAGAGTGTTTCTTAGATAAGCAGATACACAAATTTACATTCAAGATTTACACAATAAAAAGAAGTGAAGAATTAAAGCTTTGAAGGATTTCTTCTTTGTTGAGCTTTTGCATTCTTTTCTATCTTGTGATCATTATTCTGGATTCTCTACTTGATCACTTGAATAAGACTATGTTTCCAAAGGGTATTCTCACTATTAACATTTTTCCTTGTCTTTCACTTTCTTCTGCATAGCTGCCTCTGGTTGTGTGTGATATTGCTTGTGTTCCAGCTGCAATATTCTAACCTTCATTGCTTTCAGCTTTATGAACTTTAACATATCTTCATTGAACATCCTCACTAATTTTCTTCAATTATGCTTTCTTTCATTTCACATTCTCACATGTTTTTGCACATATATTATCTTCTTTTTGCGTGCATCTTCTTCCTGTGCAGCTTCACTATCTATTTTCTGTGTCACTCACTCTTTTATGTATATTGTCTGCATTACTACTACAATCTTCCCATTTCTCTTTAGATAGATAAAGAACAATATATTGGTTGGAGAATAAAATATTGAGTATCCATACAATAAATATTGTTGTTAGAGACGTTAACTAGTAACTGACTATAGTGGCGCTTGTAGCACTAGGATAAATGATGGGATGTGTGAAAGTAATTACGATACAATGTACACTACTTTATCCTGATTTGCAAGGTAGTGGATAGGATGTTTTACTATAGTCACACGATCTTGTACATTTAATATATTTCCACATAAACTCTCTTCAGAACTAACTTCATGAATCAGATGCTTCTAATATAATTAGATGAAGCTTAATCAAAGGTCACTGTTACTGTCTTCTTCACACTTAACTTATTGATTTAGAGGCTTCTGATATGTTATGATGAAGCTTGATCAGATACTTTTATGGAGCTTTGACATATCAGAGTTGTAAAGAGTTAGAGTCTATTTCAGATATCTTCTAGATAGATTCTTGTAGATGCATTGACTTGATAACTAAGATGCTTGATTTGATTTGTTTCTTTTTTAAGATCTTATTTCAGACGTTATCCCTTTGAATCATAGGCTTCAGATAAATATTGATGAAGCTTGTTCAGAGTTCAAAGTTATTCTCCATAACATAGTTTGCTTGCTTCATATGAAGCAAATCTTCAGACTTCACCAGTTTTCAGATTATGATAATCTTCAGATTCAATATGTGCTTAGCTCAGCATCTGGTGCATTCAACCCTGACTTCTTCAGAGTCAAAATTTCTTTCTTTAGATCTGCAAACTTAACAACAGTTAGAGTATACAATTGTTTTCCATACTAGTGTACTTTTTATCATTAAAACTTCAAGGATTAGTTGATAAACCAAACTTATTTCAACAAAAAAGACAAATAGGAATTACGCTTTGAATTCTATATATTATATTTTAAGAACGTATCAATCATCTTTGAAAGACGGTCCCTCGAGTCCCCCATTTTCTAGCTTGTGGAAAAACATTTCGAAAGCTCTGGTGCATGTGAAAATCAAGAACTTTATCTAGAGACTGGGGATAAACATCCTTCCAAAGAGAAGAAATCTGGAGAAGAGAGGCATGTGTCTTGAAAACCTTTGTTATTTCTGTCATGGAGCTCCTAAATGCACCCCTATCTCTTTTTATATTGTGCTTTCGTGAAAGTGGTGTGGTTCGCTTCCCCGCTTGGCCATAGGTGTTGGAAATCCACCGAATATCTATGATAAATTTCTATCAATATTGATGAACAAGATTGATATCACCATACAATGACAATTAATTATGAGAAAATAAAAGAAAAAAGACAATTATTTTCTGCAAAGTTTCTCTCTGCCCACAAACTGTGGAAAACTTTATTATTCACTTGCAACTGCAAATTTTGTGAATACAACTTAATTGACTTGATTGCCTTAATTATCTTGATTACAAAACTAGGGATTACTCCCTATATTTATAGATTTAGCTTAGCCACAACCCAAAACTATAAAAGCCCAAAATATCTATTTTAGATCTAAATAAAATCTATCTAAATCTAAAACAAATCAAATCTGTGTGCATAGCTTTCTTCGATCCACAAGCTCTTCGACTGGACAACCTTCCTTCGATACACACACTGTTTTGCCACTCCCTTGTCTCTATTGAACAAACTTCTTCGACACAAGGAATTAATTTCAACACACCACCTAATTCATTATGTCTAAGCTGTCTACATTCACCATGTCTCTTAGTCTTTGAAATACTTCGACCTGCACTCCCTTTGTCACGATGTCTGTAATCTGATTCTCAGTTCAGCAGTGTTCCAAATTCATCTTCCCATCTGCTACCTAATATCGAAGATAGTGGAACCTCATTTAGATGTGCTTACTTCGACCATGTGCTATCAGGTTCTTCTCTAGATTGATAGCTGACATGTTGTCGATCTTCATGGTAATTTCTCCATGATCTTTCCCTGTTATCTCTTCGACCATGTTCACCATCCAAGTTGCTTGACATGCACAAAGAGAAGCAGCTATGTATTCTGCTTCACATGATGATAATTCCACTACTGGTTCCTTTCTTGAACTCTAAGCAACTGGTGCACCACCTAACATAAACACATATCCTGCTATTGATTTTTGATCTTCAGCATCACTACACCAACTCGAATTAGTGTATTCCACTAACTTGCATTCTTTTCCTTTATCAGCTGCAGGAAACAAAATGCCATAGTCGAGAGTTCCTTTGAGTTACCTTAGTATCCTCTTCATCGCTGCTAGGTGTGATACCTTTGGCTTCTGCATGAATCTACTTACCATACCTACACTATATGCTAAGTCAGGCCTTATATGACAAAGGTATCTTAATGACCCAATAAGTCTTCTGTATTGGGTTGGGCCAACATCATCTTCATCTGCACCTTTCCACAGTTGCAGTCTTGGCTCTGCAGGTGTCAAAGTTGAGTTGCATTCTTCCATCTCAAATCTCTTGAGAATTTCTACTGCATATCTTCTTTGATGCATCATCAAACCTCTACTGCTCTTGTAGAATTCGATGCCAAGGAAATATGAAATCTCACTCAAATCAGACATTTTGAATTCCTTGCTGAGATCACCTTTGAAGTCATCGATCTCACTTTTGCAGCTACCTGTTATCAACAAATCATCTACATAGAGACATAGTATAAGTAATTCACTATTTCTTCTTCTTACATGTACTCCATGTTCAGTTGTGCACTTTACAAATTCCTCCTCCCTTAGGAAACTATCAATTTTATTATTCCAAGCTCTTGGAGCTTGTTTCAATCCATACATGGCTTTATGCAGCCTGTACACCTTTGTCTCTTCGTCATGTTTCACAAACCCAACTATTTATTTAACATAAACTTCTTCGTCTAAGGGTCTGTCATACAGTGGGAGAACTGACTAGGTTGTTTTGCGTTTTATCGTAATTGTTGCGGATAGCAAGAGTCCCCACCGACTTTTCTTTTATCCAATAAAGGAAAGGGTAAAAAGAACAGGAAAGACCTTTGAGATATTTTCTTGAGTTCGGGGGGTATGTTATGAAAAGGGAAGGTGTTATCACCCTTTTCATCCGTAGTTATCTACGGACTTTTAGTTGCTTGCTATATCACTTGAAAATTTGCTTTGTTTGAAAATGTGTTTTGTGATGGGTGTAAGTTTGAAAGTATTTTGAAAACGCCTTTGTTTCGGAAAACTTTGCAATGATTCTCGTCTCTATAAGAATTTATACAAAGTGTTGGTTTTTGAAAATAGTTCAAAGAGATGTTTGTTTTTGAAAGTGTAAGTGTGGAAATGATTTTAGTTTGTGAGCAAGAAACTAGGAGTGTCCTACCTACTCAAAAGGTCTTTGTTCTTTTCCTCCTCCTTTAGATGTTGCTATCTTCCCATTGATTGGTAAGAAGCCCCATTATTGGATGTTGTAACACGGCGGGAGAACAAACTTGGGGGTTTTGCGTTTGATCATAATTGTTGCGGATAACAAGAGTCGCCATCGACATTTCTTTTATCCAATAAGGAAAGGCAGAAAAGAACAGGAAAGACCTTTCGAGATTATTTCTTGAGTTCAAGGGGTAGATTATGAAAAGGGAAGGTGTTAGCATGCTTTTCATCCGTAGTTATTTCGAGCTCTTAGTTGCTTGCTAGATCTCTTGCTTTTGTTTAAAAATATGCTTTGTGGAATGTGTTTTTGAAAGTGATTTTGAAAAGTGTTTTCGCGATGATTCTCGTTTCTATAAGAATGCGTACAAAGTGTTTTAACTTTTGAAAATGTTTCAAAGGAAAATGTTGGTGTGTAAAAATGTTTTTGTTGTGAGCAAGCGAGCAACTATGAGCATCCCACCTACTCAAAAGGTATAATGTTCTTTTCCTCCTCCTTTAGATGTTGCTATCTTACCATTGATTTGGTAAGGAACCCCATCATTGGATGTGAAGGGACGGGCGTGGGATGTTTGTATAGTCATAGAAGGCAACCTATGAGACATTTTAGCAATTTTCGTTTAGGGACTAGATCGCTTATCGAAGGCAACATCGAGGGTTATCGAGGGACTACGATCTTTTATCAAGGGTCTTTGCTAAAACTCCTATATTCGAGGGACATGACTATTTTTCCGAGGCAATAAATGAGATTACCCTAAGGGTGCATGTGTGTGAATAATGTGTATAATTTTCATGCATTTAGTCTTTTATTAGGGTGATCTACTTGTTGGTTTTATCTTGCCATACATCCTAAATACTAACATTTGCACAAAAGCAATAAAAAATGCAGAAAATAAATCATATACTATTACAACCATATTGAATAGCAAGAAAATGTAAAGACAAAAAAAAATAAAAGGAGGAAAAATGAGCTTTTCGATCTAGGCAGAAACACCCTTCGATTCTGTCCTTCCTGGCTTCCTTCGATTTGGGCCTGGAGTTAGTAAGGTCACCCTTTTGGATTTCATCCTTTTCCCGCTTCTTTTGATTGGGGCCTGGAGTCAATGTGAGGTGCACTCTTCGTCTCAAGCTCCTTACTGCCTTCTTCGACTGCAGGAATGCTAGGCCCCGAGGTTGAGATTCAAAAGGCTTGAGTATTTAGCCAATAAAAGGATACAGAGAACTTGTTTTAAACTTTTAAAAATGCAACATTCCAGTGTAACTTCTGAAAGCTACATGCTAGGAGTTAGCACAAGATTATTGGGTCTCAAAATCCAAAGTCTAACTAGTCAGGGTTGAGACTTTCAACATATAGTGTGATCGGTGGATCTGGAACTGACTGTTTTGAAGCTGGTTTCGCGAAATGTCGCGGTAAGCAAGAGTCGCCACCGTCTTTTATTTTCTCCAACAAGGAAAGGACAAAAGCACAGAAAAATTCCTTATGAGATTAGCTCTCGGTTCGGGAGGTAGATTTATAGAAAGGGAAGGTGTTAGCACCCTTTCTATCCATGGTTATCCATGGGCTCTTAGATACTTGCTCATTGTGTTTTCAAAATGTTTGTTTGCTTTTCAAAGTGTGAGTGGGTTTGAAAAAGTTTCTTTTAAAGTTTCAGATCGACTCTTGTATCAGTCCTCAAGAGTGTTTGAAAAGTTGTTTTGAAAGCCTTTTGAAAAGTGTAAGGTGTGAAAAGTATTTTGATTTGTTTTTGAAAAGAGCAAGTATCCATGAGTCATCTACCTACCCTAAGGAATTAAGCTGTGTAATTGTCCTTTAGGCAGTGCCATCCCACCATTGAGAGATAGGTAGCACCACCGTTGGAGGTGTTCGGGTCAATTCGAGGGTTAGGAACAGTGTGGTCACCGGGAAATAGTAAGATACCTTAGAAACTACCCTTATGCCATTGATCTTTTTATTCCGAGGCAACTTGTTTCGAGGTAACCTATTCGAGGCAACTAGATCAATGGAACATAAGGACTTACTAAGACGTCCTGTACTCAGCGACCACGTTTCGAGGGGCAAGGCAACAGGGTGATCACCAGACCAACAGTAGGATACCTTAGAAGCTACCCTTATGCCATTGATCCTTTTATTCCGAGGCGACCATTCCGAGGCAACTTATTCGAGGCAGCTGGATCAATGGAACATAAGGACTCACTAAGGCATCCTGTACTTGATGACCACCTTTCGAGGGGCAAGGCAACAGTGAAGCGTACCCTAGGGGTGGTGTGTGAATTGTGTGTCATTTTCAGTTTATTGTTTGTCTTGTCATGCATTGGTGATCTACGTTTCGATTTTATTTTTGGGCATTCATTCTTTCATGTTATTGTTTAGCAATTAAAAGTGCGGGAATTTAAAGTGCGGAAAAGATAAAGGGTCCTACGCTATTACAAAGGCGCGGGTCTACAACGCCAAATTAATCCAGACCCGATTTAAAATAAAGTGCAGAAAATAAATATCTAATAGCTATTACATGGCTTTGGAGCAATTACATTATATTTACAACAGAAATAAATAAAACGCGCGAAAAAAAGGAAAATATGATCGAATGCGAGGGCGTTGGACCCTTTAAGGAATTAAAATAAAATTAATAGAATAATTAAATTAAATAAAAAGAAAGAACTTGTTTTTTATGTTTTTTTTGTATTTATGACATTAAATTAATTAAAAGTCAAATGATTAATTCTAATTCTAATTGTTTTTAATTTATTAAAGAAAATGCATTAAAGTTAAAACCTAGAATTAAAACTAAATTAATTATAAATTTTATTTACAAAGTTAATGGTTAATGATACTTATAATAAAAATATTTAATTAATTAAAAAAAGGTAAAAAGTGTTAAAGATCTATTTTTTATTATTTTTGGTTTATTGTGAAATAGAATTAAATTATAACCTAAAATTAAATCTAAATTAATTAAGGGATTTATTTACAAAATTAATACTAAAATAAAATTATTATTTATTTTTTGTCTTTTCTGATTTTTTTGTGTTTTTGATTTTATGTTGATTAAAAAAAAGAAATAAAAATAGTCAAAATAAGTATAAGAAAAACGACGGAAACAGGCAGCAAATAAAAAAAGCATAATTCTGGAGGCCTGGGAAGCTTCGATCCAGAGAAGGTGTCTCCTTCGATCTGGGATGCTATACCTGCAAAAGTATGTTAGCAAAATAAACTCAGGGCCTGGTATCGAACCCCAGGCCCTTCGATCCTACGTGCGCTGAGTCTTTTCAGGATAAATCTGCAGCAAATGTTAGCAAACGAAGAACATGACCTGGGGCCAAACCCAGGCCCTTTGATCCTGTCTAGGATAGTAAATTGAAGGTAACAACAAGCACGAATGTGTAATGCAAATACAAGGTTGGACAGTTTACCCTCTCTTACCAGTAGATTGGACCTTCGATTTGGGCGCTTCCTGAATGTAGGCACCTTCGATCTGGGCTTCTGGGCTTGGCTACTTTTGCTGAAGGGTGACTTTGCTTGGAAAATTCTGGCAACCTTTGATGGATTTTGTGGGCAGCCTCTCTCCAATGTTTCTTTCGTTCTCCTGTTGTGTGTTTTTTTCGTTCGTTGTAATGTGCCATTGGCCCTTGTATTTATAGGAGTGTGAGGGTCTTGTAACGGTAAGAGACAGCCATTTAACCAGGCCTTTAATGCCATGAGACAAGAATCAGACACATTAAAAGTTTTCCTTTTTTGAAATATGCATGTCTCTTGAATGAACCTGGACACTTTCACTTGTACATGTCTTATGCAATGTGTATGAATGAAAATTATGGCCAATAATGCCTTGCATTGATGTTTAGGATTTGGCATAAACCACCATTATCACACTTTCCACTTTTGATTCAAATTTGAATTTTTGCCTTGTTTAAGCCTTAGCACGAAAAATGGTAGGCACATAATGATGCTTCAAGGTTAATCAAAGCAAAATATCCCTTTAAATTAATTTTTTTGAATTTCTTTTGATTTTAAAAGATTTAAAATTAATTAAATCCAATAAAATTAATAAAAATGAAAAAATTAATAAAAAAATCTGAAATAAAAGATGGGACACGTGGGAAGCATGGCCAAGTCAATTCAAGTGGAAAAAGTGGGCCCCTTTTGTCAAAAATGGGATTTCAAGGATAAATGATTTTGGCCATTTCACAAAAATTTCCCAACTTCTCCAATGCATAACTTGCTCAATTTTTAAGCTTTGCTCATGTTCTTGGACATTTTAGAAAGGTCTTTGAGTCCTCTAACCAATGCCTTTGGTCCCATGTCATTTTGATTTACCAATCTCAAGTTATGGCCTTTGACTTAAAGTCCCTTTTTGTTGACTTTTGAAAATGACCTATAATGTTGAAATTGATAACTTTTTGTGAGAGCATTTCTTGGACTTGAAGTATGAAGATGAGTTGTAGGAAACGTCTTTCTCTTCAAAATGAGCTTTGGATGGAATTTTTCTGATAATCTATGTGAAAGTTATGCCCTGGTCAATTTCAGTTGACTTTTTCAACTGTCCAAAAATAGAAACTTTTGCATCTTGATGATTTTTTGAGCCAAATTTTGAGAATCATGATCAAGCATTGATCAAATGATGTTTGTGGCTTCAAAATA
Source organism: Vicia faba (assembly GCA_948472305.1). NCBI lineage: Eukaryota > Viridiplantae > Streptophyta > Magnoliopsida > Fabales > Fabaceae > Vicia > Vicia faba. Next base: position 486,305,626 of record OX451738.1, on the reverse strand, counting down.
AGATGTTTACCAAAAATTTGAACTTTTGACTGTCAAATGACCATTTTGCCCCTACAGTTGACTGTAGTGCAATTAGGGTTTTTGACTGTGCAATTTTGTGCTGAAAGTCTTGAAACTTGATATGAGGATGCTTGACCATATTTGTAGGCATGTGAGACTTGATTGGGATCTTGAAAACTTCATTTTCTTGATCAGAACAAAAACCCTAATTTTGACTGTATAGGAGATTTTTGACTGTGCAACCCTTGGGGAACTTTGAAGCTTGGCTTGGCAATTTTCTTGAAGAATATGGGAGGGCAAATTTTGGGGTACAACAGTTGCCCCTGTTCAATCTTCTTAGACCTGAGGATGTAGATTGGCGTGACGTGCCTTTCGTAATCCGAAGGTGGAAGATGATTGAACACTAGAGTGCCTAGAAATTTGCACTCACATAGTCGAGTATCAGCAGTGTGATAGCAGGAATGGGCTTACAGATGCCATTTGGAGAGGTAGTGGATAGGAGGATGGGCTTATAGATGCCATCTGGAGGTGTCGATCGCGTAAGAGATTCTTTAGCGAGAACTTGAGTACCTGCAAAACAGAAAATGATTACCTGACACGTTGCAGGAGTTGGTTTTCAGATGCTTGGCATAGATGTGTCCTGACTGGTTACAGGAGCTGAGTCTGGAGCTTCAAACGGTGATGAAGTTGTCTCTACTGACAGGTTGTTTCCAAGGACGGGTGGTCTTTAACGACAGGTGTCTATAACGACGAGTGTCTAGGACGACGAGTGTCTATAACGACGAAGAGTGTCTATAACGACGAGTGTCTATAACGACGGGTGTCTATAACGACGAGTGTCTATAACGACGAGTGTCTAGGACGACGAAGAGTGTCTATAACGACGAGTGTCTATAACGACGAGTGTCTAGGACGACGAAGAGTGTCTATAACGACGAGTGTCTATAACGACGAGTGTCTATAACGACGAGTGTCTATAACGACGAGTGTCTATAACGACGAGTGTCTATAACGACGAGTGTCTATGACGACGAGTGTCTATAACGACGAGTGTCTATGACGACGAGTGTCTATGACGACGAGTGTCTATAACGACGAGTGTCTATGACGACGAGTGTCTATGACGACGAGTGTCTATAACGACGAGTTGTATCAGAGAAATCTTTAGGCATTGATTTAACTGGATTTGTATTCTTTGATTGGATTTGTCTTTTCTGACTGGATTTGTCTTTTCTGACTGGATTTGTCTTTTATGACATAGCTGATCATTTAACTGTATCCTTCCTGAAAGGTCAAGGTCAGTCATATGCGGTGCGTGATATGAATCAAGCGACGGCATAGATGAGATTGTATGACATGATGCGTACATGCATGTATCATGATGTATGAAAATGTGATATATGTTTGTCTAGGAAAATAAATCCTTGACGGCTGCCGGGAGTTTGTTGAATCCTGGGCTGATGTTGCAAGAATACCGGTAGGAGGATATGACTCCGTTGGGGAATGAACTTGGCGAATGGATTACTCTGCGGGGAGGAATGACTCTAGCGACCTTGCTGGGGAACCATACTCTGTAGGGAGAGAGGTACTTTGCTGAGATGTTGATGGTAACTTCGCTGGGGATACCATTGTTGAGTTGGAAGTGTTAATAGACTTCGCTGGGGATAAGGAGACTTCGCCGAGGACGCTCTTTCCGTGGCTTTTGGATGAGGATAACCCAGTTATATCCAGGTAGGGAAATAACTCTTTAAATAAAGCCGGGAGACGCGTTCGCTTTGCAGGGAGTGAAAGTATCTGGGTCGCATTCTTCAGCTGAACCTATCTTGGTACCTCGATGGATAGAGCAACCGGATCCTTTAGACAACTCATTATTGCCCCAGTTTCAGTGGGAGAAAGCATCTGTGGGAGTACTTGACAAGTCTTCTGGTAGGCAGGTGCCGAGATGCTGGGACATAGTCATACGCCTTGATCCCTAACTTTTGCCTGGACCGCCCTTTCGGGTTTTCAGTCCACCGGGATACCCATTTTTGCCCAAGCCGCCTTTTCAGGTTTTCGACTTGCCGGGTGTATAGATTTTTCATTTCACCCCTTTATTTTGCCCGAACCCTTTTGGTTCGCCGGGAAGCCCTAATTTTTGCCTAGGCATGTCAACCTAGCGGGTCTCTGATTATGCGTAGTATTTTTTCGACTATGTCCATGTTTTCAGAATGTAGGGAGTTGCCCCTGTTTAGCGTTGTGTTGCCATACCACCAGAAGGTATTTGATCAGGCAAGATTTGTTGTTGGAATGCCCCAAGTGACTCAGGCGGAGATTTGCCCCCAGGCTATTAGGCTTTTGAGAGATTCTCTGAATCTTGATTGGACTGCCCCAGATGATGGACCATGGTCATGTCTGCCCCTTGATTGGAGGTACTTCTTGTTCATTAGGCATTCGTCGTGCGAACTTCTATGCTGTTCAAACAAAAAGTCATATGCAAACAAAGTTATGTTAAAAATGCAAAGCTTATGTCTGTCTTGAAGATTTTGAAAAATGCATTTTTTCATAAAAAACAAGTGAATTTTGTCAATCGTGATGTCAAAACTCGTTGTTTCCGCAAGCCTTAAGGAGTCAGGATACCTTTCGTAACAGTATGCTTTCGAACTAACCCATGCTTCAGCTAGGACTCTTAAGGGTTATAACGTGGCCTGGTTCATGGTTTAAGAAACAAAGGATAAAGGCTCAAATTATTTGTACCCACCCGCTCTTCATGATGTTCTTCAATCCTAAACTCAGTTGGTCATACGTTAGACCTTGTTTGAGTCTTTAAAATGATATTCCGGTGATGGTTCGGATGTTGATGATTTATTTTGAATAGGCAGTCATTCTTTTTGTTGAGGGTTTGTATGACCTCTTTCTTTTTGATTTTTGTTATCCCTTTCTTTTTTTTTGTTGCCTGAACTGTTTCCTTTTTTTGGAATCACAGTCAGCGGGATGCCCCAGTTTTGTAAGTCTCCTTCATGGGTTTTGACTTATTGGTTTTTTATTTTTTGAGATAATGACTGCCTTTCTTTATTGACTATTCGGAACCATCACTGTCTTTCTTTGTTGCAAAGACCTCTTTGGTGCCATTTGTTATGCATTTGGATCAACTGAGAGACTACCCTGCCCCAGGTTATGATTAAGGGTTTTAAATTTCGAAAAGAAAAACTCCTACTTCTTTGGCTCAGAGGGGTTGACGAGGGATTATCTTCCTTATAACTCCAGTGTTTAGGGATTTGAAACAATGCCTGTACTTCATCAGCGGGGTCTGTTCAAAAGCATACTGTGAAGATCGTGGTATCATTTTCGTCATCCTCCCTCAAGAGGCTTAGAATTATTAACCGAGCATTGATCATCACAAAAATATGAAAACAGTTTTAGGCATAGTAAACATAATTGCTTCAAAACAGACAAGTGTAATGCATTAATGAAATAACCAAGTTTAACATGAAACAAAATGTTTGAACAAATTGAAAGAAAATTACAACTTGAATATTTAAATGAACAAAAACTAATCCTAGCCATGTCTTGGCAAGGGAGCAGTGATCACATTGGGAGCCTCTGGAGAGTCGAGCTGGACTTCCTTTGCGTCAATCAGATCTTGAACCCTGTTTCTCAAAGTCCAACAGTCATCCGTAGCATGCCCCGGGCTATCAGAATGATAGGCGCAGCGAGCATTGGGGTTGTACCTTGAAGGTGTCCTGTTAGGATTCTTTGGGGGATCCATGAGGGTTACCAACTTGGTTTCTAGCAGCTGTGGAAATATCTGTGACAAGGTCATGCCGAGGGGAGTAAATTGCCTCTTAGGTCTTTCTTCCCTTTGTTGGTGGTGACGCTGAGGAGCACCGGCCGGCTTTGCAATAGCTACTGCGTTGACAGCACTAGATTCTCTTTTGGACGGTTTCTTCTCAGTGTTCGAGGAGTCACCAGTCTGTATTTTCCCTGACTTGATACCAGCTTCTATTCTTTCCCCGGTCAAGATCAGATCTGTAAACCCAGCAGCAGAATTCCCAATCAGGTGGTTGAAGAATGGACCAGACAGGGTCCCCAAGAACATGTCGACGAGCTCGCGGTCAATCAAGGGTGGCTGTACCCTTCTAGCAAGGTCTCTCCATTTCTGAGCATATTCTTTGAAACCTTCACCTGCACCCATAGACATTCCCTGAAGCTGAGTGCGCGTGGGAGCGAGGTCGGCATTGTACTGGTAATGCTTGTAGAATGCAGTGGCCAAGTCCTCCCAGCTGCGGATGTTGGCTCCACTCAGTTGATAGAACCACTCGAGCTGAGTCCCTGAAAGACTCTCCTGGAAAAAATGGATCCATAAGTTTTTGTCAGCTGTATAGGGTTGGATCCTCCTTGTGTAAGCCCTGAGATGCAACTTTGGACAGGATGCCCCGTCGTACTTAGTGAAAGCAGGTGCCTTGAATTTGCGTGGGATTACTACCCCAGAAGACAGACCTAGATCCTCGAAGTCCAGGCCAGGCACTTTTTGTATCTCCATAGCACTTAGCCGGTCTTCCAACTGTTTGTACCTGTCCTCAGCCGGAGGGTACTGCTCGTCGTTGAAATTTGTCTCATCGGCGGAGACCACTAGACTGGGAACCCTTTCCTCTTGATGACTGCCTTCCCCAACAGATGGAGTGGTCCTCTCAGCTTCATCCTGTGGTGTATTCCCGGACCTGCGTCTAGGGCTGAACAAAACAGTCCTCTTCTTCTTCTTCTTCAGGAGCAGAGTCTTCAGATCTTGCTGCCCCTGGGCCAAATTCATGATCAGCTCCTGGAACTGGGCATTCTGAGCCTGGAGGGCCTTGATGGATTGTTCGTTAGACGATTCGGGATTCATGACGATCGGCTGAAATAAACAGCGAAGAGGGTAAGCAACCCGTCAAAAGGGTACCTGCAATAATGTGTATGATATGCATGCAATGTTTTCCAGGATCTCGCGGGGTAAACAAGAGAAATGTTAGTATTGGAAACTGGTGGCTTGTTTGAAAGTACTTCATATTGTTGAGAGTCCTTCTCCAAGGGTCAAAAGCTCACCATATCAAGTGGGTCATAGCCCCTGACTACCTTGGCTAGAGGAAAATAAATCCTCTTTGCCCCTTGTTGGGATAGTTGATTCACCATGACCTGCATCACAAGCCCTTGAGATCCTTGAAATGGGTTAGGATGTATGCAATGGTATGACGTCATGCTATGCATGGGGTAATGTAGGTAAACCTTGTTATGAGTCCCTAATTAAGGACTCTAAACAAAACCTGCAAGAAACTCAGTAACCCTGTTATGAGTCCCAATTTAAGGACTATAAACAAAACCTGCAAGAAACTCAGTAACCCTGTTATGAGTCCCAATTAAGGACTAAAACAAAACCTGCAAGAAACTCGGTAAACCTTGTTATGAGTCCTAATTAAGGACTATAAATAAAACCTGCAAGTAGTTCATGTGTCACCTAACAAGCATGCAAGTAGGCAAGTACAAAGGCACACAAGTCACACAAGAGAAACCCTTAGAGTTTAGGCCAGCATGAGGTCTAGGTATTACCCTCTTTCAGTTTGTTGGTTCATACCTGTCCTATCAAAGTAACCAGGTTCTAAGGATCTCAATATCATTGGATTGCTTTCATTGTTCATCGTTTCGATTTGGCCACTGACTGGCGATCAAAATATCCCAAGAAAACAACCCTCAATTGAGTGTAGTATCGAGTATCAACCGACTTCGGAGTACACCAAAGTAGTTATCTCACTACCCTAAAGAGGCCAAGATGGTTCAATTAAGGTTCCTAAGGTCTGTTGATGCTTCACGACACCACGCGGAGGCCCCGTACTCTCCTTGATTGACTCAAGGGTTACCGGTACACACCAAAGTGCCACATCAACGTAGCAGACTGCTTCAACCATGTCGGTATACCCCGCACAGTTCCCTCACAGCCTTGTTGCTACTTTCTAAGAAGGTATCCCCAGATCCGGGTTAGGATCTATAGAACTCCCAAGACAGTCCCACAATTTAAAGCAAACAAATTAAAGCAATTGAAAACACAGTGATCTTAGTCCTAAGGTACACCTCACTTTAAAGATATTCCCCAGCAGAGTCGCTAGTTCTGTGATCGGTGGATCTGGAACTGACTGTTTTGAAGCTGGTTTCGCGAAATGTCGCGGTAAGCAAGAGTCGCCACCGTCTTTTATTTTCTCCAACAAGGAAAGGACAAAAGCACAGAAAAATTCCTTATGAGATTAGCTCTCGGTTCGGGAGGTAGATTTATAGAAAGGGAAGGTGTTAGCACCCTTTCTATCCATGGTTATCCATGGGCTCTTAGATACTTGCTCATTGTGTTTTCAAAATGTTTGTTTGCTTTTCAAAGTGTGAGTGGGTTTGAAAAAGTTTCTTTTAAAGTTTCAGATCGACTCTTGTATCAGTCCTCAAGAGTGTTTGAAAAGTTGTTTTGAAAGCCTTTTGAAAAGTGTAAGGTGTGAAAAGTATTTTGATTTGTTTTTGAAAAGAGCAAGTATCCATGAGTCATCTACCTACCCTAAGGAATTAAGCTGTGTAATTGTCCTTTAGGCAGTGCCATCCCACCATTGAGAGATAGGTAGCACCACCGTTGGAGGTGTTCAGGTCAATTCGAGGGTTAGGAACAGTGTGGTCACCGGGCAATAGTAAGATACCTTAGAAACTACCCTTATGCCATTGATCTTTTTATTCCGAGGCAACTTGTTTCGAGGTAACCTATTCGAGGCAACTAGATCAATGGAACATAAGGACTTACTAAGACGTCCTGTACTCAGCGACCACGTTTCGAGGGGCAAGGCAACAGGGTGATCACCAGAGCAACAGTAGGATACCTTAGAAGCTACCCTTATGCCATTGATCCTTTTATTCCGAGGCGACCATTCCGAGGCAACTTATTCGAGGCAGCTGGATCAATGGAACATAAGGACTCACTAAGGCATCCTGTACTTGATGACCACCTTTCGAGGGGCAAGGCAACAGTGAAGCGTACCCTAGGGGTGGTGTGTGAATTGTGTGTCATTTTCAGTTTATTGTTTGTCTTGTCATGCATTGGTGATCTACGTTTCGATTTTATTTTTGGGCATTCATTCTTTCATGTTATTGTTTAGCAATTAAAAGTGCGGGAATTTAAAGTGCGGAAAAGATAAAGGGTCCTACGCTATTACAAAGGCGCGGGTCTACAACGCCAAATTAATCCAGACCCGATTTAAAATAAAGTGCAGAAAATAAATATCTAATAGCTATTACATGGCTTTGGAGCAATTACATTATATTTACAACAGAAATAAATAAAACGCGCGAAAAAAAGGAAAATATGATCGAATGCGAGGGCGTTGGACCCTTTAAGGAATTAAAATAAAATTAATAGAATAATTAAATTAAATAAAAAGAAAGAACTTGTTTTTTATGTTTTTTTTGTATTTATGACATTAAATTAATTAAAAGTCAAATGATTAATTCTAATTCTAATTGTTTTTAATTTATTAAAGAAAATGCATTAAAGTTAAAACCTAGAATTAAAACTAAATTAATTATAAATTTTATTTACAAAGTTAATGGTTAATGATACTTATAATAAAAATATTTAATTAATTAAAAAAAGGTAAAAAGTGTTAAAGATCTATTTTTTATTATTTTTGGTTTATTGTGAAATAGAATTAAATTATAACCTAAAATTAAATCTAAATTAATTAAGGGATTTATTTACAAAATTAATACTAAAATAAAATTATTATTTATTTTTTGTCTTTTCTGATTTTTTTGTGTTTTTGATTTTATGTTGATTAAAAAAAAGAAATAAAAATAGTCAAAATAAGTATAAGAAAAACGACGGAAACAGGCAGCAAATAAAAAAAGCATAATTCTGGAGGCCTGGGAAGCTTCGATCCAGAGAAGGTGTCTCCTTCGATCTGGGATGCTATACCTGCAAAAGTATGTTAGCAAAATAAACTCAGGGCCTGGTATCGAACCCCAGGCCCTTCGATCCTACGTGCGCTGAGTCTTTTCAGGATAAATCTGCAGCAAATGTTAGCAAACAAAGAACATGACCTGGGGCCAAACCCAGGCCCTTTGATCCTGTCTAGGATAGTAAATTGAAGGTAACAACAAGCACGAATGTGTAATGCAAATACAAGGTTGGACAGTTTACCCTCTCTTACCAGTAGATTGGACCTTCGATTTGGGCGCTTCCTGAATGTAGGCACCTTCGATCTGGGCTTGGCTACTTTTGCTGAAGGGTGACTTTGCTTGGAAAATTCTGGCAACCTTTGATGGATTTTGTGGGCAGCCTCTCTCCAATGTTTCTTTCGTTCTCCTGTTGTGTGTTTTTTTCGTTCGTTGTAATGTGCCACTGGCCCTTGTATTTATAGGAGTGTGAGGGTCTTGTAACGGTAAGAGACAGCCATTTAACCAGGCCTTTAATGCCATGAGACAAGAATCAGACACATTAAAAGTTTTCCTTTTTTGAAATATGCATGTCTCTTGAATGAACCTGGACACTTTCACTTGTACATGTCTTATGCAATGTGTATGAATGAAAATTATGGCCAATAATGCCTTGCATTGATGTTTAGGATTTGGCATAAACCACCATTATCACACTTTCCACTTTTGATTCAAATTTGAATTTTTGCCTTGTTTAAGCCTTAGCACGAAAAATGGTAGGCACATAATGATGCTTCAAGGTTAATCAAAGCAAAATATCCCTTTAAATTAATTTTTTTGAATTTCTTTTGATTTTAAAAGATTTAAAATTAATTAAATCCAATAAAATCAATAAAAATGAAAAAATTAATAAAAAAATCTGAAATAAAAGATGGGACACGTGGGAAGCATGGCCAAGTCAATTCAAGTGGAAAAAGTGGGCCCCTTTTGTCAAAAATGGGATTTCAAGGATAAATGATTTTGGCCATTTCACAAAAATTTCCCAACTTCTCCAATGCATAACTTGCTCAATTTTTAAGCTTTGCTCATGTTCTTGGACATTTTAGAAAGTTCTTTGAGTCCTCTAACCAATGCCTTTGGTCCCATGTCATTTTGAGTTACCAATCTCAAGTTATGGCCTTTGACTTAAAGTCCCTTTTTGTTGACTTTTGAAAATGACCTATAATGTTGAAATTGATAACTTTTTGTGAGAGCATTTCTTGGACTTGAAGTATGAAGATGAGTTGTAGGAAATGTCTTTCTCTTCAAAATGAGCTTTGGATGGAATTTTTCTGATAATCTATGTGAAAGTTATGCCCTGGTCAATTTCAGTTGACTTTTTCAACTGTCCAAAAATAGAAACTTTTGCATCTTGATGATTTTTTGAGCCAAATTTTGAGAATCATGATCAAGCATTGATCAAATGATGTTTGTGGCTTCAAAATAAGATGTTTACCAAAAATTTGAACTTTTGACTGTCAAATGACCATTTTGCCCCTACAGTTGACTGTAGTGCAATTAGGGTTTTTGACTATGCAATTTTGTGCTGAAAGTCTTGAAACTTGATATGAGGATGCTTGACCATATTTGTAGGCATGTGAGACTTGATTGGGCTCTTGAAAACTTCATTTTCTTGATCAGAACAAAAACCCTAATTTTGACTGTATAGGAGATTTTTGACTGTGCAACCCTTGGGGAACTTTGAAGCTTGGCTTGGCAATTTTCTTGAAGAATATGGGAGGGCAAATTTTGGGGTACAACATATAGGCAGTCAGGATCAAAAGTTAAAGCATGGTCAAACTCCCTAGATAAGATATCTACATTTCTTTTTTTATTGGTATGTACACATGATATTTAAATGAAAGAGTTCCAAGTTTAGAGAGAGCTTGCCACTTGAAGCTCTTAAATCGAAATAAGTGCAAGTGACTTCCTTGGTGGTGAATGGAAGTTCGTTGGAGTCTTCCTGAGGCTAGTCCAGTTATTACTTTGTATGAGCTATCACTAAATTGAAGGAGGGTATGTGAGTGAATTGAAGGTTACTCTATCACAGGTAAGGCAGTGAATCAAAAGACTATTATATTACAGTTGGGGAATGGGTCGAAGGTTAGTTATCTGGAAACTTGAGGAGTGAATCGAAGGGTTCACTTAGGGTATGAAAGGGGTCTGAGTTTTTTAGGAGTGTTAGGAATATTTGAAGAAAAAAAACGTTGGATAATGTTTGAGAGTTTTTAGAAATTGATCTCTTTCTCACAACAAGAGTTTTTTTGCAACTATCCAGGCCCCCCTAAGATGTGTGGTGGAGGCTCATATTTATAAATGATTTGGCTGAAGTTTTAGGAGGGAAAACAAAAGAAATTTGAACAAAAAGGGCATGCTGTTCTTGTAGCTTTCGAGGGGCAGTATTCGTATGCCAAATTGGTGCAAGAATAAGGGCAGTGTTGCAGGACTATTGTGCAGCAGTTTTGGAGTGTTATGGCCAGTGTATCAGGCCTGAACTTGGCAGCACGTGGGACTCTGGCCAGCAAGTATCTTTGGATATCTGAACCTTTTGTTTTGACCCCCTAGCCCTATCCTTCGACCAGACTCCTTTTTGGACAACAAAATTTCTTTTCAAATCAAAGTGTTCTTCGAATGGCTCATATGTGTATCATTTGAAGGGGGCCAAATAGGTGTCTTTCGAATATTCCTTTTGTGTGTTCCTTCGAATGTTCCAGTTGTGAGTGTCATAGCACAAAAACTGTGTGTGTCGAAACAAACTGTTTCCAAGGGAGATACTGCTCAGTTGAAACTAGCGTGAAAGTAGCCAATGCTTTGTGGGCGCCATTGCCTTGTGAATGTCAGCCATGGGGGAGATTTTTGCCTTGTGCATTCTGGCCTAAAGGGAGTCCTGGTTTTTGTGAGTCAAAGGAATCATGCAAAGGGAAAATGACCTCTGAATTAAAGGAAAGCTTTAGGGGGCTATTGCTTTATGACTCTAAGCAAACATGCAAGGAGCCTTTTCTCAAACGAAAGCTTGCATGAAGAACCATTACCCACTTAAACTTGCCTACAAGGGGTTGTTGTACCCCAAAATTTGCCCTCCCATTTCCTCAACATTTTCTCATCACAAGACCTTTGAAGATCAAGATCCAGTTAGGGTTTCCTCTGCTCAAGACTTCTCCTTGCACTGTGGACTCAAATTAGGGTTTGTGTTTGCCTAAGGATGTTTTGACCTGAAATGCCTAAGATGACTTTCATGCTTCATATTGGACTCCCAAGTTTACCTATACCAAGTTTTAGGTCTTGATTCCAAGTTTTGCCCAGTCAATTGGACAGTTGACCTAGAAATCAGCTGTATTGGGGAAAAAGTCAACTGTGGCCAATTGACATTCAAACCTCATGAAATTTGATCCACATCAACATTATGAACTCATATGAACCATTTGATCAAGTTTGGATCACAATTCCCCAAGAAATTTGATCAGATCATCAAAAGGGCAAAATGGTCATTTTTAGGGTTTTGACTGCACAAAGGCAATTTTTGACTGTTTGACCTAGCCAATGGCAAACCAAGTTCACATATGGACTCAAGGACCCCATGGAATTATCTTGACATGTTCATCAAGCTCAAAAGATCCCAAATACACAAGATTGACAGTTGAATTTCCCAGTCAATTGATCAATTTTGACTGTATACTGAAAAGTCAAACTTTGACTTTTTGGTCAAAATCAAGAGTCAAGATTCATTTTTCATCAAAACATGCCAAATCATGAAACTTGTTCACCAAGAAATCTCAAAATGCAAATTAGGGTTTGAAAAATGGAATTTTTCATAACTTAGAATTTTTCTAAGTTATGAAAAACCCTAATTTTTTCCCAACTTTGCCCCATCTTTTCACCATGATCCATCTGGATTCAAACAAAAGTCAAAACATGAAAGTTGTAGCTTGTTGCATAATCTACAACTTTGATTCACAAAGTTTTCTCATTTGAAGCTTGTATCTCAAGTTATAAATTTTTGAATAAGGGCACTAAACCATCTTTTAACTTAGTGAAATTTGACCTATTTTGACAAGATTTTCTACCCTACTTCAAGGCCACTTTTCATACCCTTCCACTTGGAATTTTGATTTGCATTTCAAAGATGGATTGTAGTACACATTCCAAGCTTTCCAAAATGTCCAAAAACTTCTCAAACAACCTCATGGTTAGGGAGAATCGAATTTCACAATATAGCAAAAAAACCACTTTGTTCATGACCAAGTTCCATGTTCATACACTATGCATTTTTGAATTCAGCATGCTTAAGCTACATTGCAGGCCTCTAATCCCATTTTCATTCAATAATTCAATGCATATCCTTTGTGTTCTAGCATTATTTTGCTCATTTGGACAATACACACAAAATCAAGCATAAACTAGAAAAAACATATTATCCATTCTTGTAAAGTGTTACTTTATGGAAATTTTGCAAATCTATGAGGTACAATGCAGATCTTTGAGGCAAAAAGGCATGGACATATCCCACTGATCAAGACTCAAATGTGCAGCATAGATTGAGGCATTGTACTGGCCTAGAAACCAAGTTGACATTTGCTTGCTTCACATAGAAGTAACATCCATAACTTATGCCAACTCTGATCTCAGCTTAGGAACAGAAGAGAAAAGTTGTCAAACACATTACACACAACATATCCAAGCTAACACACGAGCTTTTGACCTCCCATACACCCTCCATCTCAGAATCATCCTCAAACTGCACAAACAGGGGTGCCCCTGCAGTTTGAGTGCAAACTCCCAATCCCTTCGAGCATTTTGATCAAGACCTATTCCTCTACCTTCCCTACAACATATGCAAGCTAACCATGGCCTAAAACCTGACCTGTAATCACTCTAACAGTTTCCACCATTTTCATTTTTTCCTTTTGCAGTTGAAGTTCCATAGCTTGATTCAGAAGCTCTCAAGACAAAGTAAGCATTGAAACAGCATCCCTGGACCTCAAGGAAGCTTTTCCAATCATCACATTGCACTGAAAGTTCCTCATTCTCCAGATTGAAGTTCAACTGCACATGTAAAAGTTTGAATTCGTATCTCTCTTATTAGGCATCTTTAGTCTTAAGTTTGTGAAGAAACAAGGTCCTACTCATAGCCCTGAACATGTACATAGCTTTACTTTTTATTTCTTTTGTCTGAGTAGAGAGAATTTGAGCTCTGAAAATGGTAGAAAAATTAGGTCAGAAAAGAGGGGGAGAGAAATTCTCCCTCATCTTAGAGAGATAGTTCATGTTCTTTATATGGTTAGAACCGTCTCTTCATGCTTAACATCTTTTGTGTTGGAAGTTTGTTCAAAAAATCAAGGAATCAAGAGTTAGAAGAAGCTGAACATGGCGCGCGTTTTTTCAAATATTTTGTGCTGGAGGTTGAAGACAGTGTTGCATTGGGCTGGGCTTTTGTGTTCTTTCTTTTCACACCATCTTTTTTGGCTCACACCCCCCTGAGCCCATTTACTCATTCTTTAACATTTTTGACCTTTTCCTTTTTTGCTGATTTTGTTTATTTTTTCTCATGCCATTTAAAAATTAAAAATATTTTTTTTCATCATTTTTTGCATTTATTGCATATTTATTTAATTTATTTCTTTGTTTATACATAAATATATATATGTATTATTAGAATAAACAAAAAAAAATGATATAAATACAACTTTTATTTTTTGTTTACATTTTGAAAATGTTTCACACAAAAAATACTTTTTATTTATTTTATTAAAATATTAAATAAATATTTATTTTTTTTGAATAATACATATTTAGGGTTATATATATATATATATATATATATATATATATATATATATATATATATATGATTATTAATATGTTTAAGACAAAATATAAAAATACTTGATTTTTCACTTTTATTAATATTTGATATAAAAATACCTTTTTTCACAATATACTTCATTTTATTTTATTTTTATAAATAATAAGTAAATAGTTGCATTAAATTAGAAAATAATACTTTTTTTTCTTTAAAATTAGGGTTTTTCTACCCTAAGTTCAAAATACTCCAAAAATAATACATTTTTATTTTCTTTTCTCTTTTACATAAACAATATTTTTTTCATACATATACAAAACATTCTTTTTACATCTTGCATTCTTATTTAATTTTTGTACATTGATTAAATTGCAAATATTCAAATTGATGTAATAATTTAGATTTAAATTCTTGTCAATATCCCCATTTGAACATTTGTACCCCCCTTCCCATATTTGGTTGTGTAATAGCTTAGTAATTTTAATTTCGCACTTTATTGCTTTCTAAAGATAACATGTTAGAATTAGGGTTTGTATGCGAAAAAACGATAAAAAATAGTTTGACCTAATACAAGATAAACAAGCATGAAAATGGACACACAAATCACACTTGCACCCCCTAGGGTATTCCACTTGTTGCCTTCAAATAAATGGGCCATGTTGCATGTTAAACTTCTTTGGGCAAAGCAAATAATTTTGAATGATCATAGTCCCTCGATAAAACTTTTCAAAAACAAACAAAAACAAATGATCAAGTCCCTTAGAGAGATTGCTCAAAGACATTTAACGTTGTTGCAATTATGGTCTAAACGATGACCCGCGCCCGTCCCTTTCACATCCTAACACAAAGGTTGCCCACCAAATACAATGGTGGTGCAAACTTGTTAAAAGGGTTAAAGTATAGCAATAATCTTTTGAGAAATTTAGGAGTAGATAACCTCTTAGTTACTTGAATCAACTTGCAAAACAAAAACACTTGCCTAATTTCAAAATCACACCTCACAACACTTTCAAAACAAAACTTTCAAAAACAAAATGAAAACTTTTTCAAAAGACATACATCTTTGTATACATCCCCACATGGATCATTACAAAGGTTGCCACCACATTGGCCTCTTTTCAAAAACATTTTCAAAACCCACACACTCAAGCACCATTTAAAACAATTGAAAATAAAAGGCAAGTGATCTAAGCAAGTAACTAAGAGCCCATGGATAACCATGGATAGAAAGGGTGCTAATACCTTCCCTTTCTATAATCTACTCCCCGAACCCAAGAAAACATCTCAAAAGGTTTTTGCTGTGCTTTTTAACCTTTCCTTAGGATAAAATAAAAAGTCGGTGGCGACTCTTGCTAACCGCAACATTTGCGAATACGAACGCAAACCTCAAGTCAGTTCTCCCACCGAACCACAGAACTGGCGACTCTGCTGGGGATAACTTTTAAAAGTGGAGTAACCTTAGGGCTTAGATCACTTTTGTTTTCAATTGCTTGCTTTGTTTGCTTTTATATTTGTGGGCTTTGCATCGGAGTTCATAGATCCTAACCCGGATCTGGGAAATACCCTTTTTAGGTAGCATAATCTGTGAGGGACCTGTCCGGCGTAGACCGACATGGGTGAAGCAGTGGCTACGTTGGTGTGGCATCTTAGTCTGTACCTATATCCCTTGTGTTGTAACGGGGAGAATATAGGTCTTCTAAGGAGTCATTAAACACCAACCAACCTTAGAACCCTAAATTGACCAACTTGGCTATTAGGACAGTAGCAGTATGCTACACTCATTGAGGCTAAACTCTCGAGATGGTTCTGGCCGCGAGAAAAGATTGCGATGCTGGAGTTATGACCGATTGAGGGTAGCCAATGATTTGAGATCCTCTAGAACCCGGTTACTTTTGATAGGACAGGTTTTAACCAACAAAACCAAAAGAGGGTAATACCTGAAACTCATGCTGGCCTGAAACCTAAGGGTATCTTGTGTGACTTGTGTGCCTTATCTGTCTATGTGAATATTTGTGGTGTGTTTCATCATAGCATCATTCCATCATACCATTGCATGCATCCTGTGTAAAAGGCTAACCCATTTCAAAGACAAAAAGGTTTCACCTTTGCTCTGTTTTGCAGGACATTATGATGCCCGTGCGTAGAAATACTATCCGGCTCAACTTTGTTCAACCACCAGTTTTACTCAAGGATCTGGTTGAAAGGATTCCAAACACTACCTCCTTCATCAACAGACATGGTTCCCTCCTTGGCTTGATCACTGCAAAATGGGACCAACAATTGATAAGTGTTCTGACCCAGTTTTATGACCCTCTGCATCACTGTTTCACCTTTCAAGACTTCCAGCTGGTTCCTACCCTGGAAGAATTTTCTTATTTGCTTGGGATTCCTGTCTTGGAACAAACTCCTTTCACTGGTTTGGAAAAGACTCCTAGGCCTGAAGAGATTGCTGCAATTCTCCCCTTGACCAAAGAAGAGGTGTTGTCCAACTGGGAAACTAGAAATGGGGTCAAGGGCTTTTTGGTCAAATTTCTGGTTGGCAAGGCTAATGATTTCTGGAATGACTTGGACTTCAAGGCATATGAGGATATTCTGGCTCTTTTGATCTATGGTCTGGTATTGTTTCCCAACCCTGACACCTTTATCAGTATCCATGTCATAAGAATCTTCATGTCTCGGAATCCGGTACCCACTCTCTTGGGTGACATTCTACAACAACTCTATGCTCGTACTGCTCGAAAACGGGGGACTCCGTGGTGTTGTGCTCCTTTGCTAGTAAGGTGGTTTATTTCGCACCTTCCTAAGTACGTGCTGAAGAATGAAGAAGGAAAAGGTTGGGCTCGGAGGTTAATGTCTCTCACAGATAAGGATATCACTTGGACTCTCAGAGGTTTGGATGAGGTAGCTGTTATCGACCGTTGCGGAGAATACCCTAATGTCCCGTTGATTGGTATCCAAGGAGGAATCTCTTACAATCCGTGTTTAGCTCTCCGTCAGTTTGGAAGAGCCAGAGGAGATGGGCCTCATGAAATGCTGGTTCCTCACTTCCATTTTGAGTTTCAGGCAGACAGTGACAAACTACGCCAGGGATTCATTAGAGCTTGGGACAAAATTCACAAAGCTGACCCACATGAGTTAGGACCAAAGACTTCTCTGCCATTGAAGCCCTATTGCAAATGGGTCCGCATCCGTGCTCAGGAGTTAGGTATGCCCTACGAAGCTGTTAGACCTCTCATTCTTGAGTCTCCTGTTGAAGATGGGATGCCTCCAACTGTCCTCCCTCCTCAGATACCTACTGATTTTGACACCATGAAGAGATCTTGGGCACAGCTAAAGGAAGAACGGGATTTCTATCGGGAGAAGTTCAACGAGCAGGAAAGGAAGATCCAAAGGCTGACTAAGCAATTGGAGGAAGAACGGGTCCTGAACAACTACATCAGCACTGAAAAGAGGAGGCCATGGGAGCATTGAGGAGCTTTGGATGTTTCCTTTTATAGTTTATTTCCTTTCCAGTATTTTTTTCATTCCTGTAATGCCTAAGGGCAAATTGTTGAACAATTGAAAACTTTAATCTAATGAAGTGTGTTTCCCTTTTTGTCTACAAAGTTGAATCTTGTTTGTCTTTGAAAACATAAAACATACGCATTCCATTACACCATATGCATAGCAGGTACCCTATTTCACAGGTTGCTTAATCTCCTTCGCTGTTTATTTTGCACAGTCATCATGAATCCAGAGTCCTCCAGTGAGCAAGCAATCAAGGCCCTTCAGGCCCAAAGTGCACAGTTTCAAGAGATGGTCCTAAGCCTAGCCCAAGGTCAGCAAGAGTTGAAGACTCTACTCCTGAAGAAGAAGAAGAAAAAGAGGACTGCATTGTTCAACACCGGACGCAGATTTGGGAACACACTCCACAATGAAGCTGATCCAACCACTTCTTCTGCTGAGAAAAATAGTCCCCAAGGGGGAGGAGCTCCTAGTCCCGCAGTCTCCGACAACGAGACGGACTATAACGATGAACAATACCCACCTGCTGCTGACAGATACAAACAATTGGAGGACCGCTTGAGCGCTATGGAAATTCAGAACGTGCCAGGACTGGATTTCGGAGATTTGGGGTTATCTTCTGGGGTAGTCATTCCACACAAGTTTAAGGCGCCTTCCTTCGCCAAGTATGATGGGGTCTCCTGCCCAAAGCTACATCTAAGGTCGTACGTAAGGAAAATTCAACCTTACACGGCGGATAAGAACCTCTGGATTCACTTCTTCCAGGACAGCCTCTCGGGATCACAACTTGAATGGTTCTACCAATTGGACGGAGCTAGCATCCGGCACTGGGAAGATTTGGCAACTGCATTCTACAGACAATACCAATACAATTCTGATCTCGCTCCTACGCGTACCCAACTTCAGGGTATGTCTCTAGGGACGGGTGAAGGGTTCAAAGAGTACGCTCAAAAATGGAGAGATTTGGCTGGCAGGGTGCAGCCTCCATTAACTGATCGAGAGCTGGTTGATATGTTCCTTGGGACGTTGTCTGGTCCGTTTTTCAATCATTTGGTTGGTAACTCCTCCGCTGGATTTACAGATTTGATATTAACAGGAGAAAGAATTGAAGCTGGCATCAGGTCAGGCAAGATACAGAAGGCTGCCTCTACAAGTGCTGAGAAGAGGCCATTTAAGAAAGAAGCAAGCGCCGTCTATAGCCCTAGAAGACAAGTCAAGCCCGAAAGTCGCCAAGCCGTCAATGCTTTGGTCATCTCCAAACCTGTTGCTGCTCCTCAGCAATACAATCAACAAAGAAGCGAAAGGCCCAAGAGGCAGTATACCCGACTGAGTATGACATTATCTCAAATTTTACCCCAACTGTTATCCACCAACCTGGTGACCCTCAAAGAAGCTCCTAAGGTCGTCAACACTGCGTCTCCTAAATACAACCCAAATGCCCGGTGTGCTTATCATTCTGATAGTCCCGGGCACACTACTGATGATTGCTGGGCCTTGAGAAACAAAGTACAAGATCTGATCGACGCAAAGGAAATTCAATTTGAAGCGCCGGAAAGACCAAATGTTGTGACGGCTCCCATGCCCCAGCATAGGGTAAATGCCGTTGAGGAAGAAGTGTATGCTGTTTCGTTAGATGAAGTTGTTACCCCTCTGAAAACTGTTAAGAAGAACCTACTGCGGGCCGGTTTATTTCCGGGTTGCGGCGAAGGTTGCCTATTCTGTGCTATTTCCCCATCTGATTGTCCCTTGCTAAGGTTAGGCATCCAAGGCCTAATGGATAGCAAGGAGATTCTATTCAAAAAGACTGCTGTTCAATTGGTTCCAATGAAAGAAGTTTTCGTGATTACCATCTTCAAAAATCCAATCAAGGCTCCCCCGAAGAAGCCTATTCAAATCATGACAATTGCGCCTGTGATCATTACTGTTCCAGGGCCCCTCTCCTACGTGTCTGATAAAGCTGTCCCCTGGCATTATGGGGCAGACGTGTATGTAAACGGAATCAAGCAAGAATTCGACGCTAGTGCCAGTATCTGCGATATCACTGGTCCAGCTAAAGTCACCCGCAGTGGCAGGCTCTTCTCGCCTGACATTGCGCCGCCCGCTATTCGAAAACCCCTCCTCATAAAACCTGCAAGTTTACCTAGTCCTGTTGCTGATCAAATTGTGTCCCCTGCTGCCGAGTCATCAAATGCTCGGGGCAAAGGGATTGAAGAAGAGCCTGCCCGGATGGAGGCACCAATACCCGTAAATGCTGAGGCCTCCCGACAAGAAATGGAGGAGATTCTGAAAATAATAAAGAAAAGTGATTTTAATGTTGTCGAGCAGTTGGGGCATACACCCTCCAAGATCTCCCTGCTCTCCTTATTGCTATGCTCCGAGGCCCATGCAAAGGCCTTGATCTCATTTCTCAAGACGGCCCATGTGCCGCAGGAGACGTCTGCAGTCCAGTTCACTGACTGCATAGCGAATCTGATAGCGGACAACGGTTTGGGATTTTCGGATGCTGACCTGACCGCGAAAGGGAGAGACCACAATGATGCCCTGCATGTCTCTATTGAATGCAGGGGCACTACTCTGGCACATGTATTGGTGGACACTGGTTCTTCCTTGAATGTTCTTCCGAAAAAGGCTTTAGATCGTCTGGATTATGAAGGCCTGGAGTTGAAACCCAGCAATATCATCGTCAGGGCTTTCGACGGTTCCAAGAGGATGGTTCATGGAGAGGTTAACATCCCTATTCGTGTGGGCTCTCAAGTGTTTGACTCTACCTTTTATGTGATGGATATACGTCCATCGTATTCTTGTCTGTTGGGTCGACCGTGGATCCATAAAGCTGGGGCAGTGACCTCCACCTTACACCAAAAGCTGAAGTATCCCGTCAGGGGGAAGACCGTCACTGTGCAAGGAGAAGAGGAGTATATGGTGAGCCATTTGAATTCCTTCAGGTACATCGAGATGGACGGAGAGTTCATTGAAACCCCTTTCCAACATTTCGAGGAGGTACATCCAATTTCAGCAGCTGCAGAGACAATGGCCGAAGAGAATGATTCCTTGAAGATGGCTTCCCTAAGGGATGCCCGGGCTGTGGTTCAGAAAGGCAATTGTGCACACTGGGGTCAGCTCCCTGACTTCACTCAGAAGAACGACAAGTTTGGGCTAGGCTTTACTGCAGAGGCTCAGAAGGCAGTGCGCAAAGAGAGGATCGGAAAGGCTCCGGTATTTATTTCCAGCTCAAGGGTGAACGCTATTGAGGAAGATGTGGAGGAAGCAGAGTTTGATAGTTGGATCTACCCGACTGCCAGCGACGGACCAAGCAACTGGACAGCAAAGGATTTTACCCCTATCACATTTGTCACGCAGTAATTGATTTCTTTTGATTTCCAAATTTGTAACAAACAATATGTTAAAACTCTGTTGGCTCGGTGTCCTACCCGGGGCATCGCAGCTCCATTTGTGAGGGCTTTTGTATGACATTTTCATATATCATCAATCAAAACATTGGACGTTTGTTGCATTTCAAATCTTGCGCTCTTTTCCTTTCTGTGTTATATATATTGCAAAACAGCTATATTTACACACACTCACTTATACAGGTTTCAATCCACCCTGGATCTCACTGGTAACAGCTCTGCTACCGCCATTTATGACTTCGAAAATCCGATCAACTTGGCCGGAGACGAAGGTGAAGATGATTGCGAAGTGCCTGGTGAACTCGCAAGACTGCTACTCCAGGAAGAGAGGGCTATTCAACCACACGAAGAGCCTGTGGAGACAATTAACTTGGGTACTGAGACAGATAGGAAAGAAGTCAAGATTGGTGCCAATCTAGAGCTCAGCGTGAAGCAACGATTGGTCCAGATGCTACAAGACTACATGGAGATTTTTGCTTGGTCCTATGAAGATATGCCTGGTTTGGACGCCGACATTGTAGTTCACCACCTGCCAACCAAGGAAGATTGCCCTCCGGTAAAGCAAAAAGTTCGACGGATGCGTCCAGAGATGTCTGAAAAGATCAAGGCCGAGGTTATGAAGCAGTTTGATGCCGGGTTCCTTGCAGTGACTTCTTACCCTCAATGGGTTGCCAATGTTGTGCCAGTGCCGAAGAAGGACGGTAAAGTCAGAATGTGTGTCGACTACAGGGATCTGAATAGGGCCAGCCCCAAAGATGACTTCCCCCTACCTCACATTGATGTCCTTGTTGACAATACGGCTCAACACAAGGTGTTCTCCTTCATGGACGGTTTTTCAGGGTATAATCAGATCAAGATGGCTCCGGAAGATATAGAGAAGACTACCTTTGTGACTCAGTGGGGCACCTTCTGTTATAAGGTCATGCCATTCGGATTGAAAAATGCTGGGGCAACCTATCAACGTGCCATGGTTGCTTTATTTCATGATATGATCCATCATGAAATTGAGGTATACGTAGATGACATGATTGCAAGGTCTCAAACTGAGGAGGAGCACCTTGACCATCTGAGGAAGTTGTTTGACCGACTCAAGTTATACAAGCTGAGGTTGAATCCCAACAAATGCACCTTTGGGGTAAGATCCGGAAAATTGCTAGGTTTCATTGTAAGTGATAAAGGTATTCAGGTGGATCCTGCCAAGGTAAAAGCCATACAAGAGATGCCGACTCCAAAAACAGAGAAAGAAGTCAGAGGTTTCCTAGGACGACTGAATTACATTGCTCGATTCATCTCACATCTAACTGCTACTTGTGAGCCAATCTTCAAATTACTGAAGAAAGATCAAGTGGTACGCTGGAATGATGAATGTCAGGCCGCCTTTGAAAGAATAAAGGAATATCTCCAAGAGCCACCCATTCTTATGCCACCGGTGGAAGGAAGACCTCTGATACTTTACTTGACAGTGCTCGATAATTCAATGGGGTGTGTGCTGGGGCAGCATGACGAGTCTGGCCGAAAAGAGCACGCTATTTATTACTTGAGCAAAAAGTTTACCGACTGTGAGTCTCGTTACTCATTGCTTGAGAAAACTTGCTGCGCTCTTGTATGGGCTGCTCGCCGGTTGAGACAGTATATGCTGACTCACACTACCTTATTGATTTCAAAGATGGATCCCATCAAGTACATATTTGAAAAGCCCACTCTGTCTGGGAGAATAGCGAGATGGCAAATGATCTTAACAGAATATGATATCCAGTATACAACTCAGAAAGCAATTAAGGGAAGTGTACTGGCAGATCATTTGGCACACCAACCTGTGGACGATTACCAATCATTGAACTTTGATTTTCCGGACGAAGACATCATGGTGGTAACTGACTGTGAAGTACCTGGACCGGATGAAGGACCTGAGGAAGGATCCCAATGGTCTATGCATTTTGACGGAGCCTCCAATGCTTTGGGTAACGGCGTCGGCGCTGTAATCATATCTCCCAAGGGGACTCATACTCCACTCACCGCCCGATTATGTTTCAGCTGCACCAACAACATGGCAGAATATGAGGCATGTATCATGGGTTTACAAGCTGCAATCGATTTGAGGATCAAGTTTCTAGGTGTCTTCGGAGATTCCGCTCTCGTGATCAATCAGATCAAAGGCGAGTGGGATACGAAACACCCGAATCTCATTCCTTACAAGGAGTATGTGTCGACCTTGCTCCCTCACTTTGAAGAGATAACTTTTGAGCATTTCCCCAGAGAGGAGAATCAGCTAGCGGACGCACTAGCCACGATGTCTTCAATGTTCAAAGTTAAATGGGACAATGAGGCTCCCCGAATCATAATCTGGAAGTTGGATGAACCGGCATACTGCTGCGAGCTCGAGGCTGAAAAGGTGACTGAAAAACCCTGGTATCATGAGGTGAAGAGGTACTTGGAAGCTCAGGAATACCCTGAAGGTGCGTCTGTCAATGATAAGAAGTTCATGAGGAGGTTTGCTGCAAAATTCTTCCTCAGCAACGGCATTCTCTACAAACGGAATCATGATTCAACCCTGCTACGTTGTGTGGATAAGGCTGAAACGGAGAAAATCATGATGGAACTGCATGAAGGTACATTTGGAACACATTCCAGTGGACACACCATGGCTAAGAAAATCCTTCGGGCAGGATATTTCTGGTCCACAATGGAAGCCGATTGTTACCAACACTCCCGAACTTGTCATAAGTGCCAGATCTATGCTGACAAGGTGCATATCCCTCCAGTTCCTTTGAATGTCCTAACGGCACCTTGGCCCTTCGCAATGTGGGGCATCGATATGATCGTGAGATCCGACCAACGACATCCAATGGGCATCGCTTCATCTTGGTGGCGATCGATTACTTCACGAAATGGGTTGAGGCAGCTTCCTATGCCACAGTAACCAAGAGCGTCGTGGCGCGTTTCATCCGGCATAATCTGATCTGTCGGTACGGAGTCCCGGAAAGAATCATTACGGACAACGGTACCAATCTCAATAACAAAATGATCACTGAACTCTGTGAACAATTCAAGATACAGCACCACAATTCTTCTCCCTACCGGCCGAAGATGAATGGGGCTGTAGAGGCAGCCAATAAAAATATCAAGAAAATTGTGCAGAAGATGACAGTGACCTATAAAGATTGGCACGAGATGTTACCGTTCGCTCTTCATGGGTACCGCACCTCAGCAAGGACATCAACCGGGGCAACTCCTTTCTCCTTGGTCTATGGCATGGAGGCAGTCTTGCCGATTGAAATCCTGATACCCTCCCTCCGGATAATGAAGGATGCAGACTTGAATGAAGATGATTGGATCCAGACTCGACTTGATCAATTAAATCTGATTGACGAAAAGAGGCTCACTGCTATCTGTCATGGTCAGACGTATCAAAAACGGATGATCAGGGCATTTAACAAGAAAGTCAGACCGCAAGAGTATCAAGTTGGGGACCTGGTAATCAAACGCATCATCCTTCCTCAAAGTGATCCCCGGGGCAAATGGACCCCTACTTACGAAGGGCCATTTATGGTTAAGCGTGTGTTCTCAGGAGGAGCCATGATCCTAACCACCATGGACGGTGACGACCTTCCTCACCCCGCCAATGCAGACATAGTGAAAAAATACTACGCATAAATAAAAGACCCGCTAGGTTGACATACCTAGGCAAAAATAAGGGCTTCCCGGCGAACCAAAAGGGTTCGGGCAAAAATAAGGGATGAAATGAATAAAAATCTGTACACCCGGCAAGTCGAAAACCTGAAAGGGCGGCTTGGGCAAAAATGGGTATCCCGGTGGACTGAAAACCCGAAAGGGCGGTCCAGGCAAAAGTTAGGGATAAAAGCGTAACACTATGTCTCATTGGATCACTTCGCATCCGGAATTCGGCATCAACTATCTGGCCCCAAATTTCGGCATTGACCAATCAGCTTCATCTTCAGATTATGCAGTAAGGCGATGAGACGTTCGAAAACATAAAGGCGATAGCAGAGTTGGAACCCAGTGGGATTGTTCACATAGCTGTTTTGTTTTCTTTTTCAAAATGTAAACTCTATACTATTTGGCGATGTCCTCTTACTAGGATGTCAGTCTCTTGTACAAAAAACGCCTATTCACAGGCAAAAGTTTAAATCAATACAAATTCACTTGTTCATACAAATTACCATTGTTTTCCCCTTTTTCTGTTTTGTCTTGCGAAGAACGTCCAATGTTCATTTTTTGATATATGCATTTGACATTGAATTGCTGATTCATAAATATTCGCATATGAAACAAGAGATTAATTACCGGTGACATCAAAGACAGGGGCAATGTGGGGTTGTCTATTGCAGTCTGGTTGTTTTGTCCGCCAAGGCACCAAGGTAGGTTCAACTGAAAATTGTGGCCAAATCATCTTAACTCCCCGCAGGGTAAAACAAGGTTCAGCAATACTTTCCCCAGGCAGAGTTGGTCCCCCGTCGATCCTAAAAAGGCACAACATTCCCCGGCAGGTCTTAAAAGCTCATCCCCAGTAAATTCTGCAAGCTCATCCCCTGCAAAGTACGGACGTCTCGCCCGAGTTTTATTTAAGAGTTATTTCCTCACAAGGACTTATAACTGGGTTATCCTCAGCTAAAAGCCACGGAAGACCGATCTCGGCAAAGTCCCTTCAAATCCCCAGCGAAGTCTATCTTTGATATTCCCAGGCAGAGTTTATCTTTAGAGTTCCCCAGCGGAGTTTATCACCATCATCCTCAGCGGAATGCATCATTAAAGTCCTCAGCAGGCCTCTCATCAAAACTTCGGCCAAGTATCTCTTCCACAGAGCAGCTTCCCGGCCGTTCGTCAAGGATTTATTTTCCTAAGATGAAATTATACTCATAAACATTTCACATTTTCATACATCTTGCTTACATACATGGTGAAACACATACGACATCTCATGTTGAACATCATGACATCATGCATATCATACATCATGACATTGCATACAACTTACGTCTTTGCCTTTTCAGGAAAAAGACAATCTCAAAAGCGACTACCTTCAACTGTCACGATTCCAGATTCGATTCCTGTATCCAGCCAGGGCACATCTATCAACTACAACAGCTCCAGATTCGATTCCTGTATCCAGCCAGGGCATATCTGTTGACCACATTTCCAGACTCGATTCCTGTATCTAGCCAGGGCACGTCTGCAGAGTTCAAAGATTCGACTCCTGTATCCAGCCAGGGCATATCTATTGACGACTATTTCCAGATTCGACTCCTGTATCCAGCCAGGGCACATCTGTGAGCAACCGATTGTAGATTCGATACCTGTATCTAGCCAGGGCATATCTGCATAAGGAGACTGAAGATCAAACACCTGTAACAAGCCAGGAAAACATCCGTCTTTCTCAAATACGCAAATTCTCGCTAAGGAATCTCTTATGCGATCGACACTTCCAGATGGCATCTATAAGCCCATCTCCCTATCCATCATCTCTCCAAATGGCATCTATAAGCCCATTCCCGGCTCCACGTTGTTAAGACTCCAGCATGCGAGTGCAAATTTCCGGGCACTCTAGTGTCCAATCTCCTTTTACCCTCGAGTCACGAAAGGCAAACTTGCCAATCTAACTCTTCAGGTCCAAGAAGATTGAACAGGGGCAACTGTTGTACCCCAAAATTTGCCCTCCCATTTCCTCAACATTTTCTCATCACAAGACCTTTGAAGATCAAGATCCAGTTAGGGTTTCCTCTGCTCAAGACTTCTCCTTGCACTGTGGACTCAAATTAGGGTTTGTGTTTGCCTAAGGATGTTTTGACCTGAAATGCCTAAGATGACTTTCATGCTTCATATTGGACTCCCAAGTTTACCTATACCAAGTTTCAGGTCTTGATTCCAAGTTTTGCCCAGTCAATTGGACAGTTGACCTAGAAATCAGCTGTATTGGGGAAAAAGTCAACTGTGGCCAATTGACAGTCAAACCTCATGAAATTTGATCCACATCAACATTATGAACTCATATGAACCATTTGATCAAGTTTGGATCACAATTCCCCAAGAAATTTGATCAGATCATCAAAAGGGCAAAATGGTCATTTTTAGGGTTTTGACTGCACAAAGGCAATTTTTGACTGTTTGACCTAGCCAATGGAAAACCAAGTTCACATATGGACTCAAGGACCCCATGGAATTATCTTGACATGTTCATCAAGCTCAAAAGATCCCAAATACACAAGATTGACAGTTGAATTTCCCAGTCAATTGATCAATTTTGACTGTATACTGAAAAGTCAAACTTTGACTTTTTGGTCAAAATCAAGAGTCAAGATTCATTTTTCATCAAAACATGCCAAATCATGAAACTTGTTCACCAAGAAATCTCAAAATGCAAATTAGGGTTTGAAAATGGAATTTTTCATAACTTAGAATTTTTCTAAGTTATGAAAAACCCTAATTTTTTCCCAACTTTGCCCCATCTTTTCACCATGATCCATCTGGATTCAAACAAAAGTCAAAACATGAAAGTTGTAGCTTGTTGCATAATCTACAACTTTGATTCACAAAGTTTTCTCATTTGAAGCTTGTATCTCAAGTTATAATTTTTTGAATAAGGGCACTAAACCATCTTTTAACTTAGTGAAATTTGACCTATTTTGACAAGATTTTCTACCCTACTTCAAGGCCACTTTTCATACCCTTCCACTTGGAATTTTGATTTGCATTTCAAAGATGGATTGTAGTACACATTCCAAGCTTTCCAAAATGTCCAAAAACTTCTCAAACAACCTCATGGTTAGGGAGAATCGAATTTCACAATATAGCAAAAAACCACTTTGTTCATGACCAAGTTCCATGTTCATACACTATGCATTTTTGAATTCAGCATGCTTAAGCTACATTGCAGGCCTCTAATCCCATTTTCACTCAATAATTCAATGCATATCCTTTGTGTTCTAGCATTATTTTGCTCATTTGGACAATACACACAAAATCAAGCCTAAACTAGAAAAAGCATATTATCCATTCTTGTAAAGTGTTACTTTATGGCAATTTTGCAAATCTATGAGGTACAATGCAGATCTTTGAGGCAAAAAGGCATGGACATATCCCACTGATCAAGACTCAAATGTGCAGCATAGATTGAGGCATTGTACTGGCCTAGAAACCAAGTTGACATTTGCTTGCTTCACATAGAAGTAACATCCATAACTTATGCCAACTCTGATCTCAGCTTAGGAACAGAAGAGAAAAGTTGTCAAACACATTACACACAACATATCCAAGCTAACACACGAGCTTTTGACCTCCCATACACCCTCCATCTCAGAATCATCCTCAAACTGCACAAACAGGGGTGCCCCTGCAGTTTGAGTGCAAACTCCCAATCCCTTCGAGCATTTTGATCAAGACCTATTCCTCTACCTTCCCTACAACATATGCAAGCTAACCATGGCCTAAAACCTGACCTGTAATCACTCTAACAGTTTCCACCATTTTCATTTTTTCCTTTTGCAGTTGAAGTTCCATAGCTTGATTCAGAAGCTCTCAAGACAAAGTAAGCATTGAAACAGCATCCCTGGACCTCAAGGAAGCTTTTCCAATCATCACATTGCACTGAAAGTTCCTCATTCTCCAGATTGAAGTTCAACTGCACAGGTAAAAGTTTGAATTCGTATCTCTCTTATTAGGCATCTTTAGTCTTAAGTTTGTGAAGAAACAAGGTCCTACTCATAGCCCTGAACATGTACATAGCTTTACTTTTTATTTCTTTTGTCTGAGTAGAGAGAATTTGAGCTCTGAAAATGGTAGAAAAATTAGGTCAGAAAAGAGGGGGAGAGAAATTCTCCCTCATCTTAGAGAGATAGTTCATGTTCTTTATATGGTTAGAACCGTCTCTTCATGCTTAACATCTTTTGTGTTGGAAGTTTGTTCAAAAAATCAAGGAATCAAGAGTTAGAAGAAGCTGAACATGGCGCGCGTTTTTTCAAATATTTTGTGCTGGAGGTTGAAGACAGTGTTGCATTGGGCTGGGCTTTTGTGTTCTTTCTTTTCACACCATCTTTTTTGGCTCACACCCCCCTGAGCCCATTTACTCATTCTTTAACATTTTTGACCTTTTCCTTTTTTGCTGATTTTGTTTATTTTTTCTCATGCCATTTAAAAATTAAAAATATTTTTTTTTCATCATTTTTTGCATTTATTGCATATTTATTTAATTTATTTCTTTGTTTATACATAAATATATATATGTATTATTAGAATAAACAAAAAAAAATGATATAAATACAACTTTTATTTTTTGTTTACATTTTGAAAATGTTTCACACAAAAAATACTTTTTATTTATTTTATTAAAATATTAAATAAATATTTATTTTTTTTGAATAATACATATTTAGGGTTATATATATATATATATATATATATATATATATATATATATATATATATATATATATATATATATATATATATATATATATATATATATATATATATATATATATATATATGTGTGATTATTAATATGTTTAAGACAAAATATAAAAATACTTGATTTTTCACTTTTATTAATATTTGATATAAAAATACCTTTTTTCACAATATACTTCATTTTATTTTATTTTTATAAATAATAAGTAAATAGTTGCATTAAATTAGAAAATAATACTTTTTTTTCTTTAAAATTAGGGTTTTTCTACCCTAAGTTCAAAATACTCCAAAAATAATACATTTTTATTTTCTTTTCTCTTTTACATAAACAATATTTTTTTCATACATATACAAAACATTCTTTTTACATCTTGCATTCTTATTTAATTTTTGTACATTGATTAAATTGCAAATATTCAAATTGATGTAATAATTTAGATTTAAATTCTTGTCAATATCCCCATTTGAACATTTGTACCCCCCTTCCCATATTTGGTTGTGTAATAGCTTAGTAATTTTAATTTCGCACTTTATTGCTTTCTAAAGATAACATGTTAGAATTAGGGTTTGTATGCGAAAAAAACGATAAAAAATAGTTTGACCTAATACAAGATAAACAAGCATGAAAATGGACACACAAATCACACTTGCACCCCCTAGGGTATTCCACTTGTTGCCTTCAAATAAATGGGCCATGTTGCATGTTAAACTTCTTTGGGCAAAGCAAATAATTTTGAATGATCATAGTCCCTCGATAAAACTTTTCAAAAACAAACAAAAACAAATGATCAAGTCCCTTAGAGAGATTTCTCAAAGACATTTAACGTTGTTGCAATTATGGTCTAAACGATGACCCGCGCCCGTCCCTTTCACATCCTAACACAAAGGTTGCCCACCAAATACAATGGTGGTGCAAACTTGTTAAAAGGGTTAAAGTATAGCAATAATCTTTTGAGAAATTTAGGAGTAGATAACCTCTTAGTTACTTGAATCAACTTGCAAAACAAAAACACTTGCCTAATTTCAAAATCACACCTCACAACACTTTCAAAACAAAACTTTCAAAAACAAAATGAAAACTTTTTCAAAAGACATACATCTTTGTATACATCCCCACATGGATCATTACAAAGGTTGCCACCACATTGGCCTCTTTTCAAAAACATTTTCAAAACCCACACACTCAAGCACCATTTAAAACAATTGAAAATAAAAGGCAAGTGATCTAAGCAAGTAACTAAGAGCCCATGGATAACCATGGATAGAAAGGGTGCTAATACCTTCCCTTTCTATAATCTACTCCCCGAACCCAAGAAAACATCTCAAAAGGTTTTTGCTGTGCTTTTTAACCTTTCCTTAGGATAAAATAAAAAGTCGGTGGCGACTCTTGCTAACCGCAACATTTGCGAATACGAACGCAAACCTCAAGTCAGTTCTCCCACCGAACCACAGGGGTCATATGGACAAACGAAAGATGTAACACAAACTTGCATTCGAAGGAAACCAAACACCCATATGAAGAAAGCAACCAAAACTTGTATTGAAGGGGGCCACATGCCCAAACGAAGAAAGTATGCAGGGGGTAAAGGGCACAATCGAAGGAACCCAGAAAATAGGCCTTTGCCTCCTGAATTGAAGGACATCAACATGAGCCTTTTCCTCTTTGAATCGAAAGAGGCCACAAGGGGTTTCTTTGCCTTGTGCCTACTGGCCTGGTGGGAGCCTATTTCTTTGAAGCACGCAAGAAGGAAACTACTGCTCAATCGAAGGCTGTATGCAGCCAGCCATTACTTTGTGAATCAAAGTAAGCATGGAGAGGATTATTTGTCCAATCAATGCATGCATCAAACGTCAAATCGAAGCAGGCATGCAGGCCATCATTGCATTGTGAACCATGTGAGGCCACTGGTGCAGTCGAAGCTTGCATGCATGAGGTCATTGCTTTATGGATCTAAGAATGCACAAAGGATGGATCGAAGGAGCCATGAAAGGGACCATAGCCCAATAGAAGCAAATGGAATCGAAGAGAACTTGTTTTTTCTCCAATTTTGTCAAAAAGATTATTTTTATCCGTTTTCCCCTTTTTTAACAGTTTCCTCTTTAACTTGATGTTGAAAAATCCAATTGTACTTGTGCAAGTTTGAATTTTGAGAATCCTTGTGAGAAATGCCCTGAGGAATGAGAGGGGAAATTTTGGAGTACAACAACTGCCCCTGTTTAATCTTCTTAAACCTGAAGGGTTAAATTGGAGAGTCTGCCATTCGTGACTTGAAGGTGGAAGATGATTGAACACTAGAGTGCCCAGAAATTTGCACTTGATGATGTGGTGGTTGATTGTATATGGAATGGGATTAAAGATTCCATTTGGAGAAATGATGGATAGTTGTCGGGGATGGGCTTATAGATTCCATACAATGGTAATTGTTGACATAAATTAGACTAAGTCTAAGCTTGACTTCAACTGGAAAAGAATCAGAATAAATCTTTGGTTGATTTAAGCTGAAACAGAAAAGTGTCTATCAGAATGGAATCAGGATAAACCATTGATCAATTTAGACTGAACCAGCAGAGGTCTGGAAATGAATTAGAATAAATCTTAGGAGTGATTTGTCTGAACCAGAGAAAGTGTCTACTGGAAAGGAATCAGGATAAACCATTGATCGATTTAAACTGAACTGGTAGAGGTCTTGAATAATCTTTAACTGGAAAGAATCAGGATAAATCCTTGAAGCGATTTATCTGAACCAGAGAAAGTTTCTACCATAAAGGAGTCAGGATAAACCATTGACCAATTTAAACTAAACCAGCATAGGTCTTAAATATTCTTTAACTGGAAAGAATCAGGATAAATCTTTGGAGCAATTTATCAGAATCAGAGAAAGTATCCACCAAAAAGGAATCAGAATAAACCATTGATCGGTTTAAAATGAACTAACAGAAGTCTTGAATATTCTTT
The DNA here is from genome assembly GCA_948472305.1 of Vicia faba. NCBI lineage: Eukaryota > Viridiplantae > Streptophyta > Magnoliopsida > Fabales > Fabaceae > Vicia > Vicia faba. The sequence goes on along the minus strand of OX451738.1, from coordinate 486,273,588 downwards.
AACTGGAAAGAACCAGGATAAATCTTTGGAGCAATTTATTTGAACCAGAAAAAAGTGTCTACCGAAAAGGAATCAGGATAAACCATTGATCAATTTAGACTGAACCAACAGAGGTCTTGAATATTCTTTAACTGGAAAGAATCAGGATAAATCTTTGGAGCGATTTATCTGAAACAGAGAAAGTTTCTACTGGAAAGGAATCAGGGTAAACCATTGATCAATTTAGATTGAACCAGCAGAGGTCTGAAGGAAGTATTTGTCATGCAGATAGTCACCCCGTCCTGTTTCTGGAATTGATCTACAATCGATTTATTCACAAATAGTTGTCTTGTTTTGTTTCAGGTATTAATCTGGAACTTGTTTTTGTTGATCGTAGAGATAGTTGTCCTGTCTTGTCAAAAATTGTTTGATGATAATTTTCTGTTGATTGATCTTTCCTGAAAAGGTAAAGGGTTCGTTGTATGCAATGTCATGATGTATGAAGTGCATGGTGTAATGATGTTTCTCAAAATAAATGAGATTGTGATATATGCATTCGTGTTATCGATGCTATGATGTATGAATGCAATGTGTGAACATATTAGTTGTTCTGCTGCAGTGTTGCTGGACTGGGGAAAATAAATCCCTGACTGCTGCTGGGAATGAGGAGTGTAAGTCTTCATATATTGCTGGAGTTGAAATGTTGATAGATAGGTTTCCATTTTTTTAGAGAAATAAACTCTGTTGGGGAAGGGAAACTCCGTGCATTATTTGGGGATTTTGTGAAATCTTGCTGGGGAATCCTGAGAAGCTCGACAATTTTCATGGGGAATTTTTGGAGCGGTAATTTGAAATTTTGCTCTGTCGGGGATATGAGAGTACCTGATACCATTAGGCTACGTTCTGGAGATGTGAAAGTGGTCCTGTAGCAGGATGTCTCCGCCTCTGCTCCTGTTGGAGAAAGTACCTGCAAGGATTTTATGGGATGGCCTATATATATTATCCTGTTTCTTAAAGCCATTAGTAATTGTCTTTTTGTTTTCTTTTCCTTTTTTATGCGTACATTTGTAAACAATAATTATGTTCAAATGCATATGTTCAAAAATAATCACTGGACGTTTTTGCAAACAAACAGGAAAATAAAAACAGATAGTTTTACACTTTTAAAGGAATAACTTTGTATTAACTTGAATAAGCATTTTTGTACAAAGAGACGAACATCCTAGTAAGAGAATTTCGTCGTAAGAATGAAAACTAATACAAAGAAAGACAACTATGTGAAATAATCCCATGGGGTTCCCATTCTGCTATAGCCTTTATGTCTCTGAGCGTCTCATCCACTTGTTGCTTTGTCCGAAGCTGATTAGATTGATTAGTAACGTTTGAGTTTGACAATTGATACTGAAGGTTGGCTGTAAGGTGATCCAACGTGACATAATCATACGCTTTAAATCCCTAACTTTTGCCTGGAGCTCCCTTTCGGGTTTTCAGTCCACCGGGATACCCTTTTTTGCCCAAGCCGCCTTTTCAGGTTTTTGACTTCCCGGGTGTACAATTTTTTGTGTGTATATCCCTAATTTTTTCCTAGGCCAGTCAACCTAGTGGGTATTTTTCATGCGTAGTATCTTTTAAATATGTCCGCGTTTACAGGATGCGGAAGGTCGTCGCCGTCCATAGTGGTTAAGATCATGGCCCCACTAGAAAATATGTTTTTGATCATAAATGGTCCTTCATATGTAGGAGACCATTTTCCCTTGGGATCACCTTGTTGCAGTAGGATACATTTGATTACCAGGTCACCAACCTGATATACCTGACATCTGACCTTCTTGTTGAAAGCTCTAATCATACATTTTTGGTACATCTGACCATGGCAGACAGTCGTAAGCCTCTTCTCATCAATCAAATTCAATTAGTCAAGTCGAGTTTGAATCCATTCATCTTCATTCAACCCTGCATCCTTCATGATTCTCAAAGAAGGTATCTGGACTTCAATTGGTAGGACAACTTCCATACCGTATACCAAAGAGAAAGGAGTTACCCCTGTTGATGTGCGCGTCGTGGTACGGTAACCGTGGAGAGAAATGGTAACATCTCATGCCAGTCTTTATAGGTCACTGTCATCTTCTGTATGATCTTTTTGATGTTTTTATTAGCGGTTTCTATAATTCCATTCATCTTCGACCGGTAAGGAGAAGAGTTATGATGCTGGATTTTGAATTGCGCGCATAGTCCAGCAATCATAGTATTGTTGAGATTGGTACCATTATCTGTAATGATTATTTCTGGAATACCATACCGCCAGATAAGATTATGTCTGATGAATCGGGCCACAACGTTCTTGGTAACAAAAGCAAATGAAGCTGCCTCAACCCACTTTGTGAAGTAATCAATGGCAACCAGGATGAAGCGGTGTCCATTAGAAGCTGTAGGTCTGATCTCTCCAATCATGTCAATGCCCCACATTGCGAATGGCCAAGGAGCAGTCAGGATGTTTAGAGGAACTGGAGGCACATGTATTTTGTCAGCATAGATCTGGCACTTGTGACAAGTTTATGAATGCTGATAACAGTACGCTTCCATGGTGGACCAGTAGTATCCTGGCCGTATGATCTTTTTAGCCATTGTGTGCCCACTACAATGGATGCCAAAGGTACCTTCGTATAAAGCAGCCATGATCTTTTCTTCCTCACTCTTGTCTATGCACCAAAGCAAAGCAGAGTTGTGGTTGCGCTTATAGAGGATTCTGTTACTGATGAAGAATTTAGCAGAGAACCTTCTTAGGAACTTCTTATCATTAACTGAAGCTTCCTTGGGATATTCTTGGGCCTCGAGATATATTTTAATTTCATGGAACCAAGGTTTTCCCACTACTTCTTCAGTATCAACCTCATGACAGTATGTTGGTTCATCCATCCTCTCAATAGTGATTTGAGGAGCCTCATTATCCCATCTGATTTTGAACATGGATGACATAGTAGCTAGCGCGTCTGCTAGTTGAGTTTCCTCTCATGGAAAATGCTCAAAGGTAATTTTCTCAAAATGTGGGATTAGTGTCAACACATGTTCTTTGTAAGGGATGAGATTAGGATGCTTCGTGTCCCATTCTCCTTTGATCCGACTGATTACTAAGGCTGAGTCTCCAAATACACTTAAGGATTTGATCCCCAAATCTATGGCAGCTTTGAGACCCATAATGCACGCTTCATATTCAGCCATATTATTGGTACAATTGAAACACAACCTGACAGTGAAGGGAGTATGAAAACCTCCAGGAGATAACTGATGGTCCATCGGGATTCTTGTTCAGGTCCGTCATACGGTCTGAGTTCTTCACAATAATTTACCAACATGATGTCTTCGTCCAGGAATTCGAAATTCATGGATTGATAGTCATCCACAGCCTGATGAGCCAAATGATCAACTAGTACACTTTCCTTTATTGCTTTTTGGGTAGTGTACTCAATGTCGTATTCGGTCAGGACCATCTGCTATCTTGCTATTCTTCAAGAGAGGGCGGGCTTCTCGAATATGTATTTAATAAGATCCATCTTGGATATGAATAAGGTAGTGTGAGTCAACATATACTGCCTTAGTCGACGAGCAGCCCATGCCAGAGCGCAATAAGTTTTCTCAAGCAGTGAATATCTGGTTTCACAGTCGGTAAACTTTTTGCTCAGGTAGTATATTGCATGCTCTTTTCGGACAGACTCGTCATGCTGCCCCAGCACACACCCCATTGAATTTTCTAAAACTGTTAGGTATATGATCAGAGGTCTTCCCTCAATTGGCGACATCAAAATGGGAGGCTCTTGAAGGTACTCCTTGATCCTGTCAAAGGCAGCCTGACAGTCGTCATTCCATTCCACCACTTGATCTTTCTTCAGTAATTTGAAGATTGGTTCACAAGTAGCGGTTAGATGGGAAATGAATCTGGGGATATAGTTTAGCCATACTAAGAATCCCCTAACTTCCTTCTCAGTGCGAGGAACGGGTATTTCTTATATTGCTTTTACCTTTGCCGCTGACAACGAAGCCTAAGAGCTTACCGAATCTTACTCCAAAAGTGAATTTATTTGGGTTCAACCTTAGTTTGCATTTCTTCAGTCTTTCAAATAGCTTATGCAGATGGTCCAGGTGTTCCTCTTCAGTTTGAGATCTGGCTACCATATCATCCACGTAGACCTCTATCTCGTGATGGATCATATCGTGAAACAAAGCTACCATGGCACACTGATAGATTGCCCCGATGTTCTTCAGCCCAAATGGTATAACTTTGTAACAGAAAGTGCCTCATTGTGTGACGAAGGTCATTTTCTCCATGTCTTCAGGTGACATTTTAATTTGATTGTATCTGGAGAAACCATCCATGAAGGAGAATACTTTATGCTGTGCGGTGTTATCAACCAGAATATCAATGTGGGGAAGCGGGAAATCATCCTTGGGGCTTGCCCTATTCAGGTCTCTGTAATCCACACACATAAGTACCTTACCGTCCTTCTTAGGCACCAGAACGACATTGGAAACCCATTATGGATAAGAGGTGACAGCTAAGAATCCAGCGTTGAACTGCTTCATGACTTCAGTCTTAATTTTTTCTAACATTTATGGCCGCATACGACAAACCTTCTGTTTCACTGGAGGCCAGTTTTCTTTTGTCGGCATATGATGGACCACAATATCAGTGTCGAGTCCTGACATGTCTTTGTATGACCAGGAAAAGACCTCAACATAGTCATGTAGTATCAGAGTTAAACGCTTCTTGACACTACGATCCAGATTGGCACCTATCTTGACTTCTTTCTTGTCCTCTTCAGTACCTAAGTTAACTGTTTCAACCGGCTCTTCGTGGGGCTGTATGGTCCTTTCTTCCTGTTGTAATAATCTAGCAAGTTCCCCTGGTACCTCACAATCTTTCTCACCTTCGTCCTCGGCTTGGTAGATCAGATTTTCAAAGTCATAATAGGAAATAGCAGAACCGTTACTAATGGGATCCCGAGTGGATGTGGATCTGAATTTCGATATGTGAGTGTGTGTAAGAGAATAGCTATCTTTGATAAAATAAAAAGGTAGAAAAATAAAACAAATAGCGTAAAAATTTGCATGCGATAATGTCCCGTGATTTATTAATGACATATGAAGATGAAGTAACAACCCTCACAGATGGACCATTGTGCCTCGGGTAAGACACAAGGTTTTAAAGTTTAATTTGTTTAAATATTACAAGTCTGAAAATTTAAAAGAAAATTACTCTTGAATGAAAGTAATAGGAACAAAATCTTTGGCCTCCCAATTGTTGAGTCCACCGCTGATGGTTGGAAAAATCCACTCGTCCATGTCACAACTGCTATCACTGTCTTCCAACGCATTGACTCCATGATTGCTGATGCGTAATGGTGGTCCCCCAGCGCGAGTACGTCAAACAGCTCTTTGGGCCTCCAAGGTAAAACCTAGACCAAACTTGTTAGATTTGTAGGGAATATCCGGAAGTTGACCCCAAATGGTGCATCCACCTTCCTCAACTACTGCTTTAGCATCCTTCAGAGAAGCCATTTTCAATGGAGGTCTGGTAATCTTCGGAGTCTTGGTAGCAGTCTTAGTCGTAAAAACCGTCTGTAGAACCTCCTCAAAATTCGGACAGGGGGTCTCAATGAACTCGCCGTCCATTTTAACATACCTGAAAGAGTTCAGGTGGCTAACCATGTATTCCTCCTCCCCATGGACTATGATAATCTTTCCCTTGACTAGGTACTTCAACATCTAATATAGGGTATAAGTGACATCACCAGCCCCATGGATCCAGGGTCGACCCAATAAACAGGAATAAGATGGGCGGATATCCATCACATAGAAGGTTGAATCAAAATTCCGAGTTCCAACTTTGATAGGGATGTCCACCTCCCCGCGCACCATTCTTTTAGAACCATCGAAGGCCCTCACCACAATGTTACTGGGCTTCAATGTGAGTCCTCCACAATTTAACCGGTCAAGAGCATTCTTGGGTAAGACATTTAGCGACGAACCTGTATCCACTAGAACGTGGGCTAATGTAGTGCCCCTACACTCAATGGAGACATGCATGGCATCATTGTGTTTCCTTCCCTTGGGATTTAAATCAGTGTCAGAAAAACCCAGTCCATTATCAGCAGTTAGACTGGCCACACAACTCTCGAATTGATCAACAGAGGTCTCTTGGGGCACGGGGGAGGTCTTTAGAAATTTTACTAAAGCCTTAGCGTGGGCCTCAGAGCACAAAAGTAAGGCCAACATTGATATTTTTGAGGGGGTCTGCCCGAACTGCTCTATGACGTTATAATCACTTTTCTTGATTATCTTTAATATCTCTTCCATTTCTTTTTTAGATGCCTCAGGGGTGACTTCTGGATGCGCCTTCGTCTGGACAGGCTCAACCAAGACCTCTTTTCCTTGTGTCTCGACCGACTTGGTAGCATGGATAACAGTAGGACTAATAATAGGAGTAACATTGGGAATATTGACAGGAGCGATAGCAAGAATAATCATAGGAATAACAACAGTTTTTGGAGAGATCTCGGGAGAGAAAACTCTTTCGCTTCTCATAATTTTACTGGTCCCGACAATATTGTCGACGTCAGGCTCAGTATTTCTAACAACTTTTTCTTCAATAGCCAATAGGTCTTGCCTGACGCCATGGTAATAGACGCCAGCCCCATAATTCTAGGGAACAACTTTATTCGAGGAATAAGGTATTGGCCCTGGCATGGTGATGATCAAGGGAGAAAACTTGGGAACAAATGTAATCCTGACGGGTCTTTTGGTGGAGACCCTGAGAGGATTATCAGAAATGGTGATTATCGAGACATCTTCACAATAACGTCTTGTAAGGGGAATTTTTTCGAACAAAATCTCTTTGTTAACCATGAGGCACTAGACACCTATTTTTAACAACAAACAACCATATGGTAGAGACATACATAAGTGGCAACCTTCACCATAGCCCAGAAATAAACCGGCTCACAATAGATTCTCTTTAACAGTCAAAAGGGGAGTAGTTAATTCATCCACGGAGGAAAAAAACGGTAATCATCAATAGCATTGACACCTTGGCCATGTTTGGGCATTGGCGCCGTTATTACATTAGGTGTTTCTGGAGGGTCAAACTCAATCTCTTTCGCCTCGATAAGGTCTTGTACCTTATTTTTCAGGGCCCAACAATCGTTTGTATCATGCCCCGTACTTTCAGAATGGTAGGCACATCGAACATTCGGGTTGTAGCAGGGAGAAGCAGTATTGGGGTTCATGGGAGCTTCCTTTAAAATCACCAGATTGGACTTCAACAGATGTGGCAAAACCAGGGACAAGGTCATGTTGATCCGGGTGAATCATCTTATGGGGGCCTCCGACCTGCGTTGATGGTTTCGCCCTTGATTTGATACAGGATTGGAGATCATAACAGCCCCTACCATCGGACAACGTTCAATTTTATTTTGATTCCTGTGGCCATAAGCAACACTGACCTCCTTCATTCCAGTGAAGGGTTTTTTCATCGTGCTTGAGGATGCATCGTTTTGAATCTTGCCACTCTTAATACCGGCTTCTATCCGCTCACCAGTCATGATCAGCTCAATAAATCCAGCTGAAGATCTTCCGATCAGATGGTTGAAGAATGGACCAGACAACGTGCCCAAGAACATATCCACCAACTCTCTATCAGATAAAGGGGGCTGGACTCTTCCTGCGAGATCCCTCCATTTGTGGGCATAATTTTTGAAACCTTCACCAGAACCCATAGACATACCTTGCATTTGTGTTCGAGGTAGAGCTAGGTCAGCATTATACTGGTATTACTTATAAAAAGTAGCAGCCAGATCCTCCCAATTGCGAATATTGATTCCTTCTAACTGATAGAACCAATCCAACTGCATCCCTGATAAACTTTATTGGAAGAAATGTACCCATAGGTTCCTATCAGCAGTATAGGGTTGAATCTTCCTGATGTATGACCTTAAATGTAGCTTAGGATAAGAGACACTGTCATATTTAGCAAATGTGGGGACCTTGAATTTCTGCGGGATGACCATCCCTGAGACAAGTCCTAGCTCATCAAAATCCAGCCCATGTACCCTCTGGATCTCTATAGCATTAAGGAGATCCTCCAACTATTTGTATTTATCATCAGCAGGAGGATACTATTCTTCAGAGTAGTCAGCTTCATCCTCCTCAGACTCTGGGTTGTCATTTCCTTCCTTGTTCTTTCCTTCTTGATTATCTCCTTCACTCGACGAGTTTGCAAAATATAGAGTTCGCTTGGATGGTCCTCTGAACCTTCTTCCCAAATTCAAAACGCCGATTGGTTTCTTCGCCTTCTTCTTCTTATCTTTGATCATAAGAGCCTTCAGGTCCTCTTGTCCTTTAGCCAGAGCCAGGAACATCTGTTGGAATTGCGCATTCTACGCTTGAAGGTCCTTTACTGTCTGTTTAATATTTATCTCACTAAAATAAATAGTAGAAAGATAAGGAGACATGTTGTGAAAAACTTGTTTGTGTTATGATGAATGAAAATGCATATGCAAATGATTTTAAGGAAACTAGGAGATTTAAATTTGTTTAGACAACAGGAAACACACATTGCATTAATAAATCCAAGTTTAATTACATCATGCCCCTTGGGGCTTACGATGAAGGAAATAAACACAAAACAAACTCCTAAGACAAAAAGGTTGAGCGCATCCTTTTTGGTGCAATGTAGGCGTTCAAACTTCGCTCTTCACGAAGCTGCTTTGTGAGTTCCAGAACTTTCTTCTCACTCACGTGGAACTGGGCTTCAAAGGTGTCTCGCTCTTCCTTTAGCTGAATCCAATCCTTTTGCAAGTCTTCAAGAGAGGTATGCATGTTGGGATAAAGGACAGTATACAGAACATCTTCTTTAGCAACGAGCTCCATGATGCCAGGTAGGATGGAGGGGTAAGGCATTACGAGACTCTAAGCACGAGTTCGTACCCACCTAAGGTAAGGCTCAAGGGGAATAGAATTTTTGTGTCATAATGTCTTACTATCCACTTTGTTTACCATCCTCCAAGCTCATATAAACCTTTGACGGTAGCCTTGGTCTTTGCTCTCGTAGTCGAACACCACACCTTGGATGAGCGCATCATGAGGACCATCTCTTCGTGCATACCCAAACTCTCGCAAAGATAAGCAAGGGATGTAAGTGATACCTCCCCTAATTCCAAGAAAAGGGACATTGGGGAATTCCCTACAACGGTCAATGATAATAATGTCCTCCAAGGATCGAGAACACCAGTGAATATCCGAATGTCTGAGTCATCAACCTATTGGACCATCTCAAACCTCACTCGTTCTTCACAACGGATCGGGGTAGGTGCGAAACAAACCACCTAGCCAACAGAGGAGTGCAACACATGAGGGTTCCCCTTCTCTTCATGGTGCGAGAGTAGAGAGAATGCAGGATATCTCCCAACAAAGTAGGCACCAAATTGCGAGATATAAAAGTTTTGACTGCATTCACATCTATAAGTTGGTCAGGATTAGGAAATAGTACCATCCCATAGATGAGAATAGCCAAGATTTATTCAAAGGCTTGTAAATCCAGAGTGTTCCAATAGTCTTGAGCTTTTTCCAACAGGAACTTGGCTAGGAACCCTTTGACACCACTTCTTGTTTCCCAGTTAACCATGATGTTAGACTGTTGCAAGTGTAAGGCTCGGGAAATATCTTCAGAGCTCGGGTCTCTTTCAATACTATTGAAAGGTAATTGATTGAGAATAGGAATTCCCAAGAGTTGAGAGAATTCTTCCATAGTAGGCACAAGTTGGTAATCGGGGAAGGTAAAACAATGGTGCAAAGGCTCGAAGAACTGGAAAAACACCTTCATCATGTCTTCATAAAATCTTGACGTAACCAGGTTGAGAAGTCGTCCATGTCTTTTGGTGAACGGAGAATTCTCAGGGACCCTTGATGCTAATTCTTTGAGCTGAAAAGGTACTCGTACGAGATTGACTTGGATTGTATTCCTGCGAGTAGGAGTCATGTCCTGCAAAACAAAACAAAGATGAATCTCAAGATCCTTGAAATGGTTAGTCTAAAATGCTATGGTATGATGCCATGATGTTATGTACAAGCATATGCATAAGAAAATCAAACAAGTCCTTAGGTTTAGGCTTGCATGAGGTTCATAGGTAAGTACCCTCTTGAAGTTTAGTTGGTCCAACCTGTCCTAGAAAGTAAATGGGTTCTAGGAAATCTCAATATCACTGATCTTTCTTCATCGGGTATTGTTTCAGTGAAAGCCTCTTTATTGGTGACCGAAATATCCCAAAAGTCCGATCTTAATGAGTGTAGTATCGAGTATCAACCAACTTCGGACTGCACCAAAGCCGGCTACCTCACTACTTCCTAATGTGCAAGTTGTTCTAGTAAGGTTCTAAAGTCAGTTAGTGCTTCATGACACCACATAGCGGCCCCGTATTCTCCTTGACTACTCAAGGGCTACCGATACCAACAAATTTGTCACACTAACGTAGCTATTTCTTTGACCATATGGGTATACCCCACACAGTTTCCACAATTTATTGTTACTTACCTAAAAGGTGCCCCAGATCCGGGTAGAGGATCAAAGCAAACCCAAACAAGGAACCATAATGTAAAGAAAACAAGTCAAACAATGAAAATCAAGTAAAGGTGATCTAGCCCTAAGGTAACCCCACTTTTAAGTAACTCCCCAGCAGAGTCACCAGTTCTGTAACACGGTGGGAGAACTGACTTGGGGATTTTGCGTTTGATCGCAATTGTTGCGGATAGAAAGAGTCGCCACTGACTTTTATTTTATCCAGTAAGGAAAGGATGAAAAGAACAGGAAAGACCTTTCGAGAATATTTATTGAGTTCGGGGGGTAGGTTATGAAAAGGGAAGGTGTTAGCACCCTTTTCATCCATAGTTATTTATGGGCTCTTAGTTGCTAGCTAGATCACTTGCTTTTGTTTGAAAATGTGCTTTGTGGAGTGTGTTTTTGAAAGTGATTTTGAAAAGTGTCTTTGTGATGATTCTCATTTCTATAAGTGCGTACAAAGTGTTTTAACTTTTGAAAATGTTTCAAAGGAAAGTGTTGGTGTGTAAAAATGTTTTTGTTGTGAGCAAGCGAGCAACTATGAGCATCCTACCTACTCAAAAGGTCTAATGTTCTTTTTCTCCTCCTTTAGATGTTGCTATCTTACCATTGATTTGGTAAGGAACCCCATCATTGGATGTGAAGGGACGGGCGTGGGACATTTGTATAGTCATAGAAGGCAACCTATGAGACGTTTTAGCAATTTTCGTTTAGGGACTAGATCGTTTACCGAAGGCAACATCATGGGTCCTCGAGGGACTACGATCTTATATCAAGGGTCTTTGCTAAAACACCCATATTCTAGGGACATGACTATTTTTCCGAGGCAATAAGTGAGATTACCCTAGGGGTGCATGTTTGTGAATAATGTGTTTAATTTGCATGAATTTAGTCTTTAATTAGGGTGAGCTACTTGTTGTTTTTATCTAGCCATACATCCTAATTACTAACATTTGTACAAAAGCAATAAAAAATGCAAAAAATAAATCCTACACTATTACAACCATATTGAATAGCAAGAAAATGTAAAGACAAAAAAAAAGTAAAAGGAGGAAAAGTGAGCTTTTCGATCTAGGTAGAAACACCTTCGATTCTACCCTTCCTGGCTTCCTTCGATTTGGGCCTGGAGTCAATAAGGTCACCCTTTTTGATTTCATCCTTTTCCCGCTTCTTTTGATTGGGGCCTGGAGTTAACGTGAGGTGCACTCTTCGCCTCAAGCTCCTTTCTTCCTTCTTCGACTGTAGGAATGCTAGGCCCTCAGGTTGAGATTCGAAAGGCTTGAGTATTTAGCCAATCGAAGGATACAGAGAACCTGTTTTAAACTTTTAAAAATGCAACATTCCAGTGTAACTTTCAAAAGCTATAAGCCAGGGGTTAGCACAAGAGTATTGGGTCTCAAAATCCAATGTCTAACTAGTCAGGGTTGAGACTTTCAACATATAGGCAGTCAGGATCGAAAGTTAAAGCATGGTCAAACTCCATAGATAAGATTTCTACATTTCTTTTTTTATTGGTATGTACACATGATATTTAAATGAAAGAGTTCCAAGTTTAGAGAGAACTTACCTTTTGAAGCGCTTAAGTCGAAAGAACTTCAAGTGACTTCCTTGGTGGTGAATGGAAGTTAGTTGGAGTCTTCCTGAGGCTAGTCCAGTTACTACTTTAATTGAGCAGTCACTGAATCAAAGGAGGGTATGTGAGTGAGTCGAAGGTTACTCTATCACAGGTAAGAGAGTGAATCAAAAGACTATTATATTGCAGTTGGGGAATGGGTCGAAGGTTAGTTATCTGGAAACTTGAGGAGTGAATCGAAGGGTTCACTTAGGGTATGAAAGGGGTTTGAGTTTTTTAGGAGTGTTTGGAATATTTGAAAAAAAAACGTTGGATAATGTTTGAGTGTTTTGAGAAATTGATCACTTTCCCACAACAAGAGTTTTTTTTGCAACTATCCAGGGGCCCCTAAGATGTGTGGTGGAGGCTTATATTTATAGATGATTTAGCTTATGTTTTAGGAGGGAAAACAAAATAAATTTGAACAAAAAGGGAATGCTTTTCTTATAGCTTTCGAGGGGCAGTATTCATATGCCAAATTGGTGCAAGAATAAGGGCAGTGTTGCATTACTGCTGTGCAGCAGTTTTAGAGTATTATGGCTAGTGTATTAGGCCCGAACTTGGTAGCACATGGGACTCTGGCCAACAAGTATCTTTGGATATCTCAACCTTTTGTTTTGACCCCCTAGCCCTATCCTTCGACCAAACTCCTTTTCAGACAATAACATTTATTTTCAAATCAAAGTGTTCTTCGAATGACTCATATGTGTATCCTTTGAAGGGGCCCAAATAGGTGTCTTTCGAATAGGCCTTTTGTGTGTTCCTTCGAATGTGCCAGTTGTGAGTGTCATAACGCAAAAACCGTGTGTGTCGAAACAAACTGTTTCCAAGGGAGATACTACCCAGTCGAAACTAGCATGAAAGTAGCCAATGCTTTGTGGGTGCTATTGCCTTGTGAATGCCAACCATGGGGGAGATTTTTGCCCTGTGAATTCTGGCCTAAAGGGAGTCCTGGTTTTTGTGAGTCGAAGGAATCATGCAAAGGGAAATGGCCTCTGAATCAAAGAAAAGCTTTAGGAGGCTATTTCTTTATGACTCCAAGAAAACATGCAAGGAGCCTTTTCTCAAATGAAAGCTTGCATGAAGAACCACTGGCCACTCAAACTTTCCTGCAATGGGTCATATGGCCAAACGAAAGATGTAACCCAAACTTGCATTCGAAGGAAACCACAAACCCATACGAAGAAAGCAACCAAAGCTTGTATTGAAGGGTGCCACATGCCCAAAGGAAGAAAGCATGTAGGGGGTAAAGGGCACAATCGAAGGAACCCAGAAAAGAGGCCTTTGCCTCCTGAATTGAAGGACATCAACAGGAGGCTTTTCCTCTTTGAATTGAAAGAGGCCACAAGGGGTTTCTTTTCCTTGTGCCTGATGGCCTGGTGGGAGCCTCTTGCTTTGAAGCATGCAAGAAGGAAACTACTGCTCAATCGAGGGCTGTATGTAGCCAACCATTACTTTGTGAATCAAAGCAAGCATGGAGAGGATTATTTGTCCAATCAATGTAGGTATCAAACGTCCAATCGAAGCAGGCATGCAGGCCATCATTGCATTGTGAACCATGTGAGGCCAATGGTGCAGTCGAAGCTTGCATGCAGGAGGTCATTACTTTGTGGATCGAACAAGGGACAAAGGATGGATCGAAGGAAGCATGGAAGGGACCATAGCCCAATAGAAGCAAAGGGAATCGAAGAGATTTTGTCAAAAAGATTATTTTTATCTACTTTCCCCTTTTTTAACAGTTTCCTCTTTAACTTGATGCTGAAAAATCCAATTGTACTTGTTCAAGTTTGAATTTTGAGAATCCTTGTGAGAAATTCCTTGAGGAATGAGAGGGAAAATTTTGGGGTACAACAGATGTGAAGGGACAGATGTGGGTCATCGTATAGTCATGAATGGCAATACTGTGAGATATTTTAGCATTTCTCTTAAGGGACTAAGATCATTTGTAAGGAAACGTTTGTAGCGTCATCGAGGGACTATGATTTTGTATTTTGATTATTTTTGCTAAGATGGCTCACATGCACATCATGACTATTTTTCTCAAGGAAACAAGTGGAGTTAACCCTAGAGGTGTAAGTGTGCAAGTGTGTTTGATTGCATGTATTTTTATCTTTGAGATTAGGGTTTTCTAAGATTGACTTTTTTTTCTTTCCATACACACCCTAATTACTAACATTTATGAAAGCAATAAAATTGCGGAAGATAAATGTTCTATGCTATTACATCATTTGAGGCATGGAGAATACAAATATACAAATGGGGATTGCAAGAAATTAAACCTAATTATCTATTACAAACCATATTGAATAGATATGAAGCAAATATATGAAACATGTAAAAAACAACACAAAAGAGAGAAAAAAAACAAATCTTTCGAATATGGGTCAAAGCATGTGTCGAAGCATGCTTATGTGCATCAAACATATCCTTCTTTCAACCCTATAATTCCAAATCGAACTCAGTATGAGTCGAAGCATAATGTGCTGTGTTGAATCACACACCATTTTCCCCTTCTGTTTGGGCCTGTAAAGCAGTATGTATCAAAGCTTAAGGCTTTGTGTCGAACCATGCGGTAATTTCTCACTCTAACATTGTTTTATGGTCTCTGCAGGTTAGTTATTAACATATAATTGACAAGAAATGAAAACAAACAAAAGGGTAGCTTCGAAGGAAATGATTATTACATGTTATCTTCGAAGATGAATCATCAATGATGCTTGAAACGAAGGGTTTAAAGTCAAGAAGACTTACCTTGAAGCTGGAATTTGTATTTCGAACTTTAGTTGCTGCCTTGAATGTTCTTGGGTTCGAAAGAAAAGAACAGATGTATTGTGTTTTTTTTTGTTCTGGGTTTAAGCGTGTTTTAAGGCTTCAGCCTTCGTGTTCTCCCCTCTCTCCTTTTTAAAATTTTTCTTCTTCTCCTTTTTCCTTGCCAAAGCCCCCCTTTATGTGTTGTGGAATGGCTTATTTATAGAAGAGTCTTGCTGGGGTTTTGAGGGGAAAAACAAATAAAAATTGAACTGTTTGGGTATGATCTTTTCATAGCTTTTTAGGTGCAGCTCTTATATGCTAATTTGGTGCAAATTAGGAGCACCATAGCAGGACTGCTTTGCAGCAGTTTTGGAGTGTTGTGGTGGCTTGGTGCAGGATTGTTTCATAGCAGTACAAAAAAATGTTTTTTGACATGGTTTTAGGCTGTTATATGGACAATACATCAAGCTTGGGCTTGGCAGCATATAGGACTTTGTTCAGCAGCAGTCTGGACAACATTGTTTGTAGCATGACACTAGTTTGGTTTTGATCACATATATCCACAACATTCGACCAACTCATCAGTAGATAAAACAAATATTTGTTTCCACCAATTGTATGTTCTTTGAATGGAACACACAACCTTCGACCAAACTCATCAATAGACAAAACAATATTGTTTCCACCAATTGTATGTTCTTCGAATGGACTACATTCATCTGAATGTACCACCTACTTCGTCCTTTCTTTTTGATCACATAGATCCACAACCTTCGACCAAACTCATCAACAAATAAAACAATATTTGTTTCAACCAATTGTATGTTTTTCGAATGGACCACACAACCTTCGACCAAACTCATCAATAGACAAAACAATATTGTTTCCACCAATTGTATGTTCTTTAAATGGACCATATTCATCTGAATGTACCACTTTGAGTATGCAAGATGATCTCATTAGCATAGTCAAAATGAAATAATTTCTGGATTGCTTTCCTACTAAACAACTTCACAATGTTTTTTTTCCAGGCATCTCAAGACTTGGAATACCATTAACCATATCTTGAGTAACTAGTTGATTAAGTGGTCGAAAGTTCAAATGTCCAAACTTCAAATGCCACAACCAACTATCCTTGTGGATCGAAACAAGTTGCTCGAAGAAGCCATTTCCCAGTTGAAGCTTTTGGATTGAAGCAAGGAGGTGGATTGAAGAAAGGAGGTCGATCGAAGCAGGTTGCTCGAAGAAGCCATTGCCCAGTCGAAGCTTGTGGATCAAAGCAAGGAGGTGAATTGAAGCAAGTTTCTCGAAGAAGCCATTGCCCAATCGAAGCTTGTGGATCGAAGCAAGGAGGTGGATTGAAGCAGGCTGCTCGAAGAAGCCATTTCCCAGTCGTAACTTGGGGGTCGGAGCAAGCTTTCTCTTCTTCGATTTGTCAAAAATCTGCCAACCAACCCTTTCAACCAGTGATGTGGTTCGAACAACCTGAACCAAAATTTGAATTTGACATAGTTATCTGCATCTGCATACATTTTTTTATCTGCTTTTCCCTTTCGATAGTTTTATCTTTGACCTGATGCTTGAAAGCCCAATGTGATCCATGGAAACTATGTGGGGCATTAAAAATCCAATTGTACTTGTGCAAACTCAAACCCTAATTCTGAGGTATTCGTGCTGAGGAGTTGGCTTGACCTAGTCAATACTTGTGAAAAATTGATCTTTTAAAAATCTTTGTGAGAAATGACTTAAGAAAAGAGAGGGAAAATTTTGGGGTACAACAGCTGCCCCTGTTCAATCTTCTTAAAGCTGAAAAGCGAGGATGGCACGTCACCATTCGTAGCTTGAAGGTAGAAGATGATTGAACAATAAAGTGCCTAGAAACTTACACTTGACCATGTATTAGTTGATTGTGTAGGGAATGGGCTTAAAGATGCCATTTGGAGAGATGATGGAGAGTTATCAGCGATGGGCTTATAGATGCCATCCAAAGGTGATTGTCAATAGAAATTAGACTAAGTCTAAACTTGACTGTAACTGAGAGAAGTATCAGAATAAATCTTTGGTCGATTTAATTCTGAATGACATGCTGGAATGGACCCGCGTTAAGCCGTGTTTGGAAATGTATTAGAAGGAATCCGTGTAAGACTGCTTCGGGCTGAATCTGTGTGGGACTATATCTGGAAATTCATGAGAAGGAACCTGTGTAGGGCTGGTTCGGGATGAGTCAGTGTGAAATTTTTTCTGGAAATGTATGAGAAGGAGCCTAGGTAGGGCTTCTTCGGGATGAGTCTGTGTGAAATTTTATTTGGAAATGTATGAGAAGGAGCCTGGGTAGGGCTGCTTCAGGATGAGTCCGTGTGAAACTTCATCTGGAAATGTATGAGAAGAAATCTATGTAAGATTTCTTCGGGATGAGTCTGTGTGAAACTGCATCTGGAGATGTATGAGAAGGAGCCTGGGTAGAGCTGCTTCAAGAAGAGTCTGTGTGAAACTTCATCTGGAAATATATGAGAAAGAACCTGGGTAGGGCTGCTTCGGGATGAGTCCGTGTGAAACTGCATCTGGAAATATATGAGAAGAAGCCTGGGTAGGGCTGCTTCGGAATGAGTCCGTGTGAAATTGCATCTGAAAATTTATGAGAAGGAGTCTGGGTAGGGCTGCTTCAGGATGAGTTTGTGTGAAACTTCATTTGGAAATATATGAGAAGAAATCTGTGTAAGATTGCTTCGGGATGAGTCTGTGTGAAACTGCATCAGGAGATGTATGAGAAGGAGCATGGGTAGGGCTGATTTGGGATGAGTCCATGTGAAATTGCATTTGGAAATATATGAGAAGGAGCCTGGGTAGGGCTGCTTCGGGATGAGTCCGTGTGAAACTGCGTCTGAAAATTTATGAGAAATAGCCTGGGTAGGGCTGCTTCGGTATGAGTCTGTGTGAAACTTCATCTGGAAATATATGAGAAGAAATCTGTGTAAGATTGCTTTCGGATGAGTCTGTGTGAAACAGCGTCTGGAAATATATGAGAAGAAATCTGTGTAAGATTACTTTGGAATGAGTCCGTGTGAAACTGCATTTGGAAATGTATGAGAAGGAGCCTGGTTAGGGATGCTTCAGGATGAGTCCGTATGAAACTGCATCTGGAGATGTATGAGAAGGACCTTGGATAGGGGTTCTTCGAGATGAGTTCGTGTGAAACTTCATCTGGAAATATATGAGAAAGAGCTTGGGTAGGGCTGCATCGGGATGAGCTCATGTGAAGCTGCATCTGGAAATTAGAAGGAACCCGTGTAAGATGCTTCATGATGAGTGTGATACGGTGGCAAAACCGACTGTTAATACTGGTTTGCATTTTTTATTCGCAAAAATGTCGCGGTAAGCAAGAGTCGCCACCGACTTTTATTTTATCCAACAAAGGAAAAGGAAATAGAATAGAAAAAACCTTTTTCGAGAGTTTCTGAGTACGGGGGGTATATTATAGAAAGGGAAGGTGTTAGAACCCTTTCTATCCATAGTTTTCAACGGGATCTTAGGTACTTGCTCATTTTGAAAATTGCTTGTGTGTGCTTTGTTTTGAAAAGTTTTGTTTTACTTCATTTTAACCCTTGTTTCTGTCCTCATGAGTGTTACGAAGTTGTTTTTGAAAACTTTGTTTGGAAAGTGTTTGCGTGAAAAAGTTCATTTGTTTGAGCAAGTACTTAAGAACTAATATACCTACTCGAAAAAGGTCTGTTCGTTTTCCTTTTAGACATAGGTAGAATCATCGTTGGAGTTTTTTAGGGACATTCAAAGGGATATGTACGATCACAAAAGCAATGTTAGGAAATATTAGTAATCATCCTAAAGCCTTAAAGATCTTTTTCCGAGGCAACATTCGAATGGGTCATTTTAGATCTTTCGGGACTAGAGGACAACCACTAACAAACCCTATACTTCATGACCGTTTACCGAAGGCAACCGGAGTGGAGTAAACCCTAGGAGTGAGCATGTGCGAGTGTAATTTTTTAGTTAATTATCTTTGCACAATTAGGGTTTTCTACTGTATTAATTTTCAGTCTGCCTTTCCATACAATCCTATTAACATACATCTAAGCAGTTTATAGTTTGCGGAAATTAAAAGTGTGGAAAGTTTAAAGGTCCTAGATATTACAAGGCTTTTACAGATACATAATTATTTTGGACTGAAAATAAAAATGCGGAATTGAAACCATAATTACGATTACAAACTCAGAGCAGTTACAATAAAAATAAAAAGTAAATTAAGAAATGCGCGCGGAGAATTAAATACGAGAATAATTAGCAAAACCTAAAAAATCTAGTTGAAAAAGATTTAGGTTAGTTTTTTGAGAAAAAATTAATTAGGTTATGTACAAATTAAACCTTAATTTCTAATTGATTTAAATTATGAAAAAAGGATTAAATTGCTTTAAATAATTAAACTAATTAATTAAGGAAATAAAAATATTGTATGAAAAAAAAGATTTTTATGTTTTTTTGTGATTTTGATTTAATGAAAAAATAATGATTTTTCGGGTTATTTTTGTAAAGGAAAATAATTAACAAAATAATTAAAATAAAGGAAATAAAAGAAAGAAAGGAAATTGGGCCTGTACAAAAGCAATCAGGGGGGTGTATGTTGAATTGGTTTAGGCCCAAAAGCTGGTCAGCCCAATCTTTGTGCCTGATTCAGTGCACCCTCTTTCTGATGGTGTACCATGGAGACGCATCCTGAGGCGCTGGATTGGTGATGGTGATGATCCAATGGCTGGATGGTTGGGTTGCATGGTAGACGTTTGGAAGCGTGGAGCATGGAATCTGCGTGTAAATGTTAAGAAAATAATAAAATGCTGGGACCTGGGATTGAAACCAAGTCCTCTCCACTTTCCAACGTGTGCCCTTGCCACTGGACCATCTGTGTTTAATTGTTAATATAATGAAAACAAATGATAATATACAAAAACAAGTGGATAAACAGAAACAAAAAAACGCGTACCATGTGTTCAAATAGACCAATGGTATTCTTCCAAATCACCGTCTTCTTCCCTGTCTGTCGTTTTAGGTGTGATACCTTTACCTACGGACATCTTCCATGGCCATAACCCTGTAACTTTCAAAAATTCACAACAAGCATGATAAATCAATTGTGAGTATATAGATCAATCCGTCTTGATATCACGAGCATCATAGTACCCTTTCCTTGGGCTAATTTAACATGTAGAGAAAAACCCTAAAACACCCATAAACACCCTAACAATGGCAAACACGTATACAGGCATCAAAATGCAAAATTACTTAAACCAAAACATTCTAAATGTCAGTACAAACACAATGCTATGCTTGAAGGTGATTAATTATGCATAAATTATCAAACTCAGATTCAAAATATGAACCAAACCGTGAGACTCATATGTCCTGTTTCTGGGCTTGGGAAGGCTTACAATCGACCGTGTTAGCTTCTGGGAAGGTCCAGGAATCGATTGGTAGTCTTAAAATGACTTGAATTGTCCTCTAAGCTTGAAACCGATCCACACTTTTTCTTTAAAAAATTGAGTTTTGTTTGGGGTTCTCACGCCTGCCAATCCTTGTTCTTGCGCATTGTGTATGTTCTATATATGTAGTAGAACTGATTAGGTTAACAAAAACAATTTCAATCTCTTAGAATCATGAAGATTGGATTTGATTTTTCTCTTGAATCATATCTTTCTAAATGCATCAAAATCATGCCAATTTGAGCCATTCCACCCTTGCACGATTTTATTTGGTCATTCTAGGTTGCTTTGATTTGATTCCTACAAAAAAAAATCTAATCAAATTCAATCTTTTGTATTTTTGCCATTTATCTGATTTAATTTGAATTTCAAATAATAAAAAATCAAAATAAAATAAATAATGAAACAAATAATATGTGGATGCTGATTTGGGTCGTGGACCATGTTTCCAACAAGATTCAATCATGAAAAGCTAGGCCCATTGGATAAAAAATTCACTTTTGAGCACATTTGACTTTTGGCAATTTTGCAAAAATGGTCAACTTTGACAAGGCATATCTCCTCCAATTTTGACCCTAGAGAGGTGTTATTGGACTTTTTAGAAATCTTAGGATGTCCCCTAAACAACCCTTTTGGTTTCATCTCAATTGGGTCTTCCATGTTCATGTAAGAAGCTTTGACCCAAAAGGTATTTTTGTTGACTTTTCAAAAGGACCTATAATGTAGAAATTAATATCTTTTGATGAGTGCATATTTTGAACTTGAGGGATGAAGATGAATTGTAGGGAATTGCATCCTCTTCAAAATGAGCCTTAGATGGAAAATTTCTGATAAAGTATGAAGAAGTTGTGCTTGGTCAAAGTTTGGTTGACTTTTCCTAAGGAACCCTAATTTAGCAACTTTTGGGTTTTGATGAATTTCGGGCATTCCTTGAGGAATCATGATCAACCCTTGATAAAATGATGGATATCACTTCAAAATGTTGATGTTGACCAAAAATCTTGAAGTTTGACTGTATGTGGGCAACAATTGACTTTTGACCTAGTAAAGTTTATTTTCAGGCATCTGAGCAATTGACTGAGCAAACTTCTTGTGCAAGAAATGAAACTTGACATGGATGATCTTTAGGACACATTGGGACCATGGAAAGAATTTGGGACCTTTTGAGTTCCCACACCCTGATAAAAATGGAAACCCTAGTTTGAGATTCATTGCTTTAGGAGAGATTTTGTCTGGTCAACTCTTGGGCATCCCTGAGAAAGTTGAGGACCTCAATGGGCATGTGTTGAGTAAAATGAGAGGGAAAATTTTGGAGTACAACATCTTCCCCTATTCAATCTTTTTAAACCTGAGGATGTAGATTGGCTGTGTGCGTTTCGTAATCTAAAGGTGGAAGATGATTGAACACTAGAGTGCCCAGAAATTTGCACTCGTATGAGATGGTGCTTGACTGTGTAGGTAGTATCGAGAATAGGCTTACAGATTCCATTTGGTGGAGATGACGGAAGGTAACCGGAGATTGGCTTAAAGATGCCATCCGAAAGATATGACGGAGAATCGTCGGAGATGGGCTTAAAGATGCCATCTAGAGGATGTTTATTTCCCGAGATATTCCTTCGATGAGATTTCCTGTTCCTATCGTTGAGGAGGAATCTACTGAGGAATGTTGATCTCTGTCTTGGGAGGAATGGAATTTTAGGAGCTTTAGTTGTCCTTTACTCTATTGGGGAATCATCTCTTAGTCGAGGGGATGAAAATGAACTGCTATCTGGTCGTGCTCCAGGCCTTACATTGATTTGCTGAGGATAATAAGACTGATTGCTATCTGGTCGTGCTCCAAGTTTACAGTGACTTACTGGGGAGATGAGATTAAACTTGCTATCTGGTCGTGCTCCAGGCTTCGCAATCTCAAAAACTGTTATCTGGTCGTGCTCCAGGCTTCAGAAGGAATTAAGTGGTTATCCGGTTGCATTCGGGTTTCAACTTGAATTTAAGGTATACTAACATCCGATCGTTTCCAGGATTCAATAGTAATTGGCCGAGTAAACTGCAATCTGGTCGAATTCCAGGCTTCACAGTACCTCATACTGTTATCTGGTCGTGCTCCAGGTTTCATAGTGTCTTTTGCCGCTATCTGGTCGTGCTCCAGGCTTCACAACGTCTTATACCGTTATCTGGTTGTGTCCCAGACTTTAGTAATTTGGAGAAATTAAGATATTATCCGGTCGATTTCCAGGCTTCATAGCTTAAATTTGAGATATACCACTATCTGGTCGATTCCAGGCTTCGTATTATTTTGTACTGTTATCTAGTCGTGTCCCAGGCTTTAGTAATTAAGATATTATCTGGTCGATTTCCGGGCTTCATAGCTTGATTTTGAGATATACCACTATCTGGTCGATTCCAGGCTTCGTAGTATTTTGTATTGTTATCCGGTCGTGTCCCAGGCTTCAGTAATTAAGATATTATCCGGTCGATTTTCGGGCTTCATAGCTTGATTTTGAGATATACCACTATCTGGTCGATTCCAGGCTTCGTAGCATTTTGTACTGTTATCTGGTCGTGTCCCAGGCTTCAGTAATTTTAAGAAATTAAGATATTATCCCATCGATTTCCGGGCTTCATAGCTTTTTTAACTGGAGTAGAAATCTTAGTATCGATTTGAATGAACCAGGGAAAGTTCTCGAGTTGTCTTCAACTGGGAGAGAAATCTTAGTATCGATTTGACTGATCTCGAGAGAGGTCTCGGATTAACTTTGACTGGCATAGAAATCAGGGTAATCTTAGTGGCGATTCGGCTGACCCAGACGAAAGTCTTAGAACATCTTCAACTAGAATAGAAACCTTAGTGTCGGTTTGACTGAACCAGAGAAAATCTTGAAAAGTGTTGGAATATCTTTAACTTGAATAGAAACCTTGGTGTCGGTTTGACTGAACCAGAGAGAACTTGTGAGAACTTGATTGCATCTTTACCTGAAAGGTAAAGAGTTAGTCGTATGTAATGTCATGATGTATGAAATGCATTGAATGATGATGTTCTCAACATAAATGAGATTGTGATGTATAATATGTATGCACATGCCATGATGTATGGATATGCAATGAATGATGATGTTTTCTAACTGGGGAAAATAAATCCTGGACTGCTGCTGGAAAGTATAAGGAGTTGAGTTCTTCGTTTCCCTTGGGGATAGTGATCGTAGATGATTCGCTGGGGATTTACATCCATTCTGCTTGAGAATATTCTGCTGGAGGAGACTCTGTCTGAGAATAATCCTGCAAGGGAATGACTCTATGGGGGAAGAGAGATACTCTGTTGGAATATTTTCTGATTTGGAGAAATAAACTCAGCTGGGGATGAACTTTCGTTTCTGGAGAGAAGAGCTCTATTGGAGATTGAGCTTCCGCTGTCAGAGAAATAAACTCTGCTCGGGAGAAAACTTTATAAACTGTTTATGATCATAAAGCTCGGCTGGGGAATACATACATTATCTTTCTGAAAGAGCCTAATGGGGAAGTGATTCCTGCTTGGGGACACAGAGGTTGGACCTTGGTTGTCTCAGCTCTATGGGGAATATAGGTATCACTGGCTTGTATGTGATAGTGACTTTGCTTCCAACTGTCTCCGCCCCTTGTACCATGCTGGAGAAAGTACATGCGGAGTATTTGTGGATGGATCTATGTCATGATTTTACTTGAACATGTATTTAATGAGTGTCAGGATGACATCCGTCTCGGGATCATATCTGAACTGTACTTGAAACATGTGTTGAATGAGTATCAAAATGACATCCGTCTCTGGATCGTATCTGAACTGTATTTGAAAGCTGAATCTGAATGAGTATCAGAATGGCATCCGTATCTAGAGCGTATCTAAACTGTATCTGAAAGCTGAATCTGAATCAAGGTATAAGTCTTCCACTGATAGACAAGTGACGGAACATAGTTGTACGTTTTAATCCCTAACTTTTTCCTGGACCGCACTTTCAGGTTTTCAGTCCACCGAGATACCTTTTTGCCCAAGTCGCCTTTTCAGGTTTTCGACTTGTTGGGTGTACAAATTTTTTTGTATATCCCTAACTTTTGCCCGAACCCTTTTCGTTCGTCGGGATTCCCTTATTTTTGCCTAGGTGTGTCAACCTAGCGGGTCTTTTTTTCCTGCGTAGTATTTTCCGACTATGTCCATGCTTTCAGGATGTAGAGAGTTGTCACTGTCCATAGTGTTGTGTTGTAGTACTATCAAAAATGTTTTCTTGATGGCACATGATTCGTTACTGGAATGCGTGCATAATGCCCCAAGCGATTCAGATGGAGATCTGCCCCTGGTTATTTGGCACTTTTGGAGAGACTTCCCCATGTGTGTTTAGACATCATGTCATGCCCCTTGCTTATGGAAGACCTGTTATTGGAAGTGTCTTTCCCGCTGAGGTGATTCTGTCAATTGAGAGGATGTCTGTTCATTGAATATCCATTGTGCGGATTTCTCTGCTGTCAAACGATTAGTCACATGCAAACAATGTCATTTAAAGAATGCAAAACTCATGTTTGTCTTGAAATTTTTTTGAAAATGTGTTTTGTGTAGTAAAACGAAATTTTCAAGAATGTGATATCAACTCAGGATTTGTAACAAAGCCTACAGGAGTATGGATACCTTTGTAACAATATGCTCTCAAACTAACCCATGCTTCAGCTAGGACTTTTAAGGGTTATAACGTGGCCTGGTTCACGGTTCAAGAAACAAAGGATAAAGGCTCAAATTTTATTTGTACCCAACCCGCTCTTCGTGATGTTCTTCAGTCCTATGCTCAGTTAATTGCACGTTTAGATCCCGATTGAGTCTGGAATCTTTGCTATAATACTTGGTGATGATTCAGAAATTGAACATTTATTTTGAAAAGGCAGTCATTTTTGTAATATTCTTTTTGTCGAGGATTTGTAGTAACCTATTTTTTTGGTTTTTGTTATCCCTTCTTTTTCCTGAACTATTTCTTTTATGATTACAGTCAGTGGGATACCCCAATTTTTCTCTTAAGTCTCCTTCATAGGTTTTGACTTAATGGGATTTTATTTCGAGAGATAATGACTGCCTGTCTTGACGATTATACGGAACCATCACCGTCTTTTGTTTTAGAAGGACGTCTTCGATGCCATTCATTGTGTATGAAGCGGCAGATTGTGACTGAATGCGCCTCTGAATTAACTGAGAAAACTACCCTGCCCCAGGTTATGATTAATGGTTTTAATTAGTGTGAAAATAAAAACTCCTACTTCTTTGGCTCAAAGGGGTTGACTAGGGATTATCTTCCTTATAACTCCACTGTTTGGGATTTGAAACAACGCTTGTACATCGTCAGCGGGGTCTATTCAAAAGCATACTGTAGAGATTGTGGTATCATTTTCGTCATCCTCCCTCTAAGGCTTAGAGTTTTTAATCGAGAGTTGAATATCACGAAAAGGAAGTATAGAGAAGTTTAAGTATAGTGAAAACAAATTAATTCAAGACAAACATGTATAATGCATTAATGAAATAACAAATTTTTGACATGACAATAATTGTTCGAATAAGCAAAGAAAATACAACTTGAGAATTCAAATGAACAAAAATGCTTTCAATCCTAGCCATGTTTTGGCAAGGGAGAAGTGATCATGTTGGGAGTCTCAGGAGGGTTGAATTCAATCTCCTTAGCATCAATCAGATCATGTACTTTGTTCTTTAAAGCCTAGCAGTCATTGGTATCATGGCCTGGACTTTCCGAATGGTAAGCATAATGAGCATTCGGTTTATAGTAGGGAGAAGTGGTGTTAGGATTCTTTAGAGCTTCCTTAAGAGTAACCAGATTGGACTTCAGCAAATGAGGTAGAGCCTGAGACAACGTCATGTTGATCTGAGTAAACTGTCTAGCTGGTCTTTCTGCTCTTGGCTGATTGTTTCTTTGTTGAGCAGGTGCAGGTTTGGGAATCATAACAGTCCCTACCGCCGGTCGACGCTCGGTTCTATTATGATTCTTTTGGTTATAGACAGAACTGACTTCCTTTTTAACTGCAAACGGCTTCCTTGCAGCACTAGAAGAGGCATCCTTATGAATTTTTCCATTTCGGATTCCAGCTTCCACTCTTTCTCCTGTTAAGACCAGTTCAGTAAAACCCGTCGATGAACTTCCAATCAGATGGTTGAAGAATGGCCCAGTCAAAGTTCCCAGAAACATATCCACGAGCTCCCTGTCAGCCGAGGGAGGTTGAACTCTTCCAGCCAAATCTCTCCACTTCTGAGCATAATCCTTGAAACCCTCGTTCGAACTCATAGACAGATTTTGGAGTTGTGTACGGGTGGGAGCGAGGTCTGCATTATACTGGTATTGTTTATAAAATGCAGCAGCAAGGTCTTCCCAGTTACGAACATTGGCTCTTTCCAGTTGATAGAACTAATCCAGTTGTGTTCCAGACAGACTGTCTTGGAAGAAGTGAACCCACAAGTCTTTGTCAGCAGTATGAGGCTGTATCTTCCTCACATAGGAACATAAATTCATTTTAGGACAAGAGACCCCATCATACTTAGCAAATACTGGTGCCTTGAATTTTAGGGGGATGACAACCCCGGAGACCAGACCCAACTCTTCAAAATCCAGCCCAAGAACCTTTTGGATTTCCATAACACTCAAACGCTCTTCTAACTGCTTATACTTTTCATCAACCGGAGGGTACTGCTCCTCATTATAATCAGTTTCATTGTCAAACTCTTTAGGACTAGGGTCATCTTCTCTGGCTTCACCCTCTTGATTCTCTCCCTCTTTCGATGAAGAAGCTAAATCAACAACCCGTCTTGGCGACCCTCTGAACCTTCTACTCATATGTGCCACACCGGCTCTCCTCTTGGTCTTCTTAGTGTTCTTCTTAACAATCAGAGCTGTCAGCTCTTCCTGTTCTTTGGCCAGAGCAACAATCATTTGCTGGAACTACGTGTTCTGAGTCTGAAGATATTTCACAGTTTGTTCAAGAGCCATTGCTGAAATAAACAACGGAGGAGATGAGAAACCTGTTATGAATCCTGTTATGAAATGATATGTATGCAATGTTTCAAGGGTTCTTAAAGGCTCAATTTTGCTTAAACAAAAAGGAACAAACGCAAATTGTATTAGTAAACTTGAATTGTTACAAAGAATGTATTTTGAGAGTACAACTAAGCAAAATAAAACACAAAGAAGACTAGGTTTCCCATGGGCGCATCCTCTTTGGCGTGATGTAGGCGTTGATACTCCTCTCTTCATGAAGTATCCTAGTGAGTTCTAAGACCTTCTTCTCGCTGGTATAGAATTGGGCTTCAAACGTATCCTGCTCCTCTTTAAGCTGAACCCAGGACTTTTGTAACTCTTCATGATCAGTTGGCATGTCTGGACGCGTAAGGGACATAAGTCGATGAGACCATCTTTTACCCTGTTCATTCTTCAAAGTAGATCTGGGTAGGTGCGAAATAAACCACCTAGCCAATAGAGGAGTGCAACACTGGAGGGTCCCCCTTCTTTTTAGAGTGCGAGCATGCAAAGAGTGTAGAATATCCCCAAGTAATGTAGGTACCGGATTATGAGGCAGAACAACCTTAATAGTGATCACATCTACGAGTTGTTCCATATTAGGGAAAAGTACCGTCCCATTAACGAGAAGTTCCAGCACCTCTTCGAAAGATTGTAAATCTAAGGTATCCCAAAAATGGTAAGCCTTCTCAAATAGAATCTTAACCGAAATTCCTTGGACACTCCCTCTAGTCTCCCAATTTGTCACTATGTCAGACTATTGTAAGGACAGAGCTCTAGCAATCTCTTCAGGCTTTGGATGTTCTTCCGTACCGTTGAAAGGTATCTGGTCAAGAATAGGTACCTCCAACAACTGAGAAAATTCCTCCATAGTAGGTACTAGCTGGTAATCCTGGAAGGTGGAACAATGGTGCACAGGATCGAAGAACTAAAACAACACTTTTAATATTTCTTCATCAGGTTTTGCAGTGACCAAGTTAAGCAATTGACCATGTTTTTTAGTGAAATGAGAACTTTCAAGAACCCTTAATTCTAGGTCTTTTAGTTGGAGAGACACTTTCACAAGGTTGATCTGTATAGTGTTCCTACGGGCGGATGCCATATCCTACAAAATAGAGCAAAGATGAGCCCTAGAAACCCTTGAAATAGTTTGTATGATATGCTATGGTATGATTCTTATGATGTCATGATAAATCACAGGTATAGAAAACACAGATAAATCACACCAAGTCCTTAGGTTTAAGGCCTGCTTGAGTTTTAAGGTCATACCCTCTTGAAGCTGGATTGGTTCAACCTGTTCTATAAATATGTAACCGGGTTCTAAGGGATCTCAATATCACTGATCTTTCCCCCAACTTTGTTCAATAGGCGATTGACTCGCAACCAAACAAAACTCAAGAGTCAAACCTCAATGAGTGTAGCATCGAGTATCTGTCGACCTTGGGCATACACCAAAGGCATCCATCTCGCTACGTCCTACTAGCCAAGTTGTGCAATTAAGGGTTCTAAGGTCAGTTGATGCTTCATGACACCATGCGGCGGCCCCGTACATCTCCCTGATTGACTCAAGGATTATGGGTACCAACCAAAGTTCCACATCAACATAGATACTGCTTCAACCGTGTCGGTATACCCAAGCACAACTCCCTCACAGTTTATTGCTACTTACCTAAAAGGTGTTTCCCCGATCCGAGTGTAGGATCAAATAACCCAAACAGTTCCCATAAATATATGGCAAGCAAGACAATCAAGAGAAAGCAAATAAATATGACCTAGATCCTAAGGTTTACCCCACTTTATATTTTACTCCCCAACAGAGTCGCCAATTCTGTGATACGGTGGCAGAACCGACTGTTAATACTGGTTTGCGTTTTTTGTTTGCAAAAATGTCGCGGTAAGCAAGAGTCGCCACTGACTTTTATTTTATTCAACAAAGGAAAAGGAAAAAGAACAAAAAAAACCTTTTTCGAGAGTTTCTGAGTACGGGGGGTAGATTATAGAAAGAAGGTGTTAGCACCCTTTCTATCCATGGTTTTCCACGGGCTCTTAGGTACTTTCTCATTTTGAAAATTGCTTGTGTGTGCTTTGTTTTGAAAAGTTTTGTTTTACTTCATTTTAACCCTTGTTTCTGTCCTCAAGAGTGTTACGAAGTTGTTTTTGAAAACTTTGTTTGGAAAGTGTTTGTATGAAAAAATCGTTTGTTTGAGCAAGTACTTAAGAACTAATCTACCTACTCGAAAAAGGTCTGTTCGTTTTCCTTTTAGACAATGCTATCCCATTATTGAGAAATAGGTAGCATCGCCGTTGGAGTTTTTTAGGGACATTCGAAGGGACATGTACGATCACAAAAGCAATGTTAGGAAATGTTAGTAATCGTCCTAAAGCCTTGAAGATCTTTTTCCGAGGTAACATCCGAATGGGTCATTTTAGATCTTTCGGGGCTAGAGGACAACCACTAACAAACCCTATACTTCATGACCGTTTACCGAAGGCAACTAGAGTGGAGTAAACCCTAGGAGTGAGCATGTGCGGGTGTAATTTTTCAGTTAATTATCTTTGCACAATTAAGGTTTTCTACTGTATTAATTTTCAGTTTGTCTTTCCATACAATCCTATTAACATACATCTAAGCAGTTTATAGTTTGCGGAAATTAAAAGTGCGGAAAGTTTAAAGGTCCTAGTAATTACAAGGCTTTTGCAGATACATAATTATTTTGGACTAAAAATAAAAATGCGAAATTGAAACCCTAATTACTATTACAAACTCGGAGCAGTTACAATAATAATAAAAAGGAAATTAAAAAATGCGCACGGCGAATTAAATACGAGAATAATTAGCAAAACCTAAAAAATCTAGTTGAAAAAGATTTAGGTTAGTTTTTTGAGAAAATATTAATTAGGTTATGTACAAATTAAACCCTAATTTCTAATTGATTTAAATTATGAAAAAAGGATTAAATTGCCCTAAATAATTAAACTAATTAATTAAGGAAATAAAAATATTTTATGAAAAAAAAGATTTTTATGTTTTTTGTGATTTTGATTTAATGAAAAAATAATGATTTTTTGGGTTATTTTTGTAAAGGAAAATAATTAACAAAATAATTAAAATAAAGGAAATAAAAGAAAGAAAGGAAATTGGGCATGTACAGAAGCAATCAGGGGGGTGTATGTTAAATTGGTTTAGGCCCAAAAGCTGGTCAGCCAAATCTTTGCGCCTGATTCAGGTCACCCTAATTACTATTACAAACTCGGAGCAGTAACAATAATAATAAAAAGGAAATTAAAAAATGCGCACGATGAATTAAATACGAGAATAATTAGCAAAACCTAAAAAATCTAGTTGAAAAAGATTTAGGTTAGTTTTTTGAGAAAATATTAATTAGGTTATGTACAAATTAAACCCTAATTTCTAATTGATTTAAATTATGAAAAAAGGATTAAATTGCCCTAAATAATTAAACTAATTAATTAAGGAAATAAAAATATTTTATGAAAAAAAAGATTTTTATGTTTTTTGTGATTTTGATTTAATGAAAAATAATGATTTTTTGGGTTATTTTTGTAAAGGAAAATAATTAACAAAATAATTAAAATAAAGGAAATAAAAGAAAGAAAGGAAATTGGGCCTGTACAGAAGCAATCAGGGGGGTGTATGTTAAATTGGTTTAGGCCCAAAAGCTGGTCAGCCAAATCTTTGCGCCTGATTCAGTGCACCCTAATTACTATTACAAACTCTGAGCAATTACAATAATAATAAAAAGGAAATTAAAAAATGCGCGCAGCGAATTAAATACGAGAATAATTAGCAAAACCTAAAAAATCTAGTTGAAAAAGATTTAGGTTAGTTTTTTGAGAAAATATTAATTAGGTTATGTACAAATTAAACCCTAATTTCTAATTGATTTAAATTATGAAAAAAAGATTAAATTGCCCTAAATAATTAAACTAATTAATTAAGGAAATAAAAATATTTTATGAAAAAAAAGATTTTTATGTTTTTTGTGATTTTGATTTAACGAAAAAATAATGATTTTTTGGGTTATTTTTGTAAAGGAAAATAATTAACAAAATAATTAAAATAAAGGAAATAAAAGAAAGAAAGGAAATTGGGCCTGTACAGAAGCAATCAGGGGGGTGTATGTTAAATTGGTTTAGGCCTAAAAGCTGGTCAGCCCAATCTTTGCGCCTGATTCAGTGCACCCTCTTTCTGATGGTGTACCATGGAGACGCATCCTGAGGCGCTGGATTGGTGATGGTGATGATCCAATGGCTGGATGGTTGGGTTGCATGGTAAACGTTTGAAAGCGTGGAGCATGGAACCTGCGTGTAAATGTTAAGCAAATAATAAAATGCTGGGACCTGGGATCGAACCCAGGTCCTCTCCACTTTCCAACGTGTGCCCTTGCCACTTGACCATCTGTGTTTAATTGTTAATATAAAGAAAACAAATGATAATATACAAAAAAAAGTGGATAAGCAGAAACAAACAAAACGCGCGCCATGTGTTCAAATAGACCAATGGTATTATGCCAAATCACCGTCTTCTTCCCTGTCCGTTGTTTTAGGTGTGATACCTTTACCTACATACATCTTCCATGGCCATAACCCTGTAACTTTCAAAAATTCACCACAAGCATGATAAATCAATTGTGAGTACATAGATCAATCCGTCTTGATCTCACGAGCATCATAATACCCTTTTCTTGGGCCAATTTAACCTGTAGAGAAAAACCCTACAACGTCCATAAAAACCCTAACAATGGCAAACACGTATACAGGCATCAAAACACAAAATTACTTAAACCAAAACATTCCAAATGTCAATACAAACATATTGATATGCTTGAAGGTGATTAATTATGCATAAATTATCAAACTCAGATTCAAAATATGAACCAAACCGTGAGACTCATATGTCTTGTTTCTGGGTTTGGGAAGGCTTGCAAACGTCTGTGTTAGATTCTGGGAAGGTCCAGGAATCGATTGGTAGTCTTAGAATGAATTGAATTATCCTCTAAGCTTGAAACCGATCCACACTTTTTCTACAAAAATTTTAGTTTTGTTTGGGGTTCTCACGCCTGCCAATCCTTGTTCTTGCGCATTGTGTATGTTCTATATATGTAGTAGAACTGATTAGGTTAACAAAAACAATTTCAATCTCTTGGAATCATGAAGATTGGATTTGATTTTTCTCTTGTATCATATCTTTCTAAATGCATCAAAATCACGCCAATTTGAGCCATTCCACCCTTGCACGATTTTATTTGGTCATGCTAGGTTGATTTGATTTGATTCCTACAAAAAAAATCAAATCAAATTCAATCTTTTGTATTTTTTTGCCATTTATTTGATTTAATTTTACTTTTAAATAATAAAAAATCAAAATAAAATAAATAATGAAACAAATAATGTGTGGATGCTGATTTGGGTCGTGGACCATGTTTCCAACAAGATTCAATCATGAAAAGCTAGGCCCATTTGACAAAAAATGCACTTTTGAGCACATTTGACTTTTGGCAATTTTGCAAAAATAGTTAACTTTGACAAGGCATATCTCCTCCAATTTTAACCCTAGAGAGGTGTTCTTGGACTTTTTAGAAACTTAGGATGTCCCCTAAACAACCCTTTTTGTTTCATCTCAATTGGGTCTTCCATGTTCATGTAAGTAGCTTTGACCCAAAAGGTGTTTTTATTGACTTTTCAAAAGGACCTATAATGTAGAAATTCATATCTTTTGATGAGTGCATATTTTGAAATTTAGGGATGAAGATGAATTATATGGAATTGCATCCTCTTCAAAATGAGCCTTGGATGGAAAATTTATGATAAAGTATGAAGAAGTTGTGCTTGGTCAAAGTTTGGTTGACTTTTCCAAAGAAACCCTAATTTAGCAACTTTTGGGTTTTGATGAATTTGGAGAATTCATTGAGGAATCATGATAAACCCTTGATAAAATGATTGATATCACTTTAAAATGTTGATATTGACCAAAAATCTTGAAGTTTTACTGTATGTGGGCCACAATTGACTTTTGACCTAGTATAGTTGATTTTCAGGCATCTGAGCAATTGACTGAGCAAACTTCTTGTGCAAGGCATGAAACTTGACATGGATGATCTTTAGGACACATTGGGGCCATGGAAAGAATTTGGGACCTTTGGAGTTCCCACACCCTGATAAAAATGGAAACCGTAGTTTGAGATTCATTGCTTTAGGAGAGAGTTTGTCTGATCAACTCTTGGGCATCCCCGAGCAAGTTGAGGACCTCAATGGGCATGTGTTGAGTAAAATGAGAGGGAAAATTTTGGGGTACAACAATGAGCCCGTGTGAAGCTGCATCTAGAAATTAGAAGGAACCCGTGTAAGATTGCTTTATGATGAGCCTGTGTGAAGCTGCATTTGGAAATTAGAAGGAACTCGTGTAAGATTGCTTCAGCTGGTCATGTAGATAGTTGCCCTGACTTGGTTCAGGAATTAATCTCTATCTGGAAAAAGAGAAAGAAAGATAGTTTCCCTGTCTTATTTCGGGAGTTAATCTTCAATCTGCTCATGTAGATAGTTGCCCTGTCTTGTTTCAGGTATTAATATACAATCAGTTGTTAACAGATAGTTGTCCTGTCTTATTTCAGGTATTAATCCGGAACTCGCTTTTTGTTGGTCATAGAGATAGTTGCCCTGGCTTGTTTCAGGAATTAATCTCTGACCTTTTGAGAAATGGATTTGGTATTTGCTAAAAGAGGATTTTTGTTGATTGACTTTTCCTGCAAGGAAGAGGGTTAGTTCCATGCAGATGTATGCATGGCTTGATGAGGTTCTCAAAATAAATGATATTAAGCATTTATCATGTATGTAATATGATGTATGAATGTGAAATATTTGCTGAAATGTATCTTTGCTTCAGAAAATAAATCCTTGACAAGTGCTGGGGAGCTTTGGGAAGTTAAATCCAGGAATGTTGTTGGAGATGAAGAGTATGCACATCTTTAAACCTTGTTTAGAATGTTTCCACTGGGGATTCCCGTTTTGTTGTTTTAGGAGAAATTCGTCGGGGGACGTTGATTTTGCTTGAGGGAAACCCTGTAGAGAGTGTTGATTTCTGCTTGGGGTAAAAGAGTTCAGGAGTTTTAGTTGTCCGTTGCACTACTGGGGAGTTATACTCTTGATTGGAGAGAATGAAAGTTAACAACTTTTTGGGGATAAAGAAGTTAACTATTATCTGATCGGCTTCCAGGATTTGCAGCAACCCACTGGGGATAGTGGAAAACTTTACTGGGGAAGAGGAGTTTTGTTAGTGATTTGAAGAAGTTAATCTATTATCTGGTCAGGTCCAGGTTTCGTAGTAACTCAAATGGCTATCTGGCCGGGTCTAGGTTTTAGTAACAACTCTGTTGGGGATATCAATGACTCTACCGGGGATTAAAGGGTTTTGTCTGTTGATTTGTATTGGTCTAGGGGATTCATAGTTTGTTTGGGGAAATAAACCCAT
This sequence comes from Vicia faba, assembly GCA_948472305.1. Lineage (NCBI taxonomy): Eukaryota > Viridiplantae > Streptophyta > Magnoliopsida > Fabales > Fabaceae > Vicia > Vicia faba. The sequence continues at coordinate 486,238,637 of OX451738.1, read as the reverse complement.
TTGACAATCTGTTGGGGAGGTGTTTTCTTCTGGAAGAAATCCTCAAGGCTTCCTCTTAAGACCAATTTAGCTGGGGAGAGGTTTTCTAGAGGTTGAAACTCTGGTTGGGGATTGCATGGATCCAACTTTATATGGATATCCATGAACTTGGCCTTGTGGGGTTTGTACCCTTATCCGTGAAGATTATTCTGTGGGGATAACCTTACAGAGGTCGCTCTGGCGACTTCAACAGGGATCACCTTATGAAAAGGGACTTTGTGGGGATTTTCCATTGTCCATAGTAGTGAGTGTTGTAGCGCTTCCAAAAAATGTATGCTTGGTCGTACGTGACCCTTTGCTAGAATTCATGTTCAATTCCCCAAGTGTTCAGATGCAGACCTGCCCCTGGTTATTCAGGACTTTATGAGAGATTTCTTGGAATCTCGACTTGACTGCCACAGATGGATTGGACTATAACATGTCATGCCCCCTTTATTATGGAGAGTTTGTCATTGGAAGTGTTTTTCCATTTTGAAGTGATTCTGTTTCTTGAGTGGATTTCCGTTCATTGGATGTTAGTCGTGTGAATTTATCTGTTATCAAACAAATAGCTATATGCAAACAACGGTATTCAAAATAATGCAAAGTTTATGCTTGTCTTGAAGTTTTGAAAATGCAGTTTTAACAAATAAAAGAGTTTTGTAAGAATATGAATTCACCTCAAGACTAACAGTAAGCCTTACAGGAGTCAGGATACCTTTTGTAACAGTATGCTTTCGAACTAAACCATGATTCAATTAGGACTTTTAAGGGGTTGTAATGTGACCTGGTTCACGGTTTTAAGAAACAAAGGATAAGGCTCAAAGTTTATTTGTACCCGCTCGTTCTTCATGATGTTCTTCAGCCCTATACTCAGTTAATTGTGCATTTTGAATTCCAATTGAGTCTGGAATGACATTTTGGTGATGGTCTGGATACTGAAAGTTTATTCGTGAAGGAAGACATTTTTGCAACATTTTTCATGTTTGTCGAGGATTTGTAGCGCCCTCTTTTGGATTTACTGTCCCTAATTTTTTCCTGACTGTTCTTGTTTTGAGATTACAACCAGCGGAATGCCCCAGTTTTTCTTAAGTCTCCTTCATAGGTTTTGACTCAGTGGGCTTTTCTTTTGAGAAATAATGACTGCCTATTTCACGGGGAACCATCACCGTCTTTTGATTCAGAAGGATGTTTGTGTATGAAGTGAAAGCTTGTGACTGAACATGCATTTGAATTAACTGAGAAACTAAACCTGCCCCAGGTTTTGATTAAAGGTTTCAATTTATGTGAAAAAGAAAACTCATACTTCTTTGGCTTAAATGGGTTGACTAGGGATTATCTTCCTTATAACTCCAGTGTTTATGAATTGAAAGAACGCCTGTACATCGTCAACAAGGTCTATCCAAAAGCATACTGTATAATATTATGGTATTGTTTTCTTCATCCTCCCTCTAAAGGCTTAAAAATTGTAGTCGAGAGTTGAATTATCACAAAAGAAGTAGAAAGCACAGTTTAAATATAGTGACAATGAATGAATTAATTCAATACAAACATATGCAATGCATTAATGAAAACAAATTTTGACATAACAGATAAGTGTTCGAAAAAACAAAAGAAATTACAATTGAAAATTCAAAATGAACTGGACACTCTCAATGATTTGGCATGGGAGTAGTGATCACATTGGGAGTCTCGGGAGGACCAAACTCAATCTCCTTGGCGTCAATCATATTTTGAATCTTGTACTTCAGCGCCCAATAATCGTTTGTATCATGCCCAAGACTGCCATAATGATAGGCACATATTACATCGGGATTATAGTTAGGAGAAGAAGTTTTGGGGTTTGGATGAGGTCCTATCAATGTAATTAGATTCCTCCTCAACATGTGTTGCAATGCTTGAGACAATGGCGTGTTGATTTTGGTAAATTGTCTCTTGGGCTCATCTTTCCTTTGCTGATTTCCATGTTGTTATGGTCACACATATGCAGGACTAGAGATCAGGACTGCCCCCACAGATTGGTCGTGGTTACTCTTGTTACGACCCTTTTGGATGTACACAACATTGAACTCTTTCTTCCCATTGAAAGTCCGCTTCCATGCACTTGAAGATGCACCCCTTTGAATTTTACCACTCTTGATGCCAGCTTCTACTCTTTTGCCTGTCAATATTAGCTCGGTGAACCTAGCTAAAGAGCTTCCGACCAGGTGGTTGAAAAATGGGTCTGACAAAGTACCCAAGAACATATCTACTAGCTCTCTATCAGACAGAGGAGGCTGGACTCTTCATGCAAGATCTCTCCACTTCTGGGAATAATCTTTGAAGCCCTCACTGGAACCCATAGACATGCTTTGAAGTTGTGTACGAGTTGGAGCAAGGTCAGCATTGTATTGGTACTGCCTGTAGAAAGTAGCAACCAGATCCTCCCAGTTATGGATGTTGGTTCCCTCCAGCTGATAGAACCATTCCAATTGAGTCCCCGATAAACTTTCCTGGAAGAAATGCATCCACAAATTCCTATCAGCAGTGTGAGGTTGGATCTTCCTGACATAAGACCTCAGATGCAGCTTAGAACATGAAACTCCGTCATATTTAGCAAATGAGGGAACCTTGAACTTCGGTGGAATGACCACTCCAGAAACCAACCCTAATTCTTCGAAATCTAGACCAGGTACTCTATGAATTTCCATGGTGTTGAGACGATCCTCCAGCTATTTATATTTGTCGTTAGCAGGAGGATATTGTTCTTCAGCATAGTCAGCCTCTTCTTCAACAGAACCTGGACTGTAGTCTTCTTCTTGTGTCTTCTCTTCCTGATTGTCTCTGTCATTTGACGGAGTTGCGAATTCTAGAGCTTGCTTTGCTAGTCCTCTAAGTCTCCTTCCCATATTCAGGACACCCACTGGTTTCTTTGTCTTTTTCTTCTTGTGAATGAGAGCCTTCAGGTCCTCTTGTCCCTTAGCCAGAGCCAGGAACATTTGCTAGAATTGAGCATGTTGTGCTTGAAAATCCTTAATATTTCGTTCGAGAGCCATCTCCACTGAAATAAACAGTAAGCAGATGAGAAACCTATATGGGGAATACCTGTTATGTAATGAAATGCATGAAACGTAAAAATGCAATGTTTTCAAGGATCTCGCGGGGTAAACACAAGAAGATGTTAGAAGTTGAACTTTGATTATAACTTTGATTGGAGAACTTCGTATCTTTAGATATCCTTCCACGAGAATCAAGCTCACCATGTCAAGTGGGTCATAGACCTTGACTCAAGTTATCGTGCTTTGGTCTTTGAGAGTGTCTAGTTATAGGAGAATAGATCCTCTTGCCCCTTGATAGACGTTTGGTTCATCATGACCCTGCATCACAGGTCCTTTGAGATCCTTGAAATGGTCAGTGGAAATGATATGGTATGATGTCATGATGTTATGTAAAAATAAACATATACACACAAAGCAAACAAGTCATTATGTACAAATAATCATATACACACAAAGCAGACAAGTCCTTAGGTTTAGGCTTGCACGGAGTCATAGGTAAGTACCCTCTTGAAGCTTAGTTGGTTCAATCTGTCCTAGAAAGTAACCGGGTTCTAGAGAATCTCAATATCATTGATCTTTCTTCATTGGGCATTGTCTTAGCATAATCAATCTTTTCTTGCGGCCGAAATATCCCAAAAGTCCAATCTCAATGAGTGTAGTATCGAATATTAACCAATCTTCAGCTTTACACCAAAGTCGGCTATCTCACTAATTCCTAATGGCTAAGTTGTTCAATTAAGGTTCTATGGTCAGTTAGTGCTTCATGACACCGCTCAGTGGCGCCGTATTCTCCTCGATTCAACACAAGAGATACCAGTACCAACAAATGCATCACACTAATGTAGCCATTGCTTCAACCATATCGATCTACGCTGTACAGTTTCCATAATCTATTTCTACTTGCCTAATGGTGTTCCCCGATCCGGGTAGAGGATCAAAACAAACCCAAACAAGGACCCATAAATGTAAAGCAAACAAATCAAACAATAAAAGCAATTAAATGTGATCTAACTCTAAGGTAACCCCACTTTTAAGTTTTTATCCCCAGCAGAGTCGCCAGTTCTGGTGTACGGTGGGAGAACTGACTTGGTTATTTTGCGTTTTATCGTAATTGTTGCGGATAGCAAGAGTTGCCATCGAATTTTCTTTTATCCAATAAAGGAAATGGTGAAAAGAACAGGAAAGACCTTTGAGATATTTTCTTGAGTTTGGGTGGTAGGTTATGAAAAGGGAAGGTGTTAGAACCCTTTTCATCCATAGTTATCTACGGGCTCTTAGTTGCTTGCTAGATCACTTGAAAATTTGCTTTGTTTGAAAATGTGTTTTGTGATGGTTGTAAGTTTGAAAGTATTTTGAAAACGCCTTTGTTTTGGAAAACTTTGTAATGATTCTCGTTTCTATAAGAATTTATACAAAGTGTTTATTTTTTAAAATATTTCAAAGAGATGTTTGTTTTTGAAGATGTTTTGAAAGTGTAAGTATGGAAATGATTTTAGTTTGTGAGCAAGCAACTACGAGTGTCCTACCTACTCAAAAGGTCTTTGTTCTTTTCCTCCTCCTTTAGATGTTGCTATCTTACCATTGATTGGTAAGAAGCCCCATCGTTGGATGTGAAGGGACAGGCGTGGGTCATCGTATAGTCATGAATGACAATACTGTGAGATATCTTAGCATTTCTCTTAAGGGACTAAGATCATTTGTAAGGAAACATTCATAGCATCATCGAGGGACTATGATCTTGTATTTTGATTATTTTTGCAAAGATGGCTCACATGCACATCATGACTATTTTTCTCAAGGAAACAAGTGGAGTTAACCCTAGAGGTGTAAGTGTGCAAGTGTGTTTGCTTGCATGCATTTTTATCTTTGAGATTAGGGTTTTCTAAGGTTGATTTTTTTCATCTTGCCATACGCACCCTAATTACTAACATTTATGAAAGCGATAAAATTGCGGAAAATAAATGTTCTACGCTATTACATCATTTGGGGGATGGGGGATACAAATATACAAATGGGGATTGCAAGAAATTAAACCTAATTATCTATTACAAACCATATTGAATAGCTATGAATAAAATATCTGAAATATGTAAAAAACAACGCAAAAGAGAGAAAAAAAATCTTTTGAATATGGGTCGAAGCATGTGTCGAAGCATGCTTATGTGCATCAAACATATCCTTCTTTTGACCCTATAATTCCAAATCGCACTCAGCATGAGTCGAAGCATAATGTGCTGTGTCAAATCACACACCCTTTTTACCTTCTGTTTGGGCCTGTAAAGCAGTATGTGTCGAAGCCTAAGGCTTTGTGTCGAACCATGCTGTAATTTCTCACTCCAACATTGTTTTATGGTCTGTACAGGTTAGTTCTTAACATATAATTGACAAGAAAGGAAAACAAACAAAAGGGTAGCTTCGAAGGCGATGATTATTACATGTTATCTTCGAAGATGAATCACCAATGATGCTTGAAATGAAGGGTTTAAAGTCAATAAGACTTACCTTAAAGCTGAAATTTGTGTTTCGAACTTGAGTTGCTGCCTTGAATGTTCGTGGGTTCGAAAGAAAAGAACAGAGGTGTTGTGTTTTTTTGGTTATGGGTTTAAGAGTGTTTTAAGGCTTCAGCCTTCGTGTTCTCTCCTCTCTCCTTTTTTTCTTTTTTTTTCTTCTCCTTTTTCCTTGCCAAAGTCCCCCTTTGTGTGTTGTGAAACAACTTACTTATAGAAGAGTCTTGCTGGGGTTTTGGGGGGAAAACAAATAAAATTTGAACTGTTTGGGTATTCTCTTTTCATAGCTTTTGATGTGCAGATCTTATATGCTAATTTGGTGCAAATTAGGAGCAGCATAGCAGGACTGCTTTGCAGCAGTTTTGGAGTGTTGTGGCAGTATGGTGCAAGGCTGTTTCATAGCAGTACAACAGACTGTTTTTTGACAAGGTTTTAGGATGTTATATGGACAATACAACAAGCTTGTGCTTGGCAACATATAGGACTTTGTTCAGCAGTAGTCTGGACAACATTGTTTGTAACATGGCACTAGTTTGGTTTTGATAACATATACCCACAACCTTCGACCAACTCATCAACAGACAAAACAAATATTTATTTCCACCAATTGTATGTTCTCCGAACGAAACACACAACCTTCGACCAAACTCATCAATAGACAAAAAAATATTGTTTCCACCAATTGTATGTTCTTCGAATGGATTACATTCATTTGAATGTACCACCTACTTCATCCTTTCGTTTTGATCACATAGATCCAAAACCTTCAACCAAACTCATCAACAGACAAAACAATATTTGTTTCCACCAATTGTATGTTCTTCGAATGGACCACACAACCTTCGACCAAACTCATCAACCGACAAAACAATATTGTTTCCACCAATTGTATGTTCTTCGAATGGACCATATTCATCTGAATGTACCACTTTGAGTATGTAAGATGATCTCATTGGCATAGTAGAAATGAAAGAATTTCTGGATTGCTTTCTATTGTACCCCACAATTTGCTCTATCATTTTACAAAGGATCATCCTGGACCCTCAGGTTTGCTTCTGTCAAGTTTCAAGTCTCAGATTACAATTTTCTAAGAAAGTCATTCACAAGGGCAAAATGGTCAAAAGCACATTGAAAAGTCAAACTTTGACTTTTGGATCAAAATCAAGTTTCAACAATCATATTTCACCAGGACAAGAAATTGGTTCATCAAGAAATCAAAAGTCAGAAATTACTTGAAAAAGTCAAATTTCTAAACACTTAGAAAATTTTCTAAGTGTTAAGAAAATATGATAATTTCAGAACTTCTGGGCCAGTTTTCACACAAGTGCAATCTGAATTTGCAAAAATGATTCAGAACATGACTCTTCAATCAGAACATATGGAAATTGTGTTCTTCGATCAGAACATGACTCTTCAGATCCCATTCTTCAGCATGTGGAGACTATGTTCTACGCTTCGATCAGAACATCACCCTTTGAATCTCATTCTGATATTCTTCGATCAGAACATCACCAAACCCCAAAACCTCGTTTTGAACAGTCTTTTGCACTGCTATGGAACAATCCTGCATCCAGCTGCCACAACACTCCAAATTGCTGCTGATCCAGTCCACGCCTGCATTTTTCTCAAACCCCATATTTGCACCAAATTAGCACATAAAAGCTGTGTTTAAAAAGAAATGAAACAGTATGCCAAAAATGGTTCAAATCCCATTTGTTTCCTCCCCCCAAAACTACAACAAACTCATCTATAAATAATTTATTCCATCACACGTCTAAGGGGCTGGCTTTTGAGGAGAGAGAGTGATCAAATACAAAAAAAAGAGAGGAAATAAAAAATTCAAACATTATGAAACCCATAATTCTCAAAATATTACCTTTGTTCTTCCCCTTTGAATCAAAGAACACAACATTTTCGTTTCGTTTCTTGCTGACCCCAGAACATTCGAAGGCAGCAGCTCAGACCCCCAAACATACGCTTCAGACTCAAGGTAAGTCATTCTGACTTTGAACTTCTCATTTAGAACATCATTAAATATGTAAATATCATAGTGTTTGTACTATCCATATCATTGCCCAAGTAGAAAAACCGTGGATCAGAACTTCTTGAAGAAAACTAGGCTTAGAATTAGGATTAGAACTTCTATAAACTGTCATGCTTTTATTTTTCTATTTTGCTGTTGTTAAGAACTGAATAAGTTGTAGATGCTCTGATTAATGTAAAGAAGGATGTGAAGTGTAACACATAACTTCTTAGTTTTCTTTTCAACTGTTTTGACCCAGTATTAGAACTTCTAGGTTTTTTCACACGGTTATGACACAACATCCGAACTTCTAGATGTTTTCTCACTGTTTTAACACAGTATTAGAACTTCTAGGTTTTTTCACACTGTTATGACACAACATCAGAACTTCTATACTTTCTCACCATTTTAACACACACAAAACTTCTAGGCTTTCTTACTGTTTTAACACACACATAACTTCTAGGCTTTCTTACTGTTTTAACACACACAAAACTTCTAGGCTTTCTTACTATTTTAACACACATAAAACTTCTAGGCTTTCTTACTGTTTTAACACACACATAACTTCTAGGCTTTCTTACTGTTTTAACACACACATAACTTGTAGGCTTTCTTACTGTTTTAACACACACAAAACTTCTAGGCTTTCTTACTGTTTTAACACACACAGAACTTCTGGTTTCCTCTAACGTTTCTTTCAAAACTTCAGCGCGCAACAACCCAGAACTATTGGTACCATCTAACGCTTCTTTCTGAACTAAAGCATGCCTAACATCAGAACTTCTGATCCCTCTCATCTTGGTTTTCAGCAAAATGCTGATCCTGTTCTCGTTATTTCTTCTTTTTCTTCCTTACTCTTATTATTTTCAACATTAATACTACTTTCATTAATACAAAAAAGACATAAAAAATATTTTCTTTTATTAACTAAGTATTTTCCTTTTAATTTATTAAGACGGAAAACCATTTTCAAAACAAATCTTTTCCTTTTCTTGTATTGTACAATTAAATATGGTTGTAATAGATAATTAAGATTTAAAATCTTGTAAACCCTCATTTGTAAATATGTACCCCCATCCCCGAAATGATGTAATAGCTTAGGATTTATTTTTCTGTATTTTATTTGATTTCATATATTGTTAGTAATTAGGATGTATGGCAAGATAAAATCAATGAATAGATAACCCTAATCAAATACTAAATGCATGTAAATCAAACACACTTGCACATTAGCACCTCTAGGGTAATCTCACTTTATTGCCTTTCGGAAAATAGTCATGTCCCTCGAATATGGGTGTTTTAGAAAAGACCCTCAATAAAAGATCGTAGTCCCTCGATGACCCTCAATGTTTCCTTTGGTAAACAATCTATTCCCTAAACGACATTACTAAAGCGTCCCATAAGTTGCCTTCTATGACTATACAAAATGTCCCGCGCCCGTCCCTTCACATCCAATGATGGGGTTTCTTACCAAAACAATGGTGAGATAACAACAGCTAAAGGAGGAGGAAAAGAACATTTAAGACCTTTTGAGTAGGTAGATTTCTCTTAGTTGCTCGCTTGCTCACAATAAAAACATTTTTATACACCCACAATTTTACCTTGAAACTTTTTCAAAAGACAAAACACTTTGTACGCGTTCTTATAGAGATGAGAACCATTACAAAGACACTCTTTTTCAAAAATACTTTCAAAACCCACATCACAAACACATCTTCAAACAAAAATCAATTGATCTAGTAAGCAACTAAGAGCCCGTAGATAACTACGGATGAAAAGGGTGCTAATACCTTCCCTTTTCATAACCTACCCCCCGAACTCAAGAAAATATCTCGAAAGGTCTTTCCTGTTCTTTTCAAACTTTCCTTTTGTATAAAAGAAAATTCGGTGGCGAATCTAGCTATCAGAAACAATTGCGATCAAACACAAAACACCCAAAGTCATTTCTCCCACCGTATTATAGAACTGGCGACTCTGATGGGGAATTTATTAAAAGTGGGGTTACCTTAGGGCTAGATCACCTTTACTCGCTTTCATTTGTTTTTGTTTGATTTACATTACGGTTCCTTGTTTGGGCTTGTTTTGATCCTCTACCTGGATCTGGGGCACCTTTTTAGGTAATTAACAATAAGTTGTGGAAACTGTGCAGGGTATACCGACATATTCTAAGCAATAGCTACGTTAGTGTAACACATTTGTTGGTACCGGTAGCCCTTGAATAGTCAAGGAGAATATGGGGCCGTTGTGTGGTGTCATGAAGCACTAACTGACTTTAGAACCTTACTTGAACAACTTGGCCATTAGGAAGTAGTGAGGTAGCCGACTTTGGTGCAGTCCGAAGTTGGTTGATACTCGATACTACGCTCATTGAGATCGTACTTTCAGGATATTTCAGTCGCTAATAAAGAGGCTTACGCTGAAACAATGGTCGATGAAGAAAGATCAGTGATATTGATATCCCCTAGAACCCGTTACTTTCTAGGACATGTTGAACCAACTAAACTTCAAGAGGGTACTTACCTATCAAACTCCACGCAAGCCTAAACATAAGGACTTGTCTGCTTTGTGTGTATATGACTATTTATACATAACAACTTGCTCACTTTGCATACTTGTACATAACATCATGACATCATACCATAGCATTTTCAATAACCATTTCAAGGATCTCAAGGCTCTATTATGCATGTTCCTGTTGAACCAGACGCCTGTTAAGGGGCAAGAGGATTGATTTTCCTCTAACCAAACGCCATCAAAGATCAACAAATTGAGTCAAGGGCTATGACCCACTTGACATGGTGAGCTTAATTCTCGTGAAAGGACATCCTCCGATACGAAGTTCTCCAATCAAAGTTGTAAGTAACTTCTAACATCTTCTTGTGTTTACCCCGCGAGATCCTTGAAAACATGCATCCACATATCATGACAGGTTTCTCCCATACAAACCTCCTTATCTTCCTACTATTTATTTCAGTAAGATGGATATGGAACAAACGGTGAAGGATCTCTAAGCATAAAATGCCCAATTCCAACAAATGTTCTTGGCCATGGCTAAGGGGAAAGAGGAACTGAAGACTCTTCTTCTCAAAGACAAGAAGAAAAATTCAAAGAAGTTAGTAGGCATCCTGAACTTGGGAAGAAGACTTAGAGGACCATTCAAGAGAGCTCTAGATCTCTCAACTCCATCCAATAAGGGGAATAATCATGAAGAAGATAACAGTCTGGAGATTGATGAAGTTGAAGCTGACTACTCTGAGGAACAATATTCTCCCGCTGATGATAAATACAAACAGTTAGAGGATCTCCTCAATGCTATGGAGATTCATTAGATACCTGGCTTGGACTTTGAAAAGTTAGGTTTGGTTTCTGGAGTGGTCATCCCACCAAAATTCAAAATCCCTACCTTTGCCATGTATTATGGGATCTCTTGTCCTAAAATTCATCTGAGGTCATATGTCCGCAAGATTCAGCTTCACACTGCTGATCGGAAGCTATGGGTCCATTTATTCCAAGAGAGTTTGATTGGCACTCGGCTGGAGTGGTTCTATCAGTTAGAAAGAACCGACATTCACACAGAGGACTTGGCTGATGCTTTCTACAAGCAGTACCAATACAACGCTGGTCTTGCACCAACTCATGTGCAATTGCAAAATATGACCATGCATCCCAACGAGGGCTTCAAAGAGTACACTAAAAAATGGAGAGACTTGGTAGGCAGAATGCAACCACCCTTAACTGATAGGGAGATGATTAACATCTTTATGGGAACTTTGACATGACCTTTCTTCAATCATCTAATCGGAAGCTCCTCAGCCGGGTTCACCGAGCTAATACTGACTGGCAAAAGGGTTGAGCCTGGCATCAAAAGTGGAAAGGTCCAAGTGGCGACATCCTCTGATACTCAGAAAAATCCATACAATGGGAAGAAAGAGTCCAATGTTGTTTACAGCTAAAAAGGTCATAACAAGAGCAACCACGACCAACATGTGGGGGCAGTCCTGATCTCTGGTCCTACATCACGGTGACAATAACAAAAGGGAAATCATCGAAGGTCAGATGAGCCCAAAAGACAGTTTACCAACATCAACATGCCGTTGTCTCAAGCACTACAACACTTGTTGAAGATGAATCTGATTACAATGATAGGACCTCATCCAAATCCCAAAACTTGACTCCTAACTACAATCTTGATGTAATATGTGAATATCATTCTAGAAGTCCTGGGCATGATACTAACGATTGTTGGGCACTGAAATACAAGATTCAAAACATGATTAACGCCAAGGAGATCGAGTTCGACCCTCCAGAGATTCCCAACGTGATCACCACTCCCATGCCAAATCATTGAGCGTTCCAGTTCATTTTGAATTTTGAATTGTCATTTCGGTTGTTGTTCAAACACTTATCTATTAATGTCAAACTTTGTTTCATTAATGCATCACATATGTTTGTTTTGAATTCATCCATTTGTTTTCAATATATTTAAACTGTGCTATCTTTACTCCTTTTATAAATACTCAACTCTTATTTAAAAGTTTCAAGCCTTTAGAGGGAGGATGACGAAAACAATACCATAATCTCATACAATATGCTTTTGGAAAGACCTTGCTAACGATGTACATGCGTTCTTTCAATTCCTAAACACTGGAGTTATAATGAGGATAATCCCTAGTCAACCCTTTTGAGCCAAAGAAGTAGGAGTTTCTTTTTTACACAAACTGAAACCTTTAATCAAAACCTAGGGCAGGATAGACTCTCAGTTAATTCAAATGTGCGTTCAGTCGCAAACTTTCACTTCGTATACAACGAATGACATCAAAAACATTCCTCTGGAATCAAAAGACGGTGATGGTTACCTACCAAAATAGGCAGTCATTATCTCTAAAAAAACCCACTAAGCCAAAACCTATGAAGGAGACTTAAGAAAAAACGGGGCATCCCGCTGACAGTAATCTCAAAAACAAGAACAGTCAGGCAAAACCAGGCATAATAAATCAAAAATAGGTCACTACAAATCCTCAACAACATGGAAAATATGGAAAAAATGATTTCCTTCCAACAAACATAACTTGTCTGAACCATCACCAAAACGCCATTCCAGACTTAATTGGAGTTCAAACATACAATTAACTGAGTTTAAGACTGGAGAACATCACGAAGAATGGGCGGGTACAATTACACTTTGAGCCTTATCCTTTGTTTCTTAAACCGTGAACCTAGACCACGATACAACCTTTCAAAGTCCTAATTTAAGCATGGGTTAGTTTGAAAGCATACTCTTACAAAAGGTATCCTGACTCCTGTAAGGCTTACTCTAAATCTTGATTTAAACTCACATACTTGCAAAATTCTTTTATCTGCTAAAACACATTTTCAAAACTTCAAGACGAGCATAAACTTTGCATTATTTTGAATACCGCTATTTGCATATGGCTAATTTTTTGACAACAGAGACATTCACGCGACGAATATTCAGCAAATGAAAGTGCTCTCAATAAACATAATCACTTCAAATGGAAAGGCGCTTCCAATGACAAATCTCTCATAATCAAGGGGCACAACATGACTATTGTCCAACACATCTGGGACAGTCAAGGCGAGATCCAACGAATCTCTCAAAGAAATGTTGAATAACCAGGGGAAAATCTCCATCTAAATCACTCAAGGGGAAATGTTACGTTGATAATGGGTTTGAAGAAAATACGCTATGAAGACTTCCGGTACCATCAAATTGCTTGTCTGTGCCAATAGTATCAGATGGTGTCAGTATTAGATGGTGTCAGTATCATGTCTTCGGATCCTCCCATGACAGTTCTTAGAAAATTCTGAGACTTGACCAAAGATCTTGGGTACCACCAATTTGTTTGTTTGTGCCAATAGTACCAGATGGTGTCAATATCAGGTCTTCCACAACAGTCTTGGAAAATATCCCTAGGAAGTTCAAGGCTACCGGAAATGTGATCAAAATCTCAAACATCGAGGTGCACCAAATTAAATCTAGAGGCAAACAGGCTCCCACATATAAAGGGTCATGTGTGACCAAGCAAACATTTTCTGGCATTACTACAACACTTATTGCTATGTAAGTGACAAATTCCCCACAAAGTTCTTTTCATAGGGTGATCCCCAGCCAGAGTTTCAATCTCTAAAAACTTCTCCCCAACTGGGTTTAATCTCAAGAATCTTTGAGGAGTTCTACCAAAAGGAAACGCCTTTTCAACAAGCCGGTGACAATATTTATTTCCCCAACAAACGACAAGATTCCCCAGTTTGAGTTTGCTTCTCTAACTACTACAAATCAAGGGACCACAACTTCTCTTCCTAAGTAGAATTTTCTACAATCCCCAGTGAGCTGCTGCAGAACCTGGAAAAGTAACCAGATAACAGTTAACTCCTTCACCCCTAACAAGTTGTTAATCTCCTTTCTCTTCTGTCAAGAGATAACTCCCCAGTAGAATAACAGACAACTAAGACTCCTAAACTCCTATCCCCAAGTAGGAATCAACACTCTCCACAGGGTTTTCTTCTAAAGCAAAATCAACACCGCCAGCGGATTTCTCCTCAAACAACAAAAACAGGAATCCCTAGTGGGAATGTTCTAAGCAAGGTTTGAAGATGGGCATACTCTTCATCCCCAATGGTCATACAGGATTCAGCCTCCCAAAATTCCCCAACATTTGTCAAGGATTTATTTTCCAAGACAAAAATACATTCCAATAACATTTCGCATTTCATACATCATATTACATACGTGACAAGTGCATACGACACCCTCTCATTTATTTTGAGAACATCATTGCACCATGCATTTCATACATCATGGCATTGCATGCATCTAACTCTTTACCTTTTCAAGAAGGATCAAATCAACAAATGGCTATCATCAAAGATCTTCAAAAGGCCAGAGATTAATACCTGAAACCAGACAAGACAACTATCTCAAATGACCAACTTTTTCAAGTTCCAGATTAATACTTGTAACTAGCCAGGAAAACTATCCGTGGACGACCGATTGTAGATCAATACCTGAAACAAGCCAGGAAAGCTATCTACATGAACAGATCAGAGATTAATATCTGAAACAAGCCAGGACAATTGTCTATACGACCAGATGAAGTAACCCTACTCAGATTCCTTCTCATTTCCAGACGCAGTCTTACCCGAGTTCCTTCTCTATATTTCCAGACGCAGTCTTACCCAGACTCATCATGAAGTAACCCTACCCAGGTTCTTTCTCAGACATATCCAGATGAAGTTTTACACGGATTCATCATGAAGTAACCCTACCCAGGTTCCTTCACATTCCCAGATGCAGTTTTACCCGGACTCTTCATGAAGTAACCCTACCCAGGTTCCTTCCCCTACAGTTTTACACGAACTCATCATGAAGCAACCCTACCCAGGTTTCCCTCTCATATGTCTCCTATAGAATCCCTACACAGGCCCATCATGAATTCAAGAATATTCAAGACCTCTACTGGTTCAGTTTAAATCTCTCAACGGTTTATCCCAATTCCTTCCCAGTAGACACTTTCTCTGGTTCAGATAAATCACTCCAAAGATTTATTCTGATTCTTTCCAGTTCAAGAACATTCAAGACCTCTGTTGGTTTAGTTTAAATCTCTCAACGGTTTATTCTGGTTCTTTCCCGTAGACTTCTTCTTTGGTTCAGATAAATCGCTCTAAGATTTATATGATTATTTCCAGTTAAAGAACATTCAAGACCTCTGCTGGTTCAATTTAAATCTCTCAACTGTTTATCCTGATTCTTTCCCGTAGACTCTTTCTCTGGTTCAAATAAATCACTCCAAAGATTTATTCTGATTCCTTCTAGTTCAAGAAGATTCAAGACCTCTGCTGGTTCAGTTTAAATCTCTCAATGGTTTATCCTGATTCTTTCCCGTAGACTTCTTCTCTGGTTCAAATAAATCGCTCCAAGATTTATATGATTCTTTCCAGTTAAAGAACATTTAAGACCTCTACTGGTTCAATTTAAATCTATCAACGGTTTATCCTGATTCTTTCCCGTAGACTTCTTCTCTGGTTCAGATAAATCGCTCCAAGATTTATTCTGATTCTTTCCAGTTAAAGAATATCCAAGACATCTGCTGGTTCAGTTTAAACCTCTTAATGGTTTATCCTGATTCTTTCCCGTAGACTTCTTATCTGGTTCAGATAAATCACTCCAAGATTTATATGATTCTTTCCAATTAAAGAACATTTAAGACCTCTGCTGGTTCAGTTTAAATCTCTCAACGGTTTATCCTGATACTTTCCTGTAGACTTCTTCTCTGGTTCAGATAAGTCGCTCCAAGATTTATTCTGATTATTTCTAGTTAAAGAATATCCAAGACATCTACTGGTTCAGTTTAAACCTCTCAACAGTTTATCCTGATTCTTTCCCGTAGACTTCTTCTCTGGTTCAGATAAACCACTCCAAGATTTATTCTGATTCTTTCTAGTTAAAGAATATCCAAGACACCTGCTGGTTCAGTTTAAACCTCTCAACGGTTTATCCTGATTCTTTCTCAATAGACGCCTTCCCTGGTTCAGATAAATTGCTCCAAAGATTTATCCTGATTCTTTCCAGTTAAAGATTATTCAAGATTTCTTCTAGGTTCAGTTTTAAATCGACCAAAGGTTTACTCTGATTCTTATCCCAGTGAAAGTCAAGCTTAGACTTAGTCAAATTTCTATCAACAGTCACCTTCGGATGACATCTATAAGACCATCTCTGCCAACTCTCCATCATTTCTCCAAATGGCATCTTTAAGCCCATTCCTTACATCTCAACCTCAAGATCACCAGGGTGCAAATTTTTGGGCACTCTAGTGTTCAATCATCTTCTACCTTCAAGTCACGAATGGCAGATTCGCCAATCTAACTCTTCAAGTTTAAGAAGATTGAACAGGGGCAGCTGTTGTACCCTAAAATTTTCCCTCTCATTTCTCAAAGGATCATCCTAGACCCCCAGGTTTTCTTTTGTCAAGTTTCAAGTCTCAGATTACAATTTTCTAAGAAAGCCATTCATAAGGGCAAAATGGTCAAAAGCACACTGAAAAGTCAAACTTTGACTTTTGGATCAAAATCATGTTTCAACAATCATATTTCATCAGGACAGGAAATTGGTTTATCAAGAAATCAAAAGTCAGAAATTACTTTGAAAAAGTCAAATTTCTAAACACTTAGAAATTTTTCTAAGTGTTAAGAAAACATGATAAGTTCAGAACTTCTGGGCCAGTTTTCACATAAGTGCAATCAGAATTTGCAAAAATGATTCAGAACATGACTCTTCAATTAGAACAAATGGAAACTGTGTTCTTCGATCAGAACATGACTCTTCAAATCCAATTCTTAAGCATATAGAGACTATGTTCTATGCTTCGATCAAAACATCACCCTTCAAATCTCATTCTGGTCTTCTTCGATTAGAACATCACAAGCCCCAAAACCTCGTTTTGAACAGTCTACTGCACTACTATGGCACAATCCTGCATCCAACTGCCACAACACTCCAAATTGCGGTTGATCCAGTCCACGCCTGCATTTTTCTCAAATCCCATATTTACACCAAATTAGCACATAAAAGCTGTGTTTAAAAAGCAATGAAACAGTATGCCAAAAAGGGTTCAAATCCCACTTGTTTCCCCCCCAAAACCACAACAAACTCATCTATAAATAAGTTATTCCATCACACGTCTAAGGGGCTGGCTTTTGAGTAGAGAGAGTGATCAAATAAATAAAAAAGAGAAAAGAAAACATTAAAACATTCTTAAACCCATAATTCTCAAAACATTACCTTTGTTCTACCCCTTTGAATCAAAGAACACAACATTTCTGTTCTGTTTCTTGCTGACCCCAGAACATTCGAAGGCAGCATCTTAGGCCCCAAACATACACTTCAGACTCAAGATAAGTCATTCTGACTTTGAATTTTTCATTCAGAACATCATTAAATATGTAAATATCATAGTGTTGGTACTATCTATATCATTGTCCAAGTATAAAAACTGTGGATCAGAACTTCTTGAAGTAAACTAGGCTCAGAATTAGGATTAGAACTTCTATAAACTGTCATGCTTTTATTTTTTTGTTTTGCTATTGTTAAGAACTGAATTAGTTGCAGATGCTCTAATTAATGTAAAGAAGGAGGTGAAGTGCAACACAAAAATTCTGAGTTTTCTTTCCCACTATTTTGACCCAGTATTAGAACTTTTAGGTTTTTTCACACGGTTATGACACAACATCAGAACTTCTAGATTTTTTCTCACTGTTTTAACACAGTATTAGAACTTCTATGTTTTTTCACACTGTTATGACACCATCTGAACTTCTAGGCTTTCTTACTGTTTTAACACACACATAACTTCTTGGCTTTCTTACTGTTTTAACACACACAGAACTTCTAGGCTTTCTTACTGTTTTAACACACACAAAACTTCTAGGCTTTCTTACTATTTTAACACACACAAAACTTCTAGGATTTCTTACTATTTTAACACACACAAAACTTCTAGGCTTTCTTACCGTTTTAATACATACAAAACTTCTAGGCTCTCTTACTGTTTTAACACACACAAAACTTCTGGTTTCCTTTAACGTTTCTTTCAGAACTTCAGCGCGGAGCAACCCAAAACTTCTGGTCCCATCTAACGCTTCTTTCTGAACTAAAGCATGCCTAACATCAGAACTTCTGATCCCTCTCATCTTGGTTTTCAGCAAAATGTTGATCCTGTTCTCGTTATTTCTTCTTTTCTTCCCTACTCTTATTATTTTCAACATTAATACTACTTTCATTAATACAAAAAAGACATAAAAATATTTTCTTTTATTAACTAAGTATTTTCCTTTTAATTTATTAAGACAAAAAACCATTTTCAAAACAAATCTTTTACTTTTCTTGTATTGTACAATTCAATATGGTTGCAATAGATACTTAAGATTTAAATTCTTTTAAACCCCCATTTGTAAATATGTACCCGCATCCCCAAAATGATGTAATAGCTTAGAATTTATTTTTCTACATTTTATTTACTTTCATATATTGTTAGTAATTAGGATGTATGGAAAGATAATATCAATGAATAGATAACCCTAATCAAAGACTAAATACATGTAAATCAAACACACTTGCACACTAGCACCTCTAGGGTAATCTCACTTTGTTGCCTTTCAGAAAATGGTCATGTCCCTTGAATATGGGCGTTTTAGAAAAGACCATCGATAAAGGATCGTTAGTCCCTCGATGACCTTCAATGTTGCCTTCGGTAAACGATCTAGTCCCTAAACGACATTACTAAAACGTCCCATAAGTTGCCTTCTATGACTATATAAAACGTCCCACGCCCGTCCCTTCATATCCAATGGTGGGGTTTCTTACCAAAACAATAGTGAGATAACAACATCTAAAGGAGGACGAAAAGAACATTTAAGACCTTTTGAGTAGGTAGATTGCTCTTAGTTGCTCGCTTGCTCACAATAAAAACTTTTTTACTCACCCACAATTTCACCTTGAAACTTTTTCAAAAGACAAAACACTTTGTACGCGTTCTTATAGAGACGAGAATTATTACAAAGACACTCTTTTTAAAAAATACTTTCAAAACCCACATCACAAACACATATTCAAATAAAAACCAAGTGATCTAGCAAGCAACTAAGAGCCCGTAGATAACTACGGATGAAAAAGGGTGCTAATACCTTCACTTTTCATAACCTACCCCCCGAACTCAAGAAAATACCTCGAAAGGTCTTTCCTGTTCTTTTCAACCTTTCATTTTGGATAAAAGAAAAGTCGGTGACGACTCTTGCTATCTGCAACAATTGCGATCAAACGCAAAACACCCAATTCAGTTCTCCCACCGTATTACACTTTCCTACTAAACAAACTTCACAAAGTTTTTTCCAGGCATCTCAAAACTTGGAATACCAGTAACCATATCTTGAGTAATCAGTTGATTAAGTGGTCGGAAGTTCAAATGTCCAAACTTCAAATGCCACAACCAACTATCCTTTTGGATCAAAACAAGTTGCTCGAAGAAGCCATTTCCCAGTTAAAGCTTGTGGATTGAAGCAAGGAGGTGGATCGAAGCAGGTTGCTCGAAGAATCCATTGCCCAATCGAAGCTTGTGAATCGAAGCAAGGAGGTGGATCGAAGCAGGTTGCTCTAATAAGCCATTGCCCAATCGAAGCTTGTGGATCGAAGCAAGGAGGTGGATCGAAGAAGGCTGCTCAAAGAAGCCATTTCCCAGTCGAAGCTTGGGGATCGAAGCAAACTTGCTCTTCTTCAATTTTTCAAAAATCTGCCAACAAACCCTTTCAATCAGTCATGTGGTTCGAACATCATGAATCAAATTTTGAATTTGACATGGTTATCTGTATTTGGACACCTTTTTTTATCTGCTTTGCCTTTTTGACTGTTTCCTCTTCGACCTGATACTTGAAAGCCCAATATGATCCATGGAAACTATATGGGGAATTAAAAATCCAATTGTACTTGTGCAAACTCAAACCCTAATTCCGAGGTATTAGTACTGAGGAGGTGGCTTGACCTAGTCAATAATTGTGCAAACTTGAGCTTTTGAAAATCTTTGTGAGAAATGTCTTGAGAATAGAGAGGGAAAATTTTGGGGTACAACAGGGTCCATTAAGGAATGCACACTTCACGTCCATCTGACATATGTGCTAACTGTTTATTTCTGCAAGACCAACAACCAACCTGATTGTTTCAATCCTAGCAACAGGTGCAAAAACTTCATCGAAGTTTATTCCTTATTTCTGTAGAAAACCTTTCGCCACAAGCCTTGCTTTGTGTCTAGTTAATTCCCCTTTCGAATTCCTTTTCACTTTGTATACCCACTTGACATCAATTGCCTTCTTTCCTTGAGGTAATTCGACAAGTGACCAAGTGTTGTTGTCTTTGATAGACTTCACTTCTTTGTTCATTCCTTTCACCCACTTCGAATCCTTCAATACTTCAAATGTATTGATAGGTTCGACACCTGCATATAAAGCATAATGTACCAACTCACCTTCATTATCTATCACATCATCTGATGTAATCACATAATCTTGCAATCTTGCAGGCATGCGTCTTGTTCTTTGAGGTCTGCTTGTACTTGGTTGATCTATAACTGTTGGTTCCTCTTGTCGAACTTCTCTTTTGACTTGAGTTTCTGGTTCTTCAAGTAGGATTCCCACTGAATCTTTATTGACATTTCCAGTCCAATCCCATTCTTTAAGCTCATCTATGATCACATCCCTGCTGATCATAATCTTCTTATTCACTGGGTCGAATAACTTGTAACCTCCTGTCGAATGATATCCAACTAGAATCATTTGACTTGACTTATCATCAAGTTTTCTTCTCAACTGATCTGGAACATGTCTATGTACAATAGATCAAAATACCTTTAGATGACTCAAGCTAGGCTTCACACTAGACCAACATTCTTCTGGAGTAATTCCTTCTAGCTTCTTCGTAGGACATTGTTGTACCCCAAAATTTTCCCTCTCATTTCTCAAGGCATTTCTCACAAGGATTATCAAAATTCAAGCTTGCACAAATACAATTGGATTTTCCAGCATCAAGTTAAAGAGGAAACTGTTAAAAAAAGCAGAAAATAGATAAAAATATTATTTTGACAAAATTGAAGAAAAAACAAGTTTTCTTCGATTTTACATCTTTCGATTGGGCACTTTGGCTCCTTCGACACAAGCTTTGGTTTATAGTTTTCATTTGAGCACTAGAATGTCTTTTGGGCAAGTTCTTTTCTTTCTTTTTTTAGGCACTTGATTTCTTTTGGGCAAGTTCGTTTCCTACTTCGTTTGAACATTTTAGTTTCTTTGTACAAGATTGGTATACATCTTTCGTTTGGCCATATGGCCTCTTTCCTGCATGTTTGCCAAATTCACAAGGCAGAATTTCCCACCATGCTAGCATGCACAAGGAAAAAGTCTCCCTATGGCTAGCATTCACTGGATTCACATTAGCACCCATAGTGCAATGGTTACCTGCATGCAAGCTCTGACTGGGAAAAGTCTCCCTTTGAAACAACTTGCTGCAAGCTTCGACAGGGAAACAATTATCTTCAACTAGCTTCAATTCACAAGGCAAAAAGCCTCCTGCTGATGTCCTTCGATTCAGAAGGCAAAATCCTCCTGTTTGGTTTCCTTCAATTCAGGAGGCAAAGACATCTCTTTTGGCATCCTTCGATTACACAATTTCCCCCCTACATGCCTCTTTCGTCTGGGCATTTTTGCTTCCTGCATGCCTCTTTCATTTGGGCATGTGGCCCTCCTTTGATGCAAGCCTTGCATGCCTCTTTCGTTTGGGCATGTGGCCTCTTTCAATGCAAGCTTTGGTTACACCCTTTGTTTGGGCATGTGGCTTCCTTCAATTCAAGTTTTGGTTACACCCTTCGTTTAGACATGTGGCTCCCTTTATGCAAGCTTTCGTTTGAGCAAAGACCTCTCGCGTGTTTGCTTGAAGTCACAATGCAATGGCCTCCTACAACTCTCCTTCGACTCAGAAGCCATTGATTTTCCATGTTTGCCTTTGACACCACAAAGCCAGGATTTCCTTCATGCCAGCAGGCACAAGGCAGGGACCTCCTGAATACACCCTTTCGTTTAGCCATGTGACCTCTGGCAGGAAAGCCTTCAATTGGACAAGAGCCACCTTCAAACAAAGCTTTGATTGGAGTTTTGATTCCCTTCAAATCAACATATTTCGAACCCAACTCTGGACCCTTCGAAGCAAGTTTGTTTGAAGAACTTTGAGCAAATCTCATAGCCTTATCCTCCAAATCCTACTTGTTAGGCTACGTTGCTTACAAATCTTTACATAATTAAAGGCTTACACAAAGGTTTGAAGCTTTATCTACTGGATAATACCATTCTTGGATAAAATAGAAAAAGGCTACATACCCTTTTTTCATAAAGAGTGCTTTAATCACAAAATCAGCTCCCAATCTGTTTTGTGTCTGAATGAAAGTAGTGCCAAAGGCATACGTCCAATCTCCTACCCCTAACAGACAGCAGGCCCCCACTTGTACTGGAAAGGTGGGAACAACGAAAAGGGACTAAACTTGTTTCATTTTCAACCAAACCATGGTTTGTTATCCTACAAACATGGTTACTTCAAACACCTTCAAACTTTTCTCTATAAATAGAGAAACATTTGTAAGCTAAAAAAGACTTTTGGATGGTGGAACGAATCTCAAATTATCAAACACTCTCAAACACTTAAACACATATTCAAACCCAGAATCGAGAAGAAACACCACACTTATTTCCTTGGCCCTTCGAATCTAAAGAAACACAATACTCATTTCTTTCTCTCTTTCTAATCTGACACCAACTCAACACTTGGTTTATTTTTTCGAATCCAACACTAGAAACATTACCCTTGTTTATTTCCATCAAATCCAGGGACATTCAGGGAAGCCACTCAAGGTCCAACTCACACACATTCCAGCTTCAAACAAGGTAAGTGTCTCTTAACCTTGAACCTTTCGTTTCTAGCATAACATGTGAGAAGTCATTCCTTTCGTTTCAAACATGTACGTAACATTTATTTCCTTGCTAAACCTTTTGGTTTTATTTCTTGGTTTATTAAACATGATTTAAGAACTAACCTGGCCATAAGACAATGCTAGCATGGCCTCAGGCCATGTTGCTATTTAAAATCCCAAACGAAGGTAAACAGGAGGAAGGAGGTGTGATTCAAAGCTTTAGGCTTCCCCTTGGTTGCTTCACAGTTGCAAAGAGTGTGGCCTTAGGCTTTGTCACACACAGACTTCCAGACCATTCAAAGGAGAAAAAAAGGGAGAAATGAAATTTGTCCACACTGACTGCCAATCCCAATTGAAGAAGGCAACAAGGAGCTTGGGGTGAAGAGTGCACCCCATGCTGATTCCAGGCCCCAGTTGAAGGAAGCAGATAGGCAGAATCGAAGGCTACATCTCATGCTTCACGGTAAGCCCAAATCAAAAGGCACGCCCTCACTATTTCCAGGCCAAATAGAAGCAAGCCAGGAAGGGAAAAATTGAAGGGTGCTTCTGCTAGATCGAAAAGCTCATTTTTCCTCCTTTTTATTTTTGTTTTATCTTTACATTTTCTTGCTATTCAATATGGTTGTAATAGTGTAGGATTTATTTTCTGCATTTTTATTGCTTTTGTACAAATGTTAGTAATTAGGATGTATGGCAAGATAAAACCAACAAGTAGACAACCCAAAAATCAAAGACAAAATGCATGAAAATCAAACACATTATTCACACATGCACCTCTAGGATAATCTCACTTGTTGCCTCGGAAAATAGTCATGTCCCTCGAATATGGGCGTTTTAGCAAAGACCCTCGATAAAAGATCGTAGTCCCTCGATGACCCTCGATATTGCCTTCGGTAAATGATCTAGTCCCTAAATGACATTGCTAAAACATTTTATAGGTTGCCTTCTATGACTATACAAACGACACATACCCGTCCCTTCACATCCAACGATGGGGATTCTTACCAAATCAAAGGTAAGATAGCAACATCTAAAGGAGGAGGAAAAGAACATTAAACCTTTTTGAGTAGGTGGGATGCCCATAGTTTCTCGCTTGCTCACAAGAAAAACATTTTTACACACCAACACTTTACTTTGAAACATTTTAAAAAGTTAAAACACTTTGTATGCATTCTTATAGAAACGAGAATCATTACAAAGACACTTTTCAAAATCACTTTCAAAAACACATTCGACAAACACCTTTTTGAACTATTTTCAAAACCATCACTTTGTACGCGTTCTTTTAGAAACGAGAACCATTACAAAGACGTTTTAAAAATACTTTCAAAACCCACACCACAAGCACATTTTCAAACAAAAGCAAGTGATCTAGCAAGCAACTAAGAGCCCGTAGATAACTACAGATGAAAAGGGTGCTAATACCTTCCCTTTTCATAACCTACCCCCCGAACTCAAGAAATAATCTCGAAAGGTCTTTCCTATTCTTTTCAGCCTTTCCTTATTGGATAAAAGAAAATTCGGTGGAGACTCTTTCTATCCGCAACAATTATGATCAAATGCAAAACACCCAAGTTAGTTCTCCCACTGTGTTACAGAACTAGCGACTCTGCTGGGGAATAACTTAAAAGTGGGGTTACCTTAGGGCTAGATCACCTTTACTTAATTTCCTTGTTTGATTTGCTTGCTTTACATAATGGTTCCTTGTTTGAGCTTGTTTTGATCCTTAACCCGGATCTGGGACACCTTTTAGGTAAGTAGAAATAGATTGTGGAAACTGTATGGCATAGACCGATACGATTAAAGAAATTGCTATGTTAGTGTGGCGCATTTGTTGGTACCGGTATCCCTCGTGTTGAATCGAGGAGAATACGGGGCTGTTGAGCAGCGTCATGAAACACTAACTGACCTTAGAACCTTATTTGAACAACTTGGCCATTAGGAAGTAGTGAGATAGCCGATTTCGGCGGAAAGCTGAAAATGAGTTGATACTCGATACTACACTCATTGAGATTGGACTTTTGGGATATTTCGGCCGCAAGAAAAGATTGATTGTTCTGAGACAATGCCTAAAAGAAAGGTCAATGATATTGAGATCCCTAGAACCCGATTACTTTCTTGGATAGGTTGAGCCAACTAAACTTCAAGAGGGTACTTACCTACAAACTCCATGCAAGCCTAAACCTAAGGACTTGTCTGCTTTGTGTGTATATGACTATTTATACATAACAACTTGCTTGATCAAATACCGTTCACCAATTTATAAGAGATTCCAAAGCCTGAAGTCATTGCTGAAGCCCTGCATCTGAAGAGAGCCGACATTGTAACAAATTGGGAGACAAGAAGCAGAGTTAAGGGTTTCCTAGCCAAGTTTCTGTTGGAGAAGGCTCGTTCATTCTGGGAAGATATGGATTTTCAAGCCTTTGAAGATGTCTTGGCCCTTATAATCTATGGTTTGGTTCTATTTCCCAATCTGGACCAATTCATAGATGTGAATGCCATCAAAGTTTTCCTCTTCTGTAATCC
This sequence comes from Vicia faba, assembly GCA_948472305.1. Classification (NCBI taxonomy): domain Eukaryota; kingdom Viridiplantae; phylum Streptophyta; class Magnoliopsida; order Fabales; family Fabaceae; genus Vicia; species Vicia faba. Next base: position 486,213,007 of record OX451738.1, on the reverse strand, counting down.
TATACCTACTTTGTTTGGAGAAATTTTACATTGTTTCCGCATGCACACCATGAAGAAAAGAGTTAATCTCTTGTGTTGCATTCCCCTACTCGCCAAGTGGTTTACTTTGCACCTACCTCAATCAATGTTAAAGAACGAGCAAAGTTTGACATGGTCTCAAAGGATGATATCCCTCACACACTCTGACATTTATTGGTGTTCTCGATCCTTGGAGGATACTACTATCATTGACCGTTGTGGGGAATTCCCTAATGTCCCACTCTTAGGAATTAGGGGAGGTATCACCTATAACCCTTCTCTTGAATTATGACAATTTGGGTATGCACGAAGAGATGGTCCTCATGATGCACTCATCCAATGTTTGGTATTCGACTATGAGGGAGACAACCAAGGCTACCGTCAAAGGTTCATACGAGCTTGGAGAATGGTAAAAAAAGTGGATAGCAAGACATTAGGGCATAAGAACTCCATTCCTTTGGAGCCTTATCTTAAGTGGGTACGAACTTGTTCTCAAAGACTCGGTCTGCCATACCCTACCATTTTGCCTATCATCATGGAGCCATTAGTTGAAGGAGATGTTTCGTATGCTATCTTTCATCCTAACATGCCTAATTCTCTTGAAGACTTACAAAGAGCTTGGATCCAGCTGAAGGAAGAATGAGACACCTTCGAAGCCCAGTTCTACGCAAGTGAAAAGAAAGTTCTGGAGCTTACAAGATAACTTCATGAGGAGCAAAATCTAAATGTCTACATTGCGCCAAAGAGGATGCGTTCAACCTTTTTGTCTTAGTAGTTTACTTTTATTTATTTCCTCCATTATAAGCCCAAGGGGCACATTTGTGATCAATCTAAACTTATTAATACAATTGATGTTTGCTCCTTTCTTGTCTAAAACAAATTTAAATTTTCTAAGTCCTTGAAAACATTGCTTCCACATACCATGCATCATATCATGACAGGCTTTTCCTACACAAGTCTCTCACCTTCTTACTGTTTATTTCACTAGAGATGGCTCTAGAATAGACTATCAAGGACATTCAGGCTCAAAATGCTCAACTTCAAGAAATGTTCTTGAACCTGTCCAAGGGGCAAGAAGAAGTGAAAGCACTCCTCATTAGGGGCCTGACCATGAAGAATTCTGAGGACAACAAGGATGACCAGTTGGAACGGCTACAAACTAAAATGGAAACAATGAAAGTCCAAATGATGGGACAACTGGTGTGCCAGATGGCTCTTATCCAAAACTTGGCTCAAGGACAAGAAGAGCTGAGAACCCTTGTCAACAAGCTTCATTAAGACGGATGCAACCACATGGGGAAAACAATTAGAATTGGGGGTCGAATCATTAATCAGCCCCCAATGAGACAAGAAGTTAGTTTGGTGGAGAGTAGACCTTCCCAAATTACTGCTACATCACAGGCCCAATAACAACCTCGCCAATGTCAACGGGGAAATCAGCGAAGGCAAAACGAGCCCGAGAGACAGTTTACTAACATCAACATGCCACTGTCTCAAGCATTGCAACACATGTTAAGGATGAATTTGATTACGTTGATAGGACCTAATCCAAACCCCAATATGCTTCTCCCCGCTATAATTCCGATGCAAGGTATGCCTATCATTCCGACAATCCTGGGTATAATACAAATGATTGTTGGGCGTTGAAGCACAAGATTCAAAACCTGATCAATGGAGGAGCATTGGAGTTCACACAAAATGGTTAACTGGATCTCTTCTATCACTCCTCAAGGGCATCCATATGAAGTGACGATCTAGGCGGAGGAATTTTCTGTTTATTCGAATTTTCAGTTGTAATTTCTTTGTTTGCTTAAACACTTATCTTTATGTCAAACTTTGGTTATTCTCATTAATGCATCGCATACGTTTGTCTTGAATTCATTCATTTTTTTCCACTATATTTAAGCTATGCCGTTTACTCTCTTTTATGACATTTAACTCTTGCTAAAAGTTACAAGCCTTTAGAGGGAGGATGACGAAAATAATGCCATAATCTCATTTAGTATGCTTTTGGACAGACCTTGCTAACGATGTACATGCATTTGTTTCAATTCCTAAACACTGGAGTTATAAGGAAGATAATCCCTAGTCAACCCCTTTGAGCCAAAGAAGTAGGAATTTTCTTTTTCACACAAATTGAAACCTTTAATTAAAACCTAGGGCAGGTTAGTCTCTCGGTTAATTCAAATGCGCATTCAGTTGCAATCTTTCACTTTGTATACAATGAATGGATACCGGCCTTCAAAGTAGAAACCTCCTCGTGCAGATCACGATTCTCTTGTTCTAAGTTATCCATCTTCCTTCTGAAATTAGCTCGAGTGTTGTAGTGGTGAGACAACTTTGCTGAACGAAGTAAAGAAGCTTGGTAAGACACCTGGATATGCATAATAAATGCAAGAAATATGTGTAATATGATGCATGATATGTGGTGCACATGATTTATTTTTATTATTAATATTTCAATGGACTTAAAGATTTATAGACACATTGCAAATATCAAAGTAATAACATATTTTAAATACTGAAGATTTTTATTATAATAACTTCAAAATAGGTTACAAGTCTCAACAACCCAAGTACAAGATGAAAATAAATTCTAAAACCCTAAGAAGTAAAGCTGTCGGAGATCACTCTATATGTTGGCGCTCCCCTGTAAGCCTGGTAATTTGAGCCTTCAACCTCTGGTTTTCTTCAGCATATCTGGTGGCCACCTCCTTCCAATCACCTGAATCGGGAAGTGAGCAACTAACATCTGACTGAGGCTTAGGAGAAAATAAATCCCCTTGCCTCTCCATGGTCTCTACCGCTCGACTCTCAAGGATCTCAATCAAGTCGTCTTTCTCTTTCAAGTCTTTTCTATAGGAAACCTCTAAAGTTTGGCACTTATTCTTCCAAGCATCCTTTTACTGCTGCATCCTGACCAAAGCAAGATGTAGCTCTTCTATATTATCCAATAAGGGAGGAGTGGTCTTCACAAACAAATCAGGCATAGGTTTTTCCTGGGAATACGACATCTTCAACTGAATAGCTCTTGCTTGGACCCACTGAAGATATGGCTCCAAAGAAATAACCCCTAGGTCCCAAGTCTTTCTTACTCTTCTATGAATGTGACGCCAGGCCTTCGCAATCTGCTCCCTAGCTTCCTTATGGTCTTCTCCCTCCTTCAAAAAGAAACTACTCAAATGAATACTATTTGGTTTATCCATCATCGGATAACCAAGTTGTCTTCGTGCAAGAACATGGTTATAATTAATTCCTCCCTTTGTACCAAGAAGAGGTACATTGGGGAAACTACCACATCTGTCAACAATATCTACATCCTGGTAAGCTCGATTATACCAATCAATATCCGAGTGAGTAAGTGCCATGATCTTAGGATCCTATTGGGGTTCCTTCCTGACATCCCAAAAAGCATCAGACTGAGGCATATGAGAGATAAACCACCGGTACAACAAAGGCGTGAAATAGATAATCATCCCCCCATGATAAGAATTTCGAAGATGAATAGAGTAATAAGCATCACCCAATAATGTAGGAAATGGGTTTCCAATCATGAAGATCCTGATAGGATTAACATCAACAAACTTATCCACATTAGGAAATAAAAACAACCCGTAAGCAAGTAGAGCAAATATGGCCTCGAAAGCGACTGTACTCTTCATCCTAGCAAAGTAAAGAGATTTCTCCAATAAGAACTGGGCTGGTAATCCTCTAATCCCTCCTTTAGTATCCATATGAGCTTCCACCTCAGACTTCCCCAGATGGATCAAAGCAGCAATCTCATGTGGTTTTGGCTCACCCTCCAAACCAGTAAAAGGAACACGATCAATAACAGGTAAATCCAACAGATAAGAATACTCCTCTAGTGTAGGCATCAACTGATAGTCGGGGAAAGTAAAACAATGATACATCGAATCATATAACTAGACCAAGGTCGAGAGAACACCCTCCTTCATCTTAAGCTTCATAAGAGGAATGATGGATCCATACTTCTTTCGAAAATCTGCAGAACACTCAATCTCGGGAATTAGACTGATCAACTCATCTATCTTGGGATCCTTGAAACTATATTTTCCTGTCTTTCTTTTTCCAGAATCCATTGTTAAAAAGTACCTGAGATATTCAAAAATGGTCAACTTTTAAGTCCCTCGAAATAAAATTTCTTCAAAAGATGCTTATGAGTGCATGGATGCATGATGCAACAATCACACACAAGATCACACATATAGGGTTCATAGGTTCAACTTCACGAGCATGAGGTCGAGGGTACTACCCATAAGGTGTTTGTCTAAAATTTATCACCTGCCAAACAAGGTTCTAGAGGTTTCCAGAGTCTACATCCTTCCTTCGGATATTACCAAATTCCTGATTAACTCGGTAATTAGTAATATTCTTAATAAAAACTCATCCGAATGTAGTATCGCGTGACAACTATTTTCGGATTACTCCGTCATATCTTCCGCACTACACCTAAAAGGCCAGGTTGGGTTAGGTATTCTACAGTCCTCAGCTTCAGCAGGCTCCCAGGTCGAAAGCAGTACATCTTCCCGATTACTCGGTAAATGACACTACAGTCAAAGGGGCCTCCACTGAGTGGGGGATATCATGCCTCCTTTTTTGGGATTACTCCCTCAAAGTTAACATGACTATACCTCCTGTCCTATCTTAAAGTTTGCCTAAGTCCGGGTATATGACTTATAAGTAATCACCAAGCACCCTGAAAACCAGGAAAATCCAGACAAACATATATACATCATATGACACATAAACAACAATAGAACATATACATATATAAACAAAGATAGGCTCAACCCACTTAGGGATGGACCAGCAAGAGGTCAATCTTTCCCTAGTGAAGTTGCCATTTTTTTGTAGCGGTAGAAAAGTTTAAGACTAAGCCATTGGATTGACTAGACTTATACATATCAAAATAAAAATAGCCACCGCGCTTTATTGTTTCCAAAGGAATGGGAAAAGAGTGAGTAACCCAAAAAGAGGGGGAAAATTCAAGGTAATGGGGTTGGTTATGCAAAGGGAAGGTATTAGCACCCTAAACATCTATGGTACTCCGTAGGAACCTCTTTGTAGATCTGTATATTTTGGCTATAAAATGTTGTATGTAAATGGATGGTGGAGGTGAGAAAAGAAATATATTTTTATGGTTTTTGCAGCCGCCGCGATTGCGAACCTTTAGTGCCTACGTACCATCTTTTCTGCAATAGGGGATCAGGGTACACGTAGTTCCTCTTTTAAAATATTTTAAAACATAGGTATGTTAATTGATTTTATAAGATAAGACATCATCGTCATTGTCCGTGTGGAAAAACATACTTACTACCCACAATCATGAGAAAGGAGAATTTGCATCATCTCAAAGTGGAGGATATGGCTTGTATTTTAAAATCAACAATGCCTCACTCAACACCCAAGTGGAAAATATCTCTCTTCGCTACATATTGTAGAAGTATAGTTGTTTGCATCACTACAAGGATTTACAAGAGTCTAATCTTTTGAGAAAGGTTTTAAAATAAAAAGCCAAAATGGCAAAATGGTTTGAAATGAGATTGATTGACTTTTAATCTTCTCACAAAAAAATGTCAAGGTATTATTAAGTTGATTGAAGTTTATTTATGAAAAGGTTTTGAAAATGCATGGACCTAAGTCCAAGTTTATTATGAAAGTGGTTCAAGTTTAAAAAACAAGAAGAGTTTTCAAAAGGAGAGAGAATATTTTTGAAATTAAAGAAGATGAGAGGAGAAGAAGAGACTATCCTAAAGCATAAGGTAAAAGCTAGGGATAAGAATCATCTAACCAACAAGAAGCCAATACTTGACATTATGAGCCAAGATAGAATTCCCATTCTTTGGATTGAAACCAAGTAAGCAAAGATACTAAACCTCTTGAGAGAACCAAACTTCAAGTGTATTAAGTCTTCACAAATGTTGGGCAAAGTAACGGCTGTATACAGGTGAATTCCAGATTACAAACAAAGTATGTAATCACAATAACCTGCACACAAAACAAACAAACAATCCAATATCTTTAGGTAAACCTCAAGAACTACAGACACAATATCTATCAAGGTCACAAGGTCTCCAACATAGGCTAAGGTTTCTATTCCTAAGTCCAAGAAGTCCAATACTCCATAATGCCAAGGATAGTAACCAAATAGTCCAAGTAACATTAAAGAGTTTTTTATGGTTCATGTTTATTATTAGGTGTCTTAGAAGAGAAAAGAAAAAGCTCAAGTGAGCAAAATAAAAATGACATAAAATGTAATGCTTAAAGTAAATGGTACATAAAGCATAAAAAAATAAAAGGGCATAAAGTATAAATAATTTAATAATTAGTGTTTATTGGATGACCATCTTGAAACTTGCATTTGGAACTCATTAGAGGATTGGTAGAACCAAATCCTCCACACAACAAGTTGCATTTTTATTTTTGTCAAGTATATCATCCATTTGGAATCCTCAAAAGTATCATTTAATGATCAATGATGTTTAAGTGATCCGTGTTGACCAAAAGTGTTGTAGATCCATTAGAGGATTGGTAGAACCAAAGCCTCCACACAATGAATCTCAAGGTTATTGGATCAAAGAGATTAAATTAACATACTTGGGCTTGAAAACATAGGTTTGGGCCACAAATGGTCATTTATTCGAATCGGGACAAAATTTAGCGCTATGTTAAGCAATCGTAAGTGGTCTTATGTAGAAGTCACACCTATTTTGAGGCCGGTCAATAGTAATCTATGCACCATTTATTTTGAGACATGATATAGAGATCATGATCCAATAACAATTAGTGCAATAAGAAAGGGATAAGATGAAGAAGGGTGGGAAAGAACATACAAACCACATTTGAATTAAATTTCAATTAAACTATTATTAAAATCATTCATCCATTTTTATGGAGTTAAACTCAACACCATGGATCCAATGATGTTAACAAAGTTCATAACCAAAAATTCAACCCAAGATCATCCAGAAAATAATCACAAAATAATATTGCACTTTAGTATAGACATTAAAAAATGTTTTAAAATAGAAATAAAAGAGAAAAACATCAACTATGTTCAAATTTATCAAGAAATAAAAAGTAAGACCATAGAAAAATTAGAAATGAACTAAAATAATTTTATAATTGGTAATTTTTTAAAGTCAGAAATTATTTTTAAAATTAAAAGAAATGAGTAAAATGAACCAAAAATGATAAAAAATACCAAAGTCAGAAATAAAAAATGAATGAAGTCACCAATACTTGTCACAATGTCATTGAATCATTTCATAATTTTTTCAGAATTAAAAAATGCATAAAAGTATTTTTAAACATTTAAAACAAATCAAATAAAGTGAAAATTTATAAAAAATATCAAAACACAAAATAAAATTGTGAAAAAAAAATCAGAAAGAAAAATCAAAAATATTTTTCATAATCTTTTCAGATTTTTAGGACTAAAAATGAATTTTCTATGATTTTTTGAAATTTAAAACAATTAAATATAAAAATCAGAAAAGAAAAATAAAGTCAAAAATATGCGGAGCATTGGATGAGAGTCAAAACGCGTTAGTAATCAAATCTAAGAGATTTGGCGCGCTGTGCATATCATGGTCATTAGTGAATAAAGCATATAATAATTAATTAAATCAAATTTTCAAAATTAAAAAAAAATAGATGGCGCGCCTTCATTGGTTGGAAGATGACACGTTGGTCATCTTCAACCTCCAGCCAACGTGAATTTCAGGTCTCTCAAACTATAAAATAAGAAGCTCGGGCCTATGGCATTCGCTTCGTCTCTTCAAGACGAAGACAACCACACCTTCGCGACAAATTTACATTAACTATAGCTCAAGCAATTTGGAAGGAAAGTTTTGAAAAGGGATTTGAGATTTCATGGTCAAAACATGTTTCCAGATAAAACCAAGTGTTGCGACTAGAACCGGGGCAATGAGAGCATCACAATGATCTCAAAGTTTTGAAGAATTGATTAAGAAATTCTACCTATTGAAGTTGAGTTGCAGAGCTCTGAAACTAGATTTCTATGGAGCAATATAGGGCACAATTCTTGAAGGTAATTATATGGTTAGCTTCAGGGAAGATCAAAGAAGGTAAATTGATAGAAAAATTGGATTGAAAAAGGCTTGACCACAGATTTCGAAGTTGCAGAAATTTGAGTTATGGAACAAATTTGGCAGGGTGATTCTGGCTATCCAAGCTTGAGAAAATGAATGAGGGATGACCCTCTATTTATAGGGAATCAAATGTAATGTCCAAGCTTGTGAAATTATGAAGTTTGGAGGGAAATCGTGTGAAGTTGCAAACAAGAAAAGTGTGACTTCTAATTTGATTAAAACTCATCCAAAACACGTATTTTGTTGTGCTAATCACTTCTGGAAGTTCACTAAACATGTTTAGAGGCAAAAACGCACAGAAACAAAGCGTTTAGAAGCTAAATCAATGATTTCAAATCCTGAGTTTTGAAGAAACTTCAGTTTCAAGTTATCAAGTTCAAATAAATGGCATTCTCATCTCAACGGGTCTTATGGAATGATTCTCGATGCTTTAGAAAGATGATGTTACAAGCTTTACAATGGAAAAAGAATGAAATCAAATGGATGCTTGAGCTGAAAGTTGCATTGAGTCAAAGTTGGAGAAAAAGGGTTGACTTTCCATACTTAGAAATATTTCAAATTTTTCTTCAAAAGTGACCTATAATGTTTTGCATCCAAACATGGCCTTTCACTTGGAATTTGCTCTTGACAAAATAAGATGGCATGAAATAGACCTATTAAATGACACATTGAAACTTGAACCATTCAAAATATCCAAAAATTGAGAGAGTTATGAATTGTTGAAGTTGGCAAAAAATCATGAAATGACCTATAATCTTTTGTATCCTTAGAGTACCTTCCATCCATTTTCTCGCTTTGCACATAAAAGAAGGAATAAATTTCACATCCTCAAGATCATTACGGAAAAAGAGTGGGCCCAAGGTGATAAAAATTAACCAAGTTATGATCATTTGAAGTCACACATGAGAAATTGGGGGTTCATCTGGAGGACTTGTAATCTTTCTTCATCATCAAGTTTCTTCCACATGAAAACTCCTTGAAACTTTTGAAGTGATTTGTTAATAACCTTTTGAAGAGAAGGATGTCTTTAGAATCACTCAAAAATACCAAAAGATGAGAAAGATATACTTCTTTGATGTTCAAAACCCTAACTCCTAGATCAAGAAAATGCTTTGAGGAACCTTGACAATTTTGAACCACCTTGTTGTACCAACACTCTTGCTTTGTAAATAGAAGTTATTAAGGATGAAAATTAGAATTCATAGCCACCAAAACTACTTCCATATCTTGAGAATCTAGAGAAATATGCACTTGTGACCAATGGGAACAAGGCTTTGTCCAACCATGACAACTTCTTCAATCAATCCCTTGCACTTTTGAATCAATCTTGATGACTTGGAAATGTAGTGAACCAAAATAACCTTGCCATGACATCCCTTCCAAAACAACTTCAATGGTGAAGTTTGGACTTCTCAAGCTTTATTAACTAGGGCATGGAAATAAACTCATGAACCCATGGAGTAACTTGCTAAGCCTCATTGCCTTTACCTACATTATTAACAAGTAAGACAAACCAACATTGAATTTTATTAATTAAAAGAAGAATCATGAAAAAATATTCATGATCACAAAAGAAAACAAGTCAAGGTGCTTGGTGATTCCTCAAAGAGAAAAGCTAAAGATAGGGAGCAGAACCAAAAGCCCTAATGTGATATTGTTGTGATTGAATTAACATAGTATGATGAAGGGATATTAAGGGCAAAAATTAGGGTACAACACTACCTCAATAGATAATGAAGGAATCTTGGACGATTACTACCTCAATAGATAATGAAGGAATCTTCGATGATTACTACCTCAACAGATAATGAAGGAATCTTGGACGATTACCACCTCAACTGAAAATGAAGGAATCCAAGCTTGATTTTATCTTGGAGAAGTTTACAAATAATTAACGATACTTATCTATTGATTGATCTTTTCCTAAAAAGGCAAAGAGTTAGTTGTATGCAATGTCATGATGTATACATTGCATAATTATGTTCTCAAAATAAATGAGATTTGTGCTATATGTATTTTGTATGCATATGCTATGCATGTTGTTGAAGTGTATCTCTGTCTTGGAAAATAAATCCTTGACAAATGCTGGGGAATTTTGGGAAGTTAAATCCCAGGCTGCCGTTGGGGATGAAGAGTATGCACACCTTCAGACCTTGTTTTAGAATGTTTTCGCTGGGGATTCCTGTTTTGTTGTTTGAGGAGAACTTAGTTGGGGAATATTGAATTTGTTTGAGGGAAAATCTGTGGAGAGTGTTTATTCCTGCTTGGGGAAAGGAGTTCAGGAGTCTTAGTTGTCCGTTGCTCTACTGGGGAGTTACCTTTTGATGGAAGAGGAAGGAAGTTATCAACTCGTTAGGGATAAAGAAGTTAACTGTTATCTGGTTGTCTCCCAGGATTTGCAGCAACTCACTGGGGATTAAAGAAAAAGTCTACTGGGGAAGAGGGGTTGTGGCCCCTTAATTTGTGATAGTTGGAGAGGCAAACTCAAGCTGGGTAATTTATAGTTTGTTGGGATATAAACCCTGTTGCCAATCTGCTGGAGAGGTGTTTTCCTTAAGAAAAACTCCTCGAGGATTCTTGAGATCAACTCAGTTGGGGAGAAGTTTTTAGAGGTTAAAAATCTAGTTGGGGATTGCCTGGATCCTACTTTGTAGGGATATCCATGAATTCGGCCTAGAGGGGTTTGTACCCTTATCCGTGAAGATTGTTATATGGGGATAACCTTATAGAGATGACTCTATGGGGACTTGATTGGGGAACACCCTATGAAAAGGACTTTTTGGATATTTATCGCTGCCCCTAATTTTGTTTGATTGTAGCACTGCCGGAAAATGTTTGCTTGGTCGTACATGACCCTTTACTGGAATTCATGTTCAATGCCCCAAATGATTCAGATACAAACCTGCCCCTGGTTATTCAGCATTTCTTGAGATATTTCTTGGAATCTCGACTTGACTACCTCCAGACAATGTGGACGGTGACATGTCATTCCCCCTTGCTCATATGAGAGTTTTTCGTTGGAAGTGTCTTCCCACTTGAAGTGATTCTGTTCACTGAGAGAGTTTTTATTCGCTGGATATTCGTCGTGTGAATTTCTCCTCTATCAAACAATTACCCATATGCAAAAAATGATATTAGAAATAATGCAAAGTTCATGCTTGTCTTGAAGTTTTGAAAATGCGTTTTAGCAAGTAAAGAGAATTTTGTAAGAATGTGAATTCAAATTAGGATTTGCAATAAGCCTTACAGGAGTCAGGATGCCTTTTGTAACAATATGCTTTCGAAATAACCCATGCTTCAATTAGGACTTTTGAATGGTTGTAACATGGCTTGGTTCATGGTTTAAGAAACAAAGGATAAGGCTCAAAGTGTATTTGTACCCGCCCATTATTCACGATGTTCTTCAGTCCTAAACTCAATTGATTATGTGGTGTGGACTCTAATTGAGTATGAAATGACATTTTGGTGATGGTTCAGACAAGTTAAGTTTGTCGGAAGGTAGTCATTTTTGTAACATTTTTCATGTTGTCGAGGACTTGTAGTTCCCTCATTTTGATTTGTTATCCCTTTGTTTGACTGTTCTTGTTTTGAGAATACAGTCAACGGGATGCCCCCGTTTTTTCTTAAGTCTCCTTCGTAGGTTTTGACTTAGTGGGCTTTCCTTTTTGAGAGATAATGACTACCTATGTGATAGGGAACCACCACCGTCTTTTGATTCCAGAGGAATGTTTTTGATGTCATTCGTTGTGTACGAAGTGAAAGTTTGTGACTGAATGCGCATTTGAATTAACTGAGAGACTACCCTGCCCTAGGTTTTGATTAAAGGTTTCAATTTGTGTGAAAAAGAAAACTACTTCTTTGGCTCAAAGGGTTTGACTAGGGATTATCTTCCTTATAATTCTAGTGTTTAGGTTTGAAAGAAACGCCTGTACATCATCAACAAGGTATGTCCAAAAGCATACTGTATGAGATTATGGCATTATTTTCGTCATCCTCCCTCTAAAGGCTTGCAACTTTTTGAAACAAGAGTTGAATATCATAAAGGGAGTAAAAGCACAATTTTAAGTATAGTGAAAACAAATGGATGAATTCAAGACAAACATATGCAATGCATTAATGAAACAAAGTTTGACATTAATAAATAAGTGTTTAAACAACAAAAGAGATTACAATTGAAAATTCAAAATGAAAAGGACGCTCTCAATGATTTGGCATAGGAGAAATGATCACATTGGGAGTAGCAGATGGATCAAATTCAATCTCCTTGGCGTCAACCATGTCTTGAATCTTGTTCTTCAGAGTCCAACAGCTGTCGGTGTGGTGTCCAGGACTATTAAAATGGTAGGCATATCTTACATTTGGATTGTACTTAGGAGAGGAGGTATCAGAGTTTTGAGGAGTATCCTTTAGTGTGATCAACTCCGCCTTCAGCAAATGTTGTAACGCTTGAGACAAAGGCATATTAGTCTTAACGTACTGCCTTTATTGGTACTTTACCCTACGTCTATTGCCTTGTCGTTGTTGAGCAGGTGTGGCATTAGAGATCAGGATTGCCCTCACGTATTGGTCGTGGTTACTCTGGTTATGACCTTTTTGACCGTACATAACATCAGACTCTTTCTTCCCATTGAAAGGTTGTTTCCATGCACTTGAAGATACACCCCTTTGGATTTTACCGCTTTTGATGCCAATTTCGACTCTTTTGCCAGTCAGTATTAGCTCGGTGAACCCGACCGAGGAGCTTCCGATTAGGTGATTGAAGAAAGGTCCCGTCAAAGTTCTCATAAATATATCAATCAAATCCTTGTCAGTTAAGGTTGGCTGCACTCTGCCGTCCAGGTCTCTCCATTTTTGAGCGTATTCTTTGAAGCCCTCGTTGGAACGCATGGTCATATTCTGCAACTGCACGCGAGTTGGTGCAAGATCAGCATTATATTGGTACTGCTGGTAGAAAGCAACAACTAGATCTTCCTAAGTGTGAATGTGGGAACTCTCCAATTGATAGAACCATTCAAGTTGCATCCCATCTAGGCTCTCTTGGAAGAAATGGACTCAAAGCTTCTGATCAGTGGTATATGGTTGAATCTTGCGGACATTAGATCTCAGACGCATCTTAGGACAAGAGACCCCATCATATTTGGCAAAAGTAGGAATCTTGAATTTCGGTGGGATGAACACTCCAGAAACCAATCCCATATCTTCAAAGTCCAGACCAGGTACTCTCTGGATTTCCATGGCGTTGAGACGATCCTCCAGTTGTTTGTACTTGTCATTTGCAGGAGGATACTATTTTTCAGCATAGTGTGCCTCTTCTTTGTTAGACCCCAGGTTGTGATCCCCTTCTTTTGTAAGATTATCCCCCTCAGTTGACGGAGTTGCGAATTCTAGAGTTTTCTCTGTTGGTCTTTTGAACCTCCTTCCCAAAATCCGGATGCCCATTGGCTTCTTTGTCTTTTTCTTCTTGTCTTTGAGAAGAAGAGTTTTCAAGTCCTCTTGCCCTTTATCCAAAGTCAGGAGCATCTGTTGGAATTGAGCATTTTGTGCTTGAAGATCCTTCACTGTTTGTTCCATATCCATCTCAATGAAATAAACAGTAGGAAGATAAGGAAACCTGTGTGGGAGAAACCTGTCATGATATGATGCATGGTGTGATACGGTGGAAAAACTGACTTGAAGGTTTTGTGTTTTATCGCAAATGTTGCGGTTAGCAAGAGTCGCCACCGACTTTTCTTTTATCCAAAAGGAAAGGTGAAAAAGCACAGGAAAGACCTTTAGAGATTTTTTTGAGTTCCGGGGGTAGATTATGAAAAGGGAAGGTATTAGCACCCTTTTCATCCATGGTTTTCCATGGGCTCTTAGTTACTTGCTAGATCACTTACTTTTGTTTGAATGTGCTTGTGGTGTGTGTTTTGAAAGTATTTTTGAAAATGGAACTTCGTAATGGTTCTCGTTTATATAAGAACGCTTACCAAGTGTTTGTTTCGAAAATAGTTCAAAGGTGTGTTTGTGAGATGTGTTTTTGAAAGTATTTTGAAAATGTAACTTTGTAACGATTCTCGTTTCTATAAGAACGCATACAAAGTGTTTGTTTCGAAAACAGTTCAAAGGTGTGTTTGTGAGATGTGTTTTTGAAGGTATTTTGAAAATGTAACTTTGTAATGATTCTCGTTTCTATAAGAACGCATACAAAGTGTTTGTTTCGAAAATAGTTCAAAGATGAGAGTGTGGGTGTATAAAAATGTTTTTTTTGTGAGCAAGCGAGTAACTAGGAGCGGATCTACCTACTCGAAAGGTCTTAAATGTGCTTTTCCTCCTCCTTTAGATGTGGCTATGTTACCATTGATTTAATAAGAAGTCCCATCGTTGGATGTGAAGGGACGGGTGTTGGGACGTTTATATAGTCATAGAAGGAAACATATGGGACATTTTAGCAATGTCATTTTAGGGACTAGATCGTTTACCGAAGGCAACATCAAGGGTCATCGAGGGACTACGATCTTTTATTGAGGGTCTTTGCTAAAACGGCCATGCTCTAGGGATATGACTATTTTCCGATAGGCAACAAGTAGAATTACCCTAAGGGTGTAAGTGTGCAAATGTGTTTTATTTACATGCATTTAGTCTTGATTCGGGTGATCTACTTGTTGGTTTTATCTTTCCATACAAACCCTAATTTACTAGCATTGATATGAAACGATAAATTGCGGAAAGTAAAATTACTACGCTATTACATCACTTGGGGATGTGGGATATAAATTTACAAATGGGGATGGCAAGTAAAGTAAACCCTAATTACTATTACAAGGCTTTGACAATTACATAACTCATAATGCAAAAATAGTAGAATATGCAAGACGATATAAAGTGAGAGAAATTGTTTTTTAGAGTTTTTTATAGCAAAAGATTTTGTAATTAATTTCATTGAAGAAAAACCTAAGTCTAAGTTAATTGTTTATAAAATTGGTTTTTGAGGTTTCATTTGAACAAAAAGGTTTTATAAAGTTAGGTCACTTCCAAGCAATGCGATATGTCCAAAAGAACCTAAAAAATCTCCAAAAATCCAGAAATTTGGTGCCCGAGCTGACACGGGCCGTGTCGGGGGACACGTGCACCCGTGTCAGGACCTGTCCATGACTTTTATGCATTTTTTTGGTCCCAGCCATCCTGACACGGCCGTGTCACCTGACACGGGCTCCCGTGTCAGCCCCTGTTCATCTTTGTTTGGTCATGTATGCACCAGTAACTCTGACACGGGCCGTGTCGATTGACACGGGCACCCGTGTCAGCCTCTGTACCTACATTTTACTATGTTTTTCAACCCAAATAAGCTGACACGAGCCGTGTCATGTGACACGGGAACCCGTGTCAACCTCTGGTCTGGTCTTTTGTTAGTTCTTACTCTTTGATCTGTCTTGTTATATCTTTTGAACGCAAAAGCAAATGATGTATGAACAATGAGATCACAGTTTGAGAAAGTTTACCTCTCAAAGCGGAAGCTTTAGGACACGTACAGGGGTATTCATGTGCAAAGTGGTTATTTATCGAGCTCCTTTGAACCTTCTTGAAGTAACTCCAACCTTCCTTTTATACTGAAAATTGTTGAACCACTCCAACCAAGTCAAGTTGCAATGTATGTTTTTTGAGTTTAGAAGATGGTGGTAATTATGTTACAGAAGTTATTTTTATGTTTGAACAACTTCTATATGGTTTATATGAAGTTTTTGGATGATTTGTTTGGAGAAAACTTGCAAGGTATGAGATTCAAAGATTTGGACTTTAAAGCTAAAAAATGGAGGTTTTGTGTACAAATCTGGTTTTTGACAGCAAAAATGATTTTTGAGTGTTAGTTTCCCCTCCTATTTTTCTGGCCTTTCTCTATATTTCTTCTAACCTATTTCTCTTGTGATTGGCCTCTCTATTTATAGAGAAGGTTTTAGACTTGAAATAAAACTCAGATTTTGAATCACGTGTTATGGCTAGGTTAGATTGTACATGAAGCAAGCTTGAAGATTATAGTTCCAATGCTTTGTACTTTGTTGCATAGAGTTGTTGGACACTTTAAGCATGCCCTTCTGATTTTGTATGTTGAGTGTGATTAGAACAATAAGTTAGAGGCTCAAGAAATTGACTTTATGATTAATGTGAACTTTGCAAGAATGGCAATGGTGCCTTTGTGCCAAAAATGGAAAGATCACTTGGACAATGCTTAAACCAAATGGTCCATAGCTCAAAAGTTTGTGTAAGCATCTGATTATGGATAGATTTTCAAGTCAAGAGGCCTGCAAAGTGAAGATTATGAAGCATAGCATAAGGGTTTTGTTGTGTGTTCTTCAATAGAATGACTTGCAAATCAAGGGTGGATGCCCAACTTCAGATCCTTGTATCTCCTAGCTCAAATATGATAAATACATGCTCTTGTATGTTTTGGAAATCTTGAAACACCCTCTATAACTTTCATGTTGGCCATTTTGACAAAATCATCTTGTAAGTATATGAAAAGATGCCAAGAAGTTGGGATAAAATCCTGACCAAAATTGCTGAAAATTTCTCTAAGTGTTTAATGAAAATGTCATAACTTCATGAATCTATAACTTGAGATACAAGAATATTTAGGAGAAGTTTTGTAAAGCAATGTTGTAGATATCATGGAGATATACAACTTTCATGTTGAAAGCTTCTTTTGAATCATCTTATATCTTGGTGAAAGAATGACATGAAGTGATGAAATTATCATGTATAAAAACACTTAGAAAATTACTAAGTCTTGGAAATCTTGACTTTTCAAGTTGACTTTTGACTTTCTTGACTTCTTGATGATCAATCTTGATATTTTTGAATGTCTTTATGAATTGTGATATTTGAAACTTAATGTTGACCAAAAAGTCAGAGTTTGACTTTTGGTGCTACAATTGACTTTTTCACCAATACAGCTGATTTTAGGTCATCTGATCAGTTGACTGAGCCAAAATGCGATCCAAGACCTGAAACTTGACATGAGAAATCTTGAGAGTCCAAAATGATCCATGAAAGTCAAATGGGGCATCAAAAGTCCATTTGTCCTTGTGCAAACTCAAACCTTAATTTTCAGTCATCAGTGCTTGAGGAGATGTCTTGAGCTGATCAAGCTTAGTGCAGTCTTGAACCAAACAAGATCTTGTGAGATATTAATTGAGAAATGAGAGGGAAAATTTTGGGGGTACAACAGCTGCCCCTGCTCAATCTTCTTACACCTGAAGAGTTAGATTGTTAAATATGTCATTCGTGACTCAAAGGTGGAAGATGATTGAACACTAGAGTGCCCATAAATTTGTACTGGATGATGTTGTGGTTGATTTTATAGGGAATGGGATTAAAGATGCCATTTGGAGAAATGATGGAATATTTTTGGAGATGGGCTTGTAGATGCCATCCAAGAATGCTCGTTGAATTGTAATTTGTAAGCTGAAAGAATGAGTATCAGAATTGCATCCATGTCTGCAGTGTATCTGAGCTGTATCTGAAAGCTGAATTTGAATGAGTGTCAGGATGGCATCCATATCTAGAGCATATCTGAACTGTATCTGAATGAGTATCAGGATGGAATCCGTATCTGGTGCGTATCTGAACTGTATCAAAAGGTTGAATCTGAATGAGTATCAATATGGAATCCATATCTAGAGCGTATTCGAACTGTATCAAAAGGTTGAAATTGAATGAGTATCAGGATGGCATCCGTATCTGGAGCCTATCCTAACTATATCAAAAGGTTGAAATTGAATGAGTATTAGGATGGCATCCGTATCTGGAGCGTATCTGAACTGTATCCGAAAGCTGAATCTGAATGAGTATCAGGATGGCATCCGTATCTGGAGCATACCTGAACTATATATGAAAGATGGATCTGAATGAG
The DNA here is from genome assembly GCA_948472305.1 of Vicia faba. Taxonomy (NCBI): domain Eukaryota; kingdom Viridiplantae; phylum Streptophyta; class Magnoliopsida; order Fabales; family Fabaceae; genus Vicia; species Vicia faba. Next base: position 486,194,965 of record OX451738.1, on the reverse strand, counting down.
TATCAGGATGACATCCGTATCTGGAGCGTATCTGAACTGTATCAAAAGGTTTAATCTGAATGAGTATCAGGATGGCATCCGTATCTGGAGCGTATATGAACTGTATCAAAAGGTTGAATCTGATTGAGTATCAGGATGGCATCTGTATCTGGAGCGTATCTGAACTGTATCTGAAAGCTGAATCTGAATGAGTATCAGGATGGCATCCGTATCTGGAGCGTATCTGAACTGTATCTGAAAGCTGAATCTGAATGAGTATCAGGATGGCATCCGTATCTGGAGCGTATCTGAACTGTATCTGAAAGGTTGGGTTATTTGAGCTGGTCGAGTAGATATTTGTCCTGTCTGGTTTCAGGTATTAATCGTTGACTTGAGAAAGATAGTTTTCTTGGCTTGTTACAGGTGTTAATCTAGAACTTGAAAAGGTTGGTCGACGAGATAGTTGTCCTGTCTGGTTTCAGGTATTAATCTTTGACCTGAGAAAGAAAGATAGTTTTCCTGGCTTGCTACAAGTATTAATCTTCAATCTCTTCATGTAGATAGTTTTACTGGCTTGTTACAGGTATTAATCTACAATCAGTCATCCACAGATAGTTTTCCTGGCTTGCTACAGGTATTAATCTGGAACTTGAAAAGGTTGGCCGATGAGATAGTTGTCTTGTCTGGTTTCAGGTATTAATCTCTGACCTGAGAAAGAAAAATAGTTTTCCTGGCTTGCTACAGGTATTAATTTTCAATCTCTTCATGTAAATAGTTTTCCTGGATTGTTACAGGTATTAATCTACAATCAGTCGTCCAAAGATAGTTTTCCTGGCTTGCTACAGGTATTAATCTGGAACTTGAAAAGGTTGGTCGACAAGATAGTTATCCTGTCTGGTTTCAGGTATTAATCTCTTACTTGAGAAAGAAAGATAGTTTTCCTGGCTTGCTACAGGTATTAATCTTCAATCTCTTCATGTAGATAGTTTTCCTGGTTTGTTACAGGTATTAATCTACAATCAGTCGTCCACAAATAGTTTTCCTGGCTTGCTACAGGTATTAATCTGGAACTTGAAAAGGTTGGTCGAAGAGATAGTTGTCCTGTCTGGTTTCAGGTATTAATCTATGACCTGAGAAAGAAAGATACTTTTCCTGGATTTCTACAGGTATTAATCTTCAATCTCTTCATGTAGATAGTTTTCCTGGCTTGTTACAGGTATTAATCTACAATCAGTCGTCCACAGATAGTTTTCCTAGCTTGCTACAGGTTTCAATCTGGAACTTGAAAAGGTTGGTCGACGAGATAGTTGTCCTGTTTGGTTTCAGGTATTAATCTCTGACCTAAGAAAGAAAGATAAATTTCCTGGCTTGCTACAGGTATTAATCTTCAATATCTTTTTGTAAATAGTTTTCCTGGCTTGTTATAGGTATTAATCTACAATCAGTCATCCACATATAGTTTTCCTGGCTTGCTACAGGTATTAATCTGGAACTTGAAAAGGTTGGTCGACGAGATAGTTGTCCTGTATGGTTTCAGGTATTAATCTCTGACCTGAGAAAGAAAGATAGTTTTCCTGGCTTGCTACAGGTATTAATCTTTAATCTCTTCATGTAGATAGTTTTCCTGGCTTGTTACAGGTATTAATCTATAATCAGTCGTCCACATATAGTTTTCCTGGCTTGCTACAGGTATTAATCTGGAACTTGAAAAGGTTGCTGGTAGCCATCTGTTGATTGACCTTTTTTTTTTATAAAAAAGGTAAAACGTTAGCTGTATGCAATGTCATGATGTATGAAATGCATTATGTCATGATGTTCTAAAAAATAAATGAGATTGTGTCGTATGCACTTTATCATGTATATAAATAGGAGGTATGAAATGTGAAATGTTTATGAATGTATTTTCGTCTGGGAAAATAAATCCTTGACAAATGTCGGGGAGTTTGTTAAATCTTGGACTGCTGTTAAAGAGTATGTATGTCTTCAAACTTTGCTTAGAATGTTTCCACCGGGGATTCCTGTTTTGTTGTTTGAGGAGAACTCCGCTGGGAAATATTGAAAACTCTATGGGGAGTATGTTTATTCCTGCTTGGGAAAAGAGTTCAGGAGTCTAGGTTGTCCGTTACTCTACAAGGGAGTCTAAGTTGAACTGATATCTGGTTGGGTCCAGGTTCCATAGTAACTTGGTGGGGATTGTAGAGTAGTCTACTGTGGAAGAGGAGTTGTGGTCCTTTGATTTTTAGTAGTTGCAGAGGCTAACCTCAAGCTTGGGGAATCCTGCCGTTGGTTGGGGAAATAAATCCAGTTGCCGGTTTTGCTAGAGAGGTGATGACTTCGTTGGGGAAAGTCCTCGAGGACTCTTGAGATTGTCCCAGCTGGAGAAAGGTTTCCAGAGATTAAACTCTTGCTAGGGAATCATCCTATGAGAAGGATTTTGGGGAGATTTATCAATGCCCCTAGCAGCAAGTGTTTGTGGCACTGCCAGGAAATGTTTGACTGTACGTAACCCTTTGATGAGATTGACGTTCAATGCCCCAAGTGACGGAGATGGAGACCTGCCCCTGGTTACTCTGTAATTCTTGAGAGATTTCTTGGAATCTTGACTGGACTGCCCCAAGTGTGCTGGATAGTGACATGTCATGCCCCCTTGTTGATAGAAGATTTGTCAATGGAAGTGTCATCCTTCTTGAATTGATTTTGTTCACTGAGAGAGCTTTCGTTCATCGGATATTCATTGTGTGAATTTCTCCGCTGTCAAACAAATAGCTATATGCAAACAGTGATATTCAAGTAATGCAAAGTTTATGCTTGTCTTGAAGTTTTGAAAAATGCGTTTTTAGCAAGTAAAGAAGTTTTGTAAGAAAAATTCAACTCAGGATTTTGAGTAAAGCCTTACAGGAGTCAGGATACCTTTTGTAACAGTATGCTTTCGAACTAACCCATGCTTAAATTAGGACTTTTGAAGGGTTGTAACGTGGCTTGGTTCACGGTTTAAGAAACAAAGGATAAAGTCTCAAAGTGTATTTGTACCCACCCTCTCTTTGTGACGTTCTTCAGTCCTAAACTCAGTTAATTGTGCGTTTGAACTCCAATTGAGTCTGGAATGACGTTTTGGTGATGGTTCAGACAGGTTAAGTTTATCGGAAGGCATTCATTTTTTTGCAACCTTTTTCACGTTGTTGAGGATTTTTAGTGACCTCTTTTTGATTTGTTATCCCTGATTTTTGCCTGATTGTTCTTGTTTTGATATTACAGTCAGCGGGACGCCCTAGTTTTCTTAAGTCTCCTTTGTAGAATTTTACTTAGTGAGATTTTCTTTTTGAGAGATAATGACTGCCTATGTGATAGGGAACCATCACCATATTTTGATTCCAGAGGAATGTTTTGATGTCATTCATTGTATTACGAGATGAGAGTTTGCGGTTTGAACGCGCATTTGAATTAACTGAGAGACTACCCTGCCCCAAGTTTTGATTAAAGGTTTCAATTTTGTGAAAAAAGGAAAAAATTCGACTACTTTGGCTCGAAGGGGTTGACTAGGGATTATCTTCCTTATAACTCCAGGGTTTAGGATTTGAAAGAAATGCCTATACATCGTCAGCAAGGTCTGTCCAAAAGCATACTGTATGAGATTACCACATTGTTTTCATCATCCTCCCTCTAAAGGCTTGTAACTTTTAGCAAGAGTTAAATGTCATAAAAAGAATAAAAAGCATAGTTTAAATATAGTGAAAACGAAAGGATGAATTCAAGACAAACATATGCAATGCATTAATGAAACAAAGTTTGACATTAATAGATAATTGTTTGAATAACAAAAGAAATTACAATTGAAACTTCAAAATGGACAGAATCCTCTTTGTCTGAACTTGTCACTTTAGGTGGTGAGCCTTTGAGGGACGGCAGAAGAATTCAGTCTGGACATCTTGTGTGAATTCCAACATTCCTTCGTTGATCAGGTTTTGAATCTTGTACTTCAGCGCCCAACAATCGTTTGTGTCATGCTCAGGACCATCAGAATGATAGGCACACCTGGCATCGAGATTGTAGCTGGGAGAAAAAGTTTTGGGATTTGGATGAGGTCTTATTGGTGTAATCAGATTCATCCTTAGCATGTGTTGCAAATCTTGGGAGAGTGGTATATTGATGTTGGTAAATTGTCTTTTGGGCTCGCGATGCCTTTGCTGATTTTCCGGTTGATATTGACGAAGTTGTTGTTGGGCTCGTGACGTAGAAGCAAACTGGGAAGGTCTTCTCTCCCTTAAACCGACTTCTTGTCTCATGGGAGGCTGAATGATGACTTGATCCTAAATTCTAGTTGTTTGCCCCATTTGGTTACATCCTTCTTGATGAAGCTTATTGATGAGGACTCTCAGCTCTTCTTGTCCTTGTGCCATGTTTTGGATGAGAGCCATCTGGCCCACCAGTTGTCCCATCATCTGGATTTTCAATATGGCTATCTCAGTTTGTAGCCGCTCCAACTGGTCATCTTTGTTTCCCTCAAGATTCCCCATGATCATGCCCCTAGTGAGGAGAGATTTCACTTCTTCCCTCCCCTTGGATAGGTTCAAGAACATTTCTCGGAGTTGAGCGTTTTGAGCCTGGATGTCTTTCACTGTTTGTTCCATCTTACTGAAATAAACAGTAAGAAGATAAGGAGACCTGTATGGGAGAAACCTGTCATGATATTATGCATGATATGTGGATGCAATGTTTTCAAGGATCTCGCGGGGTAAACACAAGAAAAAGTTAGAAGTTTGAACTTTGATCAACATCTTTGATTGGTGAACTTTGTATCGGTGGATGTCCTTCCACGAGAATCAAGCTCACCATGTCAAGTGGGTCATATCCCTTGACACAAGTTGTTATACTTGATCTTTGAAGGCGTTTGTTTAGAGGAAAATAAATCCTCTTGCCCCTTGATAGACATCTGGTTCAACGTGACCCTGCATCATAGGCCCTTGAGATCCTTGAAACAATTATTGAAAATGTTATGGTATGATGTTATGTACAAGTATGCAAAGTAAACAAGTTTATGTGCAAATAATCATATACACACAAAGCAGACAAGTCCTTAGTTTAGGCTTGCATGGAGTTTCTAGGTAAGTACCCTCTTGAAGTCTAGTTGGCTCAACCTGTCCTAGCAATAGTGATCGGGTTCTAAAGGATCTCAATATCATCGACCTTTCTCTTAGGCATTGTCTCAGCACAACAATCTTTTCTTGCGGTCGAGATATCCCAAAATTCTAGCCTCAATGAGTGTAGTATCGAGTATCAACCAATTTTCAGCTCTACACCAAAACCGGCTATCTCACTACGTCATAATGGCCAAGTTTGTTCAATTAGGTTTCTAAAGTCAATTAGTGCTTCATGACGCCACTCAACGGCCCCGTATTCTCCTCGATTCACCACGAGGGATACCAGTACCCACAAATGCATCACACTAACATAGCCATTGTTTCAACCATATTAGTCTACGCCGTACAGTCTCTACAATCTATTGCTATTTACCTAAAAATGTGTCCCAGATCCGGGTGGAGGATCAAAGCAAACCCAATACAAAGAACTGAATATAAAGCACACAAATCAAATAATGAAAGCGAGTAAAGGTGATCTAACCCTAAGGTAACCCCACTTTTATATTTATCCCCAGCAGAGTCGCCAGTTCTGTGATACGGTGAGAGAACTGACTTGAAGGTTTTGTGTTTTATCGCAAATGTTGCAGTTAGCAAGAGTTGCCACCAACTTTTATTTTATCCAAAAGGAAAGGTGAAAAAGCACAGGAAAGACCTTTAGAGATGTTTTTGAGTTCGGGGGGTAGATTATGAAAAGGGAAGGTATTAGCATCCTTTTCATCCATGGTTTTCCATGGGCTCTTAGTTACTTGCTAGATACTTTGCTTTTGTTTGAATGTGCTTGTGGTGTGTGTTTTGAAAGTATTTTTGAAAATGGAACTTTGTAATGGTTCTCGTTTCTATAAGAACGCCTACCAAGTGTTTGTTTCGAAAATAGTTCAAAGGTGTGTTTATGAGATGTGTTTTTGAAAGTATTTTGAAAATGTAACTTTGTAACGGTTCTCGTTTCTATAAGAACGCATACAAAGTGTTTGTTTCGAAAATAGTTCAAAGGTGTGTTTGTGAGATGTGTTTTTGAAATTATTTTGAAAATGTAACTTTGCAATGATTCTCGTTTCTATAAGAACGCATACAAAATGCTTATTTTGAAAATAGTTCAAAGATGAGAGTGTGGGTGTATAAAAATGTTTTTTTGTGAGAAAGCGAGTAACTAGGAGCGAATCTACCTACTCGAAAGGTCTTAAATGTGCTTTTCCTCCTCCTTTAGATGTGGCTATGTTACCATTGATTTGGTAAGAAGCCCCATCGTTGGATGTGAAGGGACGGGTGTTGGGACGTTTGTATAGTCATAGAAGCCAACATATGGGACGTTTTAGCAATGTCGTTTTAGGGACTAGATCGTTTACCGAATGCAACATCAAGGGTCATCGAGGGACTACGATCTTTTATCGAGGGTCTTTGTTAAAACGCCCATGCTCGAGGGACATGACTATTTTCCGATAGGAAACAAGTAGAATTACCCTAAGGGTGTAAGTGTGCAAATGTGTTTTATATACATGCATTTAGTCTTGATTAGAGTGATCTACTTGTTGGTTTTATCTTTTCATACAAACCCTAATTTACTAGCATTGATATGAAAGCGATAAATTGTGGAAAGTAAAATTACTACGCTATTACATCACTTGGGGATGGGGGATATAAATTTAAAAATGGGGATGGCAAGTAAAGTAAACCCTAATTACTATTACAAGGCTTTGACAATTACATAATGCATAATGCAAAAATAGTAGAATATGCAAGAAGATGTAAAGTGAGAGAAATTGTTTTTTACGGTTTTTTATAGCAAAAGATTTTGTAATTAATTTCATTGAAGAAAAACCTAAGTCTAATTCAATTGTTTATAAAATTGGTTTTTGAGGTTTTATTTGAACAAAAAGGTTTTATAAAGTTAGGTCACTTCCAAGAAATGCAATATGTCCAAAAGAACCTAAAAAATCTCCAAAAATCAAGAAATTTGATGCCCGAGCTGACACGGGCCGTGTCGGGGGACACGGGTACTTGTGTCAGGACCTGTCCATGACTTTTATGCATTTTTTTATCCCAGCCATCCTAACACGGCCGTGTCACCTGACACGGGCGCCCGTGTCAGCCCTTGTTCATCGTTTTTTTGGTCATGTACGCACCAGTAACTCTTTGATCTGTCTTGTTATATCTTTTGAGCGCAAAAGCAAATGATGTATGAACAATGAGATCACAGTTTGAGAAAGTTTACCTCTCGAAGCGGAAGCTTTAGGACACGTACAGGGGTATTCATGTGCAAAGTGGTTATTGATCGAGCTCCTTTGAACCTTCTTGAAGTAACTCCAACCTTCCTTTTATACTGAAAATTGTTGAACCACTCCAACCAAGTCAAGTTGCAATGTATGTTTTTTGAGTTTAGAAGATGGTGGTAATTATGTTACAGAAGTTATTTTTATGTTTGAACAACTTCTATATGGTTTATATGAAGTGTTTGGATGATTTGTTTGGAGAAAACTTGCAAGGTATGAGATTCAAAGATTTGGACTTTAAAGCTAAAAAATGGAGGTTTTGTGTACAAATCTGGTTTTTGACAGCAAAAATGATTTTTGAGTGTTAGTTTCCCCTCCTATTTTTCTGGCCTTTCTCTATATTTCTTCTAACCTATTTCTCTTGTGATTGGCCTCTCTATTTATAGAGAAGGTTTTAGACTTGAAATAAAACTCAGATTTTGAATCACGTGTTATGGCTAGGTTAGATTGTACATGAAGCAAGCTTGAAGATTATAGTTCCAATGCTTTGTACTTTGTTGCATAGAGTTGTTGGACACTTTAAGCATGCCCTTCTGATTTTGTATGTTGAGTGTGATTAGAACAATAAGTTAGAGGCTCAAGAAATTGACTTTATGATTAATGTGAACTTTGCAAGAATGGCAATGGTGCCTTTGTGCCAAAAATGGAAAGATCACTTGGACAATGCTTAAACCAAATGGTCCATAGCTCAAAAGTTTGTGTAAGCATCTGATTATGGATAGATTTTCAAGTCAAGAGGCCTGCAAAGTGAAGATTATGAAGCATAGCATAAGGGTTTTGTTGTGTGTTCTTCAATAGAATGACTTGCAAATCAAGGGTGGATGCCCAACTTCAGATCCTTGTATCTCCTAGCTCAAATATGATAAATACATGCTCTTGTATGTTTTGGAAATCTTGAAACACCCTCTATAACTTTCATGTTGGCCATTTTGACAAAATCATCTTGTAAGTATATGAAAAGATGCCAAGAAGTTGGGATAAAATCCTGACCAAAATTGCTGAAAATTTCTCTAAGTGTTTAATGAAAATGTCATAACTTCATGAATCTATAACTTGAGATACAAGAATATTTAGGAGAAGTTTTGTAAAGCAATGTTGTAGATATCATGGAGATATACAACTTTCATGTTGAAAGCTTCTTTTGAATCATCTTATATCTTGGTGAAAGAATGACATGAAGTGATGAAATTATCATGTATAAAAACACTTAGAAAATTACTAAGTCTTGGAAATCTTGACTTTTCAAGTTGACTTTTGACTTTCTTGACTTCTTGATGATCAATCTTGATATTTTTGAATGTCTTTATGAATTGTGATATTTGAAACTTAATGTTGACCAAAAAGTCAGAGTTTGACTTTTGGTGCTACAATTGACTTTTTCACCAATACAGCTGATTTTAGGTCATCTGATCAGTTGACTGAGCCAAAATGCGATCCAAGACCTGAAACTTGACATGAGAAATCTTGAGAGTCCAAAATGATCCATGAAAGTCAAATGGGGCATCAAAAGTCCATTTGTCCTTGTGCAAACTCAAACCTTAATTTTCAGTCATCAGTGCTTGAGGAGATGTCTTGAGCTGATCAAGCTTAGTGCAGTCTTGAACCAAACAAGATCTTGTGAGATATTAATTGAGAAATGAGAGGGAAAATTTTGGGGGTACAACAGCTGCCCCTGCTCAATCTTCTTACACCTGAAGAGTTAGATTGTTAAATATGTCATTCGTGACTCAAAGGTGGAAGATGATTGAACACTAGAGTGCCCATAAATTTGTACTGGATGATGTTGTGGTTGATTTTATAGGGAATGGGATTAAAGATGCCATTTGGAGAAATGATGGAATATTTTTGGAGATGGGCTTGTAGATGCCATCCAAGAATGCTCGTTGAATTGTAATTTGTAAGCTGAAAGAATGAGTATCAGAATTGCATCCATGTCTGCAGTGTATCTGAGCTGTATCTGAAAGCTGAATTTGAATGAGTGTCAGGATGGCATCCATATCTAGAGCATATCTGAACTGTATCTGAATGAGTATCAGGATGGAATCCGTATCTGGTGCGTATCTGAACTGTATCAAAAGGTTGAATCTGAATGAGTATCAATATGGAATCCATATCTAGAGCGTATTCGAACTGTATCAAAAGGTTGAAATTGAATGAGTATCAGGATGGCATCCGTATCTGGAGCCTATCCGAACTATATCAAAAGGTTGAAATTGAATGAGTATTAGGATGGCATCCGTATCTGGAGCGTATCTGAACTGTATCCGAAAGCTGAATCTGAATGAGTATCAGGATGGCATCCGTATCTGGAGCGTACCTGGACTATATATGAAAGATGGATCTGAATGAGTATCAGGATGACATCCGTATCTGGAGCGTATCTGAACTGTATCAAAAGGTTTAATCTGAATGAGTATCAGGATGGCATCCGTATCTGGAGCGTATATGAACTGTATCAAAAGGTTGAATCTGATTGAGTATCAGGATGGCATCTGTATCTGGAGCGTATCTGAACTGTATCTGAAAGCTGAATCTGAATGAGTATCAGGATGGCATCCGTATCTGGAGCGTATCTGAACTGTATCTGAAAGCTGAATCTGAATGAGTATCAGGATGGCATCCGTATCTGGAGCGTATCTGAACTGTATCTGAAAGGTTGGGTTATTTGAGCTGGTCGAGTAGATATTTGTCCTGTCTGGTTTCAGGTATTAATCGTTGACTTGAGAAAGATAGTTTTCTTGGCTTGTTACAGGTGTTAATCTAGAACTTGAAAAGGTTGGTCGACGAGATAGTTGTCCTGTCTGGTTTCAGGTATTAATCTTTGACCTGAGAAAGAAAGATAGTTTTCCTGGCTTGCTACAAGTATTAATCTTCAATCTCTTCATGTAGATAGTTTTACTGGCTTGTTACAGGTATTAATCTACAATCAGTCATCCACAGATAGTTTTCCTGGCTTGCTACAGGTATTAATCTGGAACTTGAAAAGGTTGGCCGATGAGATAGTTGTCTTGTCTGGTTTCAGGTATTAATCTCTGACCTGAGAAAGAAAAATAGTTTTCCTGGCTTGCTACAGGTATTAATTTTCAATCTCTTCATGTAAATAGTTTTCCTGGATTGTTACAGGTATTAATCTACAATCAGTCGTCCAAAGATAGTTTTCCTGGCTTGCTACAGGTATTAATCTGGAACTTGAAAAGGTTGGTCGACAAGATAGTTATCCTGTCTGGTTTCAGGTATTAATCTCTTACCTGAGAAAGAAAGATAGTTTTCCTGGCTTGCTACAGGTATTAATCTTCAATCTCTTCATGTAGATAGTTTTCCTGGTTTGTTACAGGTATTAATCTACAATCAGTCGTCCACAGATAGTTTTCCTGGCTTGCTACAGGTATTAATCTGGAACTTGAAAAGGTTGGTCGAAGAGATAGTTGTCCTGTCTGGTTTCAGGTATTAATCTATGACCTGAGAAAGAAAGATACTTTTCCTGGATTTCTACAGGTATTAATCTTCAATCTCTTCATGTAGATAGTTTTCCTGGCTTGTTACAGGTATTAATCTACAATCAGTCGTCCACAAATAGTTTTCCTAGCTTGCTACAGGTTTCAATCTGGAACTTGAAAAGGTTGGTCGACGAGATAGTTGTCCTGTTTGGTTTCAGGTATTAATCTCTGACCTAAGAAAGAAAGATAAATTTCCTGGCTTGCTACAGGTATTAATCTTCAATATCTTTTTGTAAATAGTTTTCCTGGCTTGTTATAGGTATTAATCTACAATCAGTCATCCACAGATAGTTTTCCTGGCTTGCTACAGGTATTAATCTGGAACTTGAAAAGGTTGGTCGACGAGATAGTTGTCCTGTATGGTTTCAGGTATTAATCTCTGACCTGAGAAAGAAAGATAGTTTTCCTGGCTTGCTACAGGTATTAATCTTTAATCTCTTCATGTAGATAGTTTTCCTGGCTTGTTACAGGTATTAATCTATAATCAGTCGTCCACATATAGTTTTCCTGGCTTGCTACAGGTATTAATCTGGAACTTGAAAAGGTTGCTGGTAGCCATCTGTTGATTGACCTTTTTTTTTTATAAAAAAGGTAAAACGTTAGCTGTATGCAATGTCATGATGTATGAAATGCATTATGTCATGATGTTCTAAAAAATAAATGAGATTGTGTCGTATGCACTTTATCATGTATATAAATAGGAGGTATGAAATGTGAAATGTTTATGAATGTATTTTCGTCTGGGAAAATAAATCCTTGACAAATGTCGGGGAGTTTGTTAAATCCTGGACTGCTGTTAAAGAGTATGTGTGTCTTCAAACTTTGCTTAGAATGTTTCCACCGGGGATTCCTGTTTTGTTGTTTGAGGAGAACTCCGCTGGGAAATATTGAAAACTCTATGGGGAGTATGTTTATTCCTGCTTGGGAAAAGAGTTCAGGAGTCTAGGTTGTCCGTTACTCTACAAGGGAGTCTAAGTTGAACTGATATCTGGTTGGGTCCAGGTTCCATAGTAACTTGGTGGGGATTGTAGAGTAGTCTACTGTGGAAGAGGAGTTGTGGTCCTTTGATTTGTAGTAGTTGCAGAGGCTAACCTCAAGCTTGGGGAATCCTGCCGTTGGTTGGGGAAATAAATCCAGTTGCCGGTTTTGCTAGAGAGGTGATGACTTCGTTGGGGAAAGTCCTCGAGGACTCTTGAGATTGTCCCAGCTGGAGAAAGGTTTCCAGAGATTAAACTCTTGCTAGGGAATCATCCTATGAGAAGGATTTTAGGGAGATTGATCAATGCCCCTAGCAGCAAGTGTTTGTGGCACTGCCAGGAAATGTTTGACTGTACGTAACCCTTTGATGAGATTGGCGTTCAATGCCCCAAGTGACGGAGATGGAGACCTGCCCCTGGTTACTCTGTAATTCTTGAGAGATTTCTTGGAATCTTGACTGGACTGCCCCAAGTGTGCTGGATAGTGACATGTCATGCCCCCTTGTTGATAGAAGATTTGTCAATGGAAGTGTCATCATTCTTGAATTGATTTTGTTCACTGAGAGAGCTTTCGTTCATCGGATATTCATTGTGTGAATTTCTCCGCTGTCAAACAAATAGCTATATGCAAACAGTGATATTCAAGTAATGCAAAGTTTATGCTTGTCTTGAAGTTTTGAAAAATGCGTTTTTAGCAAGTAAAGAAGTTTTGTAAGAAAAATTCAACTCAGGATTTTGAGTAAAGCCTTACAGGAGTCAGGATACCTTTTGTAACAGTATGCTTTCGAACTAACCCATGCTTAAATTAGGACTTTTGAAGGGTTGTAACGTGGCTTGGTTCACGGTTTAAGAAACAAAGGATAAAGTCTCAAAGTGTATTTGTACCCACCCTCTCTTTGTGACGTTCTTCAGTCCTAAACTCAGTTAATTGTGCGTTTGAACTCCAATTGAGTCTGGAATGACGTTTTGGTGATGGTTCAGACAGGTTAAGTTTATCGGAAGGCATTCATTTTTTTTTGCAACCTTTTTCACGTTGTTGAGGATTTTTAGTGACCTCTTTTTGATTTGTTATCCCTGATTTTTGCCTGATTGTTCTTGTTTTGATATTACAGTCAGCGGGACGCCCTAGTTTTCTTAAGTCTCCTTTGTAGAATTTTACTTAGTGAGATTTTCTTTTTGAGAGATAATGACTGCCTATGTGATAGGGAACCATCACCATATTTTGATTCCAGAGGAATGTTTTGATGTCATTCATTGTATTACGAGATGAGAGTTTGCGATTTGAACGCGCATTTGAATTAACTGAGAGACTACCCTGCCCCAAGTTTTGATTAAAGGTTTCAATTTTGTGAAAAAAGGAAAAAATTCGACTACTTTGGCTCGAAGGGGTTGACTAGGGATTATCTTCCTTATAACTCCAGGGTTTAGGATTTGAAAGAAATGCCTATACATCGTCAGCAAGGTCTGTCCAAAAGCATACTGTATGAGATTACCACATTGTTTTCATCATCCTCCCTCTAAAGGCTTGTAACTTTTAGCAAGAGTTAAATGTCATAAAAAGAATAAAAAGCATAGTTTAAATATAGTGAAAACGAAAGGATGAATTCAAGACAAACATATGCAATGCATTAATGAAACAAAGTTTGACATTAATAGATAATTGTTTGAATAACAAAAGAAATTACAATTGAAACTTCAAAATGGACAGAATCCTCTTTGTCTGAACTTGTCACTTTAGGTGGTGAGCCTTTGAGGGACGGCAGAAGAATTCAGTCTGGACATCTTGTGTGAATTCCAACATTCCTTCGTTGATCAGGTTTTGAATCTTGTACTTCAGCGCCCAACAATCGTTTGTGTCATGCTCAGGACCATCAGAATGATAGGCACACCTGGCATCGAGATTGTAGCTGGGAGAAAAATTTTTGGGATTTGGATGAGGTCTTATTGGTGTAATCAGATTCATCCTTAGCATGTGTTGCAAAGCTTGGGAGAGTGGTATATTGATGTTGGTAAATTGTCTTTTGGGCTCGCGATGCCTTTGCTGATTTTCCGGTTGATATTGACGAAGTTGTTGTTGGGCTCGTGACGTAGAAGCAAACTGGGAAGGTCTTCTCTCCCTTAAACCGACTTCTTGTCTCATGGGAGGCTGAATGATGACTTGATCCTAAATTCTAGTTGTTTGCCCCATTTGGTTACATCCTTCTTGATGAAGCTTATTGATGAGGACTCTCAGCTCTTCTTGTCCTTGTGCCATGTTTTGGATGAGAGCCATCTGGCCCACCAGTTGTCCCATCATCTGGATTTTCAATATGGCTATCTCAGTTTGTAGCCGCTCCAACTGGTCATCTTTGTTTCCCTCAAGATTCCCCATGATCATGCCCCTAGTGAGGAGAGATTTCACTTCTTCCCTCCCCTTGGATAGGTTCAAGAACATTTCTCGGAGTTGAGCGTTTTGAGCCTGGATGTCTTTCATTGTTTGTTCCATCTTACTGAAATAAACAGTAAGAAGATAAGGAGACCTGTATGGGAGAAACCTGTCATGATATTATGCATGATATGTGGATGCAATGTTTTCAAGGATCTCGCGGGGTAAACACAAGAAAAAGTTAGAAGTTTGAACTTTGATCAACATCTTTGATTGGTGAACTTTGTATCGGTGGATGTCCTTCCACGAGAATCAAGCTCACCATGTCAAGTGGGTCATATCCCTTGACACAAGTTGTTATACTTGATCTTTGAAGGCGTTTGTTTAGAGGAAAATAAATCCTCTTGCCCCTTGATAGACATCTGGTTCAACGTGACCCTGCATCATAGGCCCTTGAGATCCTTGAAACAATTATTGAAAATGTTATGGTATGATGTTATGTACAAGTATGCAAAGTAAACAAGTTTATGTGCAAATAATCATATACACACAAAGCAGACAAGTCCTTAGTTTAGGCTTGCATGGAGTTTCTAGGTAAGTACCCTCTTGAAGTCTAGTTGGCTCAACCTGTCCTAGCAATAGTGATCGGGTTCTAAAGGATCTCAATATCATCGACCTTTCTCTTAGGCATTGTCTCAGCACAACAATCTTTTCTTGCGGTCGAGATATCCCAAAATTCTAGCCTCAATGAGTGTAGTATCGAGTATCAACCAATTTTCAGCTCTACACTAAAACCGGCTATCTCACTACGTCATAATGGCCAAGTTTGTTCAATTAGGTTTCTAAAGTCAATTAGTGCTTCATGACGCCACTCAACGGCCCCGTATTCTCCTCGATTCACCACGAGGGATACCGGTACCCACAAATGCATCACACTAACATAGCCATTGTTTCAACCATATTAGTCTACGCCGTACAGTCTCTACAATCTATTGCTATTTACCTAAAAATGTGTCCCAGATCCGGGTGGAGGATCAAAGCAAACCCAATACAAAGAACTGAATATAAAGCACACAAATCAAATAATGAAAGCGAGTAAAGGTGATCTAACCCTAAGGTAACCCCACTTTTATATTTATCCCCAGCAGAGTCGCCAGTTCTGTGATACGGTGAGAGAACTTACTTGAAGGTTTTGTGTTTTATCGCAAATGTTGCAGTTAGCAAGAGTTGCCACCAACTTTTATTTTATCCAAAAGGAAAGGTGAAAAAGCACAGGAAAGACCTTTAGAGATGTTTTTGAGTTCGGGGGGTAGATTATGAAAAGGGAAGGTATTAGCATCCTTTTCATCCATGGTTTTCCATGGGCTCTTAGTTACTTGCTAGATACTTTGCTTTTGTTTGAATGTGCTTGTGGTGTGTGTTTTGAAAGTATTTTTGAAAATGGAACTTTGTAATGGTTCTCGTTTCTATAAGAACGCCTACCAAGTGTTTGTTTCGAAAATAGTTCAAAGGTGTGTTTATGAGATGTGTTTTTGAAAGTATTTTGAAAATGTAACTTTGTAACGGTTCTCGTTTCTATAAGAACGCATACAAAGTGTTTGTTTCGAAAATAGTTCAAAGGTGTGTTTGTGAGATGTGTTTTTGAAATTATTTTGAAAATGTAACTTTGCAATGATTCTCGTTTCTATAAGAACGCATACAAAATGCTTATTTTGAAAATAGTTCAAAGATGAGAGTGTGGGTGTATAAAAATGTTTTTTTGTGAGAAAGCGAGTAACTAGGAGCGAATCTACCTACTCGAAAGGTCTTAAATGTGCTTTTCCTCCTCCTTTAGATGTGGCTATGTTACCATTGATTTGGTAAGAAGCCCCATCGTTGGATGTGAAGGGACGGGTGTTGGGACGTTTGTATAGTCATAGAAGCCAACATATGGGATGTTTTAGCAATGTCGTTTTAGGGACTAGATCGTTTACCGAATGCAACATCAAGGGTCATCGAGGGACTACGATCTTTTATCGAGGGTCTTTGTTAAAACGCCCATGCTCGAGGGACATGACTATTTTCCGATAGGAAACAAGTAGAATTACCCTAAGGGTGTAAGTGTGCAAATGTGTTTTATATACATGCATTTAGTCTTGATTAGAGTGATCTACTTGTTGGTTTTATCTTTTCATACAAACCCTAATTTACTAGCATTGATATGAAAGCGATAAATTGTGGAAAGTAAAATTACTACGCTATTACATCACTTGGGGATGGGGGATATAAATTTAAAAATGGGGATGGCAAGTAAAGTAAACCCTAATTACTATTACAAGGCTTTGACAATTACATAATGCATAATGCAAAAATAGTAGAATATGCAAGAAGATGTAAAGTGAGAGAAATTGTTTTTTACGGTTTTTTATAGCAAAAGATTTTGTAATTAATTTCATTGAAGAAAAACCTAAGTCTAATTCAATTGTTTATAAAATTGGTTTTTGAGGTTTTATTTGAACAAAAAGGTTTTATAAAGTTAGGTCACTTCCAAGAAATGCAATATGTCCAAAAGAACCTAAAAAATCTCCAAAAATCAAGAAATTTGATGCCCGAGCTGACACGGGCCGTGTCGGGGGACACGGGTACCTGTGTCAGGACCTGTCCATGACTTTTATGCATTTTTTTATCCCAGCCATCCTAACACGGCCGTGTCACCTGACACGGGCGCCCGTGTCAGCCCTTGTTCATCGTTTTTTTGGTCATGTACGCACCAGTAACTCTGACACGGGCCGTGTCGATTGACACGGGCACTCGTGTCAGCCTCTGTACCTGCATTTTACTATGTTTTTCAACCCAAATAAGCTGACACGGGCCGTGTCATGTGACACAGGCACCCGTGTCAACCTCTGGTCTGGATTTTTGTTAGTTCTTTCTCTTTGATTTGTCTTGTTATATCTTTTGAGCGCAAAAGCAAATGATGTATGAACAATGAGATCACAGTTTGAGAAAGTTTACCTCTCGAAGCGGAAGCTTTAGGACACGTACATAGGTATTCGAGTGCAAAGTGGTGATTGACTGAGCTCCTTTGAACCTTCTTGAAGTAATTCCAACCTTCCTTTTATACTGAAAATGGTTGAACCACTCCAACCAAGTCAAGTTGCAATGTATGTTGTTTGAGTTTAGAAGATGGTGGTAATGATGTTACATAAGTTATTCTTATGTTTGAACAACTTCTATATGGTGTATATGAAGTGTTTGGAGAAAACTTGTAAGGTATGAGATTCGAAGATTTGGACTTTAAAGCTCAAAAATGGAGGTTTTGTGTACAAATCTGGTTTTTGAAAGCAAAAATGATTTTTGAGCGTTAGTTTCCCCTCCTATTTTTCTGGCCTTTCTCTATATTTCTTCTAACCTCTTTCTCTTGTGATTGGCCTCTCTATTTATAGAGAAGGTTTTAGACTTGAAATAAAACTCAGATTTTGAATCACATGTTATGGCTAGGTTAGATTGTACATGAAGCAAGCTTGAAGATTATAGTTCCAATGCTTTGTACTTTGTTGCATAGAGTTGTTGGACACTTTAAGCATGCCCTTCTGATTTTGTATGTTGAGTGTGATTAGAACAACAAGTTAGAGGCTTAAGAAATTGACTTTATGATTAAAGTGAACTTTGCAAGAATGGCAATGGTGCCTTTGTGACAAAAATGGAAAGATCACTTGGACAATGCTTAAACCAAATGGTTCATAGCTCAAAAGTATGTAAGCATCTGATTATGGATAGATTTTCAAGTCAAGAGGCCTACAAAGTGAAGATTATGCAACATAGCATAAGGGTTTTGTTGTGTGTTCTTCAATAGAATGACTTGCAAATCAAGGGTGGATGCCCAACTTCAGATCCTTGTATCTCCTAGCTCAAATATGATAAATTCATGCTCTTGGATGTTTTGGAAAGCTTGAAACACCCTCTATAACATTCATGTTGGCCATTTTTACAAAATCATCTTGTAACTATGTGAAAATATGCCAAGAAGTTGGGATAAAATCCTGACTAAAACTGCTAAAAATTTCTCTATGTGTTTAATGAAAATGTCATGACTTCATGAATCTATAACTTGAGATCCAAGAATATTTAGGAGAAGTTGTGTAAAGCAATGCTGTAGATATCATGGAGATCTACAACTTTCATGTTGAAAAGCTTCTTTTGAATCATCTTATATCTTGGTGAAAGAATGGCATGAAGTGATGAAATTATCATGTATAAAAACACTTAGAAAATTTCTAAGTCTTGGAAATCTTGACTTTTCAAGTTGACTTTTAACTTTCTTGACTTCTTGATGATCAAGCTTGCTATTTTTGAATGTCTTGATGAATTTTGATATTTGAAACTTAATGTTGACCAAAAAGTCAGAGTTTGACTTTTGGTGCTACAATTGACTTTTTCACCAATACGAATGATTTTAGGTCATCTGATCTGTTGACTGAGCCAAAATGCAATCCAAGACCTGAAACTTGACATGAGAAATCTTGAGAGTCCAAAATGATCCATGAAAGTCTAATGGGGCATCAAAAGTCCATTTTTCCTTGTGCAAACTCAAACCTTAATTTTCAGTCATCAGTGCTTGAGGAGATGTCTTGAGTTGATCAAGCTTAGTGCAGTCTTGAACCAAACAAGATCTTGTGAGGTATTAATTGAGAAATGAGAGGGAAAATTTTGGGGTACAACAGCTTCCCTGTTCAATCTTCTTACACCTGAAGAGTTAGATTGTTAAATATGTCATTCGTGACTTAAAGGTGGAAGATGATTGAACACTAGAGTGCCCATAAATTTGCACTCGATGATGTTGTGGTTGATTGTATAAGGAATGGGCTTAAATATTCTATTTGGAGAAATGATGGAATCTTGTTGGAGATGGGCTTGTATATGCCATCCAAGAATGCTCGTTGAATTGTAATTTGTAAGCTGAAAGAATGAGTATCAGAATTGCATCCATGTCTGCAGTGTATCTGAGCTGTATCTGAAAGCTGAATTTGAATGAGTGTCAGGATGGTATCCATATCTGGAGCGTATCTAAACTGTATTTGAATGAGTATCAGGATGGCATCCGTATCTGGTGTGTATCTGAACTGTATCAAAAGGTTGAATCTGAATGAGTATCAGGATGGCATCCGTATCTGGAGCGTATCCGAAATGTATCAAAAGGTTGAAATTGAATGAGTATCAGGATGGCATCCGTATCTGGAGCATATCTGAACTGTATCAAAAGGTTGAAATTGAATGAGTATCAGGATGGCATCTGTATCTGGAGCGTATCTGAATTGTATCCGAAAGCTGAATCTGAATGAGTATCAGGATGGCATTCGTATCTAGAGCGTATCTGAACTGTATCTGAAAGTTTGATCTGAATGAGTATCAGGATGGCATCCGTATCTGGAGCGTATCTGAACTGTATCAAAAGGTTTAATCTGAATGCGTATCAGGATGACATCCGTATCTGGAGCGTATCTGAACTGTATCAAAAGGTGGAATCTAATTGAGTATCAAGATGGCATCCGTATCTGGAGCGTATCTGAAAGTTGAATCTGAAAGTTGAATCTGAATGAGTATCAGGATGGAATTTGTATCTGGAGCGTATCTGAACTGTATCTGAAAGCTGAATCTAAATGAGTATCAGGATGGCATCCGTATCTGGAGTGTATCTGAACTGTATCTGAAAGGTTGGGTTGTTTGAGCTGGTTGAGTAGATATTTGTCCTGTCTGGTTTTAGGTATTAATCCTTGACTTGAGAAAGATAGTTTTCCTAGCTTCTTATAGGTGTTAATTTGGAACTTGAAAAGGTTGGTCGACGAGATAGTTGTCCTGTCTGGTTTCAGGTATTAATATCTGACCTGAGAAAGAAAGATAGTTTTCCTGGCTTGCTACAGGTATTAATCTTCAATCTCTTCATGTAAATAGTTTTCCTGGCCTTTTACAGGTGTTAATCTACAATCAGTCGTCCACAAATAGTTTTCCTAGCTTGCTACAGGTATTAATCTGGAACTTGAAAAGGTTGGTCGACGAGATAGTTGTCCTATCTGGTTTCAAGTATTAATCTCTGTCCTGAGAAAGAAAGATAGTTTTCCTGGATTTCTACAGGTATTAATCTTCAATCTCTTCATATAGATAGTTTTCCTGGCTTGTTACAGGTATTAATCTATAATCAATCATCCACAGATAGTTTTCCTAGCTTGCTATAGGTATTAATCTGGAACTTGAAAAGGTTGGTCGACGAGATAGTTGTCCTGTCTGGTTTCAGATATTAATCTCTGACCTGAGAAAGAAGGATAGTTTTCCTGGCTCGCTACAGTTATTAATCTTCAATCTCTTCATGTAGATATTTTTCCTGGTTTGTTATAGGTATTAATCTACAATTAGTCGTCCACAGGTAGTTTTCCTGGCTTGCTACAAGTATTAATCTGGAACATGAAAAGGTTGGTCGACGAGATAGTTGTCCTGTTTGGTTTCAGGTATTAATCTCTGACCTGAGAAAGAAAGATAGTTTTCCTGGCTTGCTACAGGTATTAATCTTCAATCTCTTCATGTAGATAGTTTTCCTCGCTTGTTACAGGTATTAATCTATAATCAGTCGTCCCCAGATAGTTTTTCTGGCTTGCTACAGGTATTAATCTGGAACTTGAAAAGGTTGGTCGACGAGATAATTGTCCTGTCTGGTTTCAGGTATTAATCTCTAACCTGAGAAAGAAAGATAGTTTTCCTGGCTTGCTACAGGTATTAATCTTCAATCTCTTCATGTAGATAGTTTTCCAGGCTTGTTACAGGTATTAATCTACAATCAGTCGTCCACAGATAGTTTTCCTAGCTTGCTACAGGTATTAATCTGGAACATGAAAAGGTTGGTCGACGAGATAGTTGTCCTGTCTGGTTTCAGGTATTAATCTATGACCTGAGAAAGAAAGATAGTTTTCCTGGCTTACTACAGGTATTAATCTTCAATCTCTTCATGTAGATATCTTTCCTGGCTTGTTACAGGTATTAATATATAATCAGTCGTCCACAAATAGTTTTTCTGGCTTGCTACAGGTATTAATCTGGAACTTGAAAAGGTTGCTGGTAGCCATCTGTTGATTGACCTTTTTTTTCTTGAAAAAGGTAAAACTTTAGTTGTATGCAATGTCATGATGTATGAAATGCATGATGTCATGATGTTCTCAAAAATAAATGAGATTGTGTCGTATGCACTTTATCATGTATGTAAATAGGAGGTATGAAATGTGAAATGTTTATGAATGTATTTTCGTCTGGGAAAATAAATCCTTGACAAATGTCAGGGAGTTTCTTAAATCCTAGACTGCTGTTGAAGAGTATGTGTGTCTTTAAACTTTGCTTAGAATGTTTCCACCGGGGATTCCTGTTTTGTTGTTTGAGGAGAACTCCGCTGGGAAATATTGAAAACTCTGTGGGGAGTATGTTTATTCCTGCTTGGGAAAAGAGTTCAGGAGTCTAGGTTGTCCGTTACTCTACTGGGGAGTCGAAGTTGAACTGATATCTGGTCGGGTCCAGGTTCCATAGTAACTTGGTGGGGATTGTAGAGTAGTCTACCGGGGAAGAGGAGTTGTGGTCCTTTGATTTGTAGTAGAGAGGCTAACCTCAAGCTTGGGGAATCCTTCCGTTGGTTGGGGAAATAAACCCAGTTGCCAGTTTTTCTAGAGAGGTGATGACTTCGTTGGGGAAAGTCCTCGAGGAATCTTGAGATTTTCCCAGTTGGAGAAAGGTTTCCAGAGATTAAACTCTTACTAGGGAATCATCTTATGAGAAGGATTTTGGGGAGATTTGTCAATTCCCCTAGCAGCTAGTGTTTGTGGCACTGCCAGGAAATGTTTGATTGTACGTAACCCTTTGATGAAATTGACGTTCAATGCCCCAAGTGACGAAGATGGAGACCCGCCCCTAGTTACTCTGCAATTCTTGAGAGATTTCTTGGAATCTTGACTGGACTTCCCCAAGTGTGCTGGATAGTGACATGTCATGCCCCCTTGTTGATAGGAGATTTTTCAATGGAAGTGTCATCCTTCTTGAATTGATTTTGTTCACTGAGAGAGCTTTCGTTCATCGGATATTCGTTGTGTGGATTTCTCCGCTGTCAAATAAATAGCCATATGCAAACAATGATATTCAAGTAATGCAAAGTTTATGCTTGTCTTGAAGTTTTGAAAAATGCGTTTTTAGCAAGTAAATAAGTTTTGTAAGAAAAATTCAACTCAAGATTTTGAGTAAAGCCTTACAGGAGTCGGGATACCTTTTGTAACAATATGCTTTCAAACTAACCCATGCTTCAATTAGGACTTTTGAAGGGTTGTAACGTGGCTTGGTTCACGGTTTAAGAAACAGAGGATAAAGGCTCAAAGTGTATTTGTACCCACCCGCTCTTTGTGACGTTCTTCAGTCCTAAACTCAATTAATTGTGCATTTGTACTCCAATTGAGTCTGGAATGACGTTTTGGTGATGGTTCAGACATGTTAAGTTTATCGGAAGGCATTCATTTTTTTTCCAACCTTTTTCACGTTGTTGAGGATTTGTAGTGATCTCTTTTTGATTTGTTATCCCTGATTTTTGCCTGATTATTCTTGTTTTGATATTACAGTCAGCGGAATGCCCTAGTTTTCTTAAGTCTCCTTTGTAGGTTTTGACTTAGTGAGCTTTTCTTATTGAGAGATAATGATTGCCTATGTGATAGGGAACCATCACCGTCTTTTGATTGCAGAGGAATATTTTGATGTCATTCGTTGTATTACGAGATGAGAGTTTGCGGTTTGAACGCGCATTTGAATTAACTGAGAGACTACCCAGCCCCAGCGGCCCCGTATTCTCCTTGACTACTCAAGGGCTAACAGTACCAAAAAATGTGTCACACTAATGTAGCCATTGCTTCAACCATGTCGGTATACCCCACACAGTTTCCACAATCTATTGCTACTTACCTAAAAGGTGCCCCAGATCCGGGTAGAGGATCAAAACAAACCTAAACAAGGACCCATAAATGTAAAGCAAGCAAGTCACACAAGGAAAGCGGGTAAATGTGATCTACCCCTAAGGTAACCCCACTTTTAAGTTTATTCCCCAGCAGATTCGCCAATAATGTAATACGGTGGGAGAACTGACTTGGTGTTTTGTGTTTGATCGCAATTGTTGCCCAGCAGAGTGTTTGATAGTTTGAGTTTGATGATTTTTCTCCATGCCCCAAAATCTTCTGGGTGTGTTGTCCAGCCCCCTTAGATGTGTTATAGAGCCTCTTATTTATAGATGAAGTTGGTTGAGGTTTAGGAGGGAAAATAAAAGAATTTTAACAAATTGGGTATAATGTCTTTGTAGCTTTCGAGGGGCAGTATTTATATGCTAAATTGGTGCAAATACAGGAGCAGTGTAGCAGAACTGCTGTGCAGCAGTTTTGGAGCGTTATGGCCAGTGCATTAGGCTTGGACTTGCAACAAGCATCTTTGAATATTTCATCTTTTCGTTTTGACTTCATAAGTCCAACCTTCGACCAGATCCTCTCTTTAGACAATAATATGTGCCTTTCGAATGGGCCCTTTTTGTGCATTCTTCGAAGGATCCAAATGTGTGGACCTTAAATGGGTCACTAAAATATGCCCTTCGAATGGGACATACATGTATGTCTTACAGGTCCTTCGAATGGGCCACCAAACATGTCCTTCGAATGGGACATCCAGGTATGTCTTGCAGGTCCTTCGAATAGGCCACCAAACATGTCCTTCGAATGGGAAAACAATTGTGTGTCATAGTGTAGAAATTACGTGTTAAAGATTTTCAAGGGTGGAATCGAAGCAAGCTATTTCAAAAGGAGATATTATCCATTCGAAACAAGTATGAAAATAGCCAATGCATGAGGGAAGTTCCTGCCTTGTGATTTGAAACAAGTAGGAAAGAAGCCTTTGCTTCCTGGATCGAAACAAAGATTGTAAGGGGCCATTGCTTTATGAATCAAAGCAAACATGTAAGGGGTCATTGCTTCAATCGAAGCTTGCATGCAGAAGGCCACTTGCTTTGTGAATCGAGGAACACTTTCAGAAGGTCATTTCCCTCTTAATCGAAAGGGAACAACATTAAGCCACTAACTTCTGACTCGAAGGGAGTTTTCAAGAGGACCTTGTCTTCTGAATCGAAGGAAGCCTAGACGCCTAATCGAAGGATGAATCAAGCTTGCTCGAAAGAAGCCTGGATGCCCAATCGAAACTAGAATGAATCGAAGGAAGCTTGTTTTTCTTCAAAAAATCTTTTTTATCCGCTTTTCCCTTTTTTCTGCTTTATACTTGCGAAAGCTTTGAAAATACTTGAGAAAAGAGAGGGCAAATTTTGGGGTACAACAGATGATAAAAAAACTCAAATGCATGAGTGGATTTGAATTTGGGTGTTGGAATCTTTAAATGTGCAACAATAGTGGTTTCTTGTTGATTTTGAGTTTGAGAGTGTTTGAAGGCTTTTGAAATTATCCATTAGCTTGCAAATGAACTCTATATTTATAGAGAAAAGGTTTGAGGGCAATGGCTGATCAGATTTGAAAGATAACATGTTATGGTTTGGTTGCTTAGTTTTGAAGTAACTTTGAAGAACATGGTTCCAATTCAATTTAGGGTGGTTAACATGCTTAGAGATGTTGCTTCTGGTTTTGACATTGTGTGTGTGCAGAAGAAACAATTGAAAGGCTCAAGGAGAGTGGACTTTGTGATTAAAGTCACTTTACAAGAATGGAAGTGTGATCTTTTTTTCCTTAAATGGCAAGTAAGCTTGGACAAAGCTTGAATCACTTGGATAATAGCTCAAAAGCAAGTGTAATCTTCTAATTAGGGAGATATTTATGGGTTTAGAGGTCTGCAAAGTGAGATTATGCAGCATGGTGTGAGATTTGGCCATATGTTCATCATAAAATGACCTATAATTCAAGAATTAAATGCCAACTTCATGCCTTTGAAAGTTCTAGCTCAAGCATGATAAATTTGTGTTCTTGGAAATTTTGGAAAGCTTGAAACATTTTCTATAACTTTCATGTTGACCACTTTGGCTAAATCAAATGGGAACTTGGTGGAAATTGGCTAAGAAGTTGAGATGAAAAACTGACCAAAACTTGTTGGAAAATTTTGTAAGTGTTAGATAAAAAATACCACAACTTCACGGGCTCATATCTCTTAATCCAAGCACTTTTTGAGGATCATCACACATTAAAAAATTTGTATAATTCATCAATCCCTACAACTTTCATGTTGAAAGTTTTCCTTGAATCAACTTGTATCTTGAGGAAACTTGCTTGTGAAGTTAGTGTTTTTTAGGTACAAAACACTTGAATTTTTTCTAGGTGTTTGAAAATCTTGAATTTTACTTTTGTTGAATTTCTTGATTCTCTTGATTCTTATTGACAAAGTTTGATAGTTTTGAATGTCTTAATGATTCTTGATTTTTGAATTCCAATGTTGACCAAAAAGTCAAAGTTTGACTTTTGGTGATTGTTGACTTTTCATTAATTGGTTCAATTCCTCAACTAACAATCACTTGTATATTTGGAAATGTCTTGAGACATGTAATTAGGTAAATATGTTGTATTTGATTCCTTGAGATCTTGCTCTAAGCCATTAGGTCATGCACTATGCCAACAGTCAATGATCAGTCATCTTCAGTCAAAACTCTAATTTGGGTAATTTTTGACCTTTGATGATTTGAGGGATTTCCTTGAGGAATCATTGTCAACCCTTGATCAAATGATGAATATCACCTCAAAATATTGATGTTGACAAAAAATCTTGAAGTTTGACTGTATGTTTGACCACAATTCACTTTTTACCCAATGCAGTTAATTTTCAGTCATCTGAGCAATTGACTGGGAAAATTTGTGATGCAAGGCTTGAAACATGACATGAGCACTGTTGAGGACCTATGATGAACCATGAAAGTCATTTGAGACCTTTGTAAACCAATCTTCTTTGATAAGCACCAAACCTTAGTTGAATACCCTTGCTTAGGAGGTGGTTTTGACCAGTCAACTCTTGAGTAGTTTTGAGAAAATGGGGACCTCATGAGAATGTTTTGAAGAAAATGAGAGGGGAAATTTTAGGGTACAACAGTTTCCGCTGTTCAATCTTCTTAAACTTGAAGAGTTAGATTGGCGTATCCACCATTCGTGACTTGAAGGTAGAAGATGATTGAACACTTAAGTGCCCAGAAATTTGCACTCGCATGTGCCCAAAGTAATGTTGTTGGTTGATGTAATACTGGGAATAGGCTTAAAGATTCCATTTGGAAAGGTGATGAGAGTTTTCAGAGATGGGCTTATAGATGCCATCCAAAGTAATTGTTGATAGAGCTTTAGACTAAGTATGCGCTCGACTTCAACTGAAAGAAGTATTAGAACAAATCTAAGCTCGATTTAAACTGAGCCAGAAGAGGTCTTTTTTATTTAACTGGAAGAAGTGTCAGAATAAATCTATGGTCGATTTAATCTAAGCCAGAAAATGTCTACTAGAAGAAGTATTTGAATAAATCTATGGTCGATTTAATCTGATTCAGAAGATGTCTATGCCTGTCTTTAACTGGAAGAAGTATCAGAATAAATTTATGCTCGATTTAATTTTAGCCAGAAAAATATCTACTAGAAGAAGTATCATAACAAATTTACGCTTGTAATACGATGGAAGAAACGACTGTTATACTGCTTTTGCATTTGTATTCTCAAATGTTGCGGTAAGAAAGAGTCGCCACTGACTTTTCTTTTATCCAACAAAGGAAAGGGTGAAAAGAATAGAAAAAAACCTTTCGAGATTATTACTGAGTAAGGGGGGTAGATTATGGAAAGGGAAGGTGTTAGTACCCTTTCCATCCGTATTTATCTACAGACTCTTAGATGCTAGCTCATTTGAAAGATACCTTGTGCTTTGTGTGTTTTGAAAAAGTATTTTTGAAAGCACCTTAGTGCGGAGAACTTTTTAATGTTTCTCGGAATGGTATAGAATGTATACAAAGTGTTTGAAAATGTTTTTGAAAGAAGTTTTGTGAAGTGTAAAAATTGTTTGAGCAAGCATCTAACAACTATCTACTTTACTCGAAAGGTTGTTATTTTCCTCTTTTCCTTTAGACAATGCTATCCTACTATTAGTGAGTAGGTATCCCTAGTCGTTGGATGTTTGAGGGACATTCGAAGGGACATTTATACAGTCACAAAGGCAACTGGGAAAGAAGCTTTATTAACTACCCTAGGGTTTTTAAGATCATATCGATGCAACGTTGAGAGGGTCATCGAGGGACTTATGACCTTTAAACTGGAGGGTAGCCACTAAAATCTCTCACGTTTTGAGAGATGTGACTGTTTTTCCGAAAGCAACCGAAGTGGGATACCCTAGAGATGCGGTAAGCAATTGTGTTGTATTCAGTTTTTTTGTCTTGTGTTAAGTTTGCTAGCGTTTTGTTTATTATTCTTGCCATATAATCCTATTAGTCATGCATCTAAACAGTTAATAGTTTGCAGTAATTAAAAGTACAGAAATATAAATCTAGCTATTATAAGGCTTCAGGGAGGGGAATTATTTACATGTCCAAACTTTGGGAAAAAATAAAGAAAACAGTAAAGTAAAAGTCCTAATTATAGTCTATTACATCCAGTAGACAGTTACAAAAATATGAAAATAAAATACGAAAGGTAATAACGCGCACGAATAGAAAAGACGTCTAAAAACCCTAAGGCAATTCTAGGTTAATAAAGAGATCTTTTTGTTTATTTTTATTTAAGAAAATGGTTAAGTTAAAATTAGACTAATTAACCTAAATCTAGACTTAAAGAAAAATAGAAATAATTAAAGAAAATTGAAACTAATTAAAAGGAATTAATTCTATTTTTTTTTGTATTTTTATTATGGAAAGAAAGAAATTAAAATGAATTAAATCCTAGGTCTAATTAATTTTAATTAAGAAAGGAGGTTAAAATGATTAATTAATTAATTTACAAAATTAGTTTAATTAATAAAAATACAAACCTAATATTTTTTTGTGATTTTTCTGATTTTTATATTATAATTAAAAAATGATTAAAAGAAATAAATAATTAAAACAAATAAATAATTAAAACAAATAAATAAAAGAAATATGAAAATGGGTCTGATAGGAAAAGAAATAGAGGTTGCGCTGGATCCAGTAAGGGGATCCTTTGAGAGTGCATGATGAGTTGCACGTCTGGGTGTATTGGATCTGGATGCGTTGGGATCTCATGGTGAGGATCAGAGGATGTATGGTGCACGCGTGGGACCTGCCAGCATTGGATCTGCAAATGAATTATTAGAGAAAACAAAATGCATGACTTGTGTATCAAACCCAAGTCTCCTCCTTGCACACATACCTGCCTTACCACTCAGCCACTTGTTCATTCATTGATACAAACGAAAAGACAATATAATATACAAAATCAACAAAAATTCAAATTTCTCAAATGCGCACCAAATGTATTTTAAATGGACCAATGAAGAGAGGATGTATATGCTGTCGGAGTCAACGTTTTTCAGGGGTGCCAGAGTTAAACTCCAGTCACCCTCTCCGGTCAAACAAAAATCTCAAAACCTACAAAAGGAAAAATCAAAGCTCAAGATTTAGGCTACCCCCCTAAATAGGGGTCTTTCAATCCAACCATGGTGCTGGTTTAACCTGAACTGGCCTGTATCCTTGAGAACCAATCACGACTGGAATTTTCCCTAAAAATGGAAAAACTCCACCCTCACGCCAAAGCTTACATGTAATGGCTCTAAATAATCACAAACATTAGTATGAACACATATATGCATGTATGATCCATTTATTTTGCTTGAATAACGAAATTGGAGTCACGATAATCTTACCAATTAGAGCACTTGAAAATGATGGTTCTGGGCATGTTTCAGCTCAAGGGATGGCTGGAAATGAACCCTGGGAACCTCAGGAGGATGATAGGATCCCTGGAATGGGTTGAGTATGGTTGGAATTTGCTGTTTGAATTTCACAACTTTGAGATATTTTTGCAATTTTGTGGAGCTCTTCTCGGGTAATTTGTGTGTGTGTATGTGTGTGTGTGTGTAATGCTTGCAGGAAGACTATATTTATAGAGGAGATGGAGTGAAGGAGGAAACATGGAAAGAATCTAAGCCATGAAGCCATGATGAAAGCCATAATTCTCATTTTGAAAAATTGCCAAAAATGAGATTTCATGCCATGTTGAGACTTGAGTAAACCTGGACATGTTTTTGCACGAAATATGGGCCTCAAGGCCAACCCAACACACTAGCCCACATGTCCAAAACATTAACCTATTATTTTATGCATTTATTTTGTATTTATTTAATTTTAAATTAAACAAAAATCAAAATAAATGTAAATAAAATCAAAGGCATGAAAAAATGGATTTAGAAGTCCTTCATAATGTCATGAGAGTGTTTGAACCTAAAAAAGTTAGGACATTGACCTAAAAGTTCAAGTTTTCCCAATGCATAATCTTTGAATTTTCTCAAATTTTCCTAACTTGGGAAAGCCATAACTTGCTCAATTTTTATCTCTTGAAGATGATCTTGGACTTTTTGGAATGCCCAAGATGTCTACTTAAATCCCTATTTTTATTAATTTTGAATTTGAAGACTTTATCTTGATGTAAATGGTCTTGGAAAAAAGTGTCTTTTGTTGACTTTCTGAAAATGACCTATAATGTATGAGCTTGTATATTTCAAATGGTGCATTTCTTGAACTTGAGGATAAAATATAAGTTGTAGGGAATTGGATTCTATTCAAAATGAGCTTTTGTTGGGGCAAAATGGATGAAGTATGTGAAAATTATGCTTGGTCAAAGTTTGGTTGACCTTTCTTATAGAAAACCTAATTTAGCAATTCTTGACTTTTGATAAATTAAGAGAATTCCTTGAGGAATCATGATCAACCCTTGATAAAATGATAAATATAATTTCAAAATGTTGATTTTGACAAAAAAATCTTGAAGTTTGACTGTGTGTGGGTCACAATTGACTTTTGACCTAGTACAATTGATTTTCAAACATTTGGGCAATTGACTGAGCAAACTTGTGGTGCGAGGCATGAAATTTGGCATGGAAATCTTGAGGACATATTAGGGCCATGGAAAACACTTGATTCTTTTGGAGCTCACACATCTTGGTGAAAAGTTAAACCCTATTTGAAAAGCCATTGCTTAGGAGGGGAATTTGTCTGATCAATTCTTGGTCAACCTAGAGCAATTGAAGACCTTAATGAACATGTCTTGAGTAAAATGGGAGAGAAAGTTTTGGGGTACAACAACTCTTGATTTAATTTGATCCATAATATGTCTATGTGTCTCTTTAACTAGAAGAAGTATCAGAATAAATCTATGGTCGATTTAATCTGAGACATAAAATATCTACTGGAAGAAGTATCAGAGTAAATCCATGGTCGATTTAATATGAGCTAGAAGATGTCTTTGTTCGTCTTTAACTAGGAGAAATATCAGAATAAATCTATGGTTGATTTAATCTGATCTAGAAAAAGTATACTAGAAGAAGTATCAGAATAAATCTATGGTTGATTTAATCTGAGCCAGAAAATGTCTTTGTTCGTCTTTAACTGGGAGAAGTATCCGAATAAATCTATGGTTGATTTAATTTAATCCAAAAAAAGTCTACTGGAAAAAGTATCAGAATAAATGTATGGTTGATTTAATCTGATCCAGAAAAAGTCTACTGGAAGAAGTATCAGAGTAAATCATGGTTGATTTAATCTGAGGTAGAATATGTCTTTTTTTAGAATGATCCTCTGAGGAAATTGGTGAAATAGCCCTTTGTCAGATGTAGCCTTTGAGAAGACTGTCGGGTCACATAAGTAGTTGATGATGTTTGTTTGTTGATTAATTTTTCCTAAAAAGGTAAAGAGTTAGCTGTATGCAATGTCATGATGTATGACATGCATTGCATAATGATGTTTCTCAAAATAAATGAGGCTGTGCTATATGCGTTTCGTATGCATATGTTATGATATTGGTAAATGATGTATGAATGTGAAATGTTGTTGAAAATGTATCAACAGTTTCATATAACATCTTGCTAGGGAAATTAAACCCTGACTGGTGCTAGAGATGAAAAACATATGTAGTTTTCAACCTTGTCTAGGATGCTTCCGCTGGGGATTCCTGCATGCTGTTTGAGGAAACTCCGCCGGGGAATGTTGACTTCTGTTTGGGGAGAAGAGTTTAGGAACATTAGTCATTTGTCGCTCTACTGGGGAGTTTAATTCTTATATACCCTGATTGGGGATAAAAGAGATGGATAACCTTCCGACTCATCTAGGGAGTTTAATCCTTATATACCCTGACTAAGGATAAAAGAGATGGATAACCTTTTGATACGTCTGGGGAAGATAAAGTTGACTAATATCTGGTCTGGTTCCAAGTTTCATAACAACTCTATGGGGATAGTGACGACTTCACTGGGAGAGGAATTTTCTCGGTGATTTGTGGTGGAAACATACTCAAGCTGGGGAGATTGAACTCCTCTGGGAAAGTAAACCCTGGTGGGGAAATAAACCCCGTTGATAGAGAAATACTCTGCTAAGGAAACAAGCTCTACTGGAGAGAAGAAATCTGCATGGGTTTTACGGTTTTGGAGGAGTAAAATCGGTTGGGGAAGAGAACTTCCACGAACTGTACTGATTGGAACAAGATCATATTCTTTTATCTACTAGAGCAATCTGCCGGGAAAATTATGGGGAATGTATCTTCGTGGAAGATGAATTTGTGAAGATTACTCTGTGGGGATAATCTCATGGAAGTGACTCTGTGGTGATTTGTGGAAAACTTGAACATCATCCCAACTCTTAGAGTCTTGAATAAATGCTTATTCCTGTTCTTCTGCATATATTTATTAACAGTTAATAGTGTTCATATGCATATGTTCATTCAATTTTAATCATTGGATGTTTTTACAGACAAAACACAAAAATTAAAAAACAAAAAGTGTATTTATATTGATAGTTTGCCTATAAACGGGCGATTTCGTACAAAGAGACATAAATCTTAGTAAGAGGAAATTGTCGTGAAATGAAAAGAGTACAAAGTGAAAACATATAGCTATGTGGAAATGATCTCGTTGGGTTCTAACTCCACTGTTGCCCCTATGTCTTCGAACATCTCGTCTCTTGCTGTTGGAAAAAGTTGATTGAACTGATTTGTACCATTTGAACTTTTGACTTTGGTAACAAAGCTTGTTGTAAGTGACCCAACGGGACATAGTCGTACGCTTTAATCCCTAAATTTTTCCTGGATCGCCCTTTCGGGTTTTCAGTCCACCAGGATACCTTTTTTGCCCAAACCGCCTTTTCAAGTTTTTGACTTGTCAGGTGTACAATCTTTTATATATATCCCTAATTTTTACCTGAACCCTTTTGGTTCGCCGGGATGCCCTTATTTTTTCCTAGGCCAGTTGTTGTAACCTAAAATTTTCCCTCTCTTTTCTCAAGATATTTCTCATAAAGATCTTCAAAAGTTCAAAGCTTGCACAAGTATCGACTAGGTGAAGCCATCTCCTCAACACTGATGCCTCAAATTAGGGTTTGAGTTTGCGCAAAGACAGTTGGACCCCTAACATTTCAAATTATTTTCATGGAACATTATGGACCCTCAGGATTATTTCTGTACAATTTCAAGATTGGATCACAATTCCCGAAGAGAACCGTTCAAATCATCAAAAGGGAAAAATGGTCAAAATTAGGGTTTTGACCGAAAATGACCAATCTTCGATTTTGACCTAGTACATGATTTACTGGTTTGAAACATTGATTTAAAGAATCCAAATATGTCATTTTGACCTAATCGCATATTTCAATTCATCTCCCGAGATCAGTGGATTGATAGACAAAATTCAGTCAACTGGTGGAAAAAAGTCAATTGTACACTAAAAAGTCAAACTTTGACTTTTTGACCAAAATTGAGTCCCAAAAATCACATTTCATCAAGACATCCAAAATATGAAATTTGATCATCAAAAATAAAGGAAGTTAAAGGTCATTATGGAAAGACAAAATTTACAAGACTTAGAAATTTTTCTAAGTGTTTGTATACTTGTTAAATTCATGGCTTCATGACATCCTTTCATTACAATTCAGAATGTGACAAATAATTCAAATTATTACAAGGTTGCATTTTTTGCAAATTACAAATCCTAAAGCTTTGTCTTGTTTGAATTTTTTCCTTTGACTCAAAACCTTGTCATTATGCTTTGTCTTTGTTACAATCTGCATAAATTGATCCACAAACCATATTTTGTACCATGCTACAATATGCTGCCAAGCCCAAGCATGCTTACTACAAGCTCAAAATCATGTTTAGAAGACAACCTACTGTCCTGAGAAAAACAACCCATCTATGCTATCTCTAAACACTTCCATAACACTCTAAAACTGAGCAAAACAGTCTTGCTATGCTATCTCTAAACACTGCCAAAACACTCCAAAACTGCTGCAAAACAGCCCTACTATGCTGCTCCTAACCCAGTCCAAGACTGTATTATCTCAGCCCCATATTTGCACCAAATTAGCACATAAGAGCTGCATCAAAAATCTATGAAGACAGCATACCAAAAAAGTTCAAATTGTTATTTGTTTCCCTCCCAAAATCCCAGCAAAACTCATCTACAAATAGACTGTTTTCATAACACACAAAAGGTTGGCTTTTAGAGAGAAAAAGAGAGAACAGAAAAAACAACATTCTTTGTAAACTCTTCTCATTTCAAAAAATACCCTTGCTCATACTCATCTTTATTCTCAATCACAAAAACATAACCTTGATCCATTATTCCATCTTACAAACTCTCCCATAAATCAACCAGCCAAACACTTCACATCACATAGAGATTTTTCAAACATAAAAACAGTTTTGTGGTGCCATTATCTTCCCCTTCCAAACACAAAAACAGTACTGTACAACTTGGTTAGTTTGGTGTGGTTCAAACAGCTTGGAACAACTTCCTAGAAGTTCATTAAGGCCCTCACAGCTTCTTGAGAAGTATTCAGACTCAAAACACTAGGTGCAGTCTCAAGGTAAGTCTTCTTGACTTTTCATTTTTCATACATCACTAATTATTTATTCTTGAAGATAAAATATAGTAATCATTGGCCATTTGAGCTAACCATTTGCTTGCTATTCATTTTTTATCAATCACATACTGGGAACTGACCTGTATACACCATAGAATGGTGATAGAGGAGAAAACCTACAGCATGAGTCGACACATACCCACATGAGTCGACTTATTCTAGTGACAAAACAGGGTATGAGTCAACGCATGGCCTTATACATAGACTCATACTGTTATCCAGGCCCCAAAACAGAAGGATGAAAGGTGCATGAGTCGACACAAAACGCGTATGTGTCAACACAAACATGTGCATGAGTCGACACATCCCTTTATGCATCGACTCATACTGAGTTGATTTTGTTTTACAGGAGCAAGAAGAGTTATGTATCGATGCATAGCAGCATGTGTCGACACATAATAGTTCAAAATGCAATTTTTCTTTCTTTTTACAATGTCTTTACGTTTTTCACAGATTTTCTTCATTGTTGTCCATTTATTCGATATGGTTGTAATGATTAAAGCTTCTACTTCATCCCCATTTGTAAATTGTACCCCCATCCCCCTAATGATGTAATAGGGTAGGATTTTAATTTCCACAAATTTATTGCTTTTCATATAATTGTTAGTAATTAGGGTGTGTGGCAAGATAAAATTAACTGTTAGAAAACCCTAATCTCAAAGACAATGCATGCAATCAAACACACTATTCACACGTGCACCTCTAGAGTAACCTCGCTTGTTGCCTCAGAAAATAGTCATGTCCCTCGAATATGGGCGCTTTAGCAAAGACCCTCGATATAAAAAGATCGTAGCCCCTCGATGACCCTTCGATGTTGCCTTCGGTAAACGATCTAGTCCCTTACAAAAATCGCTAAAGCGTCTCATAAGTTGCCTTCTATGACTATACGATTGACCCACGCTCGTCTCTCCACATCTAATGATGGGGCTTCTTACCAATCAATGATAATATAGCAACATTCAAAGGAGGAGGAAAAGAACAAAGAGCTTTTGATTAGGTAGGACGCTCGTAGTTGCTTGCTCACAAATGAAAAACATTTCCACACTTACACTTTCAAAACATCTTAAAAAAACATCTCTTTGAACTATTTTCAAAACCAACACTTTGTATACATTCTTATAGAGACGAGAATCATTACAAAGTTTGCCGAAAAAAAGGCGTTTTCAAAATATTTTCAAACTTACACTAATCACAAACACATTTCACACAAAAGCATTTTTTCAAAGTGATCAAGCAACTAAGAGCCCGTAGATAACTATGGATGAAAAGGGTGCTAAAACATTCCCTTTTCATAACCTACCCCCCGAACTCAAGAAAAATATCTCGAAAGGTCTTTCCTGTTCTTTTCACCCTTTCCTTTATTGGATAAAAGAAAATTTGGTGGCGACTCTTGCTATCCGCAACATTTGCGATAAAACGCAAAACACCCAAGTCAGTTCTCCCACCGTATTACAGAACTGACGACTCTGCTGGGGAAATCTCAAAAGTAAGGTTACCTTAGAGCTAGATCACTTTTAATTTCTTTCATTGTTTAACTTACTTGATTTACATTACGGGTCCTTGTTTGGGTTTGTATTTATCCTATACCCGGATCGGGGAACATTATTAGGTAAGTAGCAATAGATCATGGAGATTGTGTGGGGTATACTAACATGGTTGAAGTGATGTCTACGTTAATGCGACACATTTTTTGGTACCGATAGCCCTTAAGTCTAGTCAAGGAGAATACAGGGCCGCTGTGTGGTGTCATGAAGCACTAACTGACCTTAGAACATTTAATTGAACAACTTGGCCATTAGGGAGTAGTGAGATAGTTGGCTTTGGTGTAATTTGAAGTTGGTTGATACTCGATACTACGCTCATTGAGATTGGACTTTCGGGATATTTCAGTCACCAATAAAGAGGCTTACACTGAAACAATGCCTGATGAAGAAAGATCAGTGATATTGAGATTCCCTAGAACCCGATTACTTTCTAGGATAGGTTGAACCAACTATACTTCAAGAGGGTACTTACCTATGAACCTCATGCAAGACTTAACATAAGGACTTATTTGCTTTGTGTGTATATGTTTGTTTGTACATAACATTATGACATCATACCATGGCATTTTGCACTAACCATTTCAAGGACCTAGAGATTTATCTTTGTCTTGTTTTGTAGGACATGGCTCCCACTCGCAGGAATATTGTCCAAATCAACCTCGTCAAAATGCCTCATCAACTTAAGTAATTAGCATCAAGGGTCCCCAATGATTCTCCATTCACCAAGAAATACGGTCATCTCGTCAACTTGGTTACAACAAGCTTTGAAGAGTATATGGTGAAAGTACTATTCCAATTCTTTGACCCTAAACACCATTGCTTTACCTTTCCTGATTACCAACTTGTGCCTACAATGGAAGAATTCTCTCAACTCTTGGGAATTCCTATTCTTGATAAACTACCCTTCAACGGTATTGAAAGAGACCCGAGACCTAAAGAGATTGCTCGAGCTCTATATTTACCTCGGTCCGACGTTGTAGCCAATTGGGAAACAAGAAGTGGTGTCAAAGGTTTTTTATCCAAGTTTTTGTTTGAGAGGGCTAAATATTTTTGGGATGCTCTGGATTTACAAGCCTTTGAATAAGTGTTGGCTCTTTTCATATATAGGATGGTTCTATTTCCCAATCCTGACCAACTCATAGATGTGAATGCAATAAAAAAATTTCTATCTCGCAATCCAGTGCCTACTTTACTTGGGGATATCCTGCATTCTCTTCAAAATCTCACCATGAAGAGAGGAGGACTTCTTATGTGTTGCACTCCCCTGTTGGCTAGGTAGTTTATTTCGCACCTACCTCGATATGTTGTGAAGAAAGATCAAGGCTTAAGATGGTCTAGTAGGTTGATGTCACTCACACATTCTAATATTTATTGTTGTGCTCGATCTATGGAGGATATTACTATTATTGACCGTTGTGGGGAATTCCCTAATGTCCCTCTATTTGGAATTAGGGGAGGTATTACCTACAATCCTTGTTTGGTTTTGCGAAAGTTTCAATATGCTAGGAGGGATGGCCCTCATGATGCACTTGTCTAAGGAATTTCATTCGACTACGAGAAAGATGTCCAAGGTTATCGTTAGAGATTCATACGAGCTTGGGGCATGGTTAACAAGGTTTATAGCAAGATGTTGGGGCATAAGAACTCAATTCCTTTGGAGCCTTATCTCAAGTGGGTGTGAACTTGCACCCAAAACCTCATGATGTCTTATGAAGCCATCCTACCTATCATCATGGAGCCTATTGCCAAAGGAGATGTTCCATATACTATCCTTTATCCTGATATGCCTGCTTCTCTTGAAGATTTGAAAAGAGCTTGGATTCAGCTAAAGAAGGAGCAAGACACCTTTGAAGCCCATTTTTATGAAAGCGAGAAGAGGAGATTGGAGCTCATGAGACAAATTCATGAGGAGAGGATCCTGAATGCCTATATCTCTCCAAAGAGGAAGCATCCATAGGAAATTTGAGCCATTGTTATTGTATTGTAGTTCATTTTGTTTTTTTTTGTTTCAATGTAATCCCAAGAGGCATGTTGTAATCAATTTGAACTTATTAATACAATTAATGTTTGTTCCCTTTTTTCTAAACAAAATTAAATCTTCTAAGTCCTTGAAATCATTTGCATACGCATTTTCATGCATCATAACATAAACAGGTTTTCACAACAGGTTTCCTTATCTTTCTACTGTTTATTTTAGTAAGATGGCTATTGAAAAAACTGTGAAGGACTTGCAAGCGCATAATTCCCAGTTCCAAGAGACCTTGCTGACCCTGGCTAAGGGGAAACAAGAGCTGATGACTATGCTAGTAGCCAAGAAGAAAACCAAAAAGAAGGCCCTCATCAACATGGGTAAAAGGTTCAAAGGTCCGGTTCATTAGGTACAAATAGTCGAAGAGTCATCAAAGGAGGACAAAAATCAAGACGAAGAGGCAAGGAGCACCCGTGCTAGGGGTGCCAATAATCAAGCTTCCGAAGACGAAGACTACTTTGATAAACAATATTGTGATACGGTGGGAGAACTGACTTAAAGGTTTTGCGTTTGATTGAAAATGTTGTGGTTAGAAAGAGTCGTCACCGACTTTTCTTTTATCCAAAAGGAAAGGTGAAAAAGCACAGGAAAGACCTTTGAGATTATTTCTTGAGTTCGCGGGGTAGATTGTGAAAAGGGAAGGTATTAGCACCCTTTTCATCCATGGTTATCCATGGGCTCTTAGTTACTTGCTAGATCACTTGCTTTTTTGTTTGAAATTGTGCTTTGTGTGGTTTTTTGAAAGTATTTTCTAAAGAGGCCATTGTTTAGGCAATCTTTGTAATGATTCTTGTTTGTAAGAATGTATACAAAGATGTTTGATCTTTTGAAAATGTTTTCAATTTTGAAAGATGTTTGAAAGTGTATGTGATTGTTTTGAAAATAGAAAGGATGTTTGTTTTGAAATGGAGCAAGTAATTAGGAGCAATCTACCTACTCAAATGTCTTTCTTGTTCATTTTTCTTTTCCTTTGACATTGTTGTCTTACCATTGATTTGGTAAGCAACCCTATCTTTGGATGTAAACGGGACAGGCGTGGGTCATCGTATAGCCATGATTAGCAATGTTGCAAGGTATCTTAGCATTCTTTTTGAGGGACTAAGATCATTTGTAAGACAACTTAGATAGCGCCATCGAGGGTCTATGATCTTGTATTTTTGCTTGTTTTTGGCTAAGATACCTTACATGCGTAATATGGTCATTTTGTATAAGGCAACCAAGTGGGATAACCCTAGGGGTGCTTGTGTGCAAATGTGTTGATTTACATGCATTGATTTGTCTTTGAATTAGGGTTTTCTATTTGGTCGGTTTTAATCTTTCCATACAAAACCCTAATTACTAACATTTGTATATAAAGCAATAAATTGCGGGAATTAAAATTACTACACTATTACATCATTTAGGGGAGGGGTGTATAAATTACAAATGGGGATTTGCAAGAAAATAAATCTATTTATCTATTACAACCATATTGAATTGCATAAATATACAAGGAATGAAATGAATATAATATACAAGTATAAAAGGAAAAGAAATTGACTTATTTTAGATTTTTGTTAAGAAAATGTTTTGGCCTTAATAAAACTAAAGGGTGATGATCAATTGGTCCAAATTAAATTTAAGGAACTAAAACTAATTTTTAAAAGAAATAAAATTGATTTAGAAAAGTATTTTTTAGGTTTTTTTTGTGAATTTAATTAAAATACAAAAAGGTTAATTAACCAAAATAATCCTAGGTTCTAAATTTATTTTAATTTTAAAGAAAATAATAAAATAATATATAATAGTCAAAATTTATTATCTAAGTATATAAAAAAGAGGAATTAATTTATTAAAGAAAAGTTTTTTATTTCTTTTGATTTTATAAGACAAAATAAACTAAACAAATGTAAAGATAAAAAATATTTTTGGATTTTTATTAATAACTATAAAAAATATTTATTAATAATAATAATAATAATAATAATAATAATAATAATAATAATATTAATAATAATAAAGATAATAAAGAAAATAAAATAAAAATAAAATATGAAGAGAAAATCAGGGAGGTGTGAAAATAGGACAGGGAGTTAGGAAACAAAAACAAAAAAAAAGCCAGGCCCAAAGGACCCAGCGCTTGCCAAACAAACAAAAAAAGGGGTCAGAAAATGTAAAAATGACAAAATGGTCTCGCTGGGGCTTGAACCCATGACCATGGGGTGAACATGCGCGCGCTTTACCACTGGGGTGGCTATACATCAGTTAACT
This sequence comes from Vicia faba, assembly GCA_948472305.1. Lineage (NCBI taxonomy): Eukaryota > Viridiplantae > Streptophyta > Magnoliopsida > Fabales > Fabaceae > Vicia > Vicia faba. The sequence continues at coordinate 486,154,794 of OX451738.1, read as the reverse complement.
TATATGAAATAATGAATACATAACACAAAATGCGCCCTGATTGTACTTCATCTTCAACCTCCAGCCAAAGGATTTGTAACTTGCTCATTTCTCAACCCTTTGCAAAAATGTAAACATGAAAATTGCACCATTTTGTCACACGAATCCAAACATATAAATATGATATACTATAAATCAAAGATGAATGAGAATTTTTAACAGTACCAAATTCTGACCTAAATATTTCAGAAAGTTCAAACTCAAAATTCTCCTAGCTCAAACAAAATAAATGAAATCTATGGACATGTACAACTTCATGGCAATGATGTCTACATTTTATCTTCACAAATGCAAGCCTAACAATGCCTAAGTAATGAGATAGAAGTTCAAGAAAAATACCTCAAAACTGGAAATCGTGAAATGGATTTGAGCTTGTTTCAGGCAGTGCTGATGATCAGGTTAGCTTCCTTGGACCTCTAGGAAGCTAATGCAATGGCTGGCTTGAGCTGAGGGTGGCTGAGGAGCTCTAGAGAAGTCAAGTTGCAGACCCCTATTTTTGAAAATGGAACTTGATGATGGAGGTGTTACAGTTGAGCAAATGGACTTTGGATGGTTTGTATTTGATGTTTAGAAGCTTTTGGAAGTGAAAGGCCAAAGAACGCACGAGGGGATTTGGAGTTTGGTATGTAAAGTCAGAATTTGCACAATAATGGTGTTTTGAGATAGTTTCTGGCTAGAGGGAGTTTGAGTGAGTTTAAGGGTCTTCTTGCTTGTGTCCTAGCTTACAAATAGTGCTTCTATTTATAAGCAACAAGTTTGGAGACTTGTTGTTGATCAGAATTTGAAATTACATGTTTATGCATAACATGTGAATTTTGAGAAAACAAGTTTCAATGCCTTGTGTACTTGATAAGATAGAGTGTTTATGCTTTAAACACACTTGCTTATGACTTTATAGATGAAGTGTGATCAGAGGGAACAAGTTAGAGGCTCAAGAATGGACTTTATGCATAAAGCTTGCTTTTCAAGAATGGTATTGTTAACTTTCTTCCCAAAATGGCAATGTGAATTGGATAAAGCTTAAATCACTTGTATTATAGCTCAAAAGTTTGTGTAATCCATTAATTATGAAGTGACAAAAAAGTTTGAGGCCTGCAAAGAAAATATTATGCAGCCTAACATTGATTTGGTTCATGTGTTCATCCAAAATGATTTGTAATTCAAGTGACAAAACCCTAATTCATCTCTTTGATTATCCCTACTCAAGAATAATCTCAAGGAGTTCTTGGACATTTTGGAAAGCTTCCAATGTGATTTACAACCCATATTTTAATTGCTTTTGAAGATTCCCCTTGGAACTATATGAAAAAGTGCCATGAAGTTAGGTCAAAATCCTGGCCAAATTTTACTAAGTGTTTAGTTTCATGACCCTATGTTCTTGAAATTATAACTTGAGATCCAAGAACTTTTGGAAGAAGTTGTGTGAATAAAAATTGTAGATTTCATGGAGATCTACAACTTTCATGTTGGGAGTTTCTCTTGAATCATCTTGTATCATGGTGAAAAATTGGTTAAAAGTTATGAAAAAAACATGAGGATTTGATCAAATTTCTTGAGGAATTGTGGTCCAAACTTGATCAAATGATATATATATATATATATATATATATATATATATATATATATATATGAGTCTAAAATGTTGATGTGGATACAAAATTATGGGGTTTGACTGTAAATTGGCCATGGTTGAGTTTTTCCCAATATATTTGATTTTTAGGTCAACTGTTCAATTGACTGAGCAAAAGAGTGACCCAAGGCTTGAAACTTGGCATGAGTAGTCTTGGGGGCCCATAATGATCCATGAAATTCATATGGGGCATTTGAAGTTCAAAAATCTTTGTGCAAACTCAAACCCTAATTTTGGTCAGCAGTGCTTGAGAAGGTGTCTTGAGCTGATCAACCCTAGTGCAGTCTTGAGTCAGGAGATCTTGTGAGAAAATTATTGATAAGTGAGAGGGAAAATTTTAGGGTACAATAAGTATCCTCTGGCTGAGGATAAATACAAGCAGATGGAGGATAAACTAAAGGTTGTTGAAATTCAAGCCGTGCCTGGCTTGGATTTTAGTGATTTGGGCTTAATACCTGGGGTCGTCATTCCCCATAAGTTCAAGATACCAGTATTCGCCAAGTATGAAGGGGTATCCTGCCTGAAACTTCACTTAAGGTCTTACATACGCAAGATACAATCGCACAGTACCGACAAAAAGCTCTGGGTCCATTTCTTCCAAGAGAGTCTGGCTGGGACTAAACTAGAATGGTTCTATCAATTGGAGGGTTCTGTGATACGGTGGCAGAACCGACTGTTATACTGGTTTGCGTTTCGCGTTTTTTGTTTGCAAAATGTCGCAGTAAGCAAGAGTCGCCACTGACTTTTATTTCATCCAATCATGGAAAAGGAAAAAGAACAGAAAAAACCTTTTTTCGAGATATTCTGAGTACGGGGGGTAGATTATAGAAAGGGAAGGTGTTAGCACCCTTTCTATCCATGGTTTTCCACGGGCTCTTAGGTACTTTGCTCGTTTTGAAATTTCTTGTGTGTGTGCTTGTTTTGAAAATGTTTTACTTCATGATAACCCTTGTATCGGTCCTCAAGGATGTGACGAAGTAGTTTTGAAAATTGTTTTGAAAGGTGTTTGTGTAAAAAGTTTTGTTTGAGCAAGTACTTAAGAGTTTCTACCTACTCGAAAAAGATTATTCATTTTATCGTTTCCTTTAGATGGTGCTATCTTACTATTAGTGAGTAGGTATCCCTATCATTGGATGTTGAGGGACTATCGAAAGGGACGCTATGGTCATCAAAGGAAACATGTAAAGATATCTTAGGATTCAAAGGGACTGTCATCATATAGGCAACATCGAGGGACAAGAACATTTCTCGTAGGCAACTCGAGGGACGTTAGGGACCATGATCTTTATGATGAATTTAGAATTAAGGGTCTTTGCTAAGACATCCCTACGTTCGAGGGACATGACCATTATTTTCCGAGGCAACCAAGTGAGGTATACCCTAAGGGTGCATATGTGCAAGGTGTGTTATGTTTAGTTATTTTAATCTTGTGTTAAGTTTGCTAATGTTTGATTATTCTTGCCATACAATCCTATTAGTCATACATATATCAGTTAATAATTGCAGTAATTTAAAAGTGTAGAAATATAAAACCTAGCTATTACAAGGCTTCGGGGAGGAGGATTATGTACATATCCAAAACTAGGGGAAAAAATAAATAAAAGCGGTAAAGGTCCTACTAATCATCTATTACATCCCAATATAAGACGTCTAAAAATCCTAAGATATAAAAATCTTTTTGTTGTTTTTTGTTTTACTTTATAAAAATGGTTTAAGTTAAAAAAATAATTGATCCAGATCTATATTTAAAAAAAAATTAATTATTAAAGAAACATAAAATTTATATAAAAAAAATTAATTCTATATTTTTTTGGTATTTTTGTTACGAAAAGGAAAATGAATTAAAATTAATTTAAACCTAAGTTCTATTAATTTTAATTTAAAAAAAAAGTTAAACTGATTAGTTAATTAATTTACCAAAATTAAAATTTAATTAAAAAAAATCCTAAATCTATTTTTATGTGATTTTTATATTTGTTTATTGATTAAAATAAAAAAAGGGATTAAAAGAAATAAATGAAATGAATAAAATAAGAAAATAAAGATGGGCCTAGTAGCAAAAGTAAACAGGGGGTGCAATCATCAGAAACCCCTAGGCCCGAATCTTCGAAAGCTTCATGCTCTATCCATGGTATTTTCAAGTTCTTGCATGGAACCTTTAATTCAACCATCCATAACTATTCTATATAAACTCAAACAAACGTTAGCATGCCATGAAATGTGATTAAAATTAGAGACTCGAAGTTTAAAATTTTACTAAACCGGTGTTGTCAAATGGGGGCGTGCTAGGCATGTGATGGAATTCTCTTGGGCCTTATAAGACTCCTGAGGACTTTAATAGTATGATTTGAGGTTTGATGTCAATCGAGAGAGACCGGAACCTCGAGATATGACTTGCACCGATTCTTTGATTTCTGGAGAGCTTTTTGAAGAGCTTTTGGAGGGCTTTTTAAAGAGCTTTTTGAGAGCTTTTTAGAGAGGAATTTCGTTTATTTCAAGCTTGTATTGCTCAATATTTATAGAGGAGAATTAGGATACAAGAAAGCATGGAAAGAATCTCCCTTATAATGTTGTGTTTTAAGATCATGATCAAAATTTGAAAAAATGCCATATTTGATAATTTTATGCCATTTTCACATGTGGATGAACATGAACATATTTGAAGGGTTATTGCACGAAATTAATTGATATAAACCAACATAAAACTTTCCCAAAATGAATTCACATCAAAACTTACATTATTTCTATTATTTATTTATTTAATTCTGAATTTTAATGAATAAAATATCAAAATAAATAGCATAAATAGTAGAAAAATACATGGGTGGGCTTAGAGGTCGCAGACCATGTTAGGAATGAGTTTCAAACTTGAAAAGATAGGCCCATTTGGAAAAAATCTAAGTTTGTTCAATATTTGCTTCAGGCATTTTTTCAAAAATTGGCCAACTTTGACAATGCATATCTCTCTTAATTTTAACCCTATGAGGGTGTTATTGGACTTTTTAGAATTCTTAGGATGTCCCCGAAGCAACCTCTTTGGTTTCATCTCAATTGGATCTTCCATGTTAATGTAAGAAGCTTTGACCCAAAAGGTATTTTTGTTGACTTTCCAAAAGGACCTATAATATCTGAACTTATATCTTTTCATGAGTTCATTTCTTGAACTTGAGGGCTGAAGATGAGTTATAGGTAATTAGATTCTCTTAAAAATGAGCCTTGTATGAGAAACTTCTAATAAAGTATGAGAAAGTTATGCCTGGTCAGAATTCGGTTGACTTCTCCTATAGGAACCCTAATTTAGCAACTTTTGAGTTTTGATGAATTAGGAGCATTCCTTGAGGAATCATGATCAACCCTTGATCAAATGATGGATATCACTTCAAAATGTTAATGTTGACCAAAATTTTTGAAGTTTGACTGTATGTGGGTCACATTTGAATTTTGATCTAGTACAATTTATTTTCAGGCATTTGAGCAGTTGACTGAGCAAACTTCTTGTGCAAGGCATGAAACTTGGCGTGGATGATCTTGAGGACATATCAGGGAAATGGAAACCACTTAGGACATTTGGAAACTCAAACATCTTGATGAGGAGTGAAACCCTAGTTTGAGGCTTATTGTCTTAGGAGGAAGATTTGTCTGGTCAATCCTTAGGCATCCTTGGGCAAGTTAAGGACCTCTAGGAGTATGTTTTGAGTAAAATGAGAGGGAAAATTTGGGGGTACAACAGGTTCCCTCATCCACATGTAGGAAGATCTAGCCACTGTTTTTTATCATCAGTATCAATATAATACCAGTCTGGCACCAACCAGAGTCCAACTTTAGTGTATGACAATGGGTATTAATGAGGGGTTTAAAGAGTATGCACAAAAATAGAGGGATCTTGCTGGTAGGGTTTATCCACCACTAATTGACAAAGAACTAGTTGACATGTTCATGGGTACATCAACTGGCCCATTTTTCAACCTATTGATTGAGATTTCTTCGCCTGGTTTCACCGAGTTGATACTAACTGGTGAATGGGTAGAAAGTGGCATTAAGAGTGGGAAAACTCCCATGACATTTGCTTCCGCATCCAACACCGTAAAGAAGCCCTTAATTGGAAAGAAGGAAACAAATGTTGTGTATGGGGTAAGGGCTCATACCAAGAAGGATCCCCGATCCTCTATTAATGTTGTGTTAATCTCCAACCCCCATCTGCCCAAAGACAATCATCCAACAATCAAAGATCCAAAGTTCCTCGAAGATAGTTCACAAGAATAAGAATGTCACTGTCCCAAGCCTTACAACATCTGTTGAAGGCCAACTTATTCACATTGCATAATCCACCATCCAATCCTGACATTTCATCACCTAAGTACAATCCAAATGCCAAGTGTGCGTATCATTCCAACAACCCTGGGCATGAAACTGATCAATGATGGGCTCTGAAGAATAAGATTCAAGATCTAATAGACAAAAAAACAATTGAATTTGATCCACCTGCTACTCCAAGTGTGATAACTGAACCAATGTCGAACCATGGCAAACGTGTTAACGCAATTGATGATACTACTTTTGTTTCCTCCATTGAGGATTTGAAAACTCCATTAACTACTGTGAAGGGTAATTTGCTGAGAGCCGAGGTGTTCCCTGGATATTTTAAAGATTCTGTTTGTTGTGTTCAACAAGTAAATGGGTGCAAGCGGCTGAAGGAAGGTGTGCAACGCCTGATAAATAGCCACGAGATTCTGTTTGAGAAGATTCCTACCATCAAAAGTTTAACTAACAAAGCTGAAGACCTGTCCATAATAACCATCTCCAACAAGCCTCTTAGGATACCCTCAAAGGGTCCTATTAGAATTTCAAATGAATTAACCATTGCTCCTTTAATAATCACTGTCGTTGGCCCTATTCCTTACTCCTCTGACAAAGCGATTCCATGGAACTATGGTGCCGAGGTTTATTATCATGGGATATAACAAGATTCTTGGATCAACGAAAATGAAGCTAGTTTTACTAATATTGCAGGTTCTAGTAAAGTAACAAGAACATGGAGGATCTTTTCCCTTGATATTTCACCGCTCATTACTATAATAACTCCCATTTGCATAACCAATGATAAGTCTAGTGCCAAAACTAGAGGAAAAGAGAAAGAAGGTGAGCCTGTTGGGATAGAGGCACCTACCAAAGATACTAATGCTGAAGAACCCTCCACTCGAGAGATAGAGGAAATCCTGAAAATTATAAATAAGAGTGACTTCAAAATAGTTGAGCAACTGGGACAAACCCCCTCCAAAATCTCCATGATATCATTGTTACTCTGTTCGATGCTCATGCCTAAGCTTTAATCAAGTTCTTGAAGAAAGCCCATGTGCCCCCAAGAAACCACAGCTGACCAGTTCGAGAATTGTGTAGCAAGTTTAACGGCTGACAATGGATTAAGGTTCTCTGACACTGATTTGACTCCTATGGGAAGGAACCATAACAAAGCCTTGCATGTCTCTATTGAACGCAAGGGAACCACCCAGGAACATGTCTTAATTGATACTGGCTCATCTCTAAATGTGTTACCCAAAGGTGCATTGGACCGGCTATATTATGAAGGACTGGTATTGAAGCCAAGCGATATTATTGTAAGGGCTTACGATGGGTCTAAAAGGATGGTTCATGGAGAGGTGGATCTCCCAATTAAAGTTGGCTCGCAGATTTTCAACTCTACCTTTTATATAATGGACATACGTCCCGCCCACTCTTGTTTGCTTGGCCTCCCTTGGATACATGGGGCAGGGGCAGTAACATCCACCCTTCATCAAAAGTTAAAATACTCAGTCAATGGGAGGATTGTCACTGTTTGTGGTGAAGAGGAATTCATGGTGAGCCACCTTAATTCCTTCAAGTATGTGGAAGGATGGTGAGTTTATAGAAACTCCGTGCCAGACATTCGAAGTTTTTCCTCCTATGGTTGCCATTACCAAAATCTCCTATGACATACCAAAAGCTGATAAAGTTGTGCCAATAATGGTTTCGCTTAAGGATGCCTGATCTGTAGTCGAAGATGGAAGTTGTACTAACTGGGGGAAACTCCCCGAGATTCGGTTTAAAGCAGATAAATTTGGGTTAGGTTTCACCATCAAAGCTCAGAAAGAGGTCAGGCGCACTCGCATGGGAAATCCACCTCTCCGTATCGGAAATCATGAAGTAAATAATGTGGAAGACTCTGATGATGAATGCGCTTTTGAAGAATGGATCTACCCTACTGCCGAAGGAAAGCTCAATAACTGGCATGCAAAGGATTTCACTCTCATCTCCTTAATTGAGGAGTAATTACTATTTACTGTTTTCTGTCAATTCAAGAACTTCTGTCTATAAATTTAAATTCCAAACAATGACTTTTAAGCCATGTGCCTTGCTCGGGGCACTATGGTCCATTTGTTAAGGGTTTTGTTCATGTTCATTTATCATATGATCATTTAATATAAACCATTGGACCTTTTGCATTCAAATTATGCGTTTATTGTCTTTCTTTTTCTTTTTTATTGCATTTTTTAATAGCCATGTATCTTACATGTACACACACACACATACACACACACACACACACACACTTGCAGATCTTTATCCACTCCGAATCTCATTACCAATGACTCTACTATTGCCAGTTATGATTTCAAACATCCAATTAACCAAGCCGAAGACGAAGGCGAGGAAGATTGTGAAATACCAGGGGAACTAGCCAGACTTCTGATGCAAGAGGAGAAAGTTATTCAACCTCATGAAGAGCCAATCGAAGTTATCAACCTAGGTACCGGGACATACAAGAAAGAAGTCAAGATCGACGCTAACCTAAAAGATGGTATCCAGAGCAGATTGGTTCAGATATTACATGACTATATTGAAGTGTTTTCTTAGTCGTATGAATATATACCAGGGTTGGATACTGACATTGTGGTTCATCGTCTGCCAATAAAGGAAGATTGTCCTCCTGTTAAGAAAAAGGCTCGTCGCATGCGGCTGACATGTTTGAAAATATAAAAGATGAAGTGATGAAACAATTCGATGCAGGTTTCCTAGCTGTGACATCTTATCCCCAATGGGTCACTAACGTGGTTCCCGTGCCAAAGAAATATGGAAAGGTTCGTATATGTGTAGATTATAGGGATCTGAATAGGGCAAGCCCCAAAGATGATTTCCCTTTACCTCATATTGACGTCTTAGTTGACAACACCGCTCAACATAAAGTCTTCTCCTTCATGGATGGATTTTATGGCTACAACCAAATTAAGATGGCTTCCGAAGACATGGAAAAGACCATCTTTGTTACACAATTGGGCACCTTTTGTTACAAGGTCATGTCGTTCAGATTAAACAATGCAGGGGCAACATATCAAAGAGTTATGGTAGCTTTATTTCATGATATGATCCATCATGAAATAAAGTTATATGTGGATGATATGATTGCAAGGTCGCAAACTGAAGAAGAGCATCTTGATCACCTACACAAACTATTTGAGAGGCTGAAGACGTACAAGTTTAGGTTGAACCCTAATAAGTGCAGATTCAGAGTAATGTCTGGAAAGCTTCTAGGTTTTGTCACTAGTGGTAAAGGCATCGAAGTTGATCCTGCAAAGGCAAAAGCCATTTAGGAAATGCCAGTTTCCAATTCTGAAAAGGAGGTTAGAGGATTCTTGGGTCGTCTTAACTACATTTCCCATTTCATATCTCATCTAACTACTACTTGTGATCCAATCTTCAAACTCCTGAAGAAAGATCAAGTAGTCAAATGGAACGACGACCGCCAAGCCGCCTTTGATAAGATCAAGGAATATTTGCAAGAACCTCTTATCCTTATGCCTCCAGTGGAAGGAAGACCATTGATCATGTACTTGACTATGCTAGAGAATTCTATGGGGTGTATGTTGGGCCAACATGATGAGTCTGGCCAAAAAGAGCATGCGATATACTACCTGAGCAAAAAGTTTACCGACTGTGAAACCAGATATTCACTACTCGAGAAAACTTGATGCGCTCTAGCATGGACTGCTCTCCGGATAAGACAGTATATGTTGGTTCACACCACTTTATTGATTTATAATATGGATCCTATCAAGTACATCTTCGAGAAGCCCGCTCTCTTCGGACGGATAGCTAGATGGAAAATTATTCTGACTGAATACAATATTCAATATACAACATAAAAGTTCATTAAAGGAAGTGTATTAGCAGATCATTTGGACCATTAAGCTGTTGATGATTATCAATCTATGAACTTTGACTTCCTGGATGATAATATCATGTTAGTGACTTATTGTGCAAAACCTGGACTGTATGACAGACTTGAACAAGGATCCGATGGACTATGGTTTTTGATGGAGCTTCCAACACTCTGGGCAATGGAATCGGTGCTGTGATAATTTCTCCTGAAGGTTGTCACAATCCTTTCACCGCTAGACTGTGCTTTGATTGTACGAATAACATGGCTAAGTACAAGGCGTGCATCTTGGGTTTGAAGGTTGCCATTGATTTAAGGATCAAGCACTTAGATGTATTCAGAGACTCTGCTCTAGTGATTAGCCAAGTAAAGGGAGAATGTGACACTAAGCATCCTAACTTTATTCCTTACAAGGAGCTTGTGTTAACTCTGATTCCATGCTTTGAAGATATCACCTTTGAACATTTCCCCCGAGAAGAAAATCAGTTGGCTGACGCCTTGGAAACACTGTCTTCCATGTTCAAGGTCAAATGGGATAATGAAGTTCCTATGATTACAATTGAGAAATTTGACGAACCTACGCACTGCTATGAGCTTGAAACTGATGAAGAGAAACCATGGTACCATGAGGTGAGGAGATATCTTGAGGCACAAGAATATCCTAAAGGAGCTTCCATCAATGATAAGAAATTCTTGCAAAGATTTTCAGCCAAATTCTTTCTAAGCAACAGAATCCTGTACAAGCGCAACCATGATTCTGCTCTACTCCGATGTATGGACAAGAAGGAGGCAGAGAATATTATGGAAGACATGCATGATGGACTTTTTGGGACCCACTCTAGTGGACACACTATGGCCAAGAAAATCCTGAGGGCTGGTTACTATACGTCCACAATGGAAACTGATTGTCATCATCACTCAAGGCCTTGCCACAAGTGTCAAATCTATAATGACAAGGTCCATATACCTCATATTCCTCTAAATGTCATGACTGCTCCGTGGACGTTTGTAATATGGGGAATTGACATGATCGGGGATATCAAACCTACTGCCTCCAATGGACATCGTTTCATCCTTGTCGCCATTGATTACTTTACCAAGTGGGTCGAAGCTGCCTCATATGCCTCAGTTACCAAGAACATTGTAGCCAGGTTTATCAAGCATAACCTCATCTGTCGTTAGGGTATCCCCAAAAGGATCATGACTAACAATGTAACCAACCTCAACAATGTCATTATTATGGAACTTTATACTCAATTAAAAATCAAGCATCATAATTCTTCTCTGTACAGACCCAAGATAAATGGCGTAGTGGAAGCTGCCAATAAAAATATTAAGAAGATTGTGTAAAAGATGGTGGTAACATATAAAGACTGGCATGAGATGTTGTTGTTTGCTCTTCATGGCTACCGTACTTCAGCTTGAACATCAACTAGGGTAACCCCATTCTCCTTGGTCTATGGCATGGAAGTTGTCCTACCTGTCGAAGTTCAGATTCACTCTCTAAGTATAATGAAGGAAACAGATTTAGGTAAAGACGAATGGATTCAAACTAGGTTGGATCAGTTGAACTTGATTGATGAGAAGCGACTGGCTGCTGTTTGTCATGGTCAGATGTACCAAAATTGTATGATTAAGGCTTTCAACAAAAAGATCAAGCCTCAAGCATATCATACTGGTGACTTGATAATAAAGTGCATCATTCTTCCACAAGGAGACCCTAGGGGAAAATAGACTCCCACTTACGAAGGACAATTTCTTATAAAGAAAGTTTCCTCTGGTGGTGCCATGATACTGACTACTATGGATGACAAAGACTTCCCACATCCTGTGAATGCAAACATAGTTAAAAAGTACTATGCATAAAATGACTCGCTAGGTTGACATACCTAGGCAAAAATAAGGGCATCCCGGAGAACCAAAGAGGTTCTGGCAAAAGTTAGGGATATATGCAAAAGATTGTACACCCGACGAGTTGAAAACCCGAAAGGGCGATTTGGGTAAAAATGGGTATCCTGGTGGGATGAAAACCCGAAAGGGCAGTCCAGGAAAAATTTTAGGATTTAAGCGTATGACTATGTCTCGTGGAATCCTTACATCCAGCTTTATAACCAAAGTCCGAAGTTCAAATGGTCTAAGATCAATCCAATCAACTTCTTTCAACGACAAGAGATAATGTTCGAGGACATAGGGGCAATATTAGAGTTGGAACATAATAAGATCATTTCCACGTGGATGTTATTTTTTGTTTTGTATCCCTTTCATTCGTTCAACAATTTCCTCTTACTAAGATCTCTGTCTCTTTGTACAAACACGCCTATTCCTAGGAAAAACATCAATACAGATATACTTTGAAGTACAAACTTTTTGTTTTTATTCTGTGCAAAGGTGTCCAATGACTAAAATTGAATGAACATATGTGTGATACAGTGGGAGAACTTACTTGGGATGTTTTTCATTTGATCGCAATTATTGCGGTTAGCAAGAGTCGCTATCAACTTTTCTTTTATCCAATGAAGGAAAGGGTGAAAAGAACAAGAAAGACCTTTGAGATTATTTCTTGAGTTCGGGGGGCAGATTATAAAAGGGAAGATATTAGCACCCTTTTCATCCATAGTTATCTATGGGCTCTTAGTTTCTTTCTAAATCACTTGCTTTGTTTGAAAATGTGTTTTGTGGTGGTTTTTTTAAAGTATTTTTGAAAAGGCGCCTTCGTTTAGGCAAACTTTATAATGGTTCTCGTCTTGTAAGAACGTATAGAAAGTGTTGGAGTTTTGAAAATATTTCATGTTTTGAAAGTGTTTGGTGTGTGTTTGCAAGGATGTTTGTTTTGAAAGTGAGCAAGCAACTAGAAACGTTTCTACCTACTCAAAAGTCTTTATTGTTTGTTTCTCTCTTCCTTTGATATTGCTATCTTACCATTGATTGGTAAGAAGCGTTATCTTTGGATGTAAAAGGGACGGGCGTGGGTCATCGTATAGTCTTAAATAGCAATGTTGTGAGATATCTTAGCATTTCTCTTGAGGGACTAAGATCACTTGTATGGCAACATTTGAAGCATCGTCGAGGGACTATGATCTTGTAATTTTGATTGTTTTTGCTAAGACGTCTCACATGCATAAGATGACCACTTTTTAGGAAACAAGTGGATTTAACCTTAGGGGTGCATGTGTGAATAGTGTGTTTGATTTGCATGCATTTAATCTTTGATTAGGGTTATCTACTTGTTGATTTTTATCTTCCCATACAAATCCTAATTACTAGCATTTATATGAAAGAGATAAATTGCGAAAAGTAAATTTACTACGCTATTACATCATTTGAGGATGGGGTATACAAATTTACAAATGGGGATTGTAAGAAATTAAACCTAATTATCTATTACAACCATATTGAAACTTGAATAATGTACAAGAATTGAAAGGAATATAATTTACAAGGATATAAATGGAAAAGAAATGGATTTTTGTTTAGATTTTGTTAAGGAAATTGGTTTTAACCTAATTATCTAAAAGAAAAATAATTAATTAAATTAAGTAAAATTAAACCCTAGTTTAAAAGAAATAAAATTAATCAAGCACGCATTTTAAGGGTTTTTTAGAAAAAGTTTTAAGTTTAATCAAAATAGTAGGAAATTAATTAATTAAAAGAAAACCTAAATTCTAAGTTAATTTTAATTAAAAAGAAAATAACTAAACTTAAATCTAATTATTAATTTATTAAGAAAAAGAAATTAAGTTTTTATAAGAAAAATGTTGTCTTTGTGTATTGAAAAATAAAATAAGTATATAGTATAATAAATAAAATATTTTTGTCTTTTTTATTAATAATAACATTATTAATATTAATATTAATGATAATAAAAATAATGAAAATAAAATAAAAAATATAAAAATGAGGTTGGGGGTGTAAAACAGTTTAGGATATAATATTTAAAGTAAAACATATTTGATGTTTTTTGTCTGGCCCATTGGTGTTTTTGTAAACATAAAAACAAAATAAAATAAAATGAAATGGGTTGCATTGTCAAAAGGAAATAGGGGGTCAGAATAAGTAAAAGAACAAAAAGCCCATCAAAAGAGGCCCATGCGCGCATGGTTCAAACAAAAAAGATGAAAAAAATGTGGGAAAATATGTAAAATGGAAGCGCTGAGGCTTGAACCCATGCCCTTAACCATAAACGCGCGTTGCCTTACCATTGGGGTGGCTATACATCTGTTAACTTAAAAAAAACCATAAATATATATTACAAATCCATTCCTAGAAATGAACTTCATCTTCAACCTCGAGCCAGGGTCCCTGTATCTCATTCATTTCTCATCCATTCTCAAAACTTCCAACATCAAACTTGTTATAAATTTTACCAGGATTTCAGAAATTTAAACAATTTTAACTAACAATCAAAGATGAGCATGTATCTCTAAAAGTACCAAATCCTGACCTAACTTTTTTCAGAGATTCAAACTTAAAATTCTCTAAGCTCAGGCAAAATAAATGAAAACTATGGATATGTACAGCTTCAGGGCAATGATATCTACATTTTATCTTTGAAAATGAAAGTCTAACAATGCCTAAATGAAGAGATGAAAGTTCAGAAAAATACCTCAAGAACTGGAAATCGTGAAATGAGTTTGAGCTGCTTTCAAAGAGTTGTGATGATCAGGTTAGCTTTCTTGGACCTCTAGGAAGCTAATGTAATGCTTAGCTTGAGCTATGGATGGCTGGAATGGTCTGGAGAAGTCAAGTTGCAGACCTCTATTTTTGGTTATGGAGGATGGTGATGGAGATGTTACTGTTCTAAAACAAGGACATGGATGGACTATATTTGAGATAAAGAAGCTTTGCAAATGATTTTGAGGGAAAATGCACGAGGGAAATGAAAGATACAAGTTTAAGGGCAGGACTGTGTATCAATGGTGTTTTTTGAGCAATTTCTGGTTTGTGAGTGTTTTAGGGAGTTTCAGGGTCTTAGAATTTGTGTCCTAGATCACAAATAATGCCTCTATTTATAAGCAAAAGGTTTGGAGTGCTCTAGTTGATCATAATTCAAATTTACATGTTTAGCTCAACATGTGATTTTTTTGACAAAACAAGTTTCTATGCCTTGTACTTGGTTCATAGAGTTGTTAACCACTTTAAACACAATACCTCTAACTTTGTGGATGGAGTTTAATCAAAGAAAACCAGTTAGGAGCTCAAGAAGCTGACTTTGTGCATAAAGCTTGCTTTACAAGAATGGATATGTTACTTTCTCCCTAAAATGGCAAATTGATTTGGACAATGCTTGAATCAATTGGATAATGGTTCAATCAATTGTGTAAACCATTAATTATGGAGTGAAACAGAAGTCTAAAGCCTGAAAATCAAATATTATGCATCATGGGTTTGATTTTTGAATTCTTGCATATCACAAAATGACCTATAATTCAAGAATGAAACCCTATCTTCATCTCTTCGATTCTCCTTGCTCAAGAATGATCTCAATGAGTTCTTGGATATTTTGGAAAGCTTGTAACATCCTCTACAACCTTTATGTTGGACATTTTTGAAGAATCAACTTGGAACTATGTGAAAAGTTACTATGAAGTTAGTACCAAAAATCTGCCTAACTAGGGCACAATTTCACTGTCTTTTAGTTTCATTGACATGTCTTCATAAATTCATAACTTGAAATCCAAGCATTTCTAGAAAATGTTCTGCTCTACAATGTTTTAGATCTCATTAATATCTATAAATTTCATGTTGGAAGTTTTCCTTGAATCATCTTGCATCATGGTATAAATTTGGCACAAAGTTATGAAAAAATGTTAACTTTCTAACACTTAGAAAAAATTTCCAAGTCCTAGAATTTTGACTTTTCAAAGATAATTTTGACTTTTTAATTTCTTGATGAACAAATTTCATATTTTGACATGTCTTGATGAAATATGGTTTTGAAACTTGATTTTGATCAAAAAGTAAAAGTTTGACTTTTCAGTGTACAGTTGACTTTTCATCAGTTGACTGAAATTCATCTGTCAATCTAATGATCTTGAGAGGTGATTTGAACTATGAAATTAAGTCAAGATGGTGCAATTTAATCCTTGATATCATGTCTTAAACCAATAGTTCATTTTCTTGGTCAAAAGTCAAGAACTGAGCCTTCTCAATCAAAACCCTAATTTTGACCATTTTGCCCTTTTGGTGTTCTGATCAAATATCTTTGAGGAATTGTGATCCAAACATGATAAATTGACATATATGAGTTTATAATGTTGATATGGATAAAAAATTATGGAGTTTTACTGCAAATTGACCACAATTGACTTTCCCCTAATACAATTGATTTTAGGTCAATTGATCAACTGACTGAGCAAAAATGTGATCCAAAGCTTGAAACTTGACATGAGAAATCTTGGGGATCCAAAATGATCCATGAAAGTCATATAAGGCATTAGAAGTTCAATTATCTTTGCAAAAACTCAAACCCTAATTTTGAGTTGTCAGTGTTTAAGGATGTGTCTTGCGTTGATCAAACCTTGTGTAGTCTCGAATCAATGGAGATCTTATGAGAGATTTCTTGAGAAATGAGAAGGAAATTTTGGGGTACAACAGCTGCCCCTGTTTAATCTTCTTAAACCTAAAGAGTTATATTGGCGTATCCGTCATTCATGACTTGAAGGTGAAGAAGATTGAACACTAAAGTGCCCAGAAATTTGCACTGGAAGATGTATTAGGAATGGGCTTATAGACTTCATTTGGAGGAATGATGGTAAATACTGGAAGAAGTATCAGAATAAATCTTTGGTCGATTTATACTAAAAATTGATGTTTTTCCTGTGGGAAAAATGGTTAGTTAAATGCAGATGTATGCATGGCGTTCTCAAGATGAATGAGATTGTGCTAAATGCGTTTCGTATGCATATGCTATGATGTATAAATGTGGGATTTTATTTAGCTACATATTTGTCTGCGAAAATAAACCCCTGACTACTGCTGAAGAGTTCTGGGAAGTTGAATCTTGGATTGTTGTTGGGGATGAAGAATATACATATCTTCAAATTTTGTTAAAAGAATGCTTCCACCGGGGATTATCTCTTGAATGTTAGTTGTTATCTGGTCGGACTCCAAGTTTCACACCAACTTGCTAAGGATGAGGAAGTCAACTGCTATCTGGTCAGATTCCAGGTTTTACAGTAACTTACTGGGGAAGAATAAATTAACTCTTATCTGGTCGGATTCCAGGCTTCGCAGAAAATTTCTTAAAGTTGAACTATTATCTGGTCGGATCCAGGCTTCACAGTAACTTACTGGGGAAGAAAAAATTAATTGTTATCTGGTCGGATTCCAGGCTTCGCAGAAAATTTCTTGAAGTTAAACTGTTATCTGGTCGGATCTAGGCTTCATAGTAACTTTCTTGAAACTAGTTGCTATCTGGTCGGATTCCAGGCTTCACAACGAATTTCTAAGGGAATAAAGTTAATTCTATCTGGTCGGATCCAGGCTTCACAATAACTTACTTGAAAAATATAAAGTTGAAGTGATATCTGGTCGGATCCAGGCTTTACAATAACTTGCTGGGGTAGAGGCAAACTCTACTGGGGAAAAAGTTAAACCCTTGTCTGGTTGAGTCCAGGTTCTTCAATATCTCGAAGAGTTAAACGTTTATCTGGTCCGATCCAGGCTTCATAGTGTCTTGAGAAGTTAACTATTATTTGGTCGGGCCCTGGCTTCATAGTAACTGAAAATTATACTATTATCTGGTCGAGGCCAGGCTTCATAGCATTTGAAAAGTTACACTATTATCTAGTTGGGTCCAAGCTTCATAATGACTGAAAGTTTTACTATTATTTGGTCGGGTCCAGGCTTCATAGTGTCTTGAGAAGTTAAATATTATCTGTTTGGGTCTAGGCTTCATAGTATTTCAAACTAATGAAGTTGATTATTATCCGGTCGGATCCAGGCTTCACAACAACTTACTAAAGTTAAAACTATTATCTGGTCGGATTCCAGGCCTCACAATAACTTTTGGAGATAACAATGACTTTGTTGGCAACCTCATTAGGGATTAAGGGTTGTGGCCCTCTGATTTTTAATAGTATGAGAGGCAAACTCAAGTCGGAAAGGATAGACTCAGCCAGGGAAAACAGATTTAGCTTGGGGAAATAAAACCTGTTGGGGAAATAAATCTTGTTGAAGAAATAAACCCTATTTAGGAATACTTGACGAACTGCTAACGAGGTGAGTTATTTTAGGAAGAGATCCACAAGGCTTCTTCTTTTAGGACCAACTTAGATGGGGAGAGAGTTGTCAAGAGATTGAGACTCCGGCTAGGGATCAACCTATCCAAAGAGACTTTATGGGCAACTCTGTTAGGGATTGGTTTATTGTAGCCGTCCTTGTGGGGATAATTCTTAATGAAATAACTCTGTGGGGATATTCCATATACATTAAAGAGATGCTTGCTGTTGCTTAGCATGACACA
Source organism: Vicia faba (assembly GCA_948472305.1). Taxonomy (NCBI): domain Eukaryota; kingdom Viridiplantae; phylum Streptophyta; class Magnoliopsida; order Fabales; family Fabaceae; genus Vicia; species Vicia faba. The sequence goes on along the minus strand of OX451738.1, from coordinate 486,136,470 downwards.
TATGCCAAATAGTTTTAATCATGTTCATATGCATATGTTCGTTCAATTTTAGTCATTGGACATTTTTGTATTCAAAACAAAAACAGAAAGTTTGCACTTCAAATTATTGATATTTTGCCCATGAATAGGCGTTTTTGTACAAAGAGACGAAGATCCTAGTAAGAGGAAATCGTCGAAAGTAAAACAAAATTGAAAACAAATATAATAGCTATGCAGAAGTGATCTCATTGCGTTCCAACTCTACTATTGCCCCAATGTCTTTGAATGTCCCTTGTTGTTGACAGAAGTTGATTGGACTGATCTTGGACTGTTTGAACTCGGACCTTAGTAATAAAGTCGACGGTGGTGATCCTGCAAGACATAGTCATACGATTTTAATCCTTAACTTTTTCCTGGACCGCCCTTTCGGGTTTTCTTGCCCACCAGGATACCCATTTTTGCCCAAGTCTCCCTTTCGGGTTTTCAACTTGCTGGGTGTACAATCTTTTGCATATATCCCTAATTTTTCCCCAAACCTTTGGTTTTCCAGGATGCCCTTATCTTGTCTAGGTGTGTCAACCTAGCGGGTCTATTATGTGTAGTATTTTTTTTAACTATCTCCGCATTCACATGATGTGGGAAGTCTTCACCCTCTATGGTAGTCAACATCATGGCACCACCAGAGAACACTCTCTTGACAACAAATGGCCCTTCGTAGGTGGGAGTCCATTTTTCCCTGGGGTCTCCTTGTGGAAGAATGATGTGCTTTATTACTAAGTCACCAGCTTGATATACTCGGGGCTTGATCTTTTTGTTGAAAGCCTTGATCATGCGTTTTTTGTACATCTGACCATGAAAAACGGCAACCAGTCGTTATTCATCGATCAAGTTCAACTGATCCAATCTTATCTGAATCCATTCATATTCGCCTAGGCCTTCCTCATTGACAATCCTTAATGAGGGAATCTGGACTTCCACCGGCAGAACAACTTCCACTCCATAGACCAAAGAAAAGGGAGTTGCCCCAGTTGATGCCCGAGCTGAAGTACGGTAGCCATGAAGAGAAAACGGTAACATCTCATGCCAGTATTTGTAGGTTACTACCATCTTCTGCATAATCTTCTTAATGTTTTTGTTGGCCGCTTCCACTACGCCATTCATTTTAGGTCTATAAGGAGAAGAATTGGGATGCTTGATTTTGAACTGAGTGCAAAGTTCTGTAATCATAAGATTGTTGAGGTTAGTCCCATTATCGGTGATGATCCTTCCGGGGATACCATAGAAGCAGATGAGGTTGTGTTTGATGAACCTGGCTACCATGCTCTTTGTGACTGAGGAAAATGAGGCAGATTCGATCCATTTGGTGAAATAATCTATAGCGACAAGAATGAAGCGATGTCCATTGAAAGTAGTGGGTTTGATCTCTCCAATCATGTCAATGCCCCACATTGCAAATGGCCACGGAGCGGTCATGACATTCAGAGGGATAGGAGGCACATGGACCTTGTCAGTATAGACTTGGCATTTGTGGCAAGTCCTTGAGTGGTGATGGTAATCGGCCTCCATCATTGACCAATAGTAACCAGCTCTCAAGATCTTCTTGGCCATAGTATGTCCGCTAGAGTGAGTCCCGAAGAGACCATCATGCATGTCTTCCATAATTTCCTCTGCCTCCTTCTTGTCCACACATCGGAATAGAGTAGAATCATGGTTGTGTTTGTATAAGATTCCATTACTTATGAAGAATTTAGCTGAGAATCTTCGTAAGAACTTTCTGTCAATGATGGAAGCTCCTTCGAGATACTCTTGTGCTTCAAGGTATCTCTTCACCTCATGGTACCATGGCTTTTCTGTGTCGGTGTTGAGCTCATATCAGTGTGAAAGTTCGTCGAATCTCTCAATTGTAATCATAGGATCTTCGTTGTCCCATTTGACCTTGAACATAGAAGACGTGGTGGCCAAAGCATCGGCTAACTGATTTTCTTCCCTAGGGAAGTGTTCAAATGTGACATCTTCGAAGTAAGGAATCAGAGATAACACAAGTTCCTTGTAAGGGATGAGATTAGGGTGCTTAGTGTCCCAATATCCTTTTACTTGACTAATCACTAGAGCGGAATCCCCAAACACATGTAAGTGCTTGATCCTCAAATTAATGGCAGCCTTTAGACCCAAAATGCATGCTTCATACTCAGCCATATTGTTCGTATAATTGAAGCATAGTATAGCAGTGAAAGGAGTATGGAAACCTTCAGGGGATATTATCAAAGCACCAATTCCATTACCCAAAGCGTTGGAAGCCCCATCAAAGACCATAGTCCATCAGGATCCTTGTTCAGGTCTGTCATATGGTCCAGGTTTCGCGCAGTCGGTCACTAGCATGATATTCTCATTCGGGAAGTCAAAGTTCATAGACTGATAATCATCGACAGCTTGATGGGCCAAATGATCTGCTAATACGCTTCCTTTGATGGCCTTTTGCATTGTGTATTGAATATCGTACTCAGGCAAGATCATTTACCATCTAGTTATCCGTCAGGAAAGAGTGGGTTTCTCGAAGATGTACTTTATAGGGTCCATATTAGAAATCAGTAGAGTGGTATGAGTCAACATATACTGTCTTAGCTGGCGAGCAGCCCATGCCAGAGTGCAGCAAGTTTTCTCGAGCAATGAATATCTGGTTTCATAGTCGGTAAACTTTTTGCTCAGGTAGTAAATAACATGCTCTTTTCAGCCAGACTCGTCATGTTGGCCCAACACACACCCCATAGAATTCTCTAGCACCGTCAGGTACATGATCAAGGGTCTTCCTTCAACTGGAGGCATGAGAATAGGAGGTTCTTGTAGATATTCTTTGATTTTGTCGAAGGCAGCTTGGCATTCATCATTCCATCTGACTACTTGATCTTTCTTCAAGAATTTGAAGATTGGCTCACAAGTAGCAATTAAGTGAGATATGAAGCGAAGATGTAGTTAAGATGACCCAAGAATCCTCTAACCTTCTTTTCAGAGTGGGGGACTGGAATTTCTTGGATGGCCTTTACCTTGGCAGGATCGACTTCGATGCCTTTACCACTGACAACAAAACCTAGAAGCTTTCTAGATCGTACTCTGAATGTGCACTTATTAGGGTTCAACCTCAACTTGTACTTTTTCAGCCTCTCGAATAGCTTGTATAGGTGATCAAGATGTTCCTTTAGATTTTTGATCTTGCAGTCATATCATCCACATATACCTCTATCTCATGATGGATCATGTCATGAAACAAAGCTACCATATCCCTTTGATATGTTGCCCCTGCATTCTTCAACCCAAATGGAATGACCTTGTAGAAAAAGGTGCCCCATTGCGTAATGAAAATGGTCTTCTCCATGTCTTCGGGAGCCATCCTAATTTGATTATAGCCAGAGAAACCATCCATGAAAGAGAAGACTTTTGCTGAGAAGTGTTATCGACCAAGACATCAATATGAGGTAGAGGGAAATCATCCTTGGGACTTGCCATATTCAGATCCCTATAATCTACGCACATACAAACTTTTCCATCTTTCTTCGGCACTGGCACCACGTTTGCAACCCATTAGGAATAAGTTTCCATTCCTTGTACTTGGTTCATAGAGTGGTTATGCTTTAAACAAGCTTGCTTCTGACTTTATGGATGGAGTGTGATCCTAGGGAACAAGTTAGAGGCTCAAGAATGGACTTTATGCAAAAAGCTTGCTTTACAAGAATGTCAATGTTAACTTTATGCCATTAATGGAAATGCAACTTGGATAATAGCTCTATTGGTTGGATAAAAACCCTAACAGCTGTGTAAACATTTAATTATGGAGTGAAAAACAAGTTTGAGACCTTCAAAGCAAAGATTATGCAGCCTAGCATGGATTTGGTTCACGTGTTCATCAAAAAATGACTTGTAATTCAAGAGATGAAACCCTAACTTCATCTCTTCGATTCTCCCTACTCAAGAATGATCTCAAGGAGTTCTTGGACATTTTGGAAAGCTTGAAATGTGATATACAATCCATATTTGAATTGCTTTTGAATATTACCCTTGGAACTATATGAAAAAGTCCCATGAAGTTGGGTCAAAATCCTGACCAAATTAGGGCAAAATTTCACTAAGGTTTAATTTCATGACCACATGTTCATAAAATTATAACTTGAAATCCAAGCATTTATGGAAGGAGTTGTGTAAATAAAAGTTGTATATTTCATGGAGATATACAACTTTCATGTTGGAAGTTTCTCTTGAATCATCTTGCATCATGCTGAAAATTTTGCTCAAAGTTATGAAAAAATATGAATTTCCAACACTTAGAAAAATTTCTAAGTATAGAAATTTTGACTTTTTCAAAATGAAATCTTGAATGTTTGATTTCTTGATGAATAAATTTCATATTTTTACATGTTTTGATGAATTATGATCTTTGGCACTTGAATTTGACCAAAAAGTCAAAGTTTGACTTTTCAGTATACAGTTGACTTTTGATTAGTTGACTGCAAAATTCATCTGTCAATCCAATGGACTTGCAATGTTTTGAACCATGTAAATAGGTAAAAATGATGCAATTGGACTCTTGAGATCATGCCTTAAACCAATTAACAATTTTCTAGGTCAAAAATCAGAAATTTCCCTTTACCAGTCAAAACCCTAATTTTGACCATTTTGCCCTTTTGGAGTTTTGATCAAATTTCTTGAGGAGTTGTGGTCCGAACATCATCAAATGATACATATGAGTTTAAAATGTTTATGTGGATCAAAAATTATGAAGTTTGACTGTAAATTGGTCATGGTTGACTTTTTCTCCAATACAACTGATTTTTAGGTCAACTGCTACATTGACTGATCAAAAATGTGACCCAAGGCTTGAAACTTGACATGTGTAATCTTGGGGGTACATAATGATCCATGAAAATAATATGGGGCATAGAAAGTTAATTAATCCTTGTGCAAACTTAAACTCTAATTTTGGTCATCAGTGCTTGAGGAGGTGTCTTGAGCTGATCAAACCCTAGTGCAGTCTTGAGCCCAAGGAGATCTTGTGAGCAAATTCTTGATAAGTGAGAGGGAAAATTTTGGGGTACAACAAAATGGGTTGCATTGTCAAAAAGAAATAGGGGGTTAGAATAAGTAAAAGAACAAAAAAAACCCATCAAAAGAGGCCCAGGTGTGCATGGTTCAAACAAAAAAGATGAAAAAATGTTGGAAAATATGCAAAATGGCAGCGCTGGGGCTTGAACCCATGCCCTTGACGATAAATGCACGCTGCCTTACCACTGGGGTGACTATACATCCGTTAACTTAAACAAAACCATAAATATATATTACAAATCCATTTCTAGAAATGAACTTCATCTTCATCCTCGAGCCAGGGTCCCTGTATCTCATTCATTTCTCATCCATTCTCAAAACTTCCAACATCAAAATTGTTAGAAATTTTACCAGGATTTCAAAAATGTAAATAATTTGGACTAATAATCAAAGCTGAGCATGTATTTCTAAAAGTACCAAATCCTGGCCTAATTTTTTTCATATATTCAAACTTAAAATTCTCTAAGCTCAAGCAAAATAAATGAAAACTATGGATATGTACAGCTTCAGAGCAATGATATCTACATTTTGTCTATGAAATTGAAAGCCTAACAATGCTTAAATGAAGAGATGAAAGTTCAGAAAAATACCTCAAGAACTGGAAATCTTGAAATTAGTTTGAGTTTCTTTCAAAGAGTTGTGATGATCAGGTTAGCTTCCTTGGACCTCTAGGAAGCTAATGCAATGCCTAGCTTGAGCTATGGATGGCTGGAATGGTCTGGAGAAGTCAAGTTGCAGACCTCTGTTTTTGATTATGGAGGATGGTGATGGAGATGTTACAGTTCCAAAACAAGGACGGGGGTAGATTATATTTGAGATATAGAAGCTTTGCAAATTATTTTGAGGGAAAGCGCACGAGGGAAATGAAAGATACAAGTTCAAGGGCGGGACTGTGTATCAATGGTGTTTTTTGAGCAATTTCTGGTTTGTGAGTGTTTTAGGGAGTTTCATGGCCTTAGCACTCGTGTCCTAGCTCATAAATAATGCCTCTATTTATAAGCAAAAGGTTTGGAGTGCTCTAGTTGATCAGAATTCAAATTTACATGTTTAAACTCAACATGTGATTTTTTTGACAAAACAAGTTTCCATGCCTTGTACTTGGTTCATAGAGTTGTTAACCACTTTAAACACAACACCTTTGACTTTGTGGATGTAGTGTAATAAAAGAAAACAAGTTAGGAGCTCAAGAAGTTGACTTTGTGCATAAAGCTTGCTTTACAAGAATGGATATGTTATTTTCTCCCCAAAATGGAAAATTGATTTGGACAATGCTTGAATCAATTGGATAATGGTTCAATCAATTGTGTAAACCATTAATTATGGAGTGAAACACAAGTATAAAGCCTTCAAAGCAAAGATTATGCAGCATGGGCTTGAGATTTGAATTCTTGCATATCACAAAATGACCTATAATTCAAGAATGAAATCCAAACTTCATCTCTTCGATTCTCCTTGCTCAAGAATGATCTCAATGAGTTCTTGGACATTTTGGAAAGCTTGTAACATCCTCTACAACATTTATGTGAGAAATATTTGAATAATCAACTTGGAACCATGTGAAAAGTTACTATGAAGTTAGTACCAAAAATCTGCCTAACTAGGGCAAAATTTCACTAAGTCTTTTAGTTTCATGGACATGTCTTCAAAAATTCATAACTTGAAATCCAAGCATTTCTAGAAAAAGTTATGCCCTACAATTTTTTACATATCATTGAGATCTACAACTTTCATGTTGGAAGTTTTCCTTGAATCATCTTGCATGATGGTGGAAATTTGGCACAAAGTTATGAAAAAATGTTAACTTTCTAACACTTAGAAAAAATTTCTTAGTCCTAGAATTTTGACTTTTCAAAGATAATTTTGACTTTTTAATTTCTTGATGAAAAAATTTCATATTTTGACATGTCTTGATGAAATATGATTTTTGAAACTTGATTTTGATCAAAAAGTCAAAGTTTGACTTTTTAGTGTATAGTTGACTTTTCATCAGTTGACTGAAATTCATATGTCAATCCAATGATCTTGAGAGGTGATTTGAACTATGAAATTAGGTCAAGATGGTTCATTTGAATCCTTGAGATCATGTCTTAAACCAATAGGTCATTTTCTTGGTCAAAAATCAAGAACTGAGTCTTCTCAATCAAAACCCTAATTTTGACCATTTTGCCCTTTAGGTGTTCTGATCAAATTTCTTTGAGGAATTGTGATCCAAAATTGATCAATTCACATATATGAGTTCATAATATTGATATGGATAAAAAATTATGCAAATTGACCACGGTTTACTTTTCCCTAATACAGTTGATTTTAGGTTAACTGATCAACTTACTGAGCAAAAATGTGATTCAAAGCTTGAAACTTGACAGGAGCAATCTTGGGGATCCAAATTGATCCATGAAAGTCATATAAGGCATTGGAAGTTCAATTATATTTGTACAAACTCAAACCCTAATTTTGAGTTGTCAGTGTTTGAGGAGGTGTCTTGAGCTGATCAAACCTTGTGTAGTCTTGAATCAATGGAGATCTTATGAGAGATTTCTTGAGAAATGAGAGGGAAAATTTTAGGGTACAATAATATGCATATGAACATGATTAAACTTTTAGCAAATGTATGCTTAAAAATAGTGACAAGCATCTCCTTAAATGCATTTGAGATATCCCCACAGAGTTATTTCAATAACATTTGAGTTGGATTCACGCAATTCCCAGCCCGAGTTCAAATCTCTTGAAAACCCTCTCCCTAGCTGAGTTGGTATTAAAAAGAAGCCTTGTGGAAAGATACACCTCCCTCACAGGTCATCAAATATTCTCTTCAACAAGGGTTATTTCCCCAACAAATGGAAAATTACACCCAACTTGAGTTGGCCCCTCAGACTATCACAAATCAATGGACAAAACCCATTAATCCCTGGTAGAGTCATTTCAATCATCAACGGAGTCATTACTATCCCAGTAAGTTACTGTGAAGCCTAGAACCCGACCAGATAACAGTTAACTCCATTCCTCCAAAGCAAGTTACTACAAAGCCTGGAATCCGACCAGATAACAGTCAACTTAAGCAAGTGGTTGTGAAGCCTGGAATTCGACCAGATAACAATTGAATTCATCCATTTCATCAGTTACTGTGAAGCCTGGAATCCGTCCAGATAACAGTTAATGTCAATAAGTTGTTATGAAGCCTGGAATCTGACCATATAATAGTTCAACTCCATCCTTTCAAGCAAGTTACTGTGACGCTGGGACCCGACCAGATAACAGTTCAGCTTCATCCTTTCAAACAAATTAATGTAAAACCTGGACCTGACAAGATAACAGTTGATTCAATTTACTGTAAAGCATGGACTCGACCAGAAAACAGTCCAAGTTGCTGAAACCTAGACCCGATCAGATAACAGGAAATCTCAATTTTAAGTTACTAAAGCCTGGACCCGACTGAATAATAGTTTAACTTCTTCAGTTACTACAAAGCCTCGACTCGACCAGATAACAATTCAAGTATCTGAAACCTAGACCCGACCATATACCAGTTAACCTCAAGGTCAAGTTGCTGAAACCTGGACCTGACTAGATAAAAGTTCGAGTTGCCGAAATCTAGACCCAGTCAGATACCAGTTAACCTCAAGATCAAATTGATGAAACCTAGACCCGACCAGATAATAGTTTGAGTTGCTGAAACATGGACCCGACCAGATAACAATTAATCTCAGTTCCAAGTTACTAAAGCCTGGACTCGACTAGATAACATTTTAACCTCCTCAAATCATTACTGAAGTCTGGACCCGACTAGATAACATGTAATCTCAAATTCAAGTTACTAAAGCATGGACCCGACCAAATATTAGTTCAACTTCTTCAATTGATGAAACCTGGACCCAACAGATATCAGCTAATCTCAAGTTCAAGTTACTACGAAACCTGGACCCGACCAGATAATAATTTAACTTCTTCAAATCACTAACAAAACTTCTCTTCCCCAGTAGAGTTTTCCACTATCCCCAGTGAGTTACTGCAAAGCCTGGATTCGACCAGATAACAGTTAACTTCTTTATCCCCGTCAAATTGTTGCGAAGCCTGGATCTGACCAGATAACTACTAACTTCCTTTCTCTCCAATCAAGAGATAACTCCCCAGTAGAGTAAAGGATGACTAAAAATTCTGAACTCTTTCCCTCAAGCAGAAATCAACACTCGCCACAGAGTTTCCCTCAAGCAAAGTCAATATTCCCCAGCAGAGTTCTCCTCAAACAAGAAAAGTAGGAATCCCCAGCGGAAACATCCTAAACAAAGTTTGAAGATACACGTACTCTTCATCTCCAGCAATATTCTGGGATTTAACTTCCTAAAGCTCCCCAGCATTTGTCAAGGATTTATTTCCCTAGACAAAGATACCTCAAATAAGCATATCACATTCATACATCATATCACATACATGACAAATGCATACAACATAATCTCATTTATTTTGAGAACATCGTCACACCATGCATACTTCTGCATGCAACTAACCCTCTTCCTTGCAACAACAAAAAAACAGGCAATCAATGGACCTCTTCTGGTTAGGATTATTTCCCTAGTGGAGTCACCAAGCAACATACCTCTTCTATCACTATAGATGGGATTTATAAGCCCATCTCCAACGAATTCTTCATCACTTATCCAAATGGTATCTTTAAGCCCATTCCCTACATAATCAGACCAACACATTGGTGAGTGCAAATTTCTGGGCACTCTAGTGTTCAATCATCTTCCACCTTCAAGCCACGAATGGCGGACTCGCTAATCTAACTCTTCAAGTTTAAGAAGATTGAACAAGGGCAGCTGTTGTTCCCTAAAATTTTCCCTCTCTTTTCTCAAGATATTTCTCATAAATATCTTCAAAAGTTTAAAGCTTGCACAAGTATCGACTAGGTCAAGCCATCTCCTCAACACTGATGCCTCAAATTAGGGTTTGAGTTTGCGCAAATACAGTTGGACCCCTAACATTTAAAATGACTTTCATGGATCATTATGGACCCTCATGATTATTTCTGTCAAATTTCAAGATTGGATCATAATTTCCCAAGAAAACCGTTCAAATCATCAAAAGGGGAAAATGGTCAAAATTAGGGTTTTGACCGAAAATGACCAATCTTCGATTTTGATCTAGTACATGATTTACTGGTTTGAAACATTAATTTCAAGAATCTAAATATTTCATTTTTACCTAATCGTATATTTCAATTCATCCCCCGAGATTAGTGGACTGATAGACGAAATTCGGTCAACTGGTGGAAAAAAGTCAATTGTACACTAAAAAGTCAAACTTTGACTTTTTGACCAAAATTGAGTCCCAAAAATCACATTTCACCAAGACATCCAAAATATGAAATTTGATCATCAAAAATCAAGGAAGTTAAAGGTCATTATGGAAAGATAAAATTTATAAGACTTAGAAATTTTTCGAAGTGTTTGTATACTTGTTAAATTCATGGCTTCATGACATCCTTTCATTACAATTTAAAATGTGACAAATAATTCAAATTATTACAAGGTTGCATTTTTTGCAAATTACAAATCCCAAAGATTTGTCTTGTTTGAATTTTTTCCTTTGACTCAAAACCTTGCCATTATGCTTTGTCTTTGTTACAATCTGCATAAATTGATCCACAAACCATATTTTGTACCATGCTACAATATGCTGCAAAGCCTAAGCCTGCTTACTACAAGCTCAAAATCATGTTTAGAAGACAGTCTGTTGTCCTGAGCAAAACAACCCTGCTATGCTATCTCTAAACACTTCCACAACACTCCAAAACTGAGCAAAACAACCCTGTTATCCTATCTCTAAACACTTCCACAACACTCCAAAATTGTTGCAAAACAGCCCTGCTATGCTGCTCCTAACCCAGTCCAATCCTGCATTATCTCAGCCCCATATTTGCACCAAATCAGCACATAAGAGCTGCATCAAAAAGCTATGAAGACAGCATACCCCAAAAGTTCAAATTGTTATTTGTTTCCCTCCTAAAATCCCATCAAAACTCATCTACAAATATACTATTTTCACAACACACAAACGGTTGGCTTTTAGAGAGAAAAAGAGAGAACAGAAAAAATAAAATTCTTTGTAAACTCTGCTTATTTCACAAAAGACCATTGCTCATACTAATATTTATTCTCAGTCAGAAAAACATAACCTCAATCCATTATTCCATCTTACAAACTTTCCCATAAATCAACCAGCCAAACACTTCACATCACATAGAGATTGTTCAAATATAAAAACAGTTATGTGGTTCCATTATCTTCCCCTTCCAAACACAAAAATAGTACTGTACAACTTGGTTAGTTTGGTGTGGTTCAAACAACTTGGAACAACTTCATGGAGGTTCATTAAGGCCCTCACAGCTTCTTGAAAAGTATTCAGACTCAAAACACTAAGTGCAGTCTCAAGGTAAGTCTTCTTAACTTTACATTTTTAATACATTACTAATGATTTATTCTTGAAGATAAAATGTAGTAATCGTTGCCCATTTGAGCTAATCATTTGCTTGCTATTCATTTTTTATCAATCATATACTGGGAACTGACCTGTATACACAATAGAATGATGATAGAGGCGAAAAACTGCAGCATGAGTTGACACATACCCACATGAGTCGACTTATTATAGTGACAAAATAGGGTATGAGTCGACGCATGACCTTATGCATCGACTCATATTGTTATCCGGGCCCCAAAACAGAAGGATGAAAGGTGCATGAGTCGACACAAAACGCGCATGTGTCGACACAAGCAGGTGCATGAGTCGACACATCCCTTTATTCATCGACTCATACTGAGTTGATTTTATTTTACAGGAGCAAGAAGAGTTATGTGTCGATGCATAGCAGCATGTGTCGACACATAATAGTTCAAAATGCAATTTTTCTTTCTTTTTACTCAGTCTTTACATTTTTCACATATTGTCTTCATTGTTGTCCATTTATTCGATATGGCTGTAATGATTAAAGCTTCTACTTCATCCCAATTTGTAAATTATACCCCCATCCCCCTAATGATGTAATAGTGTAGGATTTTAATTTCCGCAAATTTATCGCTTTTCATATAATTGTTAGTAATTAGGGTGTGTATGGCAAGATAAAATCAACTGTTAGAAAACCCTAATCTCAAAGACAATGCATGCAATCAAACACATTATTCACACGTGTACCTCTAGAGTAACCTCGCTTGTTGCCTCAGAAAATAGTCATGTCCCTCGAATATGGGCACTTTAGTAAAGAACCTCGATATAAAAAGATCGTAGTACCTCGATGACCCTTTGATGTTGCCTTTGGTAAACGATCTTGTCCCTTACAAAAATCGCTAAAGCGTCTCATAAGTTGCCTTCTATGACTATACGATTGACCCACACCCGTCCCTTCACATCCAATGATGGGGCTTCTTACCAATCAATGGTAAGATAGCAACATCTAAAGGAGGAGGAAAATAACAAAGACCTTTTGAGTATGTAGGACGCTCATAGTTGCTTGCTCACAAATAAAAAAATATTTCCACACTTACACTTTCAAAACATCTTCAAAAAACAAACATTTCTTTGAACAATTTTCAAAACCAACACTTTGTATACATTCTTATAGAGACGAGAATCATTACAAAGTTTTCCGAAACAAAGGAGTTTTCAAAATATTTTCAAACTTACACCAATCACAAACACTTTTCAAACAAAAGCATTTTTTCAAAGTGATCAAGAAACTAAGAGCCCGTAGATAACTACGAACGAAAAGGGTTCTAATACCTTCCCTTTTCATAACCTACCCCCCGAACTCAAGAAAAATATCTCGAAAGGTCTTTCTTGTTCTTTTCACCCTTTCGTTTATTGGATAAAAGAAAAGCCGGTGGTGACTCTTACTATCTGCAACATTTACGATAAAACGCAAAACACCCAAGTCAGTTCTCCCATCGTATTACACCAGTCAACCTAGCAGGTCGTTTTTATGCGTAATATCTTTTAACTATGTCCACGTTCACAGGGTGCGGGAAATCTTCACCATCCATGGTGGTTAGTATCATAGCACCACCCGAAAATACTTTCTTGACAATAAATGGCCCTTCATAGGTGGGAGTACATTTTCCCCTAGGATCACCTTGCGGTAGAATGATGCGCTTTATTACCAAGTCAACAGCCTGATATACCCGATGTTTAATTTTCTTGTTGAATGCCTTGTTCATACATTTCTGATACATTTGATCGTGACAGACAGCCGCAAGCCTCTTTTCGTCAATCAGATTCAACTGGTCTAGTCTGGTCTGGATCTACTCATCTTCGTCTAAGTCTGCATCTTTCATAATCCTCAAAGAAGGAATCTGAAATTCAACAGGCAAGACATCTTTCATGCTATAGACCAGAGAGAATGGGGTTGCCCCAGTTGATGTTTGCGCTAAAGTGAGATAGCCATGAAGAGAAAATGGTAACATCTTGTGCCAGTCTTAGTAAGTCACAACCATTTTCTGTATGATCTTATTAATATTCTTGTTGGCGGCTTCCATTGTGCTATTCATCTTTGGTCAATACGGAGAAGAGTTATGGTGCTTAATCTTGAACTGCATGCAGAGTTCAGTAATCATAGTGTTGTTGATGTTAGTACCATTGTCTGTAATGATTCTCTCAGGTATGCCATACTGATAGATAAGGTTATGCTTGATGAATTGGGCGACCACATTCCTAGTAACAGAGGAAAATGAAGCTGCTTCAACCCATTTTGTGAAGTAGTCAATGGTGACGAGAATGAAGTGATGTCTGTTAGAAGCAGTAGGCTTGATTTCTTTGATCATATCAATGCCCCACATTGCGAATGTCCAAGGAGTAGTCAAAACATTTAGAGGAACCAGAGGCACATGAACTTTATCATCATATATCTGGCACTTATGACAAGTTCTTAAGTGGTGGTGATAGTCAGTTTCCATAGTCGACCAATAGTAACCAGCTCTTACAATAGTCTTATCCATAATATGCCCACTGGAGTGAGTACTGAAGATGCCTTCATGCATATCTTCCATAATCTTCTCTGCTTCCTTCTTGTCCATACAACAGAGAGAGTTGAATCATGATTATGCTTGTATAAAATTCCATTGCTCAAAAAGAACTTAGCCGAGAACCTTCATAGGAACTTCTTATCATTGATCGATGCCCCTTAAGGGTATTCTTGAGCTTCAAGGTACCTTTTCACTTCATGAAACCAAGGATTTTCTTCTACTCCATTAGAATCAATTTCGTAACAATGTGCTGGTTCATCGAATCTTTCAATGGTAATTTTGGGAGCCTAATCATCCATTCCGATCTTGAACATGGATGACATGGTAGCTAATGTGTTTTCCAACTGATTCTCTTTTCTTGGAATATGCTCAAAAGTAATCTCTTCAAAATATGGAATCAAAGTTAGCACATGTTCTCGGTAAGGGATAAGATTCTGATGCTTTGTTTCCCATTCTCCCTTGACTTGACTGATTACCAAGGCTGAGTCCCCATATACGCTCAGGAATTTGATTCTCGGGTCAATAGAATCTTTAAGACCCATGATACACGCTTCATATTTAGCCATATTATTGGCACAATCAAAGCAAAGTCTGGCAGTGAAGGGCGTATGACAACCTTGGGGAGATATAATTACAGCACCGATCCCATTGCCAAGTGAGTTAGAAGCTCCATCAAAAACCATAGTCCATCGGGGTCCTAGCTCAGGTCCTTCATACGGTCCAGGTTCTTCACAATCCCTAATTAGCATGATGTTCTCATCCGGGAATTTGAAGTTCATAGATTGGTAGTCGTCTACAGCTTGATATGCCAAATAATCTGCCAGTACACTTCCTTTGATTGCCTTTTGAGTGGTGTAATGAATGTTGTATTCTGTTAAGATCATTTGCCATCGGGATATTCTTCTGGAGAGAGCTGGCTTCTCGAATATGTACTTGATAGGATCCATTTTAGAGATCAATAGAGTAGTATGGGTCAACATATATTATCTTAGTTGGCGATCAGCCCATGCCAAAGCGCAGCAAGTTTTCTCTAGCGCTGAATATCATGTTTCACAGTCGGTAAACTTTTTGCTAAGGTAGTATATAGCATGCTCTTTTCGACCAGACTCATCATGCTGCCCCAGTACACACCCCATTAAATTCTCTAGCACTGTTAGGTACAACATTAAAGGTCTTCCTTCAACTGGTGGCATTAGAATCAGAGGTTCTTGTAAATAGTCCTTGATTTTATCAAAGGCTATTTGACAATCGTCATTCCATTTTACTACTTGATCTTTCTTCAACAACTTGAAGATTGGCCTATAGGTAACAGTCAAATGAGAAATGAATCAGGTAATGTAATGCAATCGTCTTAAGAAACCTCTGACCTCCTTCTCAGTATGGGGAGCCGACATTTATTGAATAACTTTAACTTTTTCAGGACTAACTTCAATACCTTTACCACTAACGACAAAACCTAGGATTTTTCCAAACCTCACCCGAAGGTGCATTTTTTCGGATTTAGCCTTAGCTTGTACTTCTTCAACCTTTCAAATAACTTATACAGATGATCAAGATGTTCTTCTTCAGTCTGTGACCTTGCTATCATGTCGTCAATGTATATTTCTATCTCGTGGTGAATCATGTCATGAAATAAAGCTACCATGACACATTGATAAGTTTCCCCGACGTTCTTCAACCTAAAAGGCATGACCTTGTAACAGAAAGTGCCCCACTATGTGATGAAAGTAGTTTTCTCCATGTCTTCAGGCGCCATTTTGATATGATTATAACCCGAGAAACCATCCATGAAGGAGAATACCTTATGCTGAGCAATGTTATCAACCATAACATCAATATATGGAAGTGGGAAGTCATCTTTAGGGCTTACCCTGTTCATATCCCTATAATCTACACACATACGTACCTTGCCATCTTTCTTTGGTACTGGAACAACATTAGCAACCCATTGAGGATATGATGTCACTACTAAGAACCTTGCATTGAATTGTTTCTTAACCTCGACTTTGATTTTCTCTGATATCGCGGGACGTATGCGATGAACCTTCTGCTTAATCGGAGAACAACCCACTTTCATTGGCAGGCGGTGAACCATAATATTAGTATTGATCCCCTACATCTCTTCGTATGACCAAGAAAATACCTCAACATAGTCGTGCAACATTTGAATCCATCTACTCTTGACACTTTCCTCTAATTTGGCGCCTATCTTGACCTCTTTTATGTTTGTCTCAGAACCCAAGTTTACCACTTCGAATGGATCTTCATGTGGTTGGATAGCCTTTTCTTCTTGTATTAAGAGTCTGGCAAGTTCTCTAGGTATTTCACAATCTTCCTCTCCTTCGTCCTTGGCTTGGTAGATTAGTTTTTCAAGTCATAAGCAACAATAGCAGAATCGTTATGAACGCAATCCATAGTTGATATGGATCTACAATATAGTGTGTGGGTGTGTGTGAGAACACATAGCTATTTGAAAGTGCAATAAAGTAAAAGAAAATTAGAGAGCGTAAAATTTGAATGCAAAACTTCCAATGTTTTCATTAAATGAAAATATGACATATGAAATGACATCCCTTAACAAATGAACCATCGTGCCCCAGGAAAGACACAAGGTTTAAAGTCATTGTTTTTAAAAGAAATTACATAACCAAACTTCTTAAAGAAATAAAACAGAAACAATTATTACTCCTAACTAAAGGAGATAATGACAATGTCTTCTGCTTTCCAATTGTCGGGTTCGTTGCCAATGGTAGGGAATATCCAGTTGTCTAAGTCACAATCATTGCCAGCATCTTCTATAGCATTGACTCCATTGGTGCTGATACGGAATGGAGGTCTTCCAACTCGAGTGTGACGAACAGCCCTTTGACCTTCTGCAGTAAAGCCCAAACCAAACTTATCAGGTTTGTAGGGGATATCAGGAAGCTGACCCCAAATTGGGCATCCACTTTCTTCTATAGTAGCTTTGGTATCTTTCAAGGAAGCCATCTTGTGCGGAATCCTGGTAGTCTCTGGAATGGAAGAAACATCTTTAATAGCAGTAGGGGAAATTACTTCAAAAGTTTGACAAGGAGTCTCGATAAATTCTATGTCCATCTCCACGTACCGAAATGAATTCAAATGACTGACCATGTACTCCTCTTCTCCACAGACAGTAACAATCTTCCCTTTCACATGATACTTTAATTTCTGGTGTAAGATGGAGGTAACAGCGCCTGCCCTATGGATCCAGGGGCGTCTTAGTAGACAAGAATAAGCTGGCCAAATGTCCATTACATAGAAGGTGGATTCAAAGATCTGTGAACCCAATTTGATAGGAAGATTCACTTCTCCATGTACCATTCTTTTAGACCCATCAAAGGCTCGAACTATAATGTTGCTGGGTTTCAGCACAACCCCTTCACAATCCAGTCTGTCAAGAGCGCCCTTTGGCAGAACAATCAGAGAAGAGCAAGTATCAACGAACATATGAGCCAATGTAGTGCCCCTGCATTCAATGGAGACATACAGGGCCCTATTATGATTTCTCCCCTCCAGAGTCAGGTCAGCATCGGAGAAACCTAATCCATTGTCAGTCGTTAAGCTAACAACATAACTTCTAAATTGATCGGAAGAAATATCTTGTGGTACATGAGCAGTCTTCAAGAATTTCATTAAAGCCTGCGCATGGGCTTCAGAACACAATAGTAAAGATAACATTGAAATTTTGGACGGGGTCTACCCCAGCTGTTCAATAATTTTGTAATTGCTTATATGAATGATCTTCAAAACCTCTTCAATTTCTTGTCCAGAGGTATCCTTGACTGTAGCTTCTTTTGGTGCCTCCGTCCAGGCAGGCTCTATCATTGGCTCTTTACCCCGAGCCTCGACAGTTATCTTGGTAACTGTAACTTGAACATGTGGAGAGATTTCCAGAGAGAAAATCCTTCCACTTCTAGTAATTTTGTTGGTCCCCGCAATATTGTCAATATTGGGATTAACCTCTCCATCATCTTCGTCAGACAACTCTTGTTTAATGTCATGGTAATAGACGTCAGACCCATAATTCCATGGAATAGCCTTTTCCGAGGAATATGGGATGGGCCCTGGTTTTGTAATGATTATGGGAGCAGCTTTTGGATTAGCAGTAATCCTTACATGACCCTTGGAAGTGATCTTGAAAGGAGTACCAGATATGACAGACAAATCTCAACATAAATTCTTAGCATACATAATTTTCTCAATCAAAATTACATGTTCATCCATCAGGCGTTGAATTCCTTCCTTCAGTAACCCGCAGCCATTGGTTTAAACTACATAATAATAACATTCTTTAACACAATGCGGAAATAAAGTGGCTTGTAGCAAATTCTTCTTGACTGTTGAGAGAGGAGAAACCACATCACTTACAGAGGTAACATACAAAACATCTTCAATAACACATATTCTTTTGTCATGCTTCGGCATAGGAGCAGTAATCACGTTCGAAGTCTCAGGAGGGTCGAACTCAATTTCCTTGTTATCAATCGTGTCTTGGATTTTGTTTTTAGGGACCAACAATTATTGGTGTTATGCCCAGGACTGTTCGAATGATAGGAACACCTCGCATTTGGATTGTACTTTGGAGAGGATGTGTTGGGATTATGAGGAGGATCCCGGAGTGTTATGAGGTCAGCCTTTAACAAATGTTACAATGCTTGAGCCAATGGCATATTGATCCTGGTGAATTGCCTCCTCGAAGTGCCTGACCTACGCTGGTTGCCTGATTATTATTGTTGAACAAGCACCAGATTTGAGAACAACATCGCCCCCACAAACTGATAACTGTCACTTTTACTACGACCCTTCTGGCCATAGACAGTGTTGGTTTCTTTCTTACCACTGAATGCTTCTTCACGGTATTAGAAGATGTAGCCATCAGAATCTTCCCGCTCTTGATACCACTTTCAACTTGTTCTCCAGTCAGAATCAGCTCAGTAAACCCTGATGAAGAACTCCCAATCAGCAAATTAAAGAATGGACCCATTAGAGTGCCTATGAACATATCCACCAATTCTCGGTCAGTCAAAGGAGGTTTCACCCTTCTTGCTAAATCCCTCCACTTTTGTGCATACTCCTTGAACCCTTCATTTGAGCCCATGGACATGTTTTGCAATTGTACATGAGTCAGTGAAAGGTCAACATTATATTGATATTTCTTGTAAAAAGTAGCAGCCAAGTCTTCCCATGTGTGAATGTTGGTCCCTTTCAACTGATAGAACCATTCAAGTTGAGTATCGGACAAACTTTCTTAAAAGAAATGGACCCATAACTTCCAGTCAACAGTATAAGGTTGGATTTTTCGAACATACGACCTCAGATGAAGTTTGGAACACGAGACCTCGTCATATTTAGAAAAGATAGGGACCTTTAATTTGTGATGGATGACCACCCCTGGGATCAGACCTAGATCTCCAAAATATAATCCAGGAACTTTCTGGATTTCCATAACTTTGAGTCGGTCTTCTAACTGTTTGTACTTGTCATCTGCGGGAGGATATTGTTTGTTGGAGTAGCCTTCATCCTTATAAACCTGATTATTTCTATCTTCACCCCTGACAATTCTGTCATCCTCCTATTAGTTGTCGTCTTCCTCAGAGGAAACATCATTCACTCGAACTGGTTGAGCATGACCTTTGAACCTTCTCCCCATGTTGAGGATATCAGTCCGCTTCTTAGTCTTCTTTTTCATGGTGAGGAGCGCCATCATCTCTTGTTGCCCTTTGGCCAGATTCAGAAGAGTCTCTTGAAATTGTGCATGTTGAGTTTTCAGATCCTTGACAGTTTATTCAAGAGCCATCTTATACTGAAATAAATAGTAAATAGATGAGGAAATCTATAACGGAAAACTTGCTTATGAAATTATGCATGATATGTAGATGCAATGTTTTCAAGGACCTTAGGAGATTTAAATTTTCTAACCGAGGGGAAACAAAAATAAAGATTTTTATTAATAAGTCAAAATTACAATTGCCTTCTAGGCTTACAATTAAAAGCAAAAGGGTCTCAAGGATACAACAATATAAACTTATAAACCCTAAGACTCAAGTCCCCCATAGGCGCTTTCTCTTTGTGTCGATGTATGCATTAAGGCTTTGCTCCTCGTGAATTTGCTTTGTGAGCTCTAACACTTTCTTTTCACTTGCATAGAATTGAGTTTTAAAGGTATCTCGTTCTTCTTTAAGTTGAATCTAAGGCTTCTGCAATTCTTTGAGGTCAGCGGGCATATCTGGATGAAGGGTGGTATAAGGAATATCCCCCTCAACAACATGCTCCACAATTACTGGTAAGACAGTGAGATATGAGATTTTGAGAACGAGCTCGTACCCATTTGAGGTAAGGCTCCAAAGGGATAGAATTCTTTTATCCTAAAGTTTTGCTATCAACCTTGTTTACCATGCCCCAAGAACGTACAAACCTTTGACGATAACCTTGAGGATCATTTTCGTAGTCAAACACAATACCCTGGATAAGTGCATCATGAGGACCATCTCTTCAAGCATAACCAAACTACCGTAGAGCCAGAGAAGGGTTGTAAGTAATACCTCCCCTAATGCCAAGGATTGGATCATTAGGGAATTCCCCATAACGGTCAATAATAGTAACATCTTCCAAATATCGAGAACAACAATAGATATTTGAATGAGAGAGCAACACCATCCTTTACGACCACCTCAGACTTTGTTCATTCTTCAATACCAATCGAGGAAGGTGCGAAATAAACCACCTAGATATCAGAGGTATGCAACATATAAGAGTTACTCGCTTCCTCATAGTACGAGTGTGAAGAGAATACAAAATGTCTTCGAGCAAAGTAGGCACACGGTTACGAGAAAGGAAAATTTTGATGGCATTCACATCTGTGAGTTGGTCTGGATTAGGGAACAACACCAAACCATAGATAAACAAAGCCAAGATTTATTCGAAAGTTTAAAAACTCATAGCATCCAGAAATAGCATACCCTTCTCTAACAGAAACTTGGCAAGAAAACCCTTGACTCCACTTCTTGTCTCCCAATTTGATACAATGTCGGACTACTTCAGATGTAAGGCTGCTGCAATTTTTTTAGGTTATGGATATTTCTCTAAACCGGTGAAATTTATTTGATTGAGAACAGGTACTCCCAATAATTGAGAAAACTCCTCTATTGTGGGTACCAACCGATAATCGGGAAAAGTGAAGCAGTGACGTACATGGTCAAAGAATTGGAATAGAACACTCATTATATCTTCTTAAAAACCCAAGGTAACCAAAATGAGTAGTCGAACATTCCTTTTTATGAATGGAGAACTTTCGGGAACCCTTGAGACTAACTCCGTAAGTTGATAAAGTATTCTCACAAAACTTATCCACATAGTGTTTTTGCGAGCGGAGGCCATAACCTATAAAACAGAATAAAGATAAATCTCAAGATCCTTGAAATGGTTAGTGAAAATGACATGTGGTATGATGTCATGATGTTATGATGTCATGTTCGAACAATTAATCATACACAAACAAAACACACAAAGCCTTAGGTTTAAGCTTGCATGGAGTTTGTAGGTAAGTACCCTCTTGAAGTTTTAGTTGGCTCAACCTGTCCTAAAATAAGTAATCGGGTTCTAGGAATCTCAATATCACTTATCTTTCTCTCAGGCATTATTTCAGCACAAGCATCTAATTTGCGACCGAAATATCCTGAAAGTCTAATCTCAATGAGTGTAGTATCGAGTATCAACCAACTTTAGTCTGCACCAAAGCCAGCTATCTCACTACTTTCTAATGGCTAAGTTGTGTTAACTAAGGTTCTAAGGTCAGTTAGTGCTTATGACACTACACGGCAGCCCAATATTCTCCTTGACTGACTCAAGGGACACCAGCACAAACCAATCTGTCGCACTAACATAACCATCATTTCAACCATATCGGTCTATGTCGTACAGTCTTCACGATCAATTGGTACTTACCTAAAATGCCCCCAGATCCGAGTATAGGATCTATACAAGAAATAAACCGAAGCATATCCCGAAATATAAAGCATACATGGCAAACAAGTAAAGTAATAAATATGATCTAGCTCTTAAGGTAACCCCACTTTTAGTTTAGTTCCCCAGTAGAGTTTCCAGTTCTATAATACGGTGGGAGAATTGACTTTTGGTTTTCCGTTTTATCATAAATGTTGCAGATGGCAAGATTCGCCACTGACTTTTCTTTTATCCAATAAAGAAAAGGGTGAAAAGAACAGGAAAGACTTTTTGAGGATTTTTCTGAGTAAGGGGGGCGGGTTATGAAAAGGGAAGGTGTTAGCACCATTTTCATCCGTAGTTATCTACAGGCTCTTAATTGTTAGCTCACTTTTTGAAATGTTTAATGTTTATGTATGTTTGAAGATATTTTGAAAATGCCTAAGTGCGACAATTTTGTAATGATTCTCGTATCGTTGAGAATGTATACAAAATGTTTGCTTTGAAAATATTTATGAAAGAGAGTGTTGTTTTATGAAAAAAAGTGTTTTTGAAGATGCTAATGTAAGACAGTTTGCTTTATTATAATTTTTGTATCAGTCCTCAAGAATGTTTATAAAGCATTTTGAAAGTAGTTGTTTTGAAAGTGTGAAGTGTGGAAATTGTTTTAGTTTGTGAGCAAGCGATTACGAGCGATCTACCTACTCAAAAAGTCTTTGTTCTTTTCCTCCTCCTTTAGATAGTGTTATCCTACCATTAGTTAGTAGGAAGCCTTATTATTGGACGTGAGGGACATGCGTGGGTCATCATACAGTCATAGAAGGCAACTTGTAAGATGCTTTAGAAACTTTCGTAATGGACTAAGATCGTTTACCGAAGGCAGCATCAAAGGGTCATCGAGGGACTATGATCTTTTAACCGAGGGTCTTTGATAAATCATCCCATGTTCGAGGGACATGACTGATTTTTATCTGAGGCAACAAGTGAGGTTACCCTAGAGGTGTGTGTGTGCGAAGTGTTTTGACTTCAAGTATTTATCTTTGAGATTAGGTTTTCTAGCATTTTGTTTTAGATCTTGCCATACAAACCCTAATTACTAATAGTAATAAGGAAAGCAGTAAATTGCGAAAATTAAATGTCCTATGCTATTACAATGCTTCGGGAGTGGGGTACAAATTTATGAATGGGGATGAAAAGGTAAAGTAAACCCTAATTATCTATTACAAACTGTTGACAGTTACAATATTGGAAAACATTAATGCGAAAGTAAAGTGCACGAAAGTGGTGAAAAGGAGAAAATGTTTAAGAAAACCCTAAAATATTTCTAAGCATTTAAGAAAAGATTTTGTTGTTTTTTAGAAAAAATGTGAAATAAAAATTAGACCTAATTCTAATTAGTTTAAAATTTAATTATTTAAAATAAAACAAAGTGTAATTAAATTAATTAATTTTATTTATGGAAATTAAATTAATTAATTAAAACCTAAAGAATTCTAAGTATTTAGAAAATATTTTTGTGTTTTTAAGTTTAGAAAAATAAATGAAGTATAAAAACTAATTCTAATTAATTAATAAAATAAAATAAAAGTGATTAAATTAAATTAATTTTTATTTAACAAAAATTAAATTAATTAATTAGTAACCTAAATCTATTTATTTTTATGATTTTATGATTTTGGTTGATTAAAATAAAACTGATTAAAAAAAGAAAATGTTAATTAAAACAAAAATAAATAAAAAAAGTAAAATGGACCTGCAATATAAGTGAAATGGGGGGTGAGAAGAAGCAAAAATAAAAGGCCCAAACAGAGGAGAGTCCAAGCATTGTGCTGGATCATGTGTGGATAGTTCCTGGGAGTGCATCATAGGCTTGTGTTTAGGTGCATCAGATCTGCCTTTGATGAGATCTAATGGCCAAGATATTAGGTTGCCTCATTGCGCGTTGGATTCCATGTACCTGATCTACAAGAGAAATGTTGAAAAATAAAATTCCAGAGGCAGGGATTGAACCCCTGCTTTGGCACACCAACTCCTTGCACATACACGTGTTTTCCCGTGGGGTGGCTGTTTCATTCGATTATGAAACAGCCACCAATAAATATATTATAAACTCGTTTAAAAAATTGGAAGATGAACTTCATCTTCTTCCTCGTGCCAGCAATAACAACAACATTATTCAAATTTCTAAATCCTTCAATTCTCAATCATTTTAAAAAATGTAAACATGAAAGTTGTTCTAAATTTCACCACGAATTCAACCATGTAACTTTTGAAAGCTATAAGTTAAAGGATGAAACGGATTTTGCTTGGTACCAAACTGAAACCTAACATTTCAGAAACTTCAATTCCAAAATTATCATCACATATTCAACATAAATGAAAACTAAGGATTTCAAAGTTGGAGAAACTTACCTCTTGAAGTGAAAACTCAGAACGTGTATGGAGGCTTTCAGGTGCAAGTAAATGATTGATTAAGCTTCCTTGGACCTCCCTGAAGCTATTCCAATCCTTACTTTATGCTAAAAGTGTCTGAATCTCTCCAACAAAGTCAATGTGCAAGCTTCAGATATGGAGTTTAGAGGATGATGAAGATGGTGTTACAGAAGTGTAACAGGTGTTTGGATGTGTTATATGTGATGTATGTAAGGTGTACGGATGATAAAAAAAGCAAACGCACAAGTGGATTTGTAGTTGGGTGTTGGAAGCTTCAAATGTACAACAATGGTGGTTTCTTGGTGATTTTGAGTTTGAGAGTGTTTGAGGGCTTCTGAAATTGTCCATTAGCTTGTAAATGAACTCTATATTTATAGAGAAAAGGTTTGAGGGCAAGGGCTGATCAGATTTGAAAGATAGCATGTCATGGTTCCAATGCAATGTAGGGTGGTTGACATGCTTAGAGATGTTGCTTTTGGTTTTGACATTGTGTGTGTGCAAAAGAAACAATTGAAAGGCTCAAGGAGAGTGGACTTTGTGATTAAAGTCACTTTACAAGAATGGAAGTGTGATCTTTTTTCCTTAAATGGCAAGTATGCTTGGACAAAGCTTGAATCACTTGGATAATAGCTCAAAAGCAAGTGTGGTCTTTTGATTAGGGAGAGATTTATGGGTTTAGAGGCTTGCAAAGTGAGATTATGCAGCATGGTGTGAGATTTGGCCATATGTTCATCATAAAAATGACCTATAATTCAAGAATGAAATGCCAACTTCATGACTTCGAAACTTCTAGCCCAAGCATGAAAAATTTGTGTTCTTTGACATTTTGGAAAGCTTAAAACATTGTCTACAACTTTCATGTTGACCACTTTGGCTAAATCAAACGGGAACTTGGTGGAAATTGGCCAAGAAGTTGAGATGAAAAACTGACCAAAACTTGTTGGAAAATTTTTAAGTGTTGGATAAAATATATCACAACTTCATAGGCTCATATCTCTTAATCCAAGCACTTTTTGATGATCATATCACATTAACAAAGTTATAGAATTCATCAATCCCTACAACTTTCATGTTGAAAATTTTCCTTGAATCAACTTGTATCTTGAGGAAACTTTAATCCAAGCACTTTTTGAGGATCATCTCACATTAACAAAGTTTTAGAATTACAAATTTCGTGTTGAAAGTTTTCCTTGAGTCATCTTGTATCTTGAGGAAACTTGCTCTTTAAGTTTGGGTTTTTTAGGTACAAAACACTTGAATTTTTTCTAAGTGTTTGAAAATCTTGACTTTGACTTTTGTTTACTTTCTTGATTCTATTGCTTCTTGATGAAAAAGTTTGATAGTTTTGAATGTCTTGATGATTCTTGATTTTTTAATTCTAATGTTGACCCAAAAGTCAAAGTTTGACTTTTGTGTGACTGTTGACTTTTCATTAATTGGGTCAATTCTTAAACTATAAACCACTTGTATCTTTGGAAATGTCTTGAGACATGTAATTAGGTCAAGATTTTGTATTTGAGTCCTTGAGATCATGCTCTAAGCCATTAGGTCATGCACTATGCCAACAATCAATGATCAGTCATCTTCAGTCAAAACCGTAATTTGGGCAATTTTTTACCTTTGATGATTTGAGGGCTTTCCTTGAAGAATTATGGTCAACCCTTTATCAAATGATGAATATCACCTCAAAATATTTATGTTGACAAAAAAATATTTAAGTTTGAATGTATGTTTGACCACAGTTGACTTTTTACCCAATGCAGTTGATTTTTAGTCATTTGAGCAATTAACTGGGCAAATTTGTGATGCAAGGCTTGAAACTTGACATGAGTATTGTTGAGGACCTATGATGAAACATGAAAGACATTTAAGACCTTTTCAAACCAATCTTATTTGAGAAGCACCAAACCTTAGTAGAAGACCCTTGCTTAGGAGGTGGTTTTGACCAGTCAACTCTTGAGTAGTTTTGAGCAAATGGGGACCTCATGAGAATGTCTTGAAGAAAATGGGAGGGAAAATTTTTGGATACAACAATGTCCATGGGTTCGAATGAAGGATTTAGGGAGTATTCCCAGAAGTGGAGAGACTTAGCTGGAAGGGTGCAACCTCCTTTGAATGACCGGGAATTGGTGGATATGTTCATGGTCAATCTGACGGGTCCATTCTTTAATCTGCTGATTAGGAGTTCTTAATCAGGGTTTACTGAGTTGATTATGACTGGTGAACAAGTTTAAAGTGGTATCGAGAGTGGAAAGATTCCAATGGCTGCAACTTCTAATGTTGCGAGGAAGCCATTCATTGGTAAGAAAGAAACCAACGTTGTCTATGGCCAGAAAAGTCGTAGTAAAAATGACCGCCATCAGTATGTGGGGGCCATGTTGATCTCTAATCCAACATCTATTCAACAACAACAGGGAAATCAGCATAGGTCAGACGCTCTGAGGAGGCAGTTCACCAGGATTAATATGTCGTTGGCTCAAACATTACAACATTTGTTAAAAGTTGAACTCATAACACTCCAGGATCCTACTCCTAATCCGAACACATCCTCTCTGAAGTACAATCCAAATGCGAGATGTGGTTGTCATTCGAACAGTCTTGGGTACGACACCAACAACTGATGGGTCCTGAAAAACAAAATCCAAGACATGATTGATAACAAGGAAATTGAGTTTGACCCTCCTGAGACTTAGAATGTGCTTACTGCACCTATGCTGAAGCATGACAAAGGCATAAGTGCTATTGAAGATGTTTTGTATGTTACCTCTGTAAGTGATGTGGTTACTCCTCTCTCAACAGTCAAGAAGAATTTGCTACAAACCGGTTTATTTCCGGGTTGTGTTAAAAAATGTTATTGATGTGCAGTTCAACCCAATGGTTGTGGGTTACTGAAGGAAGGAATTCAATGCCTGATGGATGAACATGTAATTTTAATTGATAAAGTTATGTATGCTAAGAACTTGTGCCAAGATCTTTCTATCATATTTGGTACTCCTTTCAAGATCACTTCCAAGGGTCCTGTAAGGATTACTTCTAATCCAAAATCTGCTCCCTTAATCATTACAAAACTTGGGCCCATCCCATATTCCCTGGAGAAGGCTATTCCATGGAATTATGGGCCTGACATCTATTACCATGGCATTAAACAAGAAGAGGTTGGTCCCAATATTGACAATATTGCGGGGACAACAAAATTACTAGAAGCAGAAGGGTTTTCTCCCCAGAAATCTCTCCACCTGTTCAAGACACAGTTACTAAGACAACTGCCAAGGCTCAGGGTAAAGAGCCAATGATAGAGCCTTCCTGGATGGAGGCACCAAAAGAAGCTACAGTCAAGGATACCTCTGCATAAGAAATGGAAGAGGTCTTGAAGATAATTTGTAGAAACATTTACAAAATTGTTGAATAGTTGGGGCAGACCCCATCCAAAATCTCCATGTTATCTTTGCTACTGTGTTATGAAGCCCATGCGCAAGCTTTAATGAAATTTTTGAAGACTTCTCATGTACCACAAGAGATTTCTGCCGATCAATTTGGAAGTTATGTTGCTAGCTTAACGACTGACAATGGATTAGGTTTCTCCGATGCTCACCTGACTTCGGATGGGAGAAATTATAATAGGGCCTTGTATGTCTCCATTGAAAGCCCGAGAACTACGTTGGCTTGTGTATTATTTGATATTGGATCTTCTCTAAATGTTTTGCCAAAGGGCGCTCTTGATAGAATGGATTCTGAAGGGGTTGTGCTGAAACCCAACGACATTATAGTTCTAGCCTTTGACGGGTCTAAAATAATGGTACATGAAGAAGTGGACCTCCCGATCAAAGTGGGTTCACAAATATTTGAATCCTCTTATATGTAATCGACATCCGGCCAGCTTATTCTTGTCTACTATGACTCCCCTGGATCCATGGGGCAGACTCTGTTACCTCCACCTCGCACCAGAAATTAAAGTATCATGTGCGAGGAAAGATTGTTACTGTATACGGAGTAGAGGAGTGCATGGTCATCCACCTGAATTCATTCTGATACATGGAGATGGACGGTGAATTTATCGAGACTCCATGTCAAGCTTTTGAAGTAATTTCCCATGCTGTTGTTGAAGATCTTTATGCCGTTCTAAAGACCACCAAGGTTATGCATAAGATGGCTTCCTTAAAATAGGCCAAAGCAACTATAAAAGAAGGTGGTTGTACAATTTGGGGTCAGCTTCTTGATATCCCCTATAAATCTGATATGTTTGGTTTAGGCTTTACTGTAGAGGGTCAAAGGTCTTTTCGTCGCGCTCTAGTTAGAAGACCTCCTTTATGTGTTAGAAATAATGGATTCAACGCTTTAGAGGATGCTGACAGTGATTGTGCCTTCGACAACTGGGTCTTTTCTACCAGGGGTAACAAACTCAACAATTGGAAAGAAGAAGACATTATCTCCATCTCTTTTAGCTAGGAGTAATAGATATTTATGTTTTTATTGCTTTAGGAAGTTTGGTTATGTAATTTATTTTAAAACAGTGACTTTAAACCTTGTGTCTTTCCCGGGGCACAATGGTTCATTTGTTAAGGGTTGTCATTTCATATGTCATATTTTAATTTAATGAAAACATTGGATGTTTTGCATTCAAATTTTGCGCTCTCTGTCTTTATTTTATTTAATTTTCACTTTCAAATAGCTATGTGTTCTTACGCACACCCACACACTACATTGCAAATCCCCATCCACTCTAGATCTCGTTGATAACGATTCTGCTATTACTGCTTATGACTTTGAAAATCCGATCTACCAAGCCGAGGACGAAGGTGAGAAAGATTGTGAGATACCTGGAGAACTTGCCAAACTCTTAATACAAGAAGAAAAGGCTATCCAACCACATGAAGAGCCAGTCGAAGTGGTAAACTTGGGTTCTGAGACAGATAAGAAAGAAGTCAAGATAGGCGCCAGCTTAGAGGGAAATGCCAAGAACAGATTGATTCAAATGTTGCACGACTATGTTGAGGTATTTTCTTGGTCATACAAAGACATTCCAGGGCTTGATACTAATATTATGGTTCACCGTCTGCCAATGAAAGAGGGTTATTCTCTGGTTAAGCAGAAGGTTCATCACATGCGTCCTGAGATGTCAAAGAAGATCAAGGTTGAGGTTACGAAACAATTCAATGCATGGTTCTTAGCAGTGATGGCATACCCTAAATGGGTTGCTAATGTTGTTACAGTACCAAACAAAGATGGCAAGGTATGTATGTGTGTAGATTACAGGGATCTGAACAGGTCGAGCCCCTAGGATGACTTCCCACTTACACATATTGATGTTCTGGTCGACAATACTACTCATCATAAGGTATTCTCTTTCATGGATGGTTTCTCAGGGTATAATCAGATCAAGATGGCAGCTGAAGACATGGATAAAACTACCTACATCACACAGTGAGGCACTTTTTGTTACAAGGTTATGCCTTTTGGGTTGAAAAATGTCGGGGCAACTTATCAGTGTGCCATGGTAGCTTTATTCCATGACATGATTCATCAAGAGATAGAAGTCTACATCGACAGCATGATAGCAAGGTCACAAACTGAAGAAGAACATCTTGATCATCTGCACAAGTTATTTGAAAAGCTGAAGAATTACAAGTTAAGGCTAAATCCAAACAAATGCACCTATGGGGTGAGGTCTGGAAAACTCCTAGGTTTCGTTGTCATTGGTAAAGGTATTGAAGTTGATCCCGCAAAAGTGAAAGCTATTCAAGAAATTCCAGCTCCCCGTACTGAGAAGGAAGTCAGAGGTTTCTTAGGTCGACTGAATTACATTTCCCGATTCATTTCTCATTTGACTGCTACCTGTGAGCCAATCTTCAAGCTGCTGAAGAAAGATCAAGTAGTAAAATGGAATAACGACTGTCAAATAGCTTTTGATAAAATTAAGGAGTACTTGCAAGAACCTCTGAGTCTGATGCCACCAGTTGAAGGAAGACCTCTAGTCATGTACCTCACAGTGATAGAGAATTCAATGGGGTGTGTACTGGGACAACATGACGAGTCTGGTCGAAAAGAGCATGCAATATACTACCTTAGCAAAAAAATTACCGACTGTGAAACAAGATATTCACTACTCGAGAAAAATTGTTGCACGTTGGCATGGGCTTCTCGCCGACTAAGATAGTATATGTTGACCCATTCTACTTTGTTGATCTCTAAAATGGATCCCATCAAATAAATATTTGAGAAGCCAGCCCTCTTCGGAAGAATAGCCCGATGGAAAATGGTCCTAACAGAATACGACATTCAGTACATCACTCAAAAGGAAATCAAAGGAAGTGTGCTGGAAGATCATTTGGCGCATCAAGCTATAGATGACTATCAGTCCATAAATTTCGAATTCCCCGATGAAAACATCATGCTAATTATAGATTGTGAAGAACCTGGACCGTGTGAAGGACCTGAGCTAGGATCCCGATGGACTATGGTTTTCAACATAGCTTCTAACGCACTTGGCGACGGAATCGGTGCTGTAATTATCTCTCCCCAGGGTTGTCATACACCCTTCACTGCCAAACTTTACTTTGACTGCACCAATAATATGGATGAATATGAAGCGTGCATCATGGGTCTTAAAGCTGCTATTGAACTGAGAATAAAATTCCTAAGCGTATATGGGGATTCAGCCTTGGTAATCAGTCAAGTTAAGGGAGAATAGGATATAAAGCATCTGAATCTTATCCCTTACCGAGAACATATTCTAACCTTGATTTCATACTTCGAAGAGATTACTTTTGAGCATATCCCAAGAGAAGAGAATCAGTTGGCGGATGCATTAGCTACCATTCTATGAGATTATCCCCACAGATTAATCTTCACAAATTCATCTTCAATGAAGATACGTTCCCCGTAATTTCCCTAGAATATCACTCTAGCAGATAAAAGAATATGATCTATTTCCCAACAACATCACCCACCTACGGGTTTCCAATCAGTGCACTTCATGGAAGTTATCTTCCTCAACTGAGTTTATTTCTCTAAAACTATAAAATTCCCTGCAAATTTCTTCTCTCCATAAGAGCTTGTTTCCTCAGTAGAGTATTTCTCTGTCAAACAGGGTTTATTTCCCCAACAGGGTTTACTTCCCCAACATATTACAGTCTCCCCGGCTTGATTCTATTCCTCAGATGGTTATGAATCACCGGAAAAATTCCTATCCCCAGTGAACTCGCCACTATCCCCAGGGAGTCACTACGAAAATTAGAACTGGATTAGATATCAGCCAACTTTATCCTCCCTAGACGAGTTGGAAGATTATCCATCTCTTTTATCCTTGGTTAGGGTATATAAGAATTAAACTCCCCAGACGAGTTGGAAGGTTATCCATCTCTTTTATCCCCAATCAGGATATGTAAGAATTAAAATCCATAGTAAAGCGATGAACGACTAATGTTCGTGAACTCTTCTCCCTAAACAGAAGTCAACATTCCCCAGCGGAGTTTCCTCAAACAGCAAGCAAGAATCCCCAGCAAAAGCATTCTAGAAAAGGTTTAATATTACATATGTTCTTCATCCCCAATACCAGTCAGGGATTCATTTCCCCTAGCAAGATGTCATACGGAACTGTTGATACATTTCCACTAACATTTCACATTCATACTTCATTTACCAATATCATAACATATGCATATGAAACGCATATATCACAGTATCATTTATTTTGAGGACATCATTACGCAATGCATTTCAAGCATCGTGACAATGAATACAACTAACTCTTTACCTTTTCAGGAAAGATCAACTGACAGACAAATGTCATTAACTACTTATATGACCCGACAGTCTTCCCCAAGGCTACATCTGACAAAAGGCTATTTCAACAATTTCCTCAGAGAGTCATTCTCAAAAAAGACATCTTCTGGCTCATATTAAATCAAGCATAGATTTATTCTGATACTTATTCCAGTAAACTTTTTCTAGCTCAGATTAAATCAACCATAGATTTATTCTTATACTTCTTCCAGTTAAAGACAAACACAAACATCTTCTGGCTTAGATTAAATCAATCATAGATTTATTCTGATACTTCTTCCAGTAGACTTTTTCTGGCTCAGATTAAATCAAACATAGATTTATTTTGATACTTCTTTCAGTTAAAGACAAAAAGACCTCTTTTGGCTCAGATTAAATCCACCATAGATTTATTTTGATACTTCTTCCAGTAGACATTTTCTAGCTCAGATTAAATCAACCATAGAATTATTCTGATGCTTCTTCCAGTTAAAGACAAATAGACATCTTCTGGCTCGGATTAAATCGACCATAGATTTATTCTGATAATTCTTCTAGTAGACCTCTTTTGGCTCAGATTAAATCAACCATAGGTTTATTCTGATACTTCTTCCAGTAGACATTTTCTGGCTCAGATTAAATCGACCATAGATTTATTCTGATACTTCTTCCAGTTAAAGACAGACGCAGGCATCTTCTGGCTCAGATTAAATTGACCATAGATTTATTCTGATACTTCTTCCAGTAGACATCTTCTGGCTCAGACTAAATCAACCATAGATTTATGCTAATACTTCTTATAGTTAAAGACGGGCGTAGACATCTGCCGGCTCAGATTAAATCGAGTGTAAATTTATTCTGATACTTCTTCTAGTAGACATTTTCTGGCTCAGATTAAATCAAGTGTATATTTATTCTGATACTTCTTCCAGTCAAAGTCGAGCGTAGACGTAGTCTAAGTTCTATCAATAGTTACTTTTGATGGCATCTATAAGCCCATCTCCGACAACTCTCCATCACCTCTCCAAATGGAGTATTTAAGCCCATTTCTGATATAATCAACCAACAACGTTACTTCATGCACAGGCGAGTGCACATTTCTGGGCACTTAAGTGTTCAATCATCTTCTACCTTCAAGTCACAAATGGAGGACATGCCAATATAACTCTTTAGGTTTAAGAAGATTTAACAGGGGAATCTGTTGCACCCCAAAATTTTCCCTCCCATTTTCTTTAAGACATCCCCATGAGGTCCCCATTTGCTCAAAACTACTCAAGAGTTGACTAGTCAAAAGTACCTCCTAAGCAAGGGTCTTCCACTAGGGTTTTGTGCTTCTCAAGGAATATTGGGTTGCGAGGGTCTCAAATGACTTTCATGGTTCATCATAGGTCCTCAATAATTATTATGTCAAGTTTCAAGTCTTACATCTCAAGTTTGCTCAGTCAATTGCTCAGATGATTGAAAATCAACTATATTGGGTAAAAAGTCAACTATGGTCAATATACAGTCAAACTTCAAGATTTTTTGTCAACATCAATATTTTGAGGTGATATTCATCATTTGATAAAGGATTGATCATGATTCCTCAAGGAAAACCCTCAAATCCTCAAAGGTCAAAAAATTGTCAAATTAGGGTTTTGATTGAAAATGACTGATCATTGACTTTTTGCCTAGTGCATGACCTAATGGCTTGAAGCATGATCTCAAGGGCTCAAATACAATATCTTTACCTAATTACATGGCTCAAAACATTTCCAAATATGCAAGTGACTGATAGTTGAAGAAATTGAATCAATTGATAAAAGTCAACAGTTACAAAAGTCAAACTTTGACTTTTTGGTCAACATTGGAATTCAAAAATCAAGAATCATCAAAACATTCAAAATTATGAAGTTGGATCATCAAGAATCAAGAAATTCAACAAAGGTCAAA
Organism: Vicia faba; assembly: GCA_948472305.1. Classification (NCBI taxonomy): domain Eukaryota; kingdom Viridiplantae; phylum Streptophyta; class Magnoliopsida; order Fabales; family Fabaceae; genus Vicia; species Vicia faba. The sequence goes on along the minus strand of OX451738.1, from coordinate 486,102,298 downwards.
AGTCAAGATCTTCAAACACTTAGAAAAAAATTCAAGTGTTTTGTACCTAAAAAACCATAACTTCACGAGCAAATTTCCTCAAGATACAAGTTAATTCAAGGAAAACTTTCAACATGAAAGTTGTAGGGATTGATGAATTCTACAATTTGATAATTTTGGGTGGTCCTCAAAAACTTCTTAATTTAAGAGATGTGAGCCCATGAAGTTGTGATGTTTTTTATCAAACACTTAGAAAAAATTTCAACAAGTTTTGATCAGCTTTTTGTCCCAACTTCATGGCCATTTTTCACCAAGATCCCAATTGATTTAGCCAAAATGTTCAACATGAAAGTTGAAGATCATGTTTCAAGCTTTCCAAAATGTCCAAGAGCATAAAAGATCATGCTTGAGCAAGAAGAATCGAAGGCATGAAGTTGTCATTTCATTCTTGAAATATAAGTCATTCTTGTGATGAACTTATAACAAAAGCTTCATGCCATGCCTTGTAATCCCACTTTTGAGGCCTCTAAACCTCCAAATCTATCTCTAATCATAAGATTGCACAAGCTTTTGAGATATGGTCCATTTGATTCAAGCATTATCCAATCCATTTGGCCATTTAAGGAAAAAATATCACACTTCCATTCTTGTGAAGTGACTTTAATCACAAAGTCCACTCTCCTTGAGCCTCTAACTTGTTTCTTATAATCACACTCAACATGAATGTTTAGAAGAAACATCTATAATCCAACCAACCATCCTATTGATGCATTGGAACAACAATTTTCACACAAACTTGATTGTTTCACCTCAACCAAACCAAAACTCTATCACTTGTAAACCTGACCATCTCATTATCTTTGAAGTTTACCTATAAATAAGAGACTCATTTGCAAGCCAATACACGAATAAACAGCTCCAAAAACACCCACAATCTCTCTCAAATTAGAATTCTCCAAAAACCTCCATTTTAAGCTTTTGAAACATTAACTTCGAAACTCATCACTCTTGCAACTTTTGTCCAAACAAATCATCTAAACACTTCATATACATCATACATAAGTGATCTAAGGACCTGTTTCACCACTGTAACATCATCTTCACCGTCCACCATTTTCATTTTTCATACTTGCAAGTTGACTTGGTCAGAGGTATCCAGAGGTTCTTAGCACCATGTAATTATCCAAACAGCTTCCTCAGGGTCCAGGCAAGCTCACCAAATCATCATTTCATCTCTGGAGGTCATGTAGAGGGCATTGAAATTTTGCATCAAGAGGTAAGTTTTCCAAACTTTGAAATCTCTGTACAAGCATCATTTGCAACTACTTTCTAAAGATAAAATGTAGATATCATGTATATGAAGCTAACCATGTCCTTAAATCTCATTTTCATTGATTGTGTGATGAGAATTTTTGAACTGAGTTTTCTAAAATTTTAGGGTTTCAGTTTGGTACCAAATAAAATTCGTTCTAACCATTGATTTATAGCTTTTAATATTTATATGGTTGGATTCGTGATAAAAAATCAAGCGAGTTTGGTTTTGGAAATTTTCAATCTGGTTGAGAAATGGAGATTTTCAAAATCAACAATGGTGTTGTTGTTGCTACTGTCTGCGTGCGGGGAAGAAGAAGGTGTGTTGGCAAATTCAAAATTTCAAAAATGAGTTTATAATATATTTATTGGGTGTTGTTTCATAACCGGATGAAACAGCCACCCTAGTGGAAAGCGTGTGTGTGTGTAAGGTGTTACTGTTCCAGGGCAGGGGTTCGATCCCTACCTCTGGCATTTTATTTTCTAACATTTCTCTTGCAGATTCCATACTAAACAATCCAATGCACGCACCATGCATCTTCATATCTGGATCATCAGATCTCAACCATCTTGATCCAACATTCCCAAATCAGCATGCCTATGGTGCATTCCAAGGAATTGTCTACACTGAATCACACATGCGTCTGGGCTTAAGGTGTTTAAGCCTAGTGGATTTATGATTTCATACCCCCTCTTTTTTTGCTTACAACACAGGCCCTTTTGTTTTTTTTCTTTTTTTGTTTATTTTATTTAATTCTTTTCTTTTTAATTTCATTTTTTATTTAATCAACAAGAATCATAAAATCATGAAAAATTTAGATTTAGGTTTTTATTTAATTAATTTTATTTTTTATAATCAAAATTAATTTAATTTAATCACATTGTTTTATTTTAAATAATTAATTTGTAAATTAATTAGAATCATGGTTTATACTATAAAATATTTTCTAAATAAAACATCAAAAGTTATTTTCTAACAATTAGTTTCCTTTTTTTATTAAATTAATTTAGAGTTCTATTTTAATTGATTTAACTAAATTAGCTTTCTTTTTAATTAGTTAAAATTAATTGACCTTTTTTCATTTATTATTAAATTTAATTTAGTTTCTTTAGGTTTTTATTAAACTTTTGTTAAAAAAATTAAATCAAATAATTAGGTTAATCATCAAACTTTTTCCATCAAAAATCATAAAACAATTTTTTTCTCTTTTCTTTATTTTATAAATCTTCGCATACTTTATTTCCCAATTATATAATTAATCAAAACTTGTAATAGATAAATTAGAGTTTACTACTTCTTCATCCCCATTCACAAATTTGAACCCCCATTCCTGAGGCCTTGTAATAGCGTAGAACATTTAATTTCCGCGATTTATTGCTTTCCTTATTACTGTTAGTAATTAGAATTTGTATGGCAAGATTAAAATCAATCATTAGAAAACCTAATCTCAAAGATAAATACTTGAAATCAAAACACTTCGCACACGCGCACCTCTATGGTTAACCTCACTTGTTACCTCAGATAAAAACAATCAAGTCCCTCGAACATGGGATGCTTTAGCAAAGACCCTCGAATTAAAAGATCGTAGTCCCTCGATGACCCTTTGATGTTGCCTACAATTGCTAAAGCATCCTACAAGTTGCCTTCTATGACTGTACGATAACCCACGCTTGTACCTCACATCCAATAATAGGGCTTCCTACTAACTAATGGTAGGATAACACTATCTAAAGGAGGAGAAAAAAAATAAGTACTTTTTTGAGTAGGTAGATAACTTGTAATCGCTTCTAAAAGTTGAATTTGAATGAGTATCAGAATGTCGTATGTGTCTGGAGCGTATCTGAACTGTATCTGAAAGCTGAATCTGAATGAGTATCAGAATGGCGTCTGTGTCTGAAGCGTATCTGAACTGTATCTGAAAGCTGAATCTGAATGAGTATCAGAATGGCATCCGTGTCTGGAGCGTATCTGAACTGTATCTGAAAGCTGAATCTGAATGAGTATCATGATGGCACCCGTATCTTGAGCATATTTGAACTATATCTGAAAGCTGAATCTGAATGAGTATCAGGATGGCATCCGTATCTGGAGCATATCTGAACTGTATCTGAAAGCTGGATTAAAAGAAACCCATGCAGGATTGCTTCAGATGGTCGTGTAGATAATTGTCCTGGCTTGTTTTCAGGTATCAATCTCTGTCCTTTTGTAAATTGTTGATGATAGCCATATGCTGACTGATCTTTCCTGAAGAGATGCAAGATTAGTTGTATGCAATGTCATGATGTATGAAATGCATTTTACAATGATGTTCTATCAAATGAATGAAATTATGTTGTATGCATTTGTGTCATAGATGTTTATGACGTATGGATGCGATGTATGGGCATGTAAGCTATGTTGTTGTAATACTGTTGGATTAGGGAAAATAAATCCCTGACTATTGTTGGGGACGTGGAGTGTAAGTCTTCATGTTTTGAAGTGCTAATGAGTTGATGAGCTTCTATTTGGTAGAGAAATAAACTATGTTGTAAGGGAAACACCATGTATGGCTTGTGAAATCCTGTTGGAGAATCCTGAGAAATTGGGCGACCTTTACTGGGGAGTGATACACTTAAAGTTTTGTTCCGCCGGGGATGAGAGAGCTTAATGTCATTAAGTTGTGCACTGTGGGGGATTTTATGGAATAGTCTAAAGGTATTATCCTATTTCTTAAAGCCATTAGTGATTGTCTTTCTATTTTTGTTCATTTGTAAACAGTAGTTACGTTCAAATTCATATGTTCAAAAATAAATCATTGGACGTTTTTGTAAACAAAACACAAAAATAAAGAAAAACAGATAGTTTTGCACTTTCCAAGTGATATCTTTGTATTAGCTTGAATAAGTCTTTTTTGTACAATGAGAAGAACATTCTAGTAAAGGAATGTCGTCGTAAAAAATGAAAATTTGATACAAAGAAAAGATAGCTATGTGCAATAATCCCATGTGGTTCCCATTCTGCTATAGCCTTCGTGTCTCTGAGTGTCTTATCCACTTTCCGCCTTGTCCGAAGTTGATTGGATTGATCAGAATTGCTGAGTTTGTTAGTTGAAGCCAAAGGTTGTTTGTAAGGTGATCCAACGGGACATAGTCATTCCCTAACTTTTTCCTGGACCTCCCTTTCGGGTTTTCAGTCCATAGGGAAACCCTTTTTTCCCAAGTCGCCCTTTCGAGTTTTCAACTTGCCGGGTGTACAATTTTTTTGTTTTATCCCTAATTTTTTCTCGAACCTTTTTGGTTCATCGGGATGCCCTTGTTTTTCCTAGGTGTGTCAACCTAGAGGGTCTCTTATGCGTAGTATCTTTTGACTATGTCTGTGTTCACAGGGTGCGGAAGGTCGTCGCCATCTATAGTGGTTAAGATCATTGCTCCACCAGAGAATATGTTTTTGATCACAAACGGTCCTTCGTATGTAGGAGTCCATTTTCCCCTGGGATCACCCTGCGGCAGTATGATGCGTTTGATCACCAGATCCCCAACTTGATACACTTGGCGTCTGACCTTTTTGTTGAAAGCCTTGATCATCCTCTTTTTATACATTTGACCATGACAGAAAGAAGTAAGCCTTTTCTCATCAATCAAGTTCAGTTGATCAAGTCGAGTTTGGATCCAATCATCTACATTTAACCATGCATCCTTCATGATTCTCAGAGAAGGGATCTGGAACTCAATAGGCAAGACAACATCGATGCCATATACCAGAGAGTAAGGTGTTTCCCCAATTGATGTGCGCGTCGTGGTACAGTAACCGTGAAGAGCGAATGGTAGAATCTCATTCCAGTGTTTGTAGGTTACTGTCATTTTCTGTATGATCTTTTTGATGTTCTTATTTGTGGCTTCGACAACACCATTCATCTTTGGCCGGTAAGGAGAAGAATTATGGTGTTGGATCTTGAATTGCACACACAGTGCGGTGATCATAGTATTGTTGAGATTCGTACCATTGTTTATGATGATCCTCTCCAGGATACCGTACCGACAGATGAGATTCTGTTTGATGAACCGGGCCACAACATTCTTGGTTATAGAAGCGAAAGAAGTTGCCTCAACCCACTTTGTGAAATAGTCAATGGCCACCAAGATGAAGTGGTGTCCGTTAGAGGTTGTTGGCCTGATTTCCCCAATCATATCGATGTGCCACATAGAAAAGGGCCAAGGAGCCGTCAGGACATTCAGAGGAACTGGAGGTACATGCACCTTGTCAACATAGATCTGACATTTGTGGCAGGTTCGAGAGTGTTGATAGAAATCTGCTTCCATGGTAGACCAGTAATAACCTGCCCGTAGGATCTTCTTTGCCATCATATGCCCACTGGAATGGGTGCCAAAACTGCCTTCATGTAGATCAACCATGATCTTCTCTGCCTCAACCTTATCTACTCAACAGAGCAAAACAGAGTCATGGTTGCCTTTTTAGAGAATTCCATTACTAAGGAAGAACTTAGTAGAGAATCTCCTTAAGAACTTCTTATCATTGACTGAAGCTCCTTCCAGATACTCTTGAGCCTTGAGATACCTCTTGACTTTGTGGAACCAAGGCCAGTCCACTACTTCTTCAGTATTGATCTCGTGACAGTGAGCTGGTTCATCCATTCGTTCAATGGTGATCTAGGGAGCCTCGTTATCCCATTTGAGTTTAAACCTGGATGACATTGTGGCTAGCGCATCCGCTAGTTGATTTTCTTCTCGCAGGAAATGCTCGAAGGCAATCTTCTCAAAATGTGGGATTAATGTCAACACATGTTCTTTGTAGGGGATGAGGTTTGGGTGCTTCGTATCCCATTCTCCTTTAATCTGACTGATGACCAAGGCTGAATCTCCGAATACACTTAAGGACTTGATCCCCAAATCTATGGCAGATTTGAGGCCAAAAATACACGCTTCGTATTCTGCCATGTTATTTGTACAGTTGAAGCAGAGTCTTGCAATAAAGGGAGTATGAAATCCTTCCGGGGAGATAAGTACAACAACTATGCCATTGATAAGTGCGTTGGACGCCCCATCAAAAACCAGGGTCCATCGAGATCCTTGTTCAGGTCTGTCATATGGTCTGAGTTCTTCATAGTTGTTTACCATCATGATGTCTTTGTCCAGGAATTTGAACTTCATGGACTGGTAGTTATCCACAACTTGATGAGCAAGGTGATCGGCTAGCACACTGCCCTTTATTGCTTTCTGGGTAGTGTATTGAATGTCATATTCCGTCAGGATCATCTGCCATCTTGCTATTCTCCCAGAGAGGGCAGGTTTCTCGAATATGTATTTTATTGGATCCATCTTGGATATCAATAAGGTAGTATGGGTCAACATATATTGTCTTAGCCGGTGAGCAGCCCATGCCAGAGCGCAACAAGTTTTCTCGAGCAGTGAATATCTTGTTTCACAGTCGGTAAACTTTTTGCTCAAGTAATAAATAACATGCTCTTTTTGGCCAGACTCGTCATGCTGCCCCAACACACACCCCATTGAATTTTCCAAAACGGTTAGATACATGATCAATGGGCTTCCCTCTATTGGTGGCATCAAAACAGGAGGCTCTTGTAGGTACTCTTTGATCTTGTTGAAGGAAAATGGGCATTCATCATTCCATTTGACTACTTGATCTTTCTTCAGTAATTTGATGATTGGTTCACAAGTGGCTGTTAAGTGAGAAATGAATCTGGAAATGTAGTTTAGCCTTCCTAAGAATCCTCTGACTTCCTTCTCAGCACGAGGAGCAGGCATTTCTTGTATTGCTTCCACCTTGGAGGGATCCACTTCGATACCTTTACCGCTGATAACAAAGCCTAGGAGTTTACTGGACCTCACCCCAAATGTGCATTTATTCGGGTCCAACCTCAGCTTGTATTTCTTTAGCCTCTCAAATAGTTTCTACAAATGATTAAGATGTTCTTCTTCTGTTTGAGATCTAGCTATCATGTCATCCATATAGACCTCTATTTCATGATGTATCATGTCGTGAAATAGAGCTACCATGGCACGCTGATAGGTTGCCCCAGCGTTCTTCAACCCGAATGGCATAACCTTGTAACAGAATGTGCCCCATTGTGTGACAAAGGTTGTTTTCTCCGTGTCCTCAGGCGCCATTTTGATTTGGTTGTAGCCTTACAAACCGTCCATAAACGAGAACACTTTATGTTGTACGGTGTTTTCAACCAAAATATCGATATGGGGAAGTGGGAAATCATCCTTAGGGCTTTCCCTATTCAAATCTCTGTAGTCCATGCACATTCGTACCTTGACATCCTTTTTAGGCACGGGAACAACATTGGTGACCCATTGCGGATAGGAGGTGATGGCCAAGAATATGGAGTTGAATTGTTTCATGACTTCAGCCTTAATCTTCTCTGAATGTCGGGTCGCATGCAGCGGAGCTTTTGTTTTACCGGAGGGTAGTCTTCTTTTGTTGGTAGACGATGTACCATGATATCAGCATCAAGTCCTGGCATGTCTTCATACGACCAGGAAAAGACCTCAACATAATCATGTAGCAACTGAATCAGATGCTTCTTGACACTGGGTTCCAGATTGGCACCCACTTTGACTTCTTTCTTGTCCTCTTCGGTACCTAGGTTAACTGTGTCCACTGGTTCTTCCTGGGGATGTATGGTCCTCTCTTCTTGTTGTAGTAACTTGGCAAGTTCCCCTGGCACTTCAGAATCTTCCTCACCTTCGTCTTCGGCTTGGTATATTAGATTTTCAGAGCCACAGAAGGCCATAGCAGAATTGTTACCCATGGGATCCCGAATGGATGTAGATCTGCATTTTGAATGTGAGTGTGTGTAAGAGTATAGTTATCTTTGAAAGAAATAAAAATGTAAAAATAAAGACAAAGAGCACAAAGTTTGTATGCAAAAATGTCCATGATTCATTGATGACATATGAAAATGAGGTAACAACTCTTACAAATGGACCGTTGTGCCTCGGGTAAGACACAAGGTTTTAAAAGTCTGAATTGTTTAATTATTACAGGTCCGACAAAATTTAAAGACAATTATTGTTGGATAAAAGTAATTGGGACAAAATCTTTAGCTTCCTAGTTGTTGAGTCCTCCATTGACAGTTGGGAAAATCCATTCCTCCAAGTCATAGCTGTCCTCATCATCATCCCCCACTGTGTTGACTCTGTGGTTGCTGATCTTCAAGGGTGGTCCCCCAGCACGAGCATGACGCACAAATTTATGGGCTCTTGAAGTGAAACCCAAACCAAATTTGTCAGATTTGTATGGGATATCTGGGAGTTGGCCCCAAATAGTACACCCACCTTCTTCGATCACTGCCTTGGCATCATTCAAAGACGACATCTTTAGCGGAGGTCTTGTAATCTTCGGGACTTGGGAAACTGCCTTGGTTACTGCCAAGATTTGTGGGACTTCCTCGAAATGATGAAATGGAGTTTCAATGAATTCACCATCCAATTCCATGTATCTGAAGGAGTTTAAGTGACTGACCATATATTCCTCTTCTCCATGGACAATAATGATTTTCCCCTCGGTCGGATATTTCAACATTTAATGTAATGTAGAGGTAACGCCACCAGCGTTGTGAATCCATGGCCATCCCAATAAGCAGGAGTAGGAAGGGTGAATGTCCATCACGTAAAAAGTTGAACCAAAGGTTTGGGTTCCAACTTTTATGGGGATGTCCACCTCCTCATGCACCATTCTCTTTGAACCGTCGAAGGCCCTTACCATTATATTGCTGGGTTTTAAGGTCAAACCTTCACAGTCGAGTCTATCAAGAGCTTTCTTAGGCAGCACATTCAAAGACGAACCGGTATCAACCAAGTCATGGGACAAAGTTGTGCCCCTGCATTCGACAGAGACATGCAATGCCTCATTATGCTTCCTTCCTCTAGGTGTCAGGTCAGCATCAGAAAAGCCTAAACCATTATCCATGGTCAAGCTGGCCATGCAGTCTTGGAACTGATCAACAGAGATTTCTTGTGGTACATGGGCAGTTTTAAGAAATTTCACCAAGGCCTTCGCATGAGCCTCGGAGCATAACAATGAAGCCAACATGGAAATCTTTGACGGAGTCTGTCCTAGCTGTTCGACTATGTTGTAGTCGCTTTTCTTTATAATTTTCAGAATTTCTTCCATATCCTTTTGGGAGGCCTCGGGGATAGATACTGATTACGACTTCATTCGGACAGGCTCAACCAAAATGCCTTTGCCCCGAGTCTCGGTCGACTCGGTGGTAGGAGTATCAGCAGGTGTAACTATAGGAACTGTAGTAGTAGTGTCAACAGGAACGGGAACAAGGATGATCACAGGACCGGTAACATTCTTCAGAGGAGCAATCTCTGGGGAGAATACTCTGCCACTTCGAGTTATCTTGCTGGTTCCCGCAATGTTGTTGATGTCGGGGTCAGCCTTCTCAGAAATTGATTCTTCAACAGCCAACCAATATTGCTTGACGCCGTGATAGTAGACATCACCCCCATAATTCCATGGGACAGTTTTATCTGATGAGTACGGGATTGTCCAGGCATAGTAATTATCAGTGGAGCCACTTTAGGAACTGATGTAATCTTAACGGGTCTTTTGGTGGAGACCCTGGAAGAATTGGCCGAAATGGTTACTATTGAAACATAATTGTAAGAAATGGTTGGAATGGGAGTCTTTTCAAGAAAAATCTCTTTGGCATCCATTAGGCGTTGAACACCTGCTTTCAATAAATGATAGCCAGTTGGTAGGGATAAACAGAGGTGGCAGCTTTCGTCATAGCCTGGAAATCAACCGGCATTCAATAGGTTCCTCTTGATAGTCAGAAGAGGAGTAACAAGTTCATCAACAAAAGTAAAAAACATATCATCTTCAACAGCGTTAACATCACGGTCGTGCTTGGGCATAGGAGAGGTGATAACATTCAGGATTTCAGGAGCATCGAATTCAATTTCTTTGGCTTCAAGAAGGTCTTGCACCTTGTTTTTCAAATCCCAACAGTTGTTAGTATCATGGCCTAGACTTTCTGAATGGTATGCACAACGAGCATTAGGATGGTAATGAGGAGAGGTTGTGTTAGGATTCATTGGAGCTTCTTTCAAAGTTACCAGATTAGATCTCAACAAGTTTGGAAGGACTTGAGATAATGTCATATTAATCCGGGTAAATTATCTTACCGATCTTTCTGTTCAAGGTTGGTTGCTTCTTTGTTGAGTAGGTACAGGCTTATGGATCATGACAACTCCTACTATTGGACGATGTTCAGTTATATCTTGATTCCTTTGAGGATAAACAACAACAACTTCTTTCTTCCCAATAAATGGTTTTCTTACAGTAGCAGAGGATGCGTCTTTTTGGATCTTCCCACTCTTAATCACATCTTCCACTCTTTCTCTGGTCAAGATTAATTCAGTGAAGCCTGTTGAGGAGCTCCCAATTAAGTGATTAAAGAAAGGACCGGATAGGGTGCCCAGAAACATGTCTACTAGTTCTCTTTCAGAAATGGGAGGCTGGACTCTTCCTGCTAAGTCCCTCCATTTTTAGCGTAGTCTTTGAAACCTTCACTTGAAACCATAGCCATACTCTGGAGTTGAGTACGGGTGGGAGCAAGATCTGCATTGTATTGATACTATTTATAAAAAGCAGCGGCAAGGTCTTCCGAATTATGGATATTGGCCCTCTCTAGTTGATAGAACCAATCTAGTTGAGTCCCGGATAGACTGTCTTGAAAGAAGTGGACCCACAAATCTTTGTCAGCAGTGTGAGGCTGTATCTTCCTTACATAGGATCGAATATTCATTTTGGGACACGAAACTCCATCATACTTAGAAAATATCGGTGCCTTGAATTTTGGTGGAATAACAATCCCAGAAACCAAACCCAACTCTTCAAAGTCCAGCCCAGGCACTTTCAGAATTTTCGTTGCACTTAGACGTTCTTCCAGATGTTTATATTTGTCGTCGGCCGGAGGATATTGCTCTTCAGAGTAATCTTCTTATTCTTCCTCTTCAGATTCTGGCTGGACAACTGCTTCCTTGCCCTTCACTTCTTGATTATCCTTTTCACCAGATGACGTTGCAAAGTCTAGAGTCTGTTTGGCTTGTCCTTGGAACCTTCTTCCCATATTCAGAACTCTGGTTACTTTATTTGCTTTCTTCTTCTTTTCTTCAACCAACAAAGTCTTCAAATCCTCTTGTCCTTTGGCTAGAGTTAAGAACATCTGTTGAAACTGAGCATTCTGCGCCTGGAGGTCTTTTACTATCTACTCGAGATCCATGTTACTGAAATAAACAGTAGAAAGATGAGGAGACTTGTTGTAAGAAACCTGCTTATGTTATGATGAATGGTAAATGCATATGCAATGATTTCAAGGAAATTAGAGATTTAAACTTGCTTTAGACCAAAAAGGAACACACGTTATATTAATAAATCAAAGCTTCAGTACATCATGCCTCTTTTGGTCTTACAAATAAATACAAAAACTCTAAGATAAAAAATTTGTACGCATCCTCTTTGGTGCGAGGTAGGCGTTTAGGTTCCGCTCCTCATGAAGTTGCTTAGTGAGTTCCAAAACCTTCTTCTCGCTGGCGTAGAATTGGGCTTCGAAAGTGTCTCTCTCCCCCTTAAGTTGTATCCAATCCCTTTGTAAGTCTTTAAGAGAGGTGGGCATGTCAGGATGCAGGATAGTGTATGGAACATCTCCTTCTACAACAAGCTCTATGATTAATGGGAGAATGGAGGGGTAAGGCATTATAAGACTTTGAGCACGAGCTCATACCCATTTGAGGTAAGGCTCAAGAGGGATGAAATTATTATGCCCCAATGTCTTGCTATCTACCATGTTCAACATCCTCCAAGCTCGAATAAATCTTTGGCGGTGACCTTGATTGTCGTTCTCGTAGTCAAATACCAAACCTTGAATGAGCATCTCATGTGGGCTATCCCTTCGGGCGTAACCAAACTGTCTTAAGGCTAAGCAGGGGTTGTAGGTGATACCTCCTCTAATGCAAAGTAAAGGGACATTAGGGAGTTCTCCACAACGGTCGACAATGGTAACATTCTCTATAGATCGGGAACACCAATGAATGTCTGAATGTTTGAGTGTCATCAACCTATGTGACCACCTTGAACCTTTCTCGTTCTTCAATACAGATTGGGGAAGATGCGAAATAAACCATCTTGCCAAAAGAGGAGTACAACACATAAGGATACCTCTTTTCCTCATAGTGCGAGTGTGAAAAGAATGTAGGATGTCCCCTAGCAAAGTAGGCACTGGGTTATGAGACATGAAGATTTTGACGGTGTTTACATCTATGAGTTGGTAAGGATTTGGAAACAAAACCATCCCATAGATGAGGAGAGCCATAATTTCCTTAAAAGCTTGCAAGTCCGAGGAATTCCAACAGTTTTGGGCCTACTCAAACAAGAACTTTGCTAGGAAACCCTTGACACCACTCCTTGTTTCCCAATTAGTTGTGATATCAGATGGTTGCAAGTGTTGAGCTTGAGCAATCTCATTTGACTTTGGATCTCTTTCCGTATCGTTGAAAGGTAGTTGATTGAGAATGGGAATCCTCAAGAGTTGGGAGAACTCTTCCAAAGTTGGCACAAGTTGATAATCGGGAAATGTGAAGCAATGGTGTGGAGGATCAAAGAACTGGAAGAGCACCTTCATCATGTCCTCATCAGTGTTGAAGGTGACCAAGTTTAGGAGGCGGCCATGTCTTTTGGTAAATGGAGAATTTTCAGGAATTCTTGATGCTAGCTCTTTAAGTTGAGGAGGGATCCTTACAAGATTGACTTGAATGGTTTTCCTGCGGATAGAATCCATGTCCTATAAAACAGAACAAAGATAAATCCCAAGATCCTTTAAATGGTTAGTGAATGTGAGTATGATGTTATGATGTTTATGATGTTATGTATAAGTATATATACACAAACAAATCAAACAAATCCTTAGGTTTAGGCTTGCATGGAGTCTCATAGGTAAGTACCCTCTTGAATTTTACTTGGCTCAAACCTGTCCTAGCAATAGTAACCGGGTTCTAAGGAGATCAATATTACCAATTTTTTTCTTTGGGAATTGTTTCAGCGTAAGCCTCTTTAATGGCGACCGAAATATCCCAAAAAACCAAACCTCAATGAGTGTAGTATCGAGTATCTGCCAACTTCAGACTGCACCAAAGCCGATCATCTCACTACGTTCTAAAGGCCAAGTTGGTCAAGTAAAGGTTCTAAAAGTTCATTAGTGCTTCATGACATCACTCAGCGGCCCCGTATTCTCCTTGACTACTCAAGGGCTACCGGTACCCACAAATATGTCGCACTAACATAGATATTTCTTAGACCATGTCGATATACCCCACACAGTTTCCACAACGTATTGCTACTTACCTATAAGTTATCCCAAATCCAGATAGAGGATTCAAACCCAAACAAAGAACCATAATATAAAGCATACAAGTCAAACAATGAAAGCAAGTCAATATGATCTAGCCCTAAGGTAACCCCACTTTAATAATATTCCCCAGCAGAGTCGCCAGTTCTGTGATATAGTGGGAGAACTGACTTGGGTGTTTTGCGTTTGATCGCAAATGTTGCGGTTAGCAAGAGTCGCTACCGACTTTTCTTTTATCCAAAAGGAAAGGTGAAAAAGCACAGGAAAAACCTTTGAGGTATTTTCTTGAGTTCGGGGGGTAGATTATGAAAAGGGAAGGTATTAGCACCATTTTCATCCATGGTTTTCCATGGGCTCTTAGTTACTTGCTTGATCACTTGCTTTTGTTTGAAAATGTGCTTTGTGTGGTTTTTGAAAGTATTTTGTAAAGAGGCTATTGTTTAGGCAAAATTTGTAATAATTCTCGTTTGTAATAATGTATACAAAGGTGTTGATCTTTTGAAAATGTTTTCAAGTTTTGAAAGATGTTTTGGAAATGTTGGTGTTTGTTTTTTTTTTTGAAAATAGCAAGGATGTTTTGTTTTGAAATTGTGGAAGTAACTAGGAACATTATACCTACTCAAAAGTCTTTCATCTTCATTTCCTTTTTCCTTTGACATTGTTATCTTACCATTGATTTGGTGAACAACCCTATCTTTGGATGTAAAAGGGACGGGCAAGGGTCATCGTATAACCATGATTAGCAATGTTGCAAGACATCTTAGCATTTTTCTTTAGGGACTAAGATCATTTGGAAAGGAAACTTAGAAAGTGTCATCGAGGGACTATGATCTTGTATTTTGCTTGTTTTTACTAAGATACCTCACATGCATAATATGGCCATTTTTGTAAGGCAACCAAGTGGATTTACCCTAGGGGTGTTTGCGTGCAAGTGTATTGACTTTCATGCTTGATTTGTCTTTGATTAGGGTTTTCTATTGATTGGTTTTAGTCTTTCCATACAAAACCCTAATTACTGGCATTTGTATATAAAGTGATAACTTGCGAAATTTAAAATTACTACGCTGTTACATCATTTAGGGGAGGGGGTATACAAATTTACAAATGGAGAATATTGCAAGAAATTAAATCTAAATAATATTACAACCATATTGAAATTGAATAAATGTACAAAAATAAATATAAAAATGCAAGAATATAAATGTAAAGAAATATAATTTTTGTTTGTTTTTTATGAAAAGGTTTTCTTAACCTAATTAATCAAACTAAAATAATTAGCTAAAAAAAATAAAATTAATACTAAGTCAGTAAAATAAATTAATTTAAGGAAAAGTATTTTTTAGGGTTTTGGTGAATTTAATTAAGTTAGTAAATAAAAAATAATTAAACAAAAGTCCTAAATTCTAAATGGATTTTAATTTACAAGAAAAATAATATAATAATAATATTTAAAATTAAATCATCTAAGTATTATTAAAAAAAAAAGGAATTATTTAGAGAAAATGTTTTTGTTCTTTTATTTTTATAAAGAAAGATAAACTAAAAAAATAAATAATTAAAATATAAATATTTTGGATTTTTATGATTAATGAAAATAATAATAATAATAATAATAATAATAATAATAATAATAATAATAATAATAATAATATTAATGATAATATAAATAAAAGATAAAAAAGTAAAAATAAAATAAAAATGAAAATAAAGTCAGAGGTTTAAATAGTGAAACTGAGGGTACGGTAAGAAAAAAAAGTCAGGCCCAAACTACTGGCCCAAGCGCTGCAAAAAAACAAGAAAATGTAAAAAAAAATTAGAAAAATGCAAAAAAAGGTCACGCTGGGGCTTGAACCCAGGACCTCATAATGACAGGCGCGCGCTTTAACCACTGAGGTGGTGATACATCCATTAACTTATGTAAAATAACAAATATATAACACAAATCACGCCCTAAATATACTTCATCTTCAACCTCCAGCCAGAAGCCCTGCAACTTGCTCATTTCTCAACCATTTGCAAAAATGTAAACAAGAAAGTTGCTCCATTTTTTCATACGAATCCAACCATATAAATATCATGAACTATAAATCAAAGATGAATGGGAATTTTTGAAAGTACCAAATTCTGACCTAATTATTTTTAGATATTCAATCCTAAAATTCTCCTAGCTCAATCAATATAAATGAAATCTATGGACATGTACAACTTCAGGGAAATGATGTCTACATTTTGTCTTCATAAATGCAAGCCTAACAATGCCTAAGTAATGAGATAGAAGTTCAAGAAAAATAACTCAAAACTAGAAATCCTAAAATGCAAATGAGCTTGATTCAAGGTGATGCAATGATCAGGTTAGCTTCCTTGAGTTCCTAGGAAGCTAATGCAATGGTTAGCTTGAGTTGAGAGTGACTGAAATGGCTTGGAGAAGTCAATGTGCAATGCTCTGTTTTTGGTTATGGAGGATATGGTAAATGATGTTACAATAATGAAACAGGGACAGGGATTGGTTACACTTGATGTAAGGAAGCTTTA
This sequence comes from Vicia faba, assembly GCA_948472305.1. Lineage (NCBI taxonomy): Eukaryota > Viridiplantae > Streptophyta > Magnoliopsida > Fabales > Fabaceae > Vicia > Vicia faba. The sequence goes on along the minus strand of OX451738.1, from coordinate 486,086,093 downwards.
GGAACCAAAAGGCCAAGAAACGCACGAGGGAAATATGAGTTTGATGTTCAAGGTCAGAAACTATGCAACAATGGTGTTTTTGGGCAATTTCTGATTTGAGAGAGTTTTTGTGTATTTCAGGGTGCTTAAGCTCGTCCCTTAGCTCACAAATAGTTCCTCTATTTATAAGCAACAAGTATGGAGGCTTGTATCTGATCAGAATTCAAAATCACATGTTTAAGCTCAACATGTGATTTTTTGAGAAATAAAGTTTCAATTTCTTGTGTACTGGCTAAGATAGAGTGGTTATGCTTTAAACACACTTGCTTCTAACTTTGTTGATGTATTGTGATCAGAGGGAACAAGTTAGAGGCTCAAGAATTGACTTTGCACAAAAAGCTTGCTTTTCTAAAATGGAAGTGTTCACTTTGTGCCATTAAGGGAAATGTGGATTGGATAAAGCTTAAACCACTTAGATTTGAAATTCTGGCTGCAGATACTCAATGTCACGTTCAATGTTAGGACACCGTATCTGACTTACTATATGACAGTAAATACAAAAGCAATAAAGAACACAATCAATTGTTTACCCAGTTCAGTGTGCAACAACACCTACTCTGGGGGCTACCAAGCCAGGGAGAGAATCCACTATAAGAGATGTTAATTCAGGAATAAACCAACCAGTTTATCTCCTTCACTTAAGACCTACCCAATGCAATTCTAATCTAAGTACAACTTAAACCTGAGTTCCTACTCACTCCCCCTCAATCACAGCAGTGATACATAAACCAATTTGACTTAAGAATTGATGAAGACACTCTTCAAAAACACACACTTGATTAAGCTTCACAGCTTTTTAATTAAGCAACACAATCACTCGTGCTTCACAGCTTTGAGTGATGTACACACCTAACTTGACTCTGCTTCACAGCTTTAGTCAAGGAACATTCAAACACTCTTGCTTCAAAGCTTTGAGTGCTACACAACCCTTACAATTGAAACCTATTCCAAGGCACTTATCACAATGATAATTGCTTGGAGTACAATAAACAAATCTATACAGATTACAAAATGATCTTCTAATCAATCAGCAGGGATCACTTGAAAAACAGCAGCTCTGTTGAATATATAGCAGCTGCAACTTCAGTTAGGGTTTCCAAAAACCTAGGGTTAATTCCGTTTGACCTAAAGACCAGGTCACAGGACTTTATTAACTAGGTTAGGGTTGAGTTAGGTTACCCCTCAGAAAACGCAGGATTCTGTTCAGAAAGGACTGAGTTATTTCCTGAAAAAAACTCAGACTTATCCAATCCTGCAAACCTGTTAGTTCAGAACAGGATGTCATAACATCTGTTATGACATCTGAGAAAACCTGTCTACTGATTTAGCAAAATGTGATCATTTTGCAAAAATGCTCAGATACACACTTATAAACATCAGTATTTGAATTACAATATTTTTCTGCAAATGTACCTAATGAGTTAGTACAACCTGAACTAGAATGTTATGACATCAGTCATGACATTCACACATACACTTGGGATTTACCAAAAATGCAAGCCAATACCTAAACACCTACAAACTCCCCCTTTGGCAGATTTTTGGCTAAAGTCCCTAAACAATCAGAGATAGATAACAGCAGAAATAAGTGACAGCAGAAAAATAGAACACAGAATGTTAAGTACTAATTAAGCAAGTACCAAAATATTCTCCCCCTCTTTAGCCACAAATGGGCCAGAGATACATGTTCAGAAAATTTTACAGTTATCCAAAACAAAATAATAGGATCAGCAGCAGACAACAACAGAACACACTTCCAAACTCCACCATCAACACCACCAAGCAGCAATCAACCTTCAAGCACTGTCATCAGACTCAGAAGAGCTAGTTTCTTCAATGTTGAGCTGTCCTTCAGCTTCTACATCTTCTTCCCTTCTGCTTTCTTCAGCTTCCTCCTTTTCTAGCCTAGCAATTAGAACTTCTAGGGTCCTTTTTCTAGCATCCAGATCTTTGCAAGTTTCTTTTAAAACAGCTATGACATCTGATGTCTTGGACTGGGTCTTTACAGACGATGTCTCAGCTGATGTTATGATAATGTCTGGAGCATGAGATCCCTGAAACAATTTGTAGTGCAGGCCAAGGGCAGGAGCTCTTTTGCAGACTGTATCTCTTGCCACAAGGATATCAGGGAATTGTGCAAGGATGATTCCACAAAGGAGGGAGGGAAAGGCAATTGGTCCTTTGACAGCATAACTGCCAGCATGCTTTAAAGTTTGTTCAAAGATGTACCTTCCATAGTCAAAGGCAGTCTTGGTTCCTACAGCATAGATAAATCTCCCCAATCCTGTGGAGATAGTTGATTTGTGATTTGTAGGCACCCAATTTGCTGCACCTATTTTATGCAAGATGGCAAACTTCATGCTGAGTTTACTAGCATTCAGCTTCCCTTTCAATGGCCAGCACTTTACTTGCCTGGCTGTGATGGTTAGACAAACTTCATTGTCAGTTGCCTCTAGATCAGGACAGTCCTTATTTGTTCTTCCAAGAAACTTGTTGATTTCTGATGGAGAGAACTTGACCCTTCTTCCTCTAACAAAGACACTTTCAAAGTCAGCTGACCTTCCATCAGCATAATCATTTGACAAGTTCACAACAAACTCCTTAACCAGATTTTCATAACATTTGTTAAACTTTATCACTGTCTTCATTAGCCCAGCATTCTTGATCAGATCCATGATGTCTTTGCACTCCAAGGCATCATTGTTGAGTTCTCTCTCCAAGGCTATTCTCTTTAAGCAAACATACTTCCATCTGTTTGCATTGTCAGGATGATGAAAGGAGATGTTGTCTGTTGGCACTTCAGGCACTCTAGCAATCTTGCTGGAGGGGAGCTTCCTTCTGATGGGAGTTTCTTCAATATCAATCTCAAATTCTGATTCATCATCAGAATCAGAAGTTTCAGGTTCTTTACTTTTCTTAGAGATTGGTTGTCTAGCAGTCTGCACCTGTGCCTTCTTCCCTTTTGTCTGAATACTTTTCTCAGCCATCCCTTCAGCCTTGGATTTCTTAGCATCAGGTTTATCATTCTGACTACTCTTTCTTTTCATCAATCTCCTAGCAATGCTAGGGTTCACATTAGCAATCAGTTCATCATCTGAGTAATCATCCACATCAATGATAGGTGGATCAGCAGCCTTTTCAGAGGGGTTCTGAATGTTGTCTTTTGGTGTCACAACATCCTCAGTGACATCTACATTTTCAGAAACTTCCACATTTGGACTTTCTGATTGATTTAAAGGGATAGAAATTCCCGGTACAGATTGGTTGCCACTCAGAATGCTAGTAACCAGCCTAGCAATAGCTTGGTGTACTTGAACTGATCCTTCTCTATTAGGTACAGAAGACGAAGGATGAGAAGAATTACCAGAGGCTGTAGCTTGAGCTCTTCCTGCATGTCTGGTTCTGAGCTTTTTGACTCTGGCTGGGTCAGTTGCCATCTCCCTGAGAGGAGTGACCTCAAGAACTTCAGATTCTATGCATGTAGTGATTGCCCTAGAATCTTGATCAGATGATGCCGATGATGAGGAAGACGAAGCCGCCATGGTGGAAGACGATGTCTGAGACATTTTAATTGACTTTGAGCAGTTTGAGAAAAAATTTTGATTGGGAGGAGGAAACAGGTTGCAAGGATGAGAGAGGTAGGGGGTAAAAGGGAGTCTCTTCAACTTCTCAAAACTTTTGAATGAATTGTGAAAGTATATGATTAACCCACTAATTATAGACTTAATAAAATTAATCCCTTCAACCCTTGTTTTGAGCAAAACTAATTGCTATAATTTCTCATGTTGGTGAATACCCAACCTGCCCCTTAAATTTTCAAGTTTATTTCCAACAAGAGCCTTGGTAGAAGAATCAGTCAGCTGAAGCTTAGAGAAACTGTGTTCCAGTTTATATGACTTCTTCTCTTCAAAGTCAATAGGGTTCAAGGAAATGTTGAATGTTTTCAGATTGTCACAACACAATGTCACAACATCTTGTGTAACATTGTACTCAGGGAGCATCTGTTTTGACCAGAATTTGTTAGACTTGTTATTTCCAACATCCTTGTCAAGATGACTTAAGGTTCTGACAACACATTTTTCTTCATGTTTATTTGCCGCATCACATATATTATCAGCCTGTAGTTTTGGAGTTCTTCTGACAGCTTCCATAGCTTGCTTATGCTGCCACAGTTTCATCTCTTTTACTTCTTTGATGATTTGACACATAGTGGAGATATCAGTGTTCTCATGCTGCCACACGTAACAGTTATCTTTGGATTTGATTCCTCTCATTACAACATCTAGTTTTTCATTAAATACTAGACATTCAGATCTTGAGAAGTTGACCATAAATCCTAGATCACATAATTGACTGATACTAATGAGATTAGTAGTCAATCCTTTTACCAGCAGTACTTTATTCAGACTTGGAACTCCAGGGCAGTCCAAATTACCAACTCCTTTGACTTCACCTTTAGCACCATCTCCAAAGGTCACAAAACTGGTGGTGTGAGGCATAACATTATTGAGGAGATTTTTGAATCCAGTCATGTGTCTGGAACATCCACTGTCAAAGTACCAATCTTCCTTTGCAGAGACCCTCAGGGAAGTGTGAGCTATCAGTGCAACAACCTTTTTCTTCCATTTAGGAACATGAAGTACCTTTTTAGACTTAGGTTTGACACCTGAGTTCTGATTAGGATATCCATGTAATCTGAAGCAGAAGGGCTTTATGTGGCCATATCTACCACAATGATGACATTTCCATCTTTGGTACCTTTTCCTCATATGTTTCTGTTCCTGATGTCGAGAGTTGTGTTGAGACATCCGTTTTGACATTTGCTTACCAGTACCAGATTTCTTTGCTTCCACAAATCCTAGTCCAGATTTATTTCCCACATTTTGTCCAACCTGAAGGATCTCTTCCAATTTGTCTGTTCCATTGGTCAACATCTTGACAGATTTGGTCATTTGATTCAGTTGTGAGTTCAGCAGTTGAACTTCTCCTTCTAAATGACTTATAGTTTCAAGATTTGCCCTTTTTTCAGCCTCCAACTTTATAATGAGTTTTGATTGTTTCTCATTCTGCACACAGACTTCAGCACTTCTGATACACAATTTCTTGTAGGTATCAGCCAGTTCTTCAAATGTCACTTCTTCATCACTAGTGTCACTTTCAGAAGTACAAACACTAGTTAGGGCAGTAACTAGTTTGGCAGATTCTTCTTCAGAATTACTTTCTGAATCATAGTCAGACCAAGTAACAGTCATTCCTTTCTTTTGCTTCTTAAGAAAGGTAGGACATTCAGCTCGAATATGTCCATATCCTTCACATCCATGGCATTGAATACCTCTGCCTTGGTTTCCCTTATCTTCTGACCTTGGTCTTCTGCTGGAACTGTCAATGTCAGAGGGAATGTTATGAACATTAGACCTTGACTTTGGGTCCATTCTTTTGATGAGCCTGTTGAACTGTCTTCCAAGCATGGCAATAGCTTCTGATATGTTTTCTTCTTCATCCTCCTTGTATTCAACATCAGTGTTGGATACAAGTGCTATGCTTTTGTTCTTCTTGTCACCATTATCAGTGATCCCCATCTCAAAAGTCTGAAGAGACCCAATAAGTTCATCCACTTTCAACTTGCTAATGTCCTGGGCTTCCTCTATGGCAGTTACCTTCATTGCAAATCTTTTAGGCAAGGATCTGAGAATCTTCCTCACCAGTTTTTCTTCTGACATTTTTTCTCCCAGTGCTCCTGAGGTGTTGGCAATCTCCAAGATGTTCATGTGAAACTCATGAATGGTTTCATCTTCCATCATTTTTAGATTCTCAAATTTAGTGGTCAACATCTGAAGCCTTGACATTTTTACTTTGGAAGTTCCCTCATGAGTAGTTTTGAGAGTGTCCCAGACTTCCTTGGCCAGTTCATATTGATGAACTAATCTGAAAATGTTTCTATCAATTCCATTGAACAAGGCATTTAGAGCTTTGGAATTTCCCAGGGCTAACTCATCTTCTTCTTTACTCCAATCTTCCTCAGGCTTCAGACTGACTGTCCCATCTCTCTCAGTTATGGTGGGATGAATCCATCCTTTGTCAGCAGCTCTCCAAGCCTTTTTGTCCAGAGATTTTAGGAAGGCAATCATACGAGGTTTCCAGTAGTCATAATTAGTTCCATCCAGAATGGGTGGTCTATTTCCAAAAACTCCTTCTTTGTCCATAGTGCCAGAAAGTGATATCCCTAGATCTCACCCAGTAATACAGGCAGGGTGCCTGCTCTGATGCCAATTGAAATTCTGGCTGCAGATACTCAATGTCACGTTCAATGTTATGACACCGTATCTGACTTACTATATGACAGTAAATACAAAAGCAATAAAGAACACAGTCAATTGTTTACCCAGTTCAGTGTGCAACAACACCTACTCTGGGGGCTACCAAGCCAGGGAGAGAATCCACTATAAGAGATGTTAATTCAGGAATAAACCAACCAGTTTATCTCCTTCACTTAAGACCTACCCAATGCAATTCTAATCTAAGTACAACTTAAACCTGAGTTCCTACTCACTCCCCCTCAATCACAGCAGTGATACATAAACCAATTTGACTTAAGAATTGATGAAGACACTCTTCAAAAACACACACTTGATTAAGCTTCACAGCTTTTTAATCAAGCAACACAATCACTCGTGCTTCACAGCTTTGAGTGATGTACACACCTAACTTGACTCTGCTTCACACCTTTAGTCAAGGAACATTCAAACACTCTTGCTTCAAAGCTTTGAGTGCTACACAACCCTTACAATTGAAACCTATTCCAAGGCACTTATCACAATGATAATTGCTTGGAGTACAATAAACAAATCTATACAGATTACAAAATGATCTTCTAATCAATCAGCAGGGATCACTTGAAAAACAGCAGCTCTGTTGAATATATAGCAGCTGCAACTTCAGTTAGGGTTTCCAAAAACCTAGGGTTAATTCCGTTTGACCTAAAGACCAGGTCACAGGACTTTATTAACCAGGTTAGGGTTGAGTTAGGTTACCCCTCAGAAAACGCAGGATTCTGTTCAGAAAGGACTGAGTTATTTCCTGAAAAAACTCAGACTTATCCAATCCTGCAAACCTATTAGTTCAGAACAGGATGTCATAACATCTGTTATGACATCTGAGAAAACCTGTCTACTGATTTAGCAAAATGTGATCATTTTGCAAAAATGCTCAGATACACACTTATAAACATCAGTATTTGAATTACAATATTTTTCTGCAAATGTACCTAATGAGTTAGTACAACCTGAACTAGAATGTTATGACATCAGTCATGACATTCACACATACACTTGGGATTTACCAAAAATGCAAGCCAATACCTAAACACCTACAGGATTAAAGATCAAAATTTTATGTAATCCATTAATTATGGATAGATACACAAGTTAGAATGCCTGGAAAGCAATATTATGCAGCCTAACATTGAAATTGCATTTTTGTTCATCATGAAAATGACCTATAATTTTAGTTTGAAACCCTAACTTCCTCTCTTCGATTCTCCCTTCTCAAGAATGATCTCAAGGAGTTCTTGGACATTTTAGAAAGCTTGTAATGTTATCTACAACCCCTATTTGAATCACTTTTGAAAATTACCCTTGGAAATATATGAAAAAGTGCCATGAAGTTAGGTCAAAATCCTGCCTAAACTAGGGCAAAATTTCACTGTGTTTAATTTCAAGACCATGACTTCATGAATTAATAACTTGAGATCCAAGAACTTTTAGAAGAAGTTGTGTAAAGAAATTTTGTAGATCTCAAGGAGATCTAAAACTTTCATATTTAAAGTTTATTTTGAATCATCTTGCATCATGGTAAAAAATTTGCTCAAAGTTGTGAAAAAAACATGAAGTTTTCAACACTTAGAAAAATTTCTAAGTTTGAAAACTTTGACTTTCCAAAATGAAATCTTGACTTTTTTATTTCTTGATGAATAAGTTTCATATTTTGACATGTTTTGATGAATTGTGATCTTTGACACTTGATTTTGACCAAAAAGTCAAAGTTTGACTTTTCAGTGTACAGTTGACTTTTGATCAGTTGACTGAAAATTCACGATCAATCCAATTGATCTTGAGTAATGTTTTGTGGCATGTCATTAGGTCAAAATTATGCAAATGAACTCTTGATATCATTCCTAAAACAAATTAACCATTTGCTAGGTCAAAAATCAGAAATTGCCCTTTCTCAGTCAAAATCCTAATTTTGACCATTTTGCCCTTTTGATGATTTGATCAAATTTCTTGAGGAATTGTGGTCCAAACTTGATCAAATGATACATATGAGTTTATAATGTTGATGTGGATAAAAAATCATGAAGTTTGACTGTAAATTGGCCATGGTTGACCTTTCCCTCAATATAGTTGATTTTTAGGTCAACTACTCAATTGACTAAGCAAAAATGTGGTTCAAGGCTTGAAACTTGACATGAGTAATCTTGGGGATCCATAATGATCCATGAAACTCATATGAAGCATTGAAAGTTTAATTATCCTTGTGCAATCTCAAACCCTAATTTTAGTTATCAATTGCTTAAGGAGGTGTCTTGAGTTGATTAACCCTAGTGTAGTCTTGAACCAAAAGAAAATATTTGATAAATGAGAGGGCAAATTTTGGGGTACAACAGGATGTCATCATCATCATCCTCGATGGAGGAGGGAGACGTCGTGCCACCTTCTATCTTTAAGGGGATGTCCTCTAGGGGAGGGCATATGTTGTCATTATCAGCCTTACAAACGGGGGAGAGAATGGTTTTGCCTGCGAGATGTCTTTCATATTGATCGACCATAATGTTGAATCTTTAAATGTCGTTTTGATCTTTAGTTTCTGGAGGAAGAAAGATGGGGAAAATAGTTTCCCACAGACAACACCACTTATTTTTTATCAGTGATCAGAACCTGTAATGGACCGATGGATGATGTATGTAGAACTTGAATCAAGGAGGATAATGTGTGCCTGCAAGGCACTCTGACGCTTAAATAAGAGATAGTGAAAAGAGATACAAGATAGAAAGTCTAGGGTTTTAGTAGTGAGAACTAAATATTGGATACTTGACCGTCACAAGCGTAAGGGTTTATATAGTTCCCCCTACGCTTGTCCATTGGTTCCTATTTTTGGGCCTGAATATCATGTTTCTCAAAAATAGGTGTTGTACCCCAAAATTTTCCCTCTCGTTTCTCAAAAATTCTCCTCACAAGATCTTCAATTGCTCAAGATTGCACAAGGATTGATCAGTTCAAGGCACTTCCTCAACACTAATGAATCAAATTAGGGTTTGAGTTTGCACAAGGACAAATGAATTTTTAATGTCCCATATGACTATCATGGATAATTATGGACCTTTAAGAATGCTCATGTCAAGTTTCAAGTCTTGCAGTTCAAGCTTGCTCAGTCAATTGATCAGTTGACCTAAAATTAACTATATTGGGTAAAAGGTCAACTATGGTTAACTTATAGTCAAACTTCATAATTTTTGATCCATATCAACATTTTTAACTCATAAGAACCATTTGGTCAAGTTTGGATTACAATTCCTCAAGAAATTTGATCAGATCACCAAAAGGTCAAAATGGTCAAAATTAGGGGTTTTGATTGAGAAGGCTTGGTTTTTAACTCTTGACCAAATACATGACTTATTGGTTTGATGCATGATATCAAGGATTCAAATGCATCATTTTTTTTACCTAATTTCATTGTTCAAAACACTTCTCAAGATCAATTGATTGATAATTGAAATTTGGTTAACGGATGAAAAAGTCAATTGTACACTGAAAAGTCAAACTTTGACTTTTTGATCAAAATCAAGTTTCAAAAATCATATTTCATCAAGACATTTCAAAATATGAATATTGTTCATCAAGAAATCAAAAATTCAAAATTCGCTTTGAAAAGTCAAAATTTCTAAGACTTATAAATTTTTGTGTTGGAAAATTTACTTTTTTCATGACTTTGTGCCAAATTTTCACCATGATGCAAAATGGTTCAAAGAAAACTTCCAACATGAAAGTTATAGATCTTGAGGAAATCTACAAATTTGATTCACAAATCAAATTCTATAAAATCTTGGATTTTAAGTTATAAATTCATGAAGACATGTACATGAAACAAAAACACTTAGTGAAATTTTGACCTAGTTTAGGTAGATTTTTGACCTAACTTCTTGGACAAGTTTCACATAGTTCCAATTTGATTTTGCAAAAATGACCAAAATAGATGTTTTAGAGGATGTTTAAAGCTTTCCAAAATGTCAAAGAACTCATTGAGATCATGTTTTAGCTATGAGAACCGAAGCCATGAAGTTAGGGTTTCATTCTTGAATTACAAGGCAGATTTTGTGATGAACATGAACCAAATCCATAGCCATGTTGCATAATCTTCACTTTGCAGGCCTCAAAATTGTATATCACTCCTTAGTTGAATTCTTACACAACTTATTGAGCTATTATCCAAGTGCTTGAGCCATTGTCCAATTGATAATTCTATTTTTGGAAGAAAGTAACATATCCATTCTTGAAAAGTGACTTTAGTCACAAAGTCAACTTATCTTGAGCCTCTAACTTGTTGTCCTGATCACACTCAACTCCTACAAGTCAGAACAATCTTTGTTTAAAGTCCTAACCACTCTAAGATATCTTGGTACAAACATTGGAAACATGTTCATCATGCTTGCTTCAAAAACAACTAAGAATGCCATAACATGTGATTTTAAATTTTGGCTTGTTGTAGCATATAAAACCCCTTGCCTATAAATACATACACATATTTCAACCTAACACACAAATGCTCAAGCCCTCAAACACTCCCAAAGCCAGAATCACATAGCAAACCTCCATCATTTCATATTCTGGCCAGAAATCCCAATGTCAAAAACCGCTCGTGTGTTTCTTGGCCTTTTATTTCCAAAGACTTCTAAACATCATACATAAACAATCCCAACACTTGTTATCCAACTGTAACACCATCTTCATCAACTTCCATAACCAAAAAATAGAGCTTGCATCTTGACTTCTCTAGCACAACTCAAGCACTTCCAACACAAAGTAAGGGTTGGATTAGCTTCCTGGGAACTTGAGAAAGCTAACCTGATCATCACCATCACTTGAAACAAGCTCAAACTCATCCCACGATTTCCAATTTTGGAGGTGATTTTCAGAACTTCCATCTCTTCATTTAGGCATTGTTAGGCTTGCATTTTCAAAGATAAAATGTACATATCATGGCTTTGAAGCTAACTATGTCCATAGTTTTCATTTATATTGCTTGAGCTTAGAGAATTTTGAGTTTGAAATTTTTGGAAAAATTAGGGTTCAAATTAGAGCCAACAAAATTCTTACTCATCTTTTATTTATAGCTTAAGTTATTTACATTTCTGGAATCGTGAAGAAAAATGGAGTAACTTTCATGTTTACAATTTCAATTTTTGTTGAGAAATGAGAAAGATACAGGTTCAAACATGGTGCGAGGTTGAAGGTGAAGTTCAGGCCATGGAAGCATTTTGTAATATAATTTTATGGTTTTAGTTTTAATATTGGATGTATAGCCACCCCAGTGGTAAGGCAGCACGCCTGTATTGTTGAGGGCATGGGTTCGAGCCCCAGTGCTGTCATTTTTCTATTTTTCTAACATTTCTTTCTTTTTTTGTTCCTAACAAGAACGTTGGGCTTAGTACACTGGGCCTTTTATTTTGGCTTCTTCTAACCCCCCTCTTTGCAGGACTACACGCAGGCCACTTACATTTTTTTATCTCTTTTTCTGATTCAACAAAAATTGTTAATGGGTCATGTGACACCCCAAATTAATTCAAGTGTTAAATAATTAGGAATTTAATTATTAAATTAATTAAAGGCTTAATTAATAATATTTTGGATTAAATGGATGAATTAATTATGGAATTAAAAAGGAAGACCGGGGGGTGTAAGGTTGAATTAGAGGTGTGTGAAGTAAAAAGCTCTACTAAATAATAACTAATTTATTACTATTATTTGGCAGATAATAAAAGGAATATAAAAAGGAGGATAAAAAGGAAAAGAAAAAGAAGGTTATTTGGAAAAAAGACATTATACGTGAAATTGGAGAAGAGAAGAGAAGAGAGGAAAAAGCCAAACGCCGTGAATTCGAGGGATCATCGCAAGGTAAGGGGTGATTTCATTTAGTTAATATGCCTTATGGGTTTTGGGATACAATTGAATGATTGGGTATGTTAGGAAACTTGAATTAGATAATTCTAGGTTTGTAGGATTATCCCTAATTGTGTCGGATTATAGGAATTGGAATCATTAATGTGATAAATAATTAATAGGAATGATGAAAACATGATTTATGATGTTGTATTGATGTGTATTGGTTGCATTTTGGTATTCCTAATGTTATAATTCGTATGGGAATGAAAAGGAATGGATTGAGATATATAATGCTGTCAAAAATAGCAGTTTTGGGTTCTGCAAGTCGTGGGAACCGGTTACTCCTGGGGAGGAACCAGGTTCCCAATTCAAATTTTCAAAAATTGGGCATTTTTCAACGTAGGAACCGGTTCCTGTATAGGTAGGAACCGGGTTCCCATACATTTTCCAGAAACGTGATTTTTGAACTTCGCAGGAACCGGTTCCTGCATATGTAGGAACCGGGTTCTGCTGTAACTTTTTGAAAAATATTAAACTTTGAAAATTCATAACTTTCAAACCGTAAGTCCGTTTTGAGTGCCGTTTTGGACGTTATTTCTTAAATTTAATGTTCTATTTTATAAAATGAAAAGATTTCCTAAAACCTGAAATTATTTTGAAAATGAGTCAAATCCCGGAATAAGTGATTATTGGCTAACGCACATGGGTGTGTATGTAGCAGTGAACCTGTGATGGATGGATGTATTAGTATTATGTGAATGAAAGGCATGTTTATGTTGCTAATGATGGTGTGCATGATCATTGAGATATCATGTTTTTGGTTTTGGTTCAGTTATGATAAATTGATGTATTTCATAGACTGATTTGATGTTGCATGCTGGTGATGTGCGTGCATATGCATTGTTTTGGTGAAGTTAATTCCCATTGTATGGAATTTGACTTGTATTGCCGTTAACCGATACCCGGGTGATGATAGGTGGTTAGGCTGGATTCGTGTCCGGGTGTTTATGGACGAATCGATGGTTGTTGTATCTGGTTGATGATGGATCAGTGTTGGGTGACTTGGTCACGTGTTGGTACCACATGCATTGTGTCTGCATTTGTGTTTGCATGGAATTGTAACATGTTAGGATGTTTTCCAGTGTTACAATTCTTTGGTTGATTATTGATTTGTGCATAATGACTTGTATGATTGGAACTGCGTGTTGAATATGAATTTATGCTAAAATGGGTGAAATAATATGCTTGTGATATAATGTTGATTGAGAAGCTTATAATGCATGTTAATTATGAGAAATCTCACCCTTACTTTAACAATTTCAGATTAAAGTTAGCAGCTCAGGAGTTGGTGAGGATGGCTCTAGAGCTATGTTACTTTAAGTCCGCGTGTCAGTGTCGTGCTCTGATAGGTTGTAACACTGGGGAACGTTTAGTTGAAGAATTAGTTATTATTCAATTGTTTCTTTGAATTTCATTGGGAATAATTATGTTTTGGTTTATTCCGTTTTGGTTATGGTATTTTTCCGCTGTGTAAGACATGGTTTTAATTTGATTGAATTATTTGAATAATGACCCTCAGTGTAGCATGACTACTGTTTTATTGGAAGTTTTATTTATTTCATAATTGTGACATCCCTTGTTCCGTGTTAACTCTGATGGAATATGTCTTTAATCATTGATATAATTAATATTATTCGGGGTATTTTAGAAGGGGTGTTACAAGAGTGGTATCAGAGCATAGTCGGTCTTGTCTTGTGTCGTTATTCCTTTTGTATGCGACTAGTGTAAGATGACACTGTCGATACTTGTGTGCTGATGAGGTTGTTTTGTAATGTTACAGAACAATGGCCGGAAGAGGTAACGGAAGAAACGAAGATGCTATTGCTGAAGCATTGGGAATGTTGGCTGGAGTACTCGGAGGGAACCAGCAGGGAGATGTGATTGGTGCTGACCGACAATTGGGGAATTTTCAGAGGAATAATCCTCCGTTGTTCAAGGGTGCACATGATCCCGAAGGTGGGCAGAAGTGGTTGAAGGAGATCGAGAGGATCTTCAGAGTAATTGACTGTGTTGAAGGCTAAAGGTGAGATACGGAACTCACATGTTAGCAGAGGAAGCTGATGACTGGTGGGTTGCTACCAGAACTGAAATTGAAGAAGATGGTATTGCGTTGACTTGGGCTGTGTTTAGGAGGGCTTTTCTTAGGAGGTACTTTCCTGAGGACATTAGAGGCAAGAAGGAGATTGAGTTTCTAGAACTCAAGCAGGGTAACAAGACTGTCAGTGAGTATGCTTAGAAGTTTACTGAGTTAGCGAAGTATTATGCTCATTATACTAACGATGCAGATGGAGAATTTTCCAAATGTATCAAGTTTGAGAATGGTCTTCGTGATGAGATTAAGCAGGGTATTCGGTATCAGCGTATCCGAAGATTTCCTGATCTGGTTGACTGTAGTAGGATTTTAGAGGAGGATCTTGCTAGCACTAAGTCGAATGCTCTAGGGTATGTTGATAGGAAGGGTAAGCAACAGATGGATCGTGGTAAGCCTTATGATAGAAGTAATCAGAGACCCGGTGGTTGGAAGAAGTTTGGTGGAGGAGATTCTAGTTCTTCCATTAAGTGCTACAAGTGTGGTGAGACAGGACATCGTATGGTGGATTGCAAAAGTAATGATAAGAAGTGTTTCAAGTGTGGGAAACTCGGCCATGTGGCTAATGATTGCATAGTAAGAGTGGTGACTTGTTACAACTGTGGTGAAGAAGGTCATACTCGTCCTCAGTGTACAAAACCCAAGAAGGAGCAAGCTGGTGGTAAAGTGTTTGCATTGTCTGGGTCAGAGACTAAGCCAGATGATCGGCTGATTAAGGGTACATGTTTTATTAATGACATACCTTTGATTGCGATTATTGATACTGGAGCTACGCATTCTTTTAATGCTTTGGATTATGCTAAAAGATTGAATTTGGAAATTTCTAATATGGATGGAAGTATGGTTATTGATACTCCTGCGTCGGGTTTAGTGACTACTTCGTATGTTTGTAGGAATTGTCCTATTGTGATTTTTGGTAGGGGTTTCGGTATGGATTTAGTGTGCCTACCGTTAGAACAACTTGATATCATCCTTGGAATGAACTGGTTGGAATTCAACCAGGTTCATATCAACTGTTTTGCGAAGACGGTTATTTTTCCTGAAGAGGTTGGTGTCGAAGATGTGACTATGTCGGTTAAACAGATGAACCTAACTGTGAAAGATGGTGCTGTGGTATTTATGTTGTATTCTGCAATAGAAGCGGAGTGAAAAGAAAAGAGTGATGGATTTCCAGTGGTGAATGAATTTCCAGAGGTGTTTCCGGAAGACGTTAGTGAATTGCCACCTAAGAGGGAGGTAGAATTTACTATAGATTTGATTCCTGGAACTAGTCCGATGTCGATGGCGCCTTACCGTATGTCGGCATCTGAATTAGCGGAGTTAAAGAAACAGTTGGAGGAGTTACTTGAGAAGAAGTTTATTCGTCCGAGTGTTTCGCCGCGGGGTGCTCCGGTGTTGTTGGTTAAGAAGAAAGAAGGTTCAATGAGATTATGTGTTGATTACAGACAGCTGAATAAAGTTACAATCAAGAATCGATATCCTTTGCCGAGGATCGATGATTTGATGGATCAACTAGTTGGAGCTTGTGTATTTAGTAAGATTGATCTGAGATCTGGATATCATCAGATTCGTGTGAAGTCGAAAGATATTCAGAAAACTGCATTTAGAACGAGGTATGGACATTACGAGTATTTTGTTATGCCGTTTGGAGTTACTAATGCACCTGGTGTTTTCATGGAGTATATGAACAGGATATTTCACCCGTATCTTGATAAGTTTGTGGTGGTGTTCATTGATGATATTCTAATTTATTCGAAGAGCGGTGAAGAGCATGCAGAACATCTCAGAGTTGTGTTGGAATTGTTGAAAGAGAAGAAGCTTTATGCGAAGTTGTCCAAGTGTGAATTCTGGTTAAGTGAAGTAAGTTTTCTTGGCCATGTAATTTCCAAGAATGGAATTGCTGTGGATCCTACGAAGGTAGAAGCAGTATCTCAGTGGGAAGCGCCGAAGAATGCTTCTAAGATCCGTAGTTTTCTGGGTCTTGCAGGTTATTACAGGAAGTTTATAGAAGGATTTTCCAAATTAGCGTTACCGTTGACTAAGTTGACCAGGAAGGGTAAGATGTTTGTTTGGGATGTTGAATGTGAGAAAGGATTTCAAGAGCTGAAGAGGAGGTTGACAAGTGCTCCGATCTTGATTTTGCCAAATCCGACTAAGTCTTTTGTTGTGTATTGTGACGCATCATTAATGGGATTAGGTGGTGTGTTTATGCAAGATAAGCAGGTGGTGGCTTATGCTTCGAGACAATTGAAAGTACATGAAAGGAATTATCCGACTCATGATTTGGAGTTGGCAGCTGTTGTGTTTGCTTTGAAGTTGTGGAGGCATTATTTATATGGTTCTCGGTTTGAGGTGTTCAGTGATCACAAAAGTCTGAGGTATCTCTTTGATCAAAAAGAGTTGAATATGAGGCAGAGGAGATGGTTAGAATTTCTAAAGGAGTATGATTTCGGTTTGAATTACCATCCTGGTAAGGCAAACGTTGTTGCGGATGCCTTGAGTAGGAAGTCCTTGCATATGTCGATGTTAATGGTCCGTGAGTTAGATTTGGTTGAGCAGTTCAGAGATTTAAGTTTGGTATGTGAAACTACTCCGAATAGTGTGAAATTGGGTATGTTGAAACTGACGAGTGGTATTCTGGAAGAAATTCGGAATGGACAGAAGTCCGATGTTGGGTTAGTTGATAAATTGACATTGATCAACCAAGGTCAAGGAGGCGAGTTCCAGATTGATGAGAATGGTGTTATGAGATTTGATAATAGGGTGTGTGTTCCGGATGTTGCAGAGATTAGGAAGAGTATTTTAGAAGAAGGACATCGTAGTGGATTGAGTATTCATCCTGGTGCTACTAAAATGTACCATGATTTGAAGAAGTTGTTTTGGTGGCCGGGAATGAAAAAGGAAATTGCTGAGTTTGTGTATGCTTGTTTGGTTTGTTAGAAGTCTAAGATTGAGCATCAGAAACCGTCAGGATTGATGGAACCATTGTTTGTTCCGGAATGGAAATGGGATGGAATCTCTATGGATTTTGTGTCTGGTTTGCCAAGGACATCGAAGAATTGTGATTCTATCTGGGTTATTGTTGATCGGTTGACGAAATCTGCTCACTTTATTCCGATAAGAATGGATTATCCGATGGAAAGGTTGGCAGAATTGTATGTTGAGAAGATTGTGAGTTTGCACGGTATTCCTTCTAGTATTGTGTCGGATCGAGATCCGAGGTTTACATATAAATTCTGGACAGGATTGCAAGAAGCTTTGGGTACTAAGTTGCGTTTGAGTTCCGCTTATCATCCACAGACAGATGGTCAGACGGAGAGAACGATTCAATCGTTGGAAGATTTGTTAAGAGCTTGTGTGTTGGAGAAAGGTGGAGCTTGGGATAGTTATCTACCATTGATTGAGTTTACCTACAACAATAGTTTTCATTCGAGCATTGGTATGGCTCCGTTTGAGGCATTGTATGGTAGGAGGTGTCGGACACCGTTGTGTTGGTATGAATATGGAGAGAGTGCTGTGATTGGACCGGAAATTGTCCAACAGACTTCGGAAAATATTAAGATGATTCAGGAGAAGATGAGGACTTCTCAGAGTCGTCAGAAAAGTTATCACGATAAGAGGAGGAAAGATCTTGAGTTTAGCGAAGGAGAACATGTTTTTATGCGAGTTACTCCGATGACTGGTATTGGCCGAGCTTTGAAGTCAAAGAAGTTGACTCCATGTTTTATTGGTCCGTTTCAGATTACCAAGAGAGTTGGGAAAGTTGCTTATTAGATTGCTTTTCCGCCGTCACTTGCAAATTTTCATGATGTTTTTCATGTATCTCAGCTAAGGAAGTACGTTGTTGATCCGTCTCATGAGATTCGGGTATACGATATACAGGTACGAGAGAATTTGACTGTGGAAGCGGTACCTGCGAGAATTGAGGATCGGAAGTTGAAACAGTTGCGAGGCAAGGGGATCGCGTTGGTAAGAGTGGCTTGGGGAGGACTAGCAGATGGAAATGTCACTTGGGAGCTGGAGAGCCAGATGAAGGACTCGTATCCCGAACTGTTCGTCTAAGGTATGTTTTCGAGGACGAAAACTATTTTAGTAGAGGAGAGTTGTGACACCCCAAATTAATTCAAGTGTTAAATAATTAGGAATTTAATTATTAAATTAATTAAAGGCTTAATTAATAATATTTTGGATTAAATGGATGAATTAATTATGGAATTAAAAAGGAAGACCGGGGGGTGTAAGGTTGAATTAGAGGTGTGTGAAGTAAAAAGCTCTACTAAATAATAACTAATTTATTACTATTATTTGGCAGATAATAAAAGGAATATAAAAAGGAGGATAAAAAGGAAAAGAAAAAGAAGGTTATTTGGAAAAAAGACATTATACGTGAAATTGGAGAAGAGAAGAGAAGAGAGGAAAAAGCCAAATGCCGTGAATTCGAAGGATCATCGCGAGGTAAGGGGTGATTTCATTTAGTTAATATGCCTTATGAGTTTTGGGATACAATTGAATGATTGGGTATGTTAGGAAACTTGAATTAGATAATTCTAGGTTTGTAGGATTATCCCTAATTGTGTCGGATTATAGGAATTGGAATTATTAATGTGATAAATAATTAATAGGAATGATGGAAACATGATTTATGATGTTGTATTGATGTGTATTGGTTGAATTTTGGTATTCCTAATGCTATAATTCGTATGAGAATGAAAAGGAGTGGATTGAGATACATAATGCTGTCAAAAATAGCAGTTTTGGGTTCTGCAAGTCGTGGGAACCGGTTACTCCTGGGGAGGAACCGGGTTCCCAATTCAAATTTTCAAAAATTGGGCATTTTTCAACGTAGGAACCGGTTCCTGTATAGGTAGGAACCGGGTTCCCATACATTTTCCAGAAACGTGATTTTTGAACTTCGCAGGAACCGGTTCCTGCATATGTAGGAACCGGGTTCTGCAGTAACTTTTTGAAAAATATTAAACTTTGAAAATTCATAGCTTTCAAACCGTAAGTCCGTTTTGAGTGCCGTTTTGGATGTTATTTCTTAAATTTAATGTTCTATTTTATAAAATGAAAAGATTTCCTAAAACCTGAAATTATTGTGAAAATGAGTCAAATCCCAGAATAAGTGATTATTGGCTAACGCACATGGGTGTGTATGTAGCACTGAACCTGTGATGGATGGATGTATTAGTATTGTGTGAATGAAAGGCATGTTTATGTTGCTAATGATGGTGTGCATGATCGTTGAGATATCATGTTTTTGGTTTTGGTTCAGTTATGATAAATTGATGTATTTCATAGACTGATTTGATGTTGCATGCTGGTGATGTGCGTGCATATGCATTGTTTTGGTGAAGTTAATTCCCATTGTGTGGAATTTGACTTGTATTTCTGTTAACCGATACCCGGGTGATGATGGGTGGTTAGGCTGGATTCGTGTCCGGGTGTTTATGGACGAATCGATGGTTGCTGTATCCGGTTGATGATGGATCAGTGTTGGGTGACTTGGTCACGTGCTGGTACCACATGCATTGTGTCTGCATTTGTGTTTGCATGGAATTGTAACATGTTAGGATGTTTTCCAGTGTTACAATTCTTTGGTTGATTATTGATTTTTGCATAATGACTTGTATGATTGGAACTGCGTGTTGAATATGAATTTATGCTAAAATGGGTGAAATAATATGCTTGTGATATAATGTTGATTGAGAAGCTTATAATGCATGTTAATTATGAGAAATCTCACCCTTACTTTAACAATTTCAGATTAAAGTTAGCAGCTCAGGAGTTGGTGAGGATGGATCTAGAGCTATGTTACTTTAAGTCCGCGTGTCAGTGTCGTGCTCTGATAGGTTGTAACACTGGGGAACGTTTAGTTGAGAAATTAGTTATTATTCAATTGTTTCTTTGAATTTCATTGGGAATAATTATGTTTTGGTTTATTCCGTTTTGGTTATGGTATTTTTCCGCTGTGTAAGACATGGTTTTAATTTGATTGAATTATTTGAATAATGACCCTCAGTGTAGCATGACTACTGTTTTATTGGAAGTTTTATTTATTTCATAATTGTGACATCCCTTGTTCCGTGTTAACTCTGATGGAATATGTCTTTAATCATTGATATAATTAATATTATTCGGGGTATTTTAGAAGGGGTGTTACAGGTCAGGCCTAGTACAAAAATATGTTTTTGCTATAAAACACCCCAAATCTATTTTACACCCCTGACCTCATTTTCATATCATACTTTATTTCCTTTTATTTATTTATTTTTATCATTATTAATATTAAGTTTATTATTATTTTTATTAATAAGAATCTAAAAAATATTTTTATTTGTTTATATACATATTTAATATCTTTTTATTTCCTTTAAAATCAAAAAGACAAAAAGACATTCTCTTAACAATTTTTAATTGTTTTTCTTAATAAATTAATAATTATATTTAAGGTTTAGCTTATTTCTTATTTTAATTAACTTAAAACATTTTCTTAATAAAAATCCAAAACAAAAACATTTTTTCTATTGCTTTATACATCATATTTATTTCCTTGTACATTATACTCATTTATTCATTTCTTGTACAAATATAATTCAATATGGTTGAAATAGATAATTATGCTTTAATTTCTTATTATCCCCAATTTTTAAATTTGTACACCCCCTCCCCCAAAATGATGTAATAGCGTAGAATTTATTTTTCGCAATATATCGCTTTAATATAATTGCTAGTAATTAAGGGTTTGTATGGAAAGATAAAATCAAAACTTAGAAAACCCTAAATCCAAGATAAATCAAGCATGAAATACAAAACACTTGCACATTTGCACCTCTAGGGTTAACTCCATTTTGTGGCCTTGAGAAAAATGGTCATGTTATGCATGTGAGACACTTTAGCAAAGACCCTCAAATACAAGATCGTAGTCCCTCGATGACCGTTCGATGTTGCCTTTGTAAATGATCTTAGTCTCTTACGACAAATTGCTAAGGTATCCTACAATGTTGCCTTCTATGATTATACGATGACCCACACCCGTCCCTTCACATCCAATGATAGGGCTTCTTACCAATAAATGGTAAGATAGTTATGTCAAAGGAAGAGAGAAAAGAACAAAGACTCTTTGAGTAGGTAGAACGTTCATAGTTGCTTGCTCACAATCATTCTTCAAAACATCTTTAAAAAAAACACACCAACACTTTCAAACATGAAGTATTTTCAAAAGCCAACACTTTGTATGCATTCTTATAAAGACGAGAGTCATTACAATGTTTACCTAAACAAAGGCACTTTTAAAAAAATACTTTCAAAACCAATCACAAACACATTTCAAACAAAGAATTTTCAAAGTGAGCTAGCAACTAAGAGCCCGTAGATAACTACAGATGAAAAGGGTGCTAACACCTTTCCTTTTCATAACCTACCCCCCGAACTCAAGAAAATATCTCAAAAGGTCTTTCCTGTTCTTTTCATCCTTTCCTTTATTGGATAAAAGAAAAGTCGGTGGAGACTCTTGCTATCCACAACAATTGCAATAAAACACAAAACACCCAAGTCAGTTCTCCCACTGTATTACAGAACTGGCGACTCTGCGGAGGAACTGGCGACTATGCTGGGAAGAAATTAAAAGTGGGGTTACCTTAGAGACTAGATTAACTTTAAATGCTTTCATTATTTTATTTGTTTTAATTTACATTTATGGGTCCTTGTTTGGGTTTCTATTGATCCTCCACCCGGATCAGGGAACATTACTAGGTAAGTAGCAATAAATCATGGGGAATGTGTGGGGTATACCGACATGGTTGAAGCGATGGCTATGTTAGTGTGACACATTTGTTTGTACCGGTAGCCCTTGAGTCCAGTCAAGGAGAATACGGGGCCGCTGTGTGGTGTCATGAAGCACTAACTGACCTTAGAACCTTTAATTGAACAACTTGGCCATTAGGAAGTAGTGAGATAATCGGCTTTGGTGTAGTCCGAAGTTGGTTGATACTCGATAACACGCTCATTGAGATCGCACTTTCGGGATATTTTGGTCACCAATAAAGAGGCTTGCGCTGAAACAATGCCCGATGAAGAAAGATCAGTGATATTGAGATACCCTAAAACCTAATTACTTTCTAGGACAAGTTGAACCAACTAAACTTCAACAGGGTACTTACCTAAAAACCCCATGAGAGCCTAAACCTAAGTACTTGTTTGTGTGCTTGTGTTGTACCTTAAAATTTTCCCTCCCTTTTTACTCAACACATGCCCATTGAGGTCCTCAATTGCCCAAGGATGACCAAGAATTGACCAGACAAATTCTCCTCCTAAGGTAATAAACCTCTAACTAGGGTTTCAGTTTTCATCAAGATGTGTGAGCTCCAAAGGTCTCAAATGTTTTCCATGGACCTAATATGTCCTCAAGATCATCCATGACAAGTTTCATACCTTGCACAACAAGTTTGCTCAGTCAATTGCTCAAATGGTTGAAAATCAATTGTACTGGGTCAAAAGTCAACTGTGGCCCACATACAGTCAAACTTCAAGATTTTTTATCAATATCAACATTTTTAATTGATATCCATCACTTTATCAAGGGTTGATCATGATTCCTCAAGAAATGCTCATAACTCATCAAAAGTAAAAAATTGCAAATTAGGGTTTCTATAGGAAAAGTCAACCAAACTTTGACCAGGCATAACTTTCTCATTCTTTATCAGAAATTTTTCCATCAAAGATCATTTTGAAGAGAATCCAATTCCCTACAACTTATCTTCATCCCTCAAGTTCAAGAAATGCCCCAATTAAAATATACAAGCTCAGACATTATAGGTCCTTTCAAAAGTCAACAAAAACACCTTTTTGGTCAAAGCTCCTTACATGAACATGAAAAATCCAATTGAGATGAAACCGAAAGGGTTATTTAGAGGATGTCCTGAGATCTCTAAAAAGTCAAAGAACACCCTCATAGGGTTAAAATTGAGAAAAATATGCAATGCTAAATTTGACCAATTTTTGGAAAAGTGCATGAAGTCAATATTGACCAAACTTGATTTTTTCCAAATAGGCCTATATTTTATGTTTGAAACTTGTTTATAACATGGTCCACGACCTCTAGGCTCACCCATGTATTATTCTGTTATTTATGCTTTTTATTTTGATATTTTATTCATTAAAATTCAAAACTAAATAAATAAATAATGGAAATAATATAAGATTTGATTTGAAATCTTTTTCTCATTAAATCATGGACAAATATGTTGATCATATCAAGGAAAAAACGTGCAAGCCAAGAGGAGAAAGAAATCTTCAAATTTGGAAAGTTTATCAAGTGAATATTTAAAATAAATCATGTACTCAATGCCATGGATTCTTGCTCCTTTTGTTGACCTAATGTGATATACTATATAAGCACAACCATTCAGAAGTACAAGGACACGCTGCTGCCTCCTAAAACCCTAGAAGAAGTTTCAAAAAATTTCAAAAGGAGTGCAATTTTGTTTCACACGAGCCAGCCAATTTCAATTAGATCCAAGCATTCAATCATCCTTCTGAGGATCCAAGGGGTGGAACCAACCCATTCTTGAAGGCCAAAGCATACATAATCGTCCCCTCCAATAATTCACGGTTTGGTAAAATTCACTAACCTCAAACTTTTGATTCATGTGATATAATCTATTTCTTTGTATTAGTATATGTTCACAATGATGTTCTAAGTTGTTTTGAGCCATTAGTTTCAAGCATGCACGCAGAATCCCCAACTTTCCATTGTTAGGGCACGAGGTTTCTTTTTCTTTATATCTGGGTTCGTAGGTTGTTTCAGCCAAAAAGAAGACCACCATCGTGATCGCAGCCCTCCAAATAGGGGGGTAGGGTACCATTTGCGCCTTTATTCATAGTGTTTTTGTAGGTTTGGAATTTGAGTCAGCCGGAGAAGGTGACCGAAGCTAGGCTCCGACACTGTTGACTAGCTTGGACTCCAACGACTTAAATGGCATGTTATAATTGGTCCATGCAAGATGTGACCTGGCGCGCTTTGAAAAGTTAACGCTTTGACCAAGTTATCATTATATTATTTGTGTTTCATTATGTAAATGAATAAACAGGCAGCGCTATTGGCAAAGGCATAAAAGTGTGAAGGAAGGGACCTGGGTTCTATCCCAGGTCCAACATTTTTCTATTTTCTTAATGTTTCTTTCAGGTTCCAGTACATGTCATTCCAAGACGACCATCCTACATTCTCATGATCAACCACTTGATCATCCATTGATCCAGATCTAGCGTCCAACTAGCAATCCCCATGGTGAACCCTGAAACACATCCCCCACTGGACCAGGCGCATTCATTGGGCTTGTGTTGATCTGGGCCTAGCAGATTCAGCTTCACACCCCCAAACTACTTCACAACCATAAACCCATTGCTTTTCTTTTTTTAATTTCATTATCTTAGTTTGCTTTAATTATTTTATCTTTTTAGAATCACCTTTTTTAATTATTTTCATAAAATCAGAGGAAAAAAAATAGATTTATGTTTTTTTAATTAAATTTGATTTTTGTAAATTAATTTAATTTAATTACTTTAACTTTTTTTCTTTAAACTAAAATTAAATAGAATTAGGTTAAAACTTCAAATATTCTTTTTAATAAGAATACAAAAATATTTTTTTAAATCAATTAGATTTTTAGGGTTTTTTTAACTTATTCTCGTTTTAATCTTCGCGCGTTTATTATTTTTCGTTTTATTATTTTTCAATTATGTAAC
Organism: Vicia faba; assembly: GCA_948472305.1. Classification (NCBI taxonomy): domain Eukaryota; kingdom Viridiplantae; phylum Streptophyta; class Magnoliopsida; order Fabales; family Fabaceae; genus Vicia; species Vicia faba. Next base: position 486,061,004 of record OX451738.1, on the reverse strand, counting down.
TGTTTCCCGTTTTGTAATAGTTTTAATTAGGTTTAAAATGCCGCATTTTTATTTTTCTTGTGCTATTTATGTAATTTCCCCAAGGCCTTGTAATAGCTTAGGAGCTTTATTTTCTGCAATTTATTCTCTACACTATTAATTGCATAGATTAATAGGATTTCATGGAAAAGACTGAAAAGAAAATTATTAGATAACCCTAAAACTCAAAGATGATATATCTGAATCAATACATTTGCACATGCTCACCCCTAGGGTATCTCCCACTTCGGTTGCCTTCGAAAACAATCATAATTCTCGAAACATGAGAATTTTTAGTGATTGTCCTTGAGTTCAAGACACCACAAGTCCCTCGATGATCCTTTTGATTGTTGCCTCGGTTAAAAAAGTGATCTTAGAACTTTAGGACAATTACTAAGAGTTCTTACCCAGTTGCCTTAGTGACTGTAAACGTCCCTTTTATAGTCCCTCAACATCCAACGATAAGGCTACCTACTCACTAATAGTAGGATATCACTATCTAAAGGAAAGGAGGAAAAGAACACCTTTTTTCGAGTAGGTAGATAGTTGTTAGGTACTTGCTCAAAAACAATTTTTTCACCTTACACTTTCAAAAGATTTTACAAAAACGCTTTATCAACACTGTTGAGGACTGATACAAGAGTTAGCATAAAGCAAAGAAACTTTTTTAAAAATTCACAAACACGAAAGCAATTTTCAAAATGAGCAAGAACCTAAGAGCCCATGGAAAACCACAGATGGAAAGGGTGCTAACACCTTCCCTTTCCATAATCTACCCCCCTTACTCAAAAAACTCTTGAAAAGGATCTTTTCTATTCTTTTTACCCTTTCCTTTGTTGGATAAAAGAAAAATCGATGGTGACTCTTACTTACCGCGACATTTGCGAATACAAAATGCAAACTAGTATTAACAGTCGGTTATGCCACCGTATAACAGAACTGGCGACTCTACTGGGGAATAAGATAAAAGTGGGGTTTAGCTTAGGGCCTAGTTCATTTTAAAATTGCTTTCTTTGTTTGTGTTAATTGCTTTACTTTTAAGGGTATTGTTTGGGTTACTATAGATCCTACACCCAGATCTGGGGGCAATTTTTAGGTAAACAGCAATAGGTCGTGGAGACTATACGGTGTAGACCAATATGGTTGAAACGATAGATGTGTTGGTGTGACACTTTAGTTGGTACCGGTATCCCTTGTGTGGAATCGAGGAGAATATGAGGCCACCGCGTGGTGTCGTGAAGCACTAACGAACCTTAGAACCTTAGTTAAACAAACTTGGCCATTAGAAAGTAGTGAGATAGCCGGTCTCGGTGTAAAGCTGGGAATTGGTTGATACTCGATGCTACACTCATTGATATTGGACTTTCAGGATGTTTCAGCCACAAGAAAAGATTGCTAAGTTAAAATAATACTGTTAAAGAAAGATCAGTGATTTTGAGACTCCTTAGAACCCGGTTACTATTTCTAGGACAGGTTTGAAACCAACTAAACTTCAAGAGGGTATTTACATATAAACCTCATGCAAGCCTAAACCTAAGGTCTTGTGTGCTTTGCTTGTGTGTGATTAATTTTCTTAAACATGACATCGTGCATCATAAACATTCATTCTTCATTACACTAACCATTTCAAGGATTAGGAGAATTTATCTTTGTTCTGTTTTGCAGATCATGGCTTCCGCTGGTAGAAATACCATCTGAATCAGCTTTGTGAGAATACCTCTTCAACTCAAAGAGCTAACATCAAGGGTTCCTGAGACTTCTTCATTCACCAAGAACTATGGTCGACTTCTCAATATGGTTACCTCAGGTTTTAATGAGAAGATGATGAGTGTGCTCTTTCAATTCTTTGACCCTAAGCACCATTGCTTTACCTTTCCAGACTATCAGTTGGTTCCCACCATTGAAGAGTTCTCTCAGATATTTGGTATACCTATTCTTGATCAGGTACCTTTCACCTGTTTAGAAGAAGTTCCCAAGCCAGAAGTCATTGCATCGGCTTTACATTTGAAACAGTCTGACATTGTATCCAACTGGGAAACAAGAAGCGGAGTTAAGAGTTTTTTAGCCAAGTTCCTAATAGAGAAGGCTCAGTTGTTTTGGGATGATTTGGACTTCCAGGCTTTTGAGGAGGTCTTGGCCCTTCTAATATATGGGTTAGTATTGTTCCCTAATCCATACTTACTCATAGATGTGAATTCTATCAAGGTCTTCCTCTCTCGCAACCCTTTACCCACTTTACTCGGAGACATTTTGCATACCCTCCACACTCGTACCATGAAGAAAAGAGGTCTTCCTCTCTCGCAACCCTGGTTGCAAAGGAAAATTTCACTTTCTCACTTAGATATTCTCTGGTATTCCCGATCCATGGGAGATATTTTTGTTATTGACCGCTGCAGGGAATTCCTTAATGTCCCACTACTTGGCATTAGGAGAGGCATAACTTATAATCCTTCTCTGGATCTGCAACAATTTGGCTATGCTCGAAGGGATGGTCCTCACGAGATGCTTATCCAGGGAATTATGTTCAACTATGAGGATGATGTTCAAGGGTATTGTCAGAGGTTCATATGAGCTTGAGGCATGGTAAACAGATTTGATACCAAGACTTTGGGGCCGAAGACTTCCATCCATATGGAACCTTAACTCCAATGGGTACGAGCTCGCGCTTAGAACCTTGTGATGCCATATATAGACATCTTACCAGTGATTATGGAGCCCATCACCGAAGGAGATGTTCCTTATGCAGTTCTCCATCCTGACATGCACACTGATCTTGAAGAGCTGCAGAGATCTTGGATTCAGTTGAAAGAAGAGCGGGACACCTATAGAGATCATTTCTATGCCCATGAGAGGAAAGTTTTAGAGCTCACGAAGCAACTTCATAAAGAAAGAGGTCTTAATGTCTATCTCGGCACGAAGAGGAAGCGCCCATGGGAAACTTGATTTCTTAGTTTTTAGAATTTTCAATTGTACGCCTAAAAGGCAATTGTATTTTGAATTCTACTAATAAAATCTTTGTTTCATTTTGGTTCACAAATTTAAATTTCTCGAAATCCTTGAAAACATTGCATACATATATCATACATATCATTGCATAAACAGGTTTCAAAGTAGGTTTCTCATCTTCTTCGTTGTTTATTTCAGCAGTAAAGAAATGGCTCTCAAACAAACAGTGAAGGATCTACAAACTCAAAATGCTCAGTTTCAACAAATGATCATGGCTCTGGCCAAGGGGAAACAAGAGCTGAAAGCCCTGATTGTCAAAGAAAATAACAAGAAGCTAAAGAAGTCAGTTGGTGTGGTGAATTTGGGAAAGAGGTTTAGAGGACCGTTAAGGCGAGTTGTAGAACTAGCATCTTTGTCAAAAGAAGGAGACAATCAAGAAGGGGGAAAAATATAGGAAGACCCCAGTCCAAGGGAATCTGATAATGAATCTAATTATAATGAGGAGAAGTATCCTCCGGTTGATGATAAATACAAACAACTGGAGGATCGTTTAAATGCAATGGAAATCCAGAGGGTTCCTGGGCTGGATTTTGAAGAGTTGGGTTTGGTTTCTGGGGTTGTCATCCCGCAGAAGTTCAAGGTTCCGGTGTTCGCTAAATATGATGGGGTCTCATGTCCCAAGATGTATCTCCGATCTTATGTGAGGAAGATTCAACCTCACACTACTGACAAGGATTTGTGGGTCACCTTCTTTCAAGATAGTCTATCCGGGACTCAACTAGAGTGGTTCTATCAGCTGGAGGGAACCAATATTCATAACTGGGAAGACCTGGTTGCTTCTTTCTATAAGCAATAGCAATATAATGCATACCTTGCTTCAACTTGTGCACAACTCTAAAGTATGTCTATGGGTTCTAGCAAGGGTTTTAAAGACTATGCTCAGAAGTGGAGAGACCTAGCAGGAAGAGTCCAACCCCCTATATCTGATAGGGAGTTGGTGGATATGTTTTTAGGTACCCTATCTGGTCTGTTTTTAACCATTTGATTGGAAGCTCCTCAGCTGGTTTTACTGAGATGATCTTAACTGGAGAAAGAGTGGAAGCTGGTATTAAGAGTGGCAAGATTCAAAAGGATACCTCTTCAAGTCCAGGAAAGAGACCCTTCATGGGAAAGAAAGAGGCTACTTTTTTTTACAATCAAAGAAATCAGGGTGGAACTGAGCACCGTCCAATGGTAAGGGCTATGATGATATCCAAGCTTGCAGCTACTCAACAACGGAATAATCAGCCTAGAGAAGAAAGTCCTATAAGACAGTTCATCCGGATAAATATGACTTTGTCTCATGTTTTGCCACACTTGCTGAAATCTAATTTGGTTACCCTGAGGGAAGCTCCTAAGAATCCCAACACCGCATCTCCTCGCTACAATCGAAATGCTCGATGTGCCTACCATTTAGAAAGTCCAGGCCATGATACAAATGACTGTTGGGCTTTGAAGAACAAGGTGCAAGACCTTATTGAAGCAAAGGAGATTGAATCTGATGCTCCTGAGATTCCTAATGTTATAACTGCCCCTATGACCAAGCACAGTCGTGGTGTTAATGCTGTTGAAGATGACATGTTTATTTCCTCTATTGATGAACTATCTACTCCTCTTATAACCATTAAGAAGAATATCTTACAAGCCGGTTTATTTCTGGGTTGTGGTGAAGGTTGCCACTTATGCTTGTCTCTACCTAATGGTTGCCAGTTATTGAAGGAAGGCGTTCAGCGCCTGATGGACGATAAAGAAATTATGTTCGAGAAGACTCCTGTTACAAGTGATATGTGTGAAGATGTTTCTATCATTACCATTTCCACCAATCCTCCCAAGGTCTCCTCTAAAAGACCTGTCAGGATTACATCTGCTCCAAAAGTTTCTCTGTTGATAATCACTTTCACTGGGCCAGTACCATATTCCTCGGATAAAGTTGTTCCCTGGAATTATGAGGCTGACGTCTACTACCATGGTGTCAAGCAAGACTTGCTGGCTATTAAAGACAAAGATGCCGAAGAATCTGATCCTCACATTGGTAATATCGCTGGGACCAGTAAGATGACAAGAAGCAGAAGAGTTTTCTCTCCTGAGATCTTTCCCCCTAAAACTATTTCCACTCATGTGGTTATCCCTGCTGCTCCTGTCAATATTCCCATAGCTACTCCCGCTGATAGTCCTACTGTTATCCCTACTACCGAGTCGGCCGAGACTCGAGGCAAAGAGGTATTAGTTGAGCCTATCCCGATGAAGGCACATCCAGTAGCCATTCCTGAGGCTTCCAAGAAGGAAATGGAAGAAATCTTAAAGATCATTAAGAAGAGTGACTACAATATGGTTAAAAAACTGGAGCAGACCCCTTCAAAGATTTCAATATTGGCCCTACTATTATGCTCCGAAGCTCATGCAAAAGCTTTGGTGAAATTCCTCAAAACTGCTCATGTACCACAAGAAACCTCCGCTGACCAATTTAAAGATTGTGTGGCCAATTTGACAGCTGATAATGGGTTGGGTTTTTCTGATGTTGATTTGACACCCAGAGGGAGGAAACACAATGATGCTCTGCATGTCTCCATCGAGTGCAGGGGCACTACTTTGCCTCATGTTCTAGTGGATACAGGTTCATCGCTGAATGTTCTTCCAAAGAAGGCTCTTGACATATTAGATTGTGAAGGTTTGACTCTGAAGCCCAGTAACATTGTAGTGAGGGCTTTCGATGGTTCGAAAAGAATGGTACACGGGGAGGTGGACATCCCTATCAAAGTTGGTTCTCAGACCTTTGACTCCACCTTCTATGTGATGGATATCCAACCATTTTATTCCTGTTTGTTGGGACGCCCTTGGATCTATGGGGCTGGAGTTGTTACTTCCACTCTGCATCAGATGTTGAAGTACTCGGTGAAAGAAAAAATTGTCACAATGCATGGTGAGGAGGAATACATGGTAAGCCACCTGAACTCTTTCAGGTATGTTGAAATGGATGGCGAGTTCATCGATACTCCTTTCCAGAACTTTGAAGAGGTGCCTCAGACCATGGCTACAACCGAGACGGTTACCAGTGTGTCAAAGATCATCAGACCTCCATTAAAGATGGCTTCTCTCAAGAATACCAAAGAAGTAATTGAAGAAGGTGGGTGTACCATTTGGGGCCAACTCCCTGACATTCCATACAAATCTGATAAGTTTGGTTTGGGTTTCACTTCAGGGGCTCAAAGGGTTGTTTGTCGTGCTCGCGCTAGAGGACCTCCCCTACGCATCAGCAATCATGGGGTCAATGCTTTAGAAGACATTGATGGTGATTGTGACATGGACAGCTGGATCTTCCCTACTACCAACGGTGGACCCAGTAACTGGACGGCTAAAGACTTTGTGCCGATTACTTTTATTCAGGAGTAATTATCTTTCTTGTTTTCGGATATGTAATAAATAAAAAATATAAACTCTATGGCCTTGTGTCTTACCGGAGGCACAATGGTTTATTTGTGAGGGTTATCATTTTCAATCTCATGTATCATTAATAAAGCATTGGACGTTTTTGCATACAAATTTTGCGCTCTCTGTCTTTATTTTCTGCTTTTACTTTATCAATACATTTATGCTCTTACACACACTCACGTATCAAAACTGCAGATTTACATCCACTCTGGATCCCATTGATAATGGTTCTGCTACTGTCAGTTATAAATTTGAAAATCCGATCAACCAAGCCGAGGACGAAGGTGAGGAAGGTTGTGAGGTACTAGGAGATATTGCTAGATTGTTACAACATGAAGAAAGGACTATACAGCCTCATGAAGAGCCAGTTAAGATAGTGAATCTGGGTACAGAAGAGGACAGAAAATAAGTCAAGATAGGTGCAAATTTGGAGCTTAGTGTCAAACAGCGATTGACTCAGATGTTGCATGATTATGTCAAGATATATGCCTGGTCATACAAAGACATTCCAGGACTTGACACTGATATTATGGTTCATTGTTTGCCGACAAAAGAGGACTTCCCTCCAATAAAATAGAAGGTTCGTCATATGCGCCCTGAAATATCAGAGAAGATCAAACCAGAAGTTATGAAACAGTTCAACACTGGGTTCTTAGTTATCACCTCCTAACCATAATGGGTTGCTAACATAGTTTTGGTGTCTAAAAAGGACGACAAGGTACAGATGTGCATGGACTATATAGATTTGAACAGGGCAAGCCCCAAGGATGACTTCCTGCTTCCCCACATTGACGTTCTGGTTGACAACACCGCACATCATAAGATCTTTTCCTTCATGGACGGTTTCCTTGGTTACAATCAGATCAAGATGGCACCCGAAGACATGGAGAAGACAACCTTCATCAAACAATGGGGCACTTTCTGTTACAAAGTGATGCCATTTGGGTTAAAGAGTGCTGGGGAAACCTATCAGCGAGCTATGGTAGCTTTGTTCCATGATATGATTCACCATGAGATAGAGGTTTATGTTGACGACATGATAGCCGGATCTCAAATGGAAGAAAAGCACCTGGACCACTTGCAAAAGTTGTTTGATTAACTGAAGACATACAAGTTGAGGCTAAATCCGAACAAGTGCACCTTTGGGGTAAGGTCTGGTAAACTCCTAGGTTTCATTTCCAGTGACAAGGGTATTCAAGTAGACCCTGCAAAGGTAAAATCTATACAAGAGATGTCGGCTCCTCGCGCTGAGAAGGAGGTTAGAGGTTTCTTGGGATGCCTAAATTACATTGACAGGTTCATTTCCCGTCTAACTGCTACTTGTGAGCCAATCTTCAAACTCCTGAAGAAAGATCAAGTGGTAAAGTGGAATGATGAATGTCATACTGCCTTTGATAGTATCAAGGAATACCTTCAAGAGCCTCTAATTCTGATGCCTCCGATTGAAGGAAGACCTTTGATAATGTACTTAACAGTATTAGATAATTTAATAGGGTGTGTGTTGGGGCAGCATGACGAGTCTGGTCGAAAATAGCATGCAATATACTACCTTAGCAAAAAGTTTACCGACTGTGAAACAAGATACACACTGCTCTAGAAAACTTGCTACGCTTTGGCATGGGCTGCTCACCGACTAAGATAGTATATGTTGACTCACACTACCTTGTTGATATCTAAGATGGATCCTATCAAGTACATCTTCGAGAAGTCTGCTCTCTCTGGTAGAATAGCAAGATGGCAGATGATCCTGACTGAATATGATATTTAATACACGACTCAGAAAGCAATCAAAGGAAGTGTATTAGCTGATCATTTGGCTCATCAGGCTGTGGACAACTACCAATCCATGAACTTTGAATTCCCGGATGAGAATATTATGCTAGTAACTGACTGTGAAGAACCTCGACCGGATGAAGGACCTGAGAAAGGATCCCGATGGACTATGGTTTTTGACGAAGCTTCCAACGCACTTGGCAATGGTATCAGTGTTGTAATCATATCTCCTGAGGGCTGTCATACTCCTTTCACGGCCAGATTATGTTTCAACTGTACCAACAATATGGCTCAGTATGAAGCATGCATCATGGATCTCAAAGTTGTTGTTGACCCGAGGATCAAGTTCTTGAGTGTTTTCAGAGATTCGGCCTTAGTAATAAGTCAAATCAAAGGAGAGTGGGACACAAAGCACCCTAATCTCATCCCTTACAAAGAACTTGTGCTGATATTGCTTCCATACTTTGAAGAAGTCACCTTTGAACATTTTCCACGAGAAGAGAATCAGTTAGCGGACGTGCTAGCTACTATGTCATCCATGTTCAAGGTCAGATGGGACAATGAGGCTCCTCATATCACTATTGAGAGATTGAATGAACCAGCTTACTGCTATGAGATCGATACTGAAGGGGTAGTAGACAAACCTTGGTTCCACGAAGTGAAAAGGTATCTTGAAGCTCAAGAATACCCTAAGGGGGCATCTGTCAATGATAAGAAGTTTCAGAGAAGGTTCTCTGCAAAGTTCTTCCTCTCGTTAATGGAATCCTCTACAAGCATAACCATGACTCTACTTTACTTCGTTGTGTAGACAAGAGGGAAGCAGAGAGGATTATGGAAGATTTACATGAAGGTACCTTTGGAACCCATTCTAGTGGACACACCATGGCTAAAAGGATCCTACGAGCAGGATATTACTGGTCCACTATGGAAGTAGACTGTTATCAGCATTCACGGATGTGTCATAAGTGCCAGATCTATGCTGATAAAGTACATGTACCTCTGGTTCCTTTGAACATCTTGACTGCTCCTTGGCCTTTTGCAATATGGGGCATCGATATGATCGGAGAAATTAGACCTACTGCTTCAAACGGGCATCATTTCATCCTAGTCTCAATTGATTACTTCACGAAGTGGGTCGAGGCTACTTCATTTGCTTCTGTTACTAAGAATGTTGTGGCACGGTTCATCAAGCATAACTTTATCTATCAGTATGGTGTTCCAGAAAGAATCATCATAGATAATGCTACAAATCTCAACAATAATATGATCACCGAACTCTGTAAACAGTTCAAGATCCAGCATCATAATTCTTCCCCTTACCGTCCTAAGATGAATGGCGTTGTGGAGGCTGCTAACAAGAACATTAAGAAGATCATGCAGAAGATGACAGTGACATACAAAGACTTGCATGAGATGTTACCATTTGCTCTTCATGGTTACCGCACCTCAGCATATACGTTAACAGAGGCAACACCTTTCTCTCTGGTGTATGGTATGGAGGTTGTCCTACCTATTGAGGTCCAGATCCCTTCTTTGAGAATCGTGAAGTATGCAGGTTTGAACGAAGATGATTGGATCCAGACTGGACTTGACCAATTGAACTTGATTAACGATAAAAGGTTAGCGGCTATTTGTCATGGTTAGATGTACCAAAAGCGAATGATCAAGGCTTTTAATAAAAAGATAAGACGTCAGGTATATCAAGTGGGTGATCTAGTAATCAAGCGTATCATCCAGCCACAAGGTGATCCCAGGGGAAAATGTACTCCCACATACGAAGGGCCATTTGTAATCAAGAGCATATTTTCTGGTGGAGCCATGATTCTAACCATTATGGATGGTGACGACCTTCCTCACCCTGTGAATGCGGACATAGTTAAAAGATACTACGCATGAATAAAGACCTTCTAGGTTGACTGGACTAGGCAAAAATAAGGGTATCCTGGCGAACCAAAAGGGTTTGGGAAAAAATTAGGGATAAATACAAAAAAAACTGTACACCCAGCAAGTCGAAAATATGAAAAGGCGGCTTGGGAAAAAAAGGGTATCCCGATGGACTAAAAACCCGAAAGGGCGGTCCAGGAAAAATTTAGGGATTTAAAGCGTATAACTATGTTCCATTAGATCACCTTGCGACCAGACTTCAGTATCAACTATCAAGCTCAAACGATACCAATCAATCCAGTTAGCTTCAGACAAGTAGAAAACTGATGAGATGCTCAAGGACATGAAGGCAATAGCAGAATTGAAACTCAATGAGATTATTACACATAGCTATTTTCTCTTTGTACACTATTTTGTATAGTTTTCATTTTCACGACAGCGTTCTCCTACTAGAATGTTAGTCTCTTTGTACAAAAAATGCATGTTATAGGAAAATTTATTCAAGACAATACAAATCATTTCTTTGAAAGTACAAAACTATTTTGTTTTCTATTTTACTGTTTTGTTTTGCAAAAACATCCAGTGATTATTTTTGACATATGCATTTGAATATGATTACTGTTTACAGATACTTGCATAAAAATAGAAAGACAATTACTAATGACTTTAAGAAACAGGGAAAGCTCTAAAAAGCCATTTGTAGTCCCCATAGTTATTTTCTCCAGCAGGTACAGAGGCAAAGATGTCCTGAGACGAAGTCACCGCTACATCCTTAGCATACGTCCTAGTGATATCTATGTCCCCGCAGAGTAAAAACAACCAAAGTTCTGACATCTTCCCCAAATAGGAATTACCTCCTCCAGCCAAGTTCCCTCAGAGAGCTGAAATCCATGTTCCCCAGCTAAGTTTTTATAATCTCGAACAGTTTATAAAGCCTTGTCCCTGGTAGAGTTTATTTCTCTAGCTGCGGAAGTTTATCCCTCAATAGAGTTTATTTCTCTACATTGGTAAAATCTTCCAACAGAGCATCTTTCTCCCCAGAGTCATTCTCAAGCAGAGTCAAAGATCCCCGACAGAATATCCTTAAACGAAAAGAGGAAATCACCAGTAAATATTCTTCATTCATCATCCCCAGCGGAAGTGAAAGAATCAATTTCCTCATCTACCAAACAGCAGTATGGGATTCAGCTTCCCAATAATCTCCAGCAGCAGTCAAGGATTTATTTTCCCAGACTAGGAAATATTGCAATAGCATTCCATATTCATACATCATGGCATGCACATACATATTGCATACATCATAATCTCATTTATTTTGAGAACATCATTACACAATGCATTTCATACATCATGACATTGCATACGACTAACTCTTTACCTTTTCAGGAAAGATCAAATCAACAAACATCATTGACTACTTATATGACCTGACAGTCTTCTCAAAGGCTACGTCTAACGAAGGGCTATTTCAGCATTTTCCTCAGAAAGATCATTCTCAAAAGACCTCTACTGGTTTAGTTTAAATCGACCAATAATTTACTCTGATTCTTTTCTGGTAGATACTTTCTCTGGTTCAGTTAAATCGACCGTAAGATTTTTCTGATTCTTATCTAGTTGAAGACAATTCAAGACCTCTGCTGGTTCAGTTTAAATCGACCAATGTTTTATTCTGATTCTTTTCTGGTAGATACTTTCTCTGGTTCAGTTAAATCGATCCTAATATTTTTCTGATTCTTATCCAGTTAAAGATAACTCAAGACCTCTGTTGGTTCAGTTTAAATCGACCAATGATTTATTCTGATTCTTTTCCGGTAGATACTTTCTCTGGTTCAGTTAAATCGACCCTAAGATTTTTATGATTCTTATCCAATTAAAGATAACTCAAGACCTCAGTTGGTTCAGTTTAAATCGACCAATGATTTATTCTGATTCTTTTCCGGTAGATACTTTCTCTGGTTCAGTTAAATCGACCCTAAGATTTTTCTGATTCTTATCCAGTTAAAGATTACTCAAGACCTCTGCTGGTTCAGTTTAAATTGACAAGTGATTTATTCTGATTCTTTTCCAGTAGATACTTTATCTGGTTCAGTTAAATCAACCCTAAGATTTTCTGATTCTTACCCAGTTAAAGAAACTGTAAAGCCTGGAGTCTGACCGGATAGCAGTTTATTTTTGTTAATTACTATGAAGCCTGGACCATACCAGATGATAGTATAACCCATGACACCGAAACTTAGACTCAACCAGATAACGGTATACCTCAGATTCAAGTTGAAGCCTGGACCCGACCAGATAACAACTTAATGTCTTAAAATCACTAAAGCCTGGATACGATCAGATAACAGTTTAATGTCTACAGTTACTACGAAGCCTGGAACCAACCGAATAGCAGTTAATTTCATATTCCCCAATAAAGTCACCGTGAAGCCTGAAATACGACCAGATAGCAGTCAACCTTATTGTCCTCAGCAAGTCATTGTGAAGCCTGGATCCCGACCGGATAACAACTCGCTTTCATATCTCCAGTCAAGAGGTAACTCCCAGTAGAGTAACAGAAAACTGAAGCTCCTACACTCTATTCCCCCAAACAATCCCCCAGCGGACTCCTCCTTAGACAACACGAACAAGAATCCCCACAAAGAGACTTCTTATGAAGTCAGCATCTACTTTGGATGGCATCTCTAAGCCCATCTCCGACGACTCTCCATCATGTTCTGTGGATGGCATCTTTAAGCCCATCTCCGACGACTCTCCGTCATATTTCTTGGATGACACCTTTAAGCCCATCTTCGACAGTCTTTCGTCATATTTTCCAAATGGCTTCTGTAAGCCCATTCCCGATATTATTCACCAACAATATCACTTCGAACGAGTGCAAATTTATGGGTACTCTAGTGTTCAATCATCTTCCACCTTTAGATCACGAAAGGCAGACAAGCAAATCTACATCCTCAGGTCCAAGAAGATTGAACAGGGGCAACTATTGTACCCTAAAATTTGCCCTCCCTTTTTACTCAACACATGCCCATTAAGGTCCTCAATTGCCAAAGGATGACCAAGAATTGACCAGACAAATTCTCCTTCTAAGGCAATAAACCTCTAACTAGGGTTTCAGTTTTCATCAAGATGTGTGAGCTCAAAAGGTCTCAAATGTTTTACATGGTACTAATATGTCCTCAAGATCATCCATGACAAATTTCATACCTTGCACAACAAGTTTGCTCAGTCAATTGCTCAAATGGTTGAAAATCAACTATACTGGGTCAAAAGTCAATTGTGGCCCACATACAGTCAAACTTTAAGATTTTTGGTCAATATCAACATTTTGAAGTAATACCCATCACTTGATCAAGGGTTGATCATGATTCCTCAAGAAATTCTCCTAACTCATCAAAAGTCAAAAATTGCAAATTAGGGTTTCTATAGAAAAAGTCAACCAAACTTTGACCAGGCATAACTTTCTCATACTTTATCAGAATTTTTTCCACAAAAACTCATTTTGAAGAGAATCCAATTCCATACAACTTCTCTTCATCCCTCAAGTTCAAGAAATGCACCAATTAAAAGATACAAGCTCAAACATTATAGGTTCTTTCAAAAAGTCAACAAAAACACCTTTTTGGTCAAAGCTCCTTACATGAACATGGAATATCCACATGAGATGAAACCAAAAGGGTTGTTTAGAGGATGTACTAAGATCTCTAAAAAGTCCTAGAACACCTTCATAGGGTTAAAATTGAGAGAAATATGCATTGCTAAAGTTGACCAATTTTTGGAAAAGTGCATGAAGCCAATATTGACCAAACTAGATTTTTTTCCCCAAATGGGCACATCTTTTATGTTTGAAACTTGTTTCTAACATGGTCCACGACCTCTAAGCCCACCCATGTATTATTCTATTATTTATACTATTTATATTGATATTTTATTCATTAAAATTCAAAATAAAATAAATAAATAATGGAAATAATATAAGATTTGATTTGAAATCTTTTTCTCATTAAATCATGGACAAATATGCTGATCATATCAAGGAAAAAACGTGCAAGCCAAGAGGAGAAAGAAATCTTCAAATTTGGAGATTTTTTCAAGTGAATATTTGAAACAAAACATATACTCAATACCATGGATTCTTGCTCCTTTTGTTGACCTAATGTGATATACTATATAAGAACAACCATTCAGAAGTACAAGGACACGCTGCTCCCTCCTAAAACCCTAGAAGAAGTTTCAAAAAAATTCAAAAGGAGTGTAATTCTATTTCAGACGAACTAACCAATTTCAATCAGATCCAAGCATTCAATCATCCTTCTGAGGATCCCAAGGGTGGAACCAACCCATTCTTAAAGGCCAAAGCATACAGAATCGTCCCCTCAAACAATTGACAATTTGGTAAAATTCTCAAACCTCAAACTTTTGATTTATGTGATATAATTTATTTCTTTGCATTGGTATATGTTCACAATGATGTTCTAAGTTTTTTTGAGCCATTAGTTTTAAGCATGCACGCAGAATCCCTAGCTTGCCATTGTTAGGGCACGAGGTTTCTTTTTCTTCGTATCTGGGTTCGCAGGCTATTTCAGCAAAAAAGAAGACCACCATCGTGATCGCAGCCCTCCAAATAAGGGGGGGGGGGGGGGGGAGGGTACCATTTTTGCCTTTATTCACAGTGTTTTTGTAGGTTTGGAATTTGAGTCAGCCGGAGAAGGTGACCGGAGCTAGGCTCCGGCACCGTTGACTAGCTTGGACTCTGGTGGCTTAAATGGCATGTTATCATTGGTCCATGCAAGATCTGACCTGGCGCATTTTGAAAAGTTGACACTTTGACCAAGTTGTCATTATATTATTTGTGTTTCATTATGTAAATGAATAAATAGGCAGTGCAGTTGGCAAAGGCATAAACGTGTGAAGGAAGGGACCTGGGTTCTATCCCAGGTCTAGCATTTTTCTATTTTCTTAATGTTTCTTGCAGGCTTAAGTACGTGTAATTCCAAGACGACCATCCTACATCCTCATTCTCAACCACTAGATAATTCATTGGTCCAGATCTAGCGCCCAACAAGCAATCCCCATGGTGAACCCTCAAACACATCCCCCACTAGACCAGGCGCAGTCATTGGGCTTGTGTTAATCTGGGCCTAGCAGATTCAGCTTCACACCCACAAACTACTTCACAACCACAAGCCCATTGCTTTTATTTTTTTAATTTCATTATCTTAGTTTGTTTTAATTATTTTATCTTTTTAGATTCACCTTTTTTATTATTTTCATAAAATCAGAAGAAAAAAAATTTAAGTTTTTTTAATTAAAATTGATTTTTGTAAATTAATTTAATTTAATTACTTTAACTTGTTATCTTTAAACTAAAATTAAATAGAATTAGGTTAAAACTTCAAATATTCTTTTCAATAAGAATACAAAATATTTTTTAAATCAATTAGATTTTTATGGTTTTTTTAACTTATTCTCGTTTTAATATCGCGCATTTATTATTTTCCGTTTTATTATTTTTCAATTATGTAACTGTTTCCCGGTTTGTAATAGTTTCAATTAGGTATAAAATTCCGCATTTTTATTTTTCTTGTGCTATTTATGTAATTTCCCCAAGGCCTTGTAATAGCTTAGGAGCTTTATTTTCCGCAATTTATTCTCTACACTATTAATTGCGTAGATTAATAGGATTGCATGGAAAAGACTAAAAATAAAACGATTAGATAACCCTAAAATT
The DNA here is from genome assembly GCA_948472305.1 of Vicia faba. NCBI lineage: Eukaryota > Viridiplantae > Streptophyta > Magnoliopsida > Fabales > Fabaceae > Vicia > Vicia faba. The sequence continues at coordinate 486,045,187 of OX451738.1, read as the reverse complement.
CAAAGATAATATATCTGAATCAATATACTTGCACATGCTCACCCCTAGGGTATCTCCCACTTCAGTTGCCTTCGAAAACGATCACAATTCTTGAAACGTAAGAATTTTTAGTGACTGTCCTTGAGTTCAAGAGATCACAAGTCCCTCGATGAACCTTTCGACTGTTGCCTCGGTTAAATAAGTGATCTTAGAACTTTAGGATAATTACTAAGAGTTCTTACCCAGTTGCCTTAGTGACCGTAAACGTCCCTTCCATAGTCCCTCAACATCCAACGATAAGGCTACCTACTCACTAATAGTAGGATAGCACTATCTAAAGGAAAGGAGGAAAAGAACACCTTTTTTCGAGTAGGTAGATAGTTGTTATGTGTGATGCGGTGGGAGAATTGACTTTGGTGTTTGCATTTGATCACAAATGTTGCGGTTAGCAAGAGTCTCCACCGACTTTTCTTTTATCCAAAATGAAAGGTGAAAAAGCACATGAAAGACCTTTGAGATTGTTTCTTGAGTTCGGGGGGTAGATCATGAAAAGGGAAGGTATTAGCACCCTTTTCATCCATGGTTTTCCATGGGCTCTTAGTTACTTTCTAGATCACTTGCTTTTGTTTGAAATTGTGCTTTGTATGGTTTTTTGAAAGTATTTTGAAAAGGCGCAATCGTTTAGGCAAACTTTGTAATGATTCTCGTTCGTAAGAATGTATACAAAGTGTTGATCTTTTGAAAATGTTTTCAAGTTCGAAAGGTGTTTTTTGAAAGTATAGGTGATTATTTTTGAAAATAGCAAGGATGTTTGTTTTGAAATGGAGAAAGTAATTAGGAGAAATCTACCTACTCAAATGTCTTTCTTTTTCATTTTCTTTTCCTTTGGCATTGTTGTCTTACCATTGATTTGGTAAGCAACCCTATATTTGGATGTAAGCGGGACAGGTGTGGGTCATCGTATAGCCATGATTAGCAATGTTGCAAGGTATCTTAGCATTCTTTTTTTAGGGACTAAGATCATTTGTAAGGCAACATAAATAGCATCATCGGGGGACTATGATCTTGTATTTGCTTGTTTTTTACTAAGATACCTCGCATGTGTAATATGGCCATTTTGTATAAGGCAACCAAGTGGAATAACCCTAGGGGTGTTTGTGTGCAAATGTGTTGTTTTCATGCTTTATTTTTGTCTTGAATATGGGTTGTCTATTTGTTATTTTTATCTCATCATGCACACCCTAATTACTAACAAAACATGAAAGCAATAAAAATGTGTAAAATTAAAGTCCTACGCTATTACAAACATTAAGGGGATGGGGTGTACAAATTCACAAATGGGGATCGCAAATCAAATCAAGTCCTAAGTTACTATTACAACCATATTGAATGGATAAGAATGTACAAGAAACGTAAAAATGAACTTTGTTTTGTTTAAGAACAGAGATAAATTTTGTTTAATAAAATATTTTTGATCTTTTTGTTTTAATAAGTAAGATAAAGCATGTAAAAAATGAAATTTTTTTTGGTGTTTTTGATTAATGAAATAAGAAGTGATAGCAAAAATAGTAAGGAAAAAGAAAATAGAATCACCGTATTGCTGACTAAATGAGATCAGAAGTTTTGACTTTGGCGTGCTGCAAAACAGAGATCACATTAGTAGAAATAAGTAAAGTCAGAAGTTCTGGGTCCACTGGGAATAAAAAGATTTCAGAAGTTCTAATACCATTGGAAGAACATAGTCTCCCTCTCCATGCTAGTCAGAACATCTGCAACTTGGTAATTTCTCAACAAAACAGAAGATGCACATATAACAGTTATGGCAGGTTTCATAATGTTTCAGAAACAAGAGATATTAGAACTATAAATCAGAAGCAAAGCATGAATTTGCTAATCCTAATTCTGAGTTCTAATTTCTTCAAGAAGTTCTGAACTGAAATTCTATCTACTTAGGCAGGCAAATATATGAAACCTCAAAATGTGTACAGCATCAAAATCAGGATGTCTACATTGTATTTTTGAATAAAGTTTCCTAAAAATGCCTAAGTAATATGATGAGAGTCAGTAGAAGCTTACCTTACAGCTGGAAAATATTCTGTGAGCTGGAGTTTGGCTCTGACCGCTTGTGATGTTCTGAACAACTTCCTCTCGTGTTCAGCAGGCTGGAAACTTTCAACTTGGGTTGTGAGTGATTAGAAAATTATGGAACAGCTAAGGAGCAAAGTTCTGACTTCTTTGAGGTGGATATTGATAGTTAGTGTGTCACAGTTTGACTAAAGACGTTAGGATGGCTTTTGAATGTGTATAAAAAACTGTATGGGTGGTTTTGGTCGAGAAACACTTGAGGAAAAATGGAATTTGAATGCAAGAATCAAAAGCTAATAGGTTTTATATTTTGTGTTTGCAGTTTTTGGACTCTTGGAATTTTAGTAGGGGTTCAGGGCTTTTCTTTCTCAAATTTCCTACCCTTTTATAGTTGCTAATAAAGTCTAATTTATAGTCAAAGGTTTAGTAGTTTGGAGAGGTCAAGTGGGCACCAACATCATATGTTAGGCGCTGACTTGTTCTTGAAGTCAGTTAAAATAGGTATGGGTGTTCAGTTTGGTAGCGCCTAAGCTGGGTTTGTAAGCAGGAATTAAGGAAAGGTAACCTCAAAAGCAAAAGCAACGCATGTGCCCAACACACTTTTGTATAAAAATTTGCTTTTCCAAGACAGTAAAGGTACACGTGGGGGAAATCCTTTGGATAAAGACTCAAAAGTGGTTGTGAGCATTAAATGATGATGAGACTTATCAAACCAGAAATATTGCAATGTGAGATTCTACATCATTGCTTAATTATGGATCAGAAGTTCAGCTTCAGCGTAACTTAGAATATACATCCAACTTCTGATCCTTGAATACCTTTGCTTCAGCATATTCTGATTGAGTTCTCAGACTTTCTTAAAAGCTTGTAACACGCTTTGTAAATCCTCTTTGAATTGCTCTTGCAACCTCTGACTGAGCCTACGTGAAAACTGGCCCAGAAGCTGTAGGCAACTTATGACTTGAAAATGCTCAGAATTTGCTAAATGCCTAAGCTTCATAGACGTGCCTTTGAGGATGTATAACCTGAAATCTCAACATTTCTAAAAGAAGTTCTGTTCTGCAATGTTTTAGATCTTATTGAAATCTATAACTTTTGTGTCAGAAGTTCTCCCAGATTCAGCTTACGTCCTGGTGATAATATGATCAGAAGTTCTGAGCTTGTCATATTTCTTAAACACTTAGAAAAATTCTAAGTATTTAGAAATTTGACTTTTCCAAAGTAGCTTTGACCTTTGAATTTCTAGATAAAGCAAACTTCACATCTCAACATGCCTTGATGAAATGTGACTCTTGAAACTTGATTTTGATCCAAAAAGTCAAAGTTTGACTTTTTCAGTGTGCAAATGACCATTTTGCCCTTGTGAATGGCTTTCTTGAAAATCTGTAATTCGAGGCTTGGAATTGGATGAAAGCAAACCTGAGGGTCCAGGGTGATCCTTTGAGAAATGAGAGGGCAAAATTTATGGTACAACAGCTGCCCCTGTTCAATCTTCTTAAACCTGAAGAGTTAGATTGGCGGATTTGCCATTCGTGACTTGAAGGTGGAAGATGATTGAACACTAGAGTGCCCATAAATTTTGAATCGAAGATGCGTTAGTTAATTATGTATGGAATGGGCTTAAAGATGCCATTTGGAGAGATGATGGATAATTACTGGAAGAAGTATCAGCACAGATTTTTTGTTGATTTATACTAAACTTGATGTTTTACCTGTGAGAAAAGGAGTTAGTAAAATGAAGATGCATGCATGATGTTCACCTGATGTGGTATTATATTAAACGTATATGGTATGTACATGCTATGATGTATGAATGTGATATGTATGTTTTTGTCTGAGAAAATAAATCCCTAACTACTGCTGAGGAAATTCTGGGAGATTGAATCCCTGATTGCCATTGGGGATGAACAAAATGCATATCTTCAAATTTGTTGAAAGGATGATTTTGCTGGGGAATATCTCTTGAATGTCAGATATTATCTGGTCGGATCCAGGCTTCACAATTTGCTGAGGATGAAGTAGTCAACTACTATCTGGTCGGATCCAGGCTTTACGGTAACTTACTAGGGGACGAGACGAATTAACTGTTATCTGGTCAGATTCCAGGCTTTGCAGAAAATTTCTTGAAATTGAATAGTTATCTGGTCAGATCCAGGCTTCACAATTTGCTAAGGATACAGAGGTTAACTACTATCTAGTTGGATCTAGGCTTCGCAGTAACTTGAAGTGGTAACTACTATCTGGTCGGGTCCAGGTTTCATGGTTTTTGGAAAAATGTACTATTATCTGGTCGAGTCCAGGATTCATAGTACATATCTGAGGATTATAGTTAATTTTCATCTGGTCAGGCTCCAAGCTTCACAGTAAACTGTTTGAAAAACTGCTATCTGGTCGGGTTCGGGCTTTGCAGATTTCTGAGGTTGATGAGGTCAATTGCTGTCTGGTCGGGTTCATGTTTCACAATAAACTAATTGGGGATATAGTTGTTATCTGGTCGGTTTCCAGGTTTCACAATGAATCTCTGAAGGTGATTTCTATTTGGTCGGATCCAGGCTTCACAACAACTTGCTTGAAAAGATGGAATTGAAAACTGATATCTGGTCGGGTCCAGGTTTCTCAATAATTTGTTGGGGATACGGAAGCAAACTCTACTGGGGAAATAAGCTAAACCTTGGTCGGGTTGAGTCTGGGTTCTTCTATCTCTTCGAGGAGTTAGACTACTATTTGGTCGGGTCCAGGCTTCATAGTCATTTTGAAATTGAGATTAATTGTTATCCGGTCGGGTCCAGGTTTCAGATTTTCAAATTGTCATCTGGTCGGATCTAGGTTTCAGTGATTTGAAGAAGTCAAACTATTATCCTGTCGGGTCCAGGTTTTAGTAATAACTTGAAAATTGCACTAATATCTAGTCGGATCTAGGCTTCATAGTATCTTTTTTTTGGAAATAGTAAAGGCTTTGCTTACGGCTTTACTGGGGATCAGGGGTTGTGGCCCTATGATTTATAATCTGAAAGAAAATTCAAACTATAGAGTGTAGACTCAGTCGGGTAAGACAGGCTCAACTTGGGGAGGATACACTCAAATGGGGAGGATAAACTCCACTTGGGGATAATAGCCTTGTGATGTACCCCAAAATTTGCCCTCCCATAATCTTCAAAGTTTTGACAAACATCACCTCAGATGGTTCAAAGTTTACTCAAGGGCTACACAGTCAACCATCCTCCTAAGGCAGACAAAATTAGGGTTTTGGTTCCTGCAAAGAAGTTGAGGGTTTCAAGGGCTCAATCAAGTCCCATATGCTCATAAACATTGTTAAGCACCTACATGTCAAGTTTCAAGGCTCACAAGATCAAGTTGCACAGTCAAAAATCCTAATTGCTCCACAGTCAACTACAGGGGCAAAATGGTCATTTGGCAGTCAAAAGTCAAAATTTTTGGTCAACATCTTATTTTGAAGCCACAATCATCATTTGGTCAAATCTTGACCATGATTTCACAAGAATGGCTCAAAAATCATCAAGGTGTCAAAAGTTTCTATTTTCGGACAGCTGAAAAGTCAACTGTAACTTGACCAATGCATAACTTTTTCATGGTTCATCAGAAAAATCCCATCCAATGCTCATCTTGAAGGGGAAGACATTTCCTACAACTCATCTTCACATTCCAAGTCCAAGAAATGCTCTCACAAAAACTTATCAATTTCAACATTATAGGTCATTTTCAAAAGTCAACAAAAAGGGACTTTAAGTCAAAGACCATAACTTGAGATTGGTAAATCAAAATGACATGGGACCAAAGACATTGGTTATAGGACTTCAAGACCTTTCCAAAATGTCCAAGAACATGTTCATAGCTTCAAAATTGACAAGATATGCATTGGAGAAGTTGGGAAATTTTTGTGAAATGGTCAAAGTAAATTATCCTTGAAACTTCATTTTTGACAAAAGGGGCCCACTTTTTCCACTTGTTTCAGCTTGGCCATGCTTCCCACGTGTCCCACAATTTATTTCAAGATTTAAAGTTAATTTTTTCATTTTTATTTAATTTTATTTGATTTAAATCTTTTAAAATCAAATAAAAATCAAAGAAATTAATGGAGGGATATATTTTGTGATGATTAGCTTTGATACACCTTAAAACACATTCCAAATTCGTGCAAGGGCCTATTCCAAGCAAGAATTCAAATTTGACACAAAAATGGAAAGTTGTTTCAATGGAGTTCATGGCATAATCTCAAACATGAATGCAAAGGCTTAATGACCATTATTCTTATTGATACACTTTACATTACTATATATACAAGCCTTCCCAACCTCATTCAAAAAAGAGTGTGTGCAGAAACGGCCAAGAGCAAAACCAAAAATTATTCAAAAAGTGAGAGTTCTAAAACATAGTTGCAAGCATCTTCAGATCAAAACAAGCACGTAGCTAAAGCAACCTTTGCCAAGTCCTGAGGCTCATACCGCGCTGTAAGTTCTTCCCAGGTCCCCCATAATTCTCATATCATTTTTGTTAACGCGTTCTTGTGCAGTTTCTCAAGTAGTTTCCACCATAAGCCTCACCCATCCAACAAGCCAAGTGTCATTGGAGGCAGATCTAAAGGCCCAAAACGCAAGAGTACTATGCTCTAGAGTCAGCGCATGCGTAGGCAACCGAAAAAGTCAAATAAGGCTTCTTGTTGTTGGGCCAGAATTACTTCAGAAAACCTCCATGAAGGCCATCTCACCCCCATTGGGTTTATTTACTTTTTTCTTATTTTATTTTGTTTTGTCATTTTCTTTTCTTTTATTTATTTGCCTTATTTTATTTTTTTAATAATTAGCATAATTAACACATTTTCATAAAAAAATCAAAAAAATAGAATTAACATTATTATTATTATTATTTTATTTTGTAAATAAATATTAACCAAAATAGTTTAATTAGGCAATTTTAATTCCTTTCTTAAATAATTAAAATAGATCTAGAATTAGGTAAAGTTAACTTTTAATTTTATTTCATTTCATAAAAACATAAAAACAAAAAAAATATTTCTTTTTAATTAAATTAATTAATTAGTCATTAATTAGCTTTAATTTCATTTTAATTACAAAAAAGACAAAAAATCAATTTCTTTTCTAAAAAGGGTCAACACCCTTAAGACTTCCCGATTCTTCTTTCGCGCGCATTTTAATTTTAATTCCTTATTTTGGATTATTATGTAACTGCGTCCGGATGTAATAGTAATTAGGACTTTTAATGTTTTTATTTACTTTCCGTACTTATTTACCAAAAAACGGGTCTTTGTATATTTTTGGTGATGTATAGACCCGCGCCTTGTAATAGCGTAGGATTTATGTTTTCGCAATTTACTTTCCGCACCCCCTTAACTGCTAAACTTGCATGAAAGAATGTATGTAAATAAAAACAACTCGTAGCTCACTAATTACAAAGACAAACATAACATGAAAACAACACACAATGCACACACCACTTCTAGGGTACGCCTCACTTGTTGCCTTCGAAACGTGGTCATCAAGTATAGGGTATCTTAGAGGTCGCCCTTTGTCTAAAGATCCAGTTGCCTCGAAACAGTTTCCTCGAAACGGTTGCCTCGGATTAGAAAGGATCTAGGACATTAGGGTTACTTCTAAGGTGTCCTAATTGTTGCTTCGGTGACCACACTGTCCCTACAATCGAATTGACCCGAACACCTCCAACGACGGTGCTACCTACCTCTCAATGGTGGGATAGCACTATCTAAAGGATACTTACACAGCTTAATTCCTTAGGATAGGTAGATGACTCATGGGTACTTGCTCTTTTCAAAAACAAACAAAATACTTTTCACACCTTACACTTTCAAAAGCTTTCAAAATAATACTTCATACACTCTTGAGGACTGATACAAGAGTTACCTAGAAGTTTTCAAACGAACTTTTTCAAAACCCACACACACTTGAAAAGCAAACAAATTTTGAAAACATAAGAGCAAGTACCTAAGAGCCCGTGGATAACCACGGATAGAAAGGGTTCTAACACATTCCCTTTCTATAAATCTACCTCCCGAACCGAGAAACATTCTCATAAGGAATTTTGCTGTGCTTTTGTCCTTTCCATGTTGGAGAACATAAAAGACGATGGTGACTCTTGCTTACCGCGACATTTCGCGAAACCAGCTAAAAAATAGTCAGTTCTATTTCCACCGATCACACCTTGGCCGGGGAAGATATGCTCAGCTGGGGAAGATAGGCTCAACTGGGAAACTTCGCGGTGTCTTGATTGTTGTATGTTAAGGAAATTTGAACTCGGCTGGGGAGTTTTGTGGTTCCTCGATTATTGTTAAGGAAATAAAACATGTTGAGGAGGTGACTTTCCTTTAGGAAGAGACCCACGAGGTTTCAATTTGTAAAAATTGAATTAGCTAGGGAGAAAGCGGCTAAGAGGTTGAGACTCTGGTCGGTGATTATCCTATGCAAAGAGACTTTGTGGGCAACTCCGTTGGGGAAAGGTTTGTCGTAGCCGTCCTTGTGGAGATAACAATAATGAGATAACTCTTTGGGGATATTTCATATACATTAAAGAGATGCTTACTGCTGCTTAGCAGAACACATGTGCCAAATAGTTTTTAATTATGTTCATATGCATATGTTCATTCAATTTTAGTCATTAGACAAATTTGCATTCAAAACGAAGACAAAAATTTTGCACTTCAAAGTGTATTTGTATTGATATTTTGCCCATGAATATGCGTTTTTGTACAGAGAGACGGAGGTCCTAGTAAGAGAAAATCGTCGAAAGGAAAACAAAATTGAGAATAAAAAAAATAGCCATGTGAAATGATCTCATTGCCTTCCAACTCTACTATTTCCCCAATGTCTTCGAATGTCCTTTGCCGTTGATCGAAGTTGATTGGATTGATCTTGGACTGTTTGGACTTGGACCTTGATGATAAAATTGACTGTATTGATTCCATGGGACATAGGCATACACGTTTAATCCTTAACTTTTGTCTGGACTGCCCTTTCGGGTTTTCAGCCCACTAGGATACCCTTTTTTTCCCAAGTCACGCTTTCGAGTTTTCAACTTGTCGGGTGTACAATCTTTTGCATATATCCCTAATTTTTGCCCAAACTTTTGGTTTGCCGAGATGCCCTTATTTTGCTTAGGGGTGTCAACCTAACGGGTCTCTTATGCGTAGTATTTTTTAACTATGTCCACGTTTATAAGATGTGGGAAATCTTCACCATCCATGGTAGTTAGCATCATGGCACCGCCAGAGAAAACTCTCTTGACAAAAAATGGTCCTTCATAGGTGGGAGTCCATTTTCCTCTGGGGTCGCCTTGTGGTAAAATGATGCGCTTTATCACCAAGTCGCCAACTTGATATACTCAAGGCTTGACCTTTTTGTTGAAAGTCTTGATCATCTGTTTTTGATATGTCTGACCATGGCAAATAACAGCTAATCGTTTTTCATCGATCAAGTTCAGCTGATCCAATCTCGTTTGAATCCACTCGTCTTTTCCTAGGCCTGCCTCATTCATAATCCTTAGCGAGGGGATCTGAACTTCTACTGACAAAACAACTTCCATGCCATAAACTAAGGAAAAAGGGAGTTGCCCCAGTTGAGGTTCTAGCTGAAGTACGGTAGCCATGTAGAGCAAATGGCAACATCTCATGCCAATCCTTATAGGTTACTACCATCTTTTGCACAATCTTCTTGATATTTTTGTTGGCCGCTTCGACTGCGCCATTCATTTTTGGTCTATATGGAGAAGAATTGTGACGCTTAATCTTAAACCGAGTGCAAAGCTCAATGATCATAGCATTATTGAGGTTAGTCCCATTATCAGTGATGATCCTTTTGGGGATACCATAATGGTAGATGAGGTTGTGTCTGATGAATCTGGCTACCACATTCTTGGTGACTGAGGCAAACGAGGCGGCTTCAACCCATTTGTTAAAATAGTTGATAGCAACAAGAATGAAGCGATGTCGGTTAGAAGCTTTAGGCTTGATCTCTCCAATCATGTCAACGCCCCATATTGCAAATGGCCATGGAGCGGTCATGACATTCAGAGGGACAGGAGGCACATGGACCTTGTCAGCATAGATTTGGCATTTGTGACAAGTCTTTGAATGTTGATGGAAATCGGTCTCCATCGTTGACCAATAGTAACCGGATCTTAATATTTTCTTAGCCATCGTATGTCCGCTTAAGTGAGTACCAAAGAGACCATCGTGCATGTCTTCCATAATTTTATCTGCCTCCTTCTTTTCCATACATCGGAGTAAAGTTGAATCATGATTGCGCTTGTACAATATCCCGTTACTTAGGAAGAATTTGGTTGAAAATCTTCGTAAGAACTTTTTGTCGTTGATAGATGCACCCTCTGGATATTCTTGTGCTTCAAGGTATCTCATCACCTCATGGTACCATGGCTTTTCCACATTGGTGTCAAGCTCATAGCAATGTGCAGGTTCATCGAATATTTCAATTGTTATCATAGGGGCTTCATTGTCCCATCTGACCTTGAACATCGAAGACATGGTTGCCAAAGCGTCAGCCAACTGGTTTTCTTCCCTAGGGAAGTGCTCAAAAGCGATCTCTTCTAAGCGAGGAATTAGAGACAACACAAGTCCCTTGTAAGGGATGAGATTAGGGTGTTTAGTGTCCCAATCTCCTTTTACTTGGATGATCACTAGGGAGGAATCTCTGAACACATTCAAATGCTTGATCCTTAAATCAATAGCAGCTTTCAGACCTAAGATGCATGCTTCATACTCGGCCATATTGTTTGTGCAATCTAAACATAGTCTGGCAGTGAAAGGAGTGGGGAAACCTTCCGGAGAGATGATCACAACACCAATTCCATTACCTAAGGCATTGGAAGCCCTATCGAATACCATGGTCCATCGGGATCCTTGTTCAGGTCCGTCATACGGTCCAGGTTTTGCACAGTCGGTTACCAGCATGATGTTCTCATCAGGGAAGTCGAAGTTCATTGACTGATAATTATCCATAACTTGATGGGCCAAATGATCTGCTAGTACACTTCCTTTGATGGCCTTTTGAGTCGTGTATTGAATGTCGTACTCAGTTAAGATCATTTTCCATCTGGCTATCCGTCCGGAAAGGGCAGGTTTCTCGAAGATGTACTTGATTGGGTCCATCTTAGAAATCAACAGAGTGGTATGCGTCAACATGTACTGTCTTAGCCGGCGAGTAGCCCATGCCAGAGCGCATCAAGTTTTCTCGAGCAATGAATATCTAGTTTCACAGTCGGTAAACATTTTGCTCAGGTAATAAATAACATGCTCTTTTCGGCCAGACTCGTCATGTTGGCCCAACACACACTCCATAGAGTTCTCTAGTACAGTCAAGTACATGATCAAGGGTCTTCCTTCAATTGGATGAATGAGAATAGGAGGTTCTTGTAAATATTCTTTGATTTTGTAAAAGCAATATGACATTCATTGTCCCATCTGACTACTTGATCTTTCTTCAAGAGTTTGAAGAGTGGTTCACAAGTAGCAGTCAAGTGGGATATGAAACAGGCAATGTAATTGAGACGACCCAAGAATCCTCTGACTTCTTTTTTAGAACGAGGAACTGGAATTTCTTGGATGACCTTTACCTTGGCAGGGTCAACTTCAATGCCTTTATTGCTGACAACAAAACCTAGAAGCTTTCCAGAGCGTACTCCAAACGTGCACTTGTTAGGGTTTAACCTCAGCTTGTACTTCTTCAGCCTCTCGAACAATTTGTGCAGGTGATTGAGATGTTCTTCTTCGGTTTGTGATATGGCAATCATATCATCTACATATACCTCTATCTCATGATGAATCATGTCATGAAATAAAGCTACCATAGCCCTTTGATATGTTGCCCCTGCATTCTTTAATCCGAACGACATGACCTTGTAGCAGAAGGTGCCCCATTGCGTAACGAAAGTAGTCTTCTCCATGTCTTCGGGAGCCATCCTTATTTGATTATAGCCTGAGAGGCCATCCATGAAAGAGAAGACTTTATGCTGAGCAGTATTATTAACTAAGACGTCAATGTATGGTAGAGGGAAATCATCCTTTGGGCTTGCCCTATTCAGATCCCTATAGTCTACGCACATGTGAACTTTCCCGTCTTTCTTTGGCACTGGCACCATATTGGCAACCCATTGGGGATAGGATGTCACAACTAGGAACCCTGCATCAAATTGTTTCATCACTTCAGCTTTGATCTTTTCAGACATATCAGGCCTCATGCGGAGAACCTTTTGCTTGACAGGCGGACAGTCTTCTTTTGTCGGCAGACGATGAACTATGATGTCGGTATCCAACCTAGGCATATCTTCATAAGAACAAGAAAATACTTCCACATAAACATGCAACATCTGAATCAACCTGCTCTTGACATTGCTTTCCAGGTTAGCGCCAATCTTGATTTCCTTCTTATCTGACTTAGTACCCAGGTTGATAACTTCAATTGACTCTTCGTGCGGTTGAATAGCTTTTTCCTCTTGTAATAGAAGTCTGGCTAGTTCTCCCGGTATGTCACAATCTTCCTCGCTTTCGTCTTCGGCGTGGTTGACAGGACATTCAAAGTCATAATCAGCAATAGTAGAGTTATTGGAAATAGGATCCAGAGTGGATGTGGACCTGCAAGAGTGTGTGTGTGTGCATGTAAGATACATGGCTATTTTTTTAAATGTATTTGTATGAAAAGAAAGACAATGAACACGAATATTTGAATGCAAAAGAGTCCAATGTACTGAATGATCATATGATTAGATGAACATAAATAAAACCCTTGACAAATGGACCAAAGTGCCCCGGGCCAGGCAAATGGCTGAAAAGTCATTGTTTAAATATTACAGACAACATGTTCTTGAATTGAAAGAAAAGCAATAACAAGTAGATTACTCCTCAATAAAGGAGATGGGCACAAAGTCCTTTGTATGCCAATTCTTCAGCTCTGTAGTAGTTGGATACACCCACTCTTCAAATGTAGTCTCTTCTTCAGAATCACCCACGGCTTTGACTCCATGGCTTCCAATGCGGAGAGGTGGCTTTCCAGCACAAGCACGCCTCATTTCCTTCTGAGCTTTGCCAGTGAAGCCCAACCTAAACTTGTCCATTTTAAAAGGGATGTCGAGGAGTTGCCCCCAAGTATCACAGTTTCCTTCTTCAATTATCGCACGGGCATCCTTGATTGAAACCATCTTCGGCGTGGCCTTGACAGCTTTGGACTCATCAGAAGAACATTTAGTAGCAGCAATCATTGGTTGTACAACCTCAAAGGCTTGACATAGGGTTTCAATTAATTCTCCGTCCATCTCTACATACTTGAAAGAGTTAAGGTGGCTCACCATAAACTCTTCTTCCCCATATACGGTGACTATTCTGCCCTTGACTGGATATTTAAGTTTCTGATGGAGGGTTGAGGTCACTGCCCCAGCTTTATAAATCCACGGGTGACCTAACAGACAAGAATAGGCAGGGAGAATATCCATAATATAGAAGGTGGAGTTGAAGATTTGGGAGCCCACTTTGATTGGAAGATCTACTTCCCCATGAACAGTCCTCTTTGATCCATAAAACACCCTTACGATGATATCACTTGGCTTCAAGATTAAATCTTCACAGTCAAGACGGTCTAATGCCCCCTTGGGTAACACATTCAGAGAAGAACTAGTGTCGACTAGCACATGTGCTAAGGTAGTCCCTTTGCACTCGATAGAAACATGTTAAGCTTTATTGTGATTCTTCCCGAGAGGTGTTAAGTCAACATCTGAAAACCCCAAGCCATTATCAGCTGTCAAGATAGCCACGCAATTCTCAAATTGGTTTGTTGTTGTCTCATGGGGGACATGAGCTTTTTTCAAGAACTTGATTAATGTTCGAGCATGGGCATCGGAGTAAAGTAGCAATGACAACATTGAAATCTTACAGGGGGTTTGCCCCAACTGTTCTACAATCTTGAAGTCGCTTCTTTTTATGATCTTTAAAATCCCGTCCATCTCGCTAGTGTAGGGTTCTTCATTAGTTACGTCTTTGGAAGGTACCTCAATCATAACAGGCTCAACAACCTTCTCTTTTCCTTTTGTCTCGGTACTTGGCTTGGCGACAGTAATGCGGATGGGCGTCTTTGTAACTATTGGAGGTGATATATTGGGTGAGAATATTCTCCAAGTTCTAGTTACTTTGCTTGAGCCAGCTATGTTTCCGACATCATCATCTTTTTCTTCTCCGATCCAGGCATCTTGTTTAATCCCATGATAGAACACCTCAGCACTGTAATTCCATGGTACCGCTTTGTTTGAAGAGTAAGGAATCGGTCTAGGATTAGTAATTATTAATGGAGCAATGGTGGGTTCATTTGAAATCTTAATAGGACCTTTGGAGGTGATCCTAATAGGTTTGTTTGAGATGCTAATAATGGAGTGGTCTTCACATTTGTTAATCAAACTCTTGGCAAATGGAGTCTTTTCAAACAGAATTTCATGGCTATCCATCAGGCGTTGTATGCCTTTCTTCAGCCCTTCACATTCATCGAGTTGTCTTGTACAACACACACAGTCTTTTTCACATCCAGGGAAGATCCCAACTTTCAACAGATTATTCTTGATTATATTCAGTAGAGTAGTCAAATATTCAATAGAGGTAACCAAAATTGTATCTTTGACAGCATTAATACCTTTGTCATGCTTCGGCATTGGAGTGGTAATTACATTCGGCATTGGAGGAGGATCAAATTCAATAGTTTTGTTATTAATTAAATCCTGGATTTTGTTCTTCAAGGCCCAGCACTGGTCAGTCTTGTGCCTGGGGCTGTTTGAATGGTAAGCACATTTAGAGTTTAAATTATACTTTGGTGACAAGGTGTCAGGGTTGGAGGGAGGATCGCGCAACGTCACTAAATTAGCCTTGAGCAAATGTTAAAGGGCTTGAGACAGTGACATGCCTAACCTCGTAAATCGTCTTCTTGGAGTTTCAAAACATTGATAATTTGCAGATGGTCTTGGAGTAGGAGTTGGATTGTAGATTCAGATAACATTGACAGACGAACGATCATTCTTCTTGGTATGGACCCTTGACCCATACACAACATTAACTTCCTTCTTTGCAGCAAAAGGTTTCTTGATAGGATTGATGGTGGAGGTAGATGCCACAGAGATCTTCCTACTTTTGATCCACTTTCAACTCTTTCACCGGTTAAGATTAATTCAGTGAAACTAGAAGAAGAGCAGCCAACCAACAGATTAAAGAAAGGACCAGATAAAGTGCCCATGAACATGCCGATGTGCTCCCTATCATTCAAGGGAGGCTGGACTCAACTAGCAAGGTCTCTCCACTTTTGTTCATATTCCTTAAATCCTTCATTCTTTCCCATGGTCATATCTTGTAACTGAACCCTTGTTGGCGCCAAGTCGGTATTGTATTGATACTGATGGTAGAAGGCAGTAGCTAGATCCTCCCAAGCATTGATACGAGAACCATCTAACTGATAAAACCATTCAAGTTGTGTTCCAGCCAAGCTCTCTTGGAAAAAGTGAACCCAGAGCTTCTTATCAGCAGTGTGCGGATGTATCTTGTGTACATAAGATTTCAAATGGAGTTTGGGACAAGAAACCCCATCGTACTTTGCAAAGATTGGTACTTTGAATTTGTGGGGAATGATTACCCCAAAGATCAAACCCAAATAATCAAAATCTAAACCGGGGATGGCTTGGATTTCAACAGCTTTCAATATGTCTTCTAACTGCTTGTATTTGATATCAGCAGGTGGATACTGCTCGTTGAAATAATCATCATCAGATTCTTGATCATTAGCACATTCAGCCTGAGTACTCTTGACCTCACCGACCTGGTTCTCGTCCTCTTCAGATGAGTCTCCTCCTACTGGGATTTGACGGATTGTCTCCTCGAACCTTCTACCCAGAGCTTTCTTCTTTGGCTTCTTCTTAACGGCTAGCAAAGCCATCATATCTTGCTGCCCCTTGGCTAGGGCTAGTAAAGCTTCCTGAAACTGAGAATTCTGGGCTTGGAGTTCCGTCACAATTTTCTCTAGATCCATCTTGCTGAAATAAATAGCAGAAAGATAAGGAAACCTGTTATGCGAAAACCTGTCATGTTATGATGCATGGAATATGTACGTGCAAATGATTTCAAGGATTAATAAAATTTAAATTTGTATAGACAAAAGAATATTAATTTTCATTAGAAAAACAAAAAAGATTACATCATGCCTCTTGGGCTTACAAAATAACTTTCTAAGATAAAAAGACTGAGCGCATCCTCTTTGGCGCGAGATAAGCATTCACACTTTTCTCTTCTTGTAGCTGTTTCGTAAGCTCCAAGACCCTCTTTTCACTAGCATAGAACTGAGCCTCGAAAGTATCTCTTTCTTCCTTCAGCTGGATCCAACCCTTTTGTAAGGCTTCAAGAGAGGTAGGCATGTCGGGATGGAGAATAGTGTAGGGAAAATCTCCTTCAACCACATGCTCCATGATGACTGGTAGGATAGAGGGATAAGGCATCACAAGTTTCTGATCAGGAGCTCGTACCCATTTAAGGTAAGGCTCGAGGGGAATGGAATTCTTGTGTCCTAGTGTTTTTATATCTACCATGTTCAACATCCTCCAAGCTCGGATAAATCTCTGGCGGTGACCTTGATCGTCGTTCTCGTAGTCAAAAACCAAACCTTGAATAAGCATCTCGTGTGGACCATCCCTTCGGACGTAACCAAACTGTCTTAAGCCTAAGCAAGGGTTGTAAGTGATACCTCCTATAATGCCAAGCAAAGGGACATTAGGGAATTCTCCATAACAGTCGATGATAGTAACATTATCCAAAGATCGGGAACACTAATGAATATCTGAATGTCAGAGTGTCATCAACCTATGTGACCACCTTGAACCTTGCTCGTTCTTCAATACAAATTGGGGAAGATGCGAAATAAACCATCTTGCCAAGAGAGGAGTACAACACATATGGATACCTCTTTTCCTCAAAGTGCGAGTGTGAAAGGAATGTAGGATGTCCCCTAGCAAAGTAGGCATCGGGTTACAAGACATGAAGATTTTGACGACATTCACATCTATGAGTTAGTCAGGATTTGGAAACAAAACTATCCCATAGATGAGGAGAGCCACAATTTCCTCAAAGGCTTGCAAATCCAAAGAGTTCCAACAGTTTTAGGCTTTCTCAAACAAGAACCTTGCTAGGAAGCCTTTGACACCACTCCTTGTTTCCTAATTAGTTGTGATATCATATGGTTGCAAGTGTAGAGCTTGAGCAATCTCTTCTAGCTTTGGATCTCTTTCCGTACCATTGAAAGGTAGTTGAGTGAGAATGGGAATCCTTAAGAGTTGGGAGAATTCTTCCAAAGTTGGCACAAGTTGATAATTGGGAAATGTGAAGCAATGGTGTAGAGGATCAAAGAACTAAAAGAGCACCTTCATCACGTCTTCATCAGTGTTGGAGGTAACCAAGTTTAGTAGGCGACCATGTCTTTCGTTAAATGGAGAATTTTCAAGAATCCTTGATAGCTCTTTGAGTTGAGGTGGGATCCTTACAAGATTGACTTGAATGGTTTTCCTACGAATAGAATCCATGTCCTACAAAACAGAACAAAGATAAATCCCAAAACATCCTTGAAATGGTTAGTGAGTATGAGTATGATGTTATGATGTTTATGATGTCATGTACAAGTAAATATATACAAACAAAGCAAACAAGTCCTTAGGTTTAGGCTAGCATGGAGTCTTATATGTAAGTACCCTTTTGAAGTTTAGTTGGCTTAAACATGTCCTAGTAATAGTAACCGGGTTCTAAGGAACTCAATATCACTTATTTGTTTTCTCGGGCATTGTTTCAGCGCAGGCCTCTTAAATGGCGACAAAAATATCCCAAAAAACCAGACCTCAATGAGTGTAGTATCGAGTATCTACCAACTTCAGACTGCACCAAAGACGGTTATCTCACTACATCCTAATGGCCAAGTTGGTCAAGTAAAGGTTCTAAAAGTTCATTAGTGCTTCATGACATCACTCAACGGCCCTGTATTCTCCTTGAATACTCAAGGGCTACTGGTACCCACAAATATGTCGCACTAACGTAGCTATTTCTTAGACCGTGTTGGTATACCCCACACAGTTTCCACAACGTGTTGCTACTTACCTATAAGGTATCCCAAATCTGGGTGGAGGATTCAAACCCAAACAAAGAACCATAATGTAACCCATACAATTCAAACAATGAAAGCAAGTAAATGTGATCTAACCCTAAGGTAACCCCACTTTTATATTCTCCCCAGCAGAGTCGCCAGTTCTGTGATGCGGTGGGAAAACTGACTTGGGTGTTTGTGTTTGATTGCAAATGTTGCGGTTAGCAAGAGTCGCCACTGAATTTTATTTTATCCAAAAGGAAAGGTGAAAAAGCACAGGAAAGACCTTTGAGATTGTTTCTTGAGTTCGGGGGGGGGGGGGGGGTAGATTATGTAAAGGGAAGGTATTAGCACCCTTTTCATCCATGGTTTTCCATGGGATCTTAGTTACTTGCTAGATCACTTGCTTTTGTTTGAAATTGTGCTTTGTATGGTTTTTTGAAAGTATTTTGAAAAGGAACCATCGTTTAGGAAAACTTTGTAATGATTCTCGTTAGTAAGAATGTATACAAAGTGTTGATCTTTTGAAAATGTTTTCAAGTTTGAAAGGTGTTTTTTGAAAGTATAGGTGATTATTTTTGAAAATAGCAAGGATGTTTGTTTTGAAATGGAGCAAGTGACTAGGAGCAATCTACCTACTCAACTGTATTTCTTGTTCATTTTCTTTTTCTTTAACATTGTTGTCTTACCATTGATTTGGTAGGCAACCCTATCTTTGGATGTAAGCGGGGTAGGCGTGGGTCATCGTATAGCCATGATTAGCAATGTTGCAAGGTATCTTAGCATTCTTTTTTGAGGGACTAAGATCATTTGTAAGGCAACTTAGATAGCATCATCGAGGGACTATGATCTTGTATTTGCTTGTTTTTACTAAGATACCTCACATGCATAATATGGACATTTTGTATAAGGAAACCAAGTGGAATAACCCTAGCGGTGTTTGTGTACAAATGTGTTGTTTCTATGCTTTGTTTTTGTATTGAATATGGGTTGTCTATTTGTTGTTTTTATCTCATCATGTACACCCTAATTACTAACAATACATGAAAGCAATAAAAATGCGGAAAAGTAAAGTCCTACGCTATTACATACATTAAGGGGATGGGGTGTACAAATTCACAAATGGGGATCACAAATTAAATCTATTCCTAAGTTATTATTATAACCATATTGAATGGATAAGAATGTACAAGAAACGTAAAAATGAACTTTGTTTTGTTTAAGAACAAAGATAAATTTTGTTTAAGAAAATATTTTTGATCTTTTTGTTTTAAGAAGTAAGATAAAGCATGTAAAAATGAAGAATGTTTTTTGGTGTTTTTGATTAATAAAATAAGAAGTGATAGCAAAAATAGTGAGGAAAAAGAAAATAGAATCAGCGTATTGCTGACTAAATGAGATCAGAAGTTCTGACTTTGGCGTGCTGCAAAACAGAGATCACATTAGTAGAAATAAGTAAAGTCAGATGTTCTGGGTCCGCTGGGAATAAAAAGATTTCAGAAGTTCTGATACCACTGGAAGAACTTAGTCTCCCTCTCCATGCTAGTCATAACATCTGCAACTTGGTCATTTCTCAACAAAACAGAAGATGTGCATATAACAGTTGTGGCAGGTTTCATAATGTTTCAGAAATAAGAGATATCAAAACTATAAATCAGAAGCAAAGCATGAATTTGCTAATCCTAATTTTGAGTTCTAATTTCTTCAAGAAGTTCTAAACTGAAATTCTCTCTACTTAGGCAGGAAAATATATGAAACCTCAGAATGTGTACAGCATCAGAATCAGGATGTCTACATTGTATTTTTGAATAAAGTTTCCTGACAATGCCTAAGTAATATGATGAGAGTCAGCAGAAGCTTACCTTACAGCTGGAAAATGTTTTATGAGTTGGAGTCTGGCTCTGACCGCTTGTGATGTTCTGAACAGCTTCCTCTCGTGTTCAGCAAGCTGGAAACTTTCAACTTGGGTTGTGAGTGATTAGAAAATTCTAGAACAACCAAGGAGCAAAGTTCTGACTTCTTTGAGTTGGATATTGATGGTTAGTGTGTCACAGTTTTACTACAGAAGTTATGATGGCTTTTGAATGTATATCAAAAACCGTATGGGTGGTTTTAGTCGAGAAACACTTGAGGCAAAATGGAATTTGAATGCAAGAATCAAAAGCTAACAGGTTTTGTATTTTGAGTTTCCAGTTTTTGGACTCTTGGAATTTTAGAAGGGGTTCAGGGCTTTTCTTTCTCAAATTTCCAACCCTTTTACAGTTGCCAATAAAGTCTAATTTATAGGCAAAGGTTTAGTAGTTTGGAGAGGTCAAGTGGCACCAACATCATATGCCAGGCGTTGACTTGTTTTTTAAGTCAGTTCAAATAGGTATGGTGGTTCAGTTTGCAGCACCTAAGTTGGGTTTGTAAGCAGGAATTAAGGAAAGGTAACCTCAAAAGCAAAAGCAACGCATGGGCCCAGCACACTTTTATACAAAAGTTTGCTTTTCCAAGACAGTAAAGGTACACGTGGGGGAAATCCTTTGGATAAAGACTCAAAAGTGGTTGTGAGCATTACATGATGATGAGACTTATCAAACCAGAAATCTTGCAATGTGAGATTCTACATCATTGCTTAATTATGGATCAGAAGTTCAGCTTCAGCGTAACTCAGAATATACATCCAACTTTTGATCCTTGAATACCTTTGCTTCAGCATGTTCTGATTGAGTTCTCAGACTTTCTTAAAAGCTTGTAACACACTTTGTAAATCCTATTTGAATTGCTCTTGCAACCTCTGACTGAGCCTACGTGAAAACTGGCCCAGAAGCTGTAGACAACTTTTGACTTGAAAATGCTGAGAATTTGCTAAAGGCCTAAGCTTCAGAGACGTGCCTTTGAGGATGTATAACTTGAAATCTCAACATTTCTAAAAGATGTTTTGTTCTGCAATGTTTTAGATCTTATTGAAATCTATAACTTTTGTGTCAGAAGTTCTCCCAGATTTAGCTTGCATCGTGGTGATAATCTGATCAGAAGTTCTGAGCTTGTCATATTTCTTAAACACTTAGAAAAATTCTAAGTATTTAGAAATTTGACTTTTCCAAAGTAGCTTTGACCTTTGAATTTCTAGATGAAGAAAACTTCACATCTCTACATGCCTTGATGAAATGTGACTCTTGAAACTCGATTTTGATCCAAAAAGTCAAAGTTTGACTTTTTTAGTGTGCAAATGACCATTTTGCCCTTGTGAATGACTTTCTTGAAAAATCTATAACTCGAGGCTTGGAATTGGATGGAAGCAAACCTGAGGGTCCAGGGTGATCCTTTGAGAAATGAGAGGGCAAATATTAGGGTACAACATTAGGTATTTACTCAAAAACCATTTTTTCACCTTACACTTTCAAAACATTTTACAAAAACGCTTTATCAACACTCTTGAGGACTGATACAAGAGTTAGCATAAAGCAAACAAACTTTTTTAAAAACGCATAAACACGAAAGCAATTTTAAAAATGAGCAAGTACCTAAGAGCCCGTGGAAAACCACGGATGGAAAGGGTGCTAACACCTTCCCTTTCCAGAATCTCCCCCCCTTACTCAGAAAACTCTCCAAAAAGGGCTTTTTCTGTTCTTTTCACCCTTTCCTTTGTTGGATAAAATAAAAGTCGGTGACGACTCTTGCTTACTGCGACATTTGCGAATAAAAAATGCAAACCAATATTAACAGTCGGTTCTGCCACCATATAATAGCTTGTATATGATTATTTGTACATAACATCATGACATTATACCATAGAATTTTCACTAATCATTTCAAGGACCTAGAGATTTATCTTTGTTTTTTTTGTAGGACATGGCTTCCACCCGTAAGAATACTATCTAAATCAACCTCGTAAGAGTGCCTCGTTAACTCAAAGAGTTAGCATTGAGGGTTCCTGAGCATTCTCCATTTACCGCAAGACATGGTCGACTTCTCAATCTGTTTACCTCAATCCATGATGAAGACATGATGAAAGTGCTCTTTCAATTCTTTGACCCTTTACACCATTGCTTTACATTTCCTAATTACCAATTAGTGCCCACCATAGAGTAGTTATCCCAACTCTTGAGAGATACAATTCTTGATCAAATACCTTTCATTGGTATTGAGAAATACCCAAGACCTGAGGAGATTGCTCGAGATTTACATTTGCAACGGTCCAACATTATGGAAAATTGGGAAACAAGAAGTGGTGTTAAGGGTTTTCTAGCCAAGTTTATGTTTGAGAAGGCTCCACAATTTTGGGAGGCTCTAGATTTGAAAGCTTTTGAAGAAGTGATTGCTCTTCTAATCTATGGGATGGTACTCTTTCCTAACCCAGACTAACTCATAGATATGAATTCCGTCAAAGTTTTTCTATCTCGTAACCCGCTGCCTACCTTAATCGGAGATATCTTACATTCTCTTCACACTCGCACCATGAAGAGAAGGGGAATTATTATGTGTTGCACCCTTTTGTTGGCTAGGTGGTTTACTTCGCACCTACCTAGATCTATTTTGAAGAATGAGCAAGGCATGGGATGGTCTAATAGGTTGATGTCACTCACAGATTTGGATATTCATTATTGTTCTCGATCATTGGAGGATGTTATCATTATTGACCGCTGTGGGGAATTCCCTAATGTCCCTCTCCTTGGCATTAGGGGAGGTATCACGTATAATCCTTGTTTGGCTTTGCGAAAGTTTGGGTATGCTAGGAGGGATGGTACTCATGATGCACTTGTCCAAGGAATTGCATTTGACTATGAAAACGATGTCCAGAGTTACCGTCAAAGATTTGTACAATCTTGGGGCATGGTGAACAAGGTTGATAGAAAAACTTTGGGGCATAAAAACTCCATTCCTTTAGAGCCTTATCTCAAGTGGGTGCGAGATCACGCTCCAAATCTCATAATGCCTTATGAGGCCATTCTACCTATCATCATGGAGCCTATTATCGAGGGAGATGTTCCTTATACTATTCTTCATCCTGACATATCGACTGCTCTCGAGGAGTTTCAAAGATCATGGATTCAACTCAAAGGGGAGCGAGACACCTTTGAAACCCAGTTCTACGCAAGTGATAAGAAGGTTTTGTAGCTCACGAGACAACTTCATAAAGAGCAGAGTTTGAATGCCTACATTGCACCGAAGAGGATGCACTCATGGGAAGCTTGAGTCCTTTTTAGGAGTTTATTTGTGCATTATATTTATTTCTTCCATTGTAAGCCCAAGAGGCATCTTGTAACCGCTTAAACTTATTAATGCAATTAATGTTTGTTCCCTATTTGTCTAAACAAATTTAAATCTTCTAAGTCCTTGAAATCATTTGCATGTGCATTCCATGCATCATAACATAAGCAAGCTTTCACCAACAGATTTCCTCATCTTTTACCTGTTTATTTCACTAAGATGGATATCGAGCAGGCCATGAAAGATTTGCAAGCACATAATTCCAAGTTCTAAGAGACCTTGCTGACCCTGGCCAAGGGACAACAAAAGCTGATGACACTGCTGGAGGCCAAAAAGAAGACTAAGAAGAAGGCCCTCATCAACATAGGGAAAAGGTTTAAAGACCCGGTCCTTCAGGTGTAGATAGTTGAAGAGTCAACTGAGGAAGATGAGAACCAGGATGAATAGGCAATGAGCACCTATGATGGGGGTGCAAATGATCAAGCTTCCGAGGACGAAGACTACTTGTAGCGGTAGAAATTTTTAAGACTAAACCATTGGATTGACTAGACTTTATACAAATCAAAATAAAAATCGCCACCGCGCTTTATTGTTTCCAAAGGAATGGGAAAAGATCTAAAAACCCAAAAAGAGGGGGAAAGATTCAAGGTAAGGGGGTTGGTTATGCAAAGGGAAAGTATTAGCACCCTAAACATCTACGGTACTCCACAGGAGCCTCTTTGTAAAATCTGTATATTTTGGCTATAAAAAATGTTGTATAAAAATGGATGGTGGAGGTGAGAAAAGAAATATATATATATATATATTTTAATTTTTTGCACCCGCTGCGGTTGCGAATCTTTAGTGCCTACGTACCACATTTTCGTGCAATAGGGGATCAGGGTACACGTAGTTCCTCTTTTAAGAATTTAAAACACAAATATGTGGGTTATTTTTATGAGATAAAACATCATTGTCATTGTCCATGTGGAAAACATACCTACTACCCACAATTATGATAAAGGAGAATTTGCATCATCTCAAAGTGGAGGATATGGCATGGATCTTAAAATCAACAATGCCTCACTCAAAACCCAAGTGGAAAATATCTCTCTTCACTACATATTGTAGAAGTATAGTTGTTTGCATCACTACAAGTATTGACAAGAGTTCAATCTTTTGAGAAAAGTTTAAAGATAAAAGCCAAAGTGGCAAAATGGTTTGAAATGAGATTGATTAACTTTTAGTCTTCTCACAAAAAATGTCAAAGTATTATTAAGTTGATTGGAGTTTATTTATGAAAATGTTTTGAAAATGAATGGACATAAGTCCAAGTTTATTATGAAAGTGGTTCAAGTTTAAAAACAAGAAGAGTTTTCAAAAGGAGGAAGAAGATTTTTGAAATTAAAGAAGATGGGAGGATAAGAAGGGACTATCCTAAAGCATAAGGTAAAAGCTAGGGATAAGAACCATCTAACTAACGAGAAGCCAATACTTGAAATTATGAGCCAAGATAGAATTCTCATTCCTTATATTAAAACCAATCAAGCAAAAAAGTCTCATGCTCCATAATGCCAAGGATAGTAATCAAATAGTCCGAGTACCATTAAAGATTTTTATGGTTTATGTTGATTATTAAGTATTTTTAAAAAAGAAAAGAAAATCTCAAGTGAGTAAAGTAAAAATGACAAGAAAGTAAATGCTCAAATGAGCAAAGATGAAAATGGCATGAAATGTAAATGCTAAAAGTAAATAGTACATAAAGCATAAAAAAATAAAAGCATAAAGTAAACAAGTAAATAATTAGTGGTTAGTTGGATGACCATCTTGAAGCTTGCATTTGGAACTCATTAGAGGGTTGGTAGAACCAAAGCCTCCACACAACAAGTTGCATTTGCTTTTTGTCAAGTATATCATCCATTTAGAATTCTCACAAATGCCATTTAATGATCAACGATGTTTAAGTGATCCGCGTTGACCAAAGGTGTTGTAGATCCATTAGAGGATTGGTAGAACCAAAGCCTCCACACAATGAATCTCAAGGTTATTGGATCAAAGAGATCAAATTAACATACTTGGGCTTGCAAACATAAGTTTGGGCCACAAATGATCATTTATTCAAATCGGGACAAAATTTAGCGCTATATTAAGCAATCGTAAGTGGACTTATATAGAAGTCACACATATTTTGAGGCCGGTTAATAGAAATATATGCACCATTTGTTCTGAGACATGATATATAAATCATGATCCAACAACATTTAATGCAATAAGAAGGGGATGAGATGAAGAGGGATGGAAGAGAATATACAAACCACTTTTGAATTAAACTTAATCAAACTATTATTAAAATCATTCATCCATTTTTGTGGAGTTAAAATCAAGACCATGGATCTAATGATGTTAATAAAGTTCATGATCCAAAATTTAACCCAAGATCAGCCAGAAAATAGTCACAAAATGATATTACATTTTAATATATACAAAAGGGTTTAAAAATAATGTTTAAAAATAGAAAATAAAGAGAAAAATATCAACTATGTTTAAATTAATCAAGAAATAAAAAGTAAGACCATAGAAAAATCAGAAAAAGGCTCAAATAATTTTACAAAATTTTTTGGTGATTTTTTAAAGTCAAACTATTTTTAAAATTAAAAGAAATGGGTAAAATAAAAAAAAATGATAAAAAAAATATTAAATTCAGAAACAAAAATAAAATAAGGTCACCAATATTTGTCACAATATCATTGAATCACTCCATAATTTTTTCAGAATTTAAAAATGTATAAAAGTATTTTTTTAAATTTAAAACAATTCAAATAAAGTGTAAATTTATAAAAAATACCAAAACACACAATTAAATTGTGAAAAAAATAAAAATCAGAAAGAGAATAATCAAAATATTTTTTCATAATTTTTTCAGATTTTTTGGACTTAAAATGAATTTTCTATGAGTTTTTAAAATTTAAAACAATTAAAATATAAAAATCAGAAAAGAAAATAAAAGTAAAAATATGTGGACCATTGGATGAGAGTCAAAACGTGTTAGTAATCAAATCCAAGGGATCTGGCACGCTGTGCATATCATGGTCATTAGTGAATAAAGTACATAATCAAATATAAATCAGATTTTCAAAAATAACAAGTGGCGTGCCATCATTGGTTAGAAGATGACACGTAGGTCATCTTCAACCTCCAGCCAACATGATTTTAAGGTCTCTCAAACTGTAAAATCAGAAGCTCAGACCTATGTCATTCACTTCGTCTCTTCAAGACGAAGACAACCACACCCTCGCGCCAAATTTATATAAACTGTAGCTCAAGCAATTTGGAAGGAAAGTTTTGAAAAGGGATTTGAAATTTCATGGTCAAAACGTGTTTCCCGTAAAAGGTAAGTGTTGCGACTAGAACCAGGGTAATGAGAGCAACACAATGATATCAGAGTTTTGAAGAATTGATGAAGGAATCTACCTATTGAAGTTGAGTTGCAGAGCTCTGAAACTAGACTTCTATGGAGCAGTATAGGGCACGATTCTTGAATGTAATTATGTGGTTAGCTTCAGGGAAGATCAAGGAAGGTGGATTAATGGAAAAATTGGATTGAAAAAGGCTTGAGAATGGATTTTGGAGTTACTGAATTATGAGTTGTAGAACAAGTTTGGCAGGGTGATTCTGGCTATCTAAACTTGAGAAAACGAATGGGATAGTTCATGTATTTATAGGAGAAGAAAATGGGATCAAAAGGAAGAGTGAATGATTCATTTTAGAGGGAATTCATGCAAACCTGATGCACGAGTGAAGTGTGATCTAATTTTCACCAAAACTCATCCAATCCTTGCGTTTTGAGGTGCTAAACAAATCTGGAACTTCACTAAACATGTTTAGAGGCAAAAACGTGTGGAAAACATGTGATTAGAAGCCACATTATGGATTTCAAAATTCTGACTTGGTGAGAAATTCAATTTCAAAGTTCCAACTTCTGAGCAATGGTATTTTCAACTCAAGGGATCTTAAGGCATGATTCTTGATGCTTTAGAAAGATGAGGTTACAAGATTTGCAATGGAAAAATAATGGAATCAAGTGGATGCTTGATCGGAAAGTTGTGTTGAGTCAAAGTTGGAGAAAAAGAGTTGACTTTCCATACTTCGAAATATTTCAAGTTCTTCTTCAAAAATGACCTATAATGTCTTGCATCCAAACATGGCCTTCCACTTGGAACTTTCTCTTGACCAAAAAAGATGGAATTAAGTAGACCTCTTGAATGACATTTTGAAACTTGAACCATTCAAAATCTCCAAATATTGAGAGAGTTATGAATTGTTGAAGTTGGCAAAAAAATCATGAAATGACCTATAATCTTTTACATCCTTAAGGCAACTTCCATCCATTTTCTCACTTTGCACATAAAAGAAGGCATAAAGTTATCACCTTCAATATCATTATGGAAAAATAATGGTCTCAAGGTGATAAAAATTGACCAAGTTATGATCATTTTAAGTCACACATGGAAATTTGGGGATTCATCTAGAGGACTTATAATCTTTCTTCCTCATTAAGTCTCTTCCTCATGACAACTCCTTGAAACTTTTGAAGTGATTTGTTGATAACCCTTTGAAGAGAAAGATGTCTTTGGAATCACTAAAAAATACCAAGAGTTGAGCAAGATATATTCCTTTGAAGTTCAATACCCTAGCTCCTTAGATCAAGAGAATGCTTTGAGGAACTTTGACAATTTTGAACAAACTTCTTGTACCAACACACATGATTTGTAAATAGAAGTTGTTGAGGATGATAATGAGAACTCATAGCCACAAAAACCACTTCCATATCTTGAACATTGAGAGAAATATGCACTTGTGACCAAATGGAATAAAATCTTGTCCAACCATGACAACTTCTCCAATCAATCCCTTGTGCTTTTCAACCAAATTTGATAACCTTAAAATGTGATGAACCAAAACAACCTTTCCATTCCAGTTCTTACAAAATCAATCCAATGGTGAGGTTTGAACTTCTCAAGCTTTATTGACTAGGGCTTGGAAATAAACTCATGAACCCATGGGGTAGCTTGTTAAATCCCATTGCCTCTACCTACATGGGTATCAAGCAAGACAAACCAACATTGCATTTTATTTAGTTAAAAGAAGAAATCAAGACAAAAGCAATATTCTTGATCACAAAAGAACATAAGTCAAGGTGCTTGGTGATTCCTCAAAAGGGGAAAGCTAAATATAGGGAGGGGAGCCAAGAATCTTAGTGTGATCTTGTTGTGAATGAATCAACATGGTATGATGAAGGGATCTTAGGGGCAAAAATTGGGGTACAACAGCTTCCCTTATTTAAGTTTCTTCTATCCGGAGATATGAAGGTTAAAAATCTTCGTGACGAAGTGATCGAAGATACTTAAATATAAATAAAAAACCCTATTTTTGGCCCTAAGATGCCATGCAAATGTTTATGATCATGAATGCACATGGACAATTCCAAAGGGACGTAAATCACCACCGGGGATGTAACAAAATAAAGAAACACGGGAGCAACCCCACCAGGAAAATAAATCATTGGTGGATCAAAAGATATGAATCAAAGAGGATGGTAGAATGTTCAAGGGATACACCGACTTTTACTGAAGGTGAGACTACTAATGTTCACGGAAGGTAAAAAGGGAAAAGAGATAATAACACCAACGTTCACTGATGGTGAGCTACCAACATTTACTGAAGGTAGAGAGAAAAGAAATATCATAGCACTGCAGTTCACTGGCAGTGAACTACCAACATTCACTTAAGGTAGCAAAAAGATAACAATCACCAACTTTCACTGAAGGTGACCTACCAACTTTCACTTAAGGTAGAAAGAAAATATATCATAGCATTGTCGTTCACTGACAATGAACTACCAACGTTCACTGAGGGTAGCAAAAAGATAATAAACATCGACGTTCATTGTCGATGTCCTACCAACTTTTACTGAAGGTAGAGGGAAAATATATCATAGCACCGTCATTCATTGATGATGAACTACCAACATTCATTAAGGTTAGCAAAAAGATAATAAACATCGACGTTCACTGCCGATGTCCTACCAACTTTCACTGAAGGTGGAAAGAGAATATATCATAGCACCGCCGTTCACTGACGATGAACTACCAATGTTCGCTGAGGGTAGCAAAAAGATAATAAACATCGATGTTCACTGCCGATGTCCTACCAACTTTCACTTAAGGTAGAAAGAGAATATATCATAGCACCGCCGTTCACTGACGATGAACTACCAACGTTCACTGAGGGTAGCAAAAATATAATAAACATTGACATTCACGGTCGATGTCCTACCAACTTTCACTTAAGGTAGAAAGAGAATATATCATAGCATCGTCGTTCACTGACGATGAACTACCAACGTTCACTGAGGGTAGCAAAAAGATAATAAACATCGAAGTTCACTGCCGATGTCCTACCAACTTTCACTGAAGGTAGAAAGAGAATATATCATAGCATCACCATTCACTGACGATGAACTACCAACATTCACTGAGGGTAGCAAAAAGATAATAAACATCGACGTTCACTGTCGATGTCCTACCAACTTTCACTGAAGGTAGAAAGAGAATATATCATAGCACCTCCGTTCACTGACGATGAACTACCAACATTCACTGAGGGTAGCAAAAAGATAATAAGTTTCCCCAAGATTCTGGCGTTTCACCTAGAACGGGCCTCAACTTCTTCTTTAACCAAGGAACTCCGCCTGGAAAGGATAATATATAAGCTGTCTCAAATAAAGATACTTCCACCTGCAAAGATTTCACAACGAGATGTTTCTGTGATATTGAAAGTCTTGCCATTCGTTGGCGTAATCTGATGACAAACTGCGAACTATTCACTCATAGAGGAGATAGCAAAAAAAAGTTACGTCGACTTTTACAGGGAAGCACAAGTTACTCAAATAAAGAGACCTGCTACTTGTTGTCATGGAGGATTGTAAAAAGAAATGACTTTCTGGGGAGAGAAATATGACTTCCTGGAGAAATAAATATGACTTCCTGGGAGAAGAAATATGACTTCCTAGAGAGATGCCACGATATTCCTGCTGAGGAGATAAAGTCTTCTCGTGCAAAATAAATTCACCAACCAAAACTTGAAGTTTTCAGAAATCCAAAGTAAATGATATTGTTGTGGAACCACATATTCAAACCAGAAATAAACTGGAACGAAATGGTCAACCATAATACATCCTTTAAGAAACAAACTCAAGAGGGAAAACCAAATCCATCCAAACTAGGAGCTATACAGGAAGGCTAAAGCAAAAATATTCCACTAGGGACAACTCATTGGGGAAATTGAAAGAATATACTCTTTCTGATTAAGGCCAACACTCTATTAAAGAGAGAACAACGTAACTCTGCAAAACAGGATGATATATCAACAAAAAATATTAACAAATGTCAATGAATAATGATTTGCCAATTTTAGCTATGCATGATGTATGTATGAATGTATGAGTGTTATCGTGCGTATGCTGACAAAACAGATATACAACATCGGGAGTAATAAGGCAAAACCACCTCGGGCACTAATAACACTCGGCTAAACTTCATCCAAGATGATCATTCCAAGAAAAATTAAATGCCAACTGAGGAAACAAAACCTATTTATTGCTTTAGCTTTATTGGGGAGTGACATAATCCGGAAGTAATCAAAACGAAGTGACAGAATAGTACAGATACAAGGATAGAACATCCTTCATCAGGCTTCACCAGGGAAACAAGTGTTTTTTTTAAATTAACATTCCTACTAGAGATTGTAAATCCAATCTCAAGTAAAGCAGACTGACACCAAAACATCAAAACATTCACTGGGGAATTCAGGCCTACTTCATCGGGGAGGTTAACACCACATCCACAAAGGGAAAACCACAATACATCCTTCACTTAGAGAAACCAGGGACTGGCGTTCTTCAAGAGTGGTTATGATACCAACTTCTCTAGAAGAATAACTTCTATTAGGCCAAACGAGAACTTCACTAGAGAAAATGCGGATTGAAACATCACATCATGAAAACTCAGAAAAGAGGAGAAATGAATCCAAACTTGACCGAGGATACCAGAATCATAAACCCAATACGGAGAAAACATCCCGAGTAAACCTTCCCGAGGGGAACAAAAACTTCTCAAAACAACTGGAGTTTGTCCATTCCTGGGATCACCATTTTTGTTGTCATTGTTTCATCATAAATTTCAAAGTAAAAGCATATTGTAAAATCTTTTTTTTTTGAAAAATCAATTTGGTTATTTAATCTTTTTTGCTTTGAAAGTTATTATCAATAATAAATGGAGTCTTTGCAAGCTAAATAAAATAAGAAATACAACGAATTGGGTAAAAGCTCAAATTTCATTAATAGAATGGTAGTCTGCGAATGGTGAGACTCCATAAATGATTATTGTTGTACCCAAAAATTTACCCTCTCATTTCTCAAGGAATCACCCTGGATCCTCAAATTTGCTTCCATCCAATTCCAAGCCTTGAACTGCAAATTTTCCAAGAAAATCACTCACAAAGGCAAAATGGTCATTTTGCACACTAAGAAGTCTAACTTTGACTTTTGGATCAAATCAAATCTCAAAAATCATATTTCATCAAGACATGTTGGAATATGAAGTTTGTTTCATCAAGAATTTCAAAAGTCAAATTTTACTTTGGAAAAGTCAAATTTCTAAATACTTGGAATTTTTCTAAGTGTTTAAGAATTATGACAATTTCAGAACTTCTGACCAGGTTATCACCATAACGCTCAGCAAATTCTGGACACTCTCAAGGCAGAGTTTGGTCAGAACTTCTAGGCAAGTTTTCACAAAAAAAGCTTCAGTCAGAGGTTGCAAACATGGTTCAGAATGTGATGCTTCAATCAGAATATATGGAAGCAATGTTCTCCGGTTCAGAACATGATGCTTTAATCAGAACATGTGGAAGCAATGTTCTCTTAAAGAACATGCTGGAGCCATAAGATAAGAGGATCAGAAGATTGGATGCTACGCTGAAGCAGAACTTCTGATCCATAACTAAGCCATGGTGTAGAATCTCACGTTGTAGGATTTCTGGTTGTGATAAGTCTCATCATCATTTAATGCTCACAACCACTTTCTGAGTCTTTATCCAAAGGATTTTTGCCACGTTTACCTCTACTGTCTTGGGATAGCAAACTTTAGTACTAGGCCCATGCTTTGCTTTTTGCTTTTCCTTAATTCCTACTGACAACCACCATGCTTGCTTCAAGAATAAGGAAGCGCTTCAGCATATGAAGGTTATATTCAACGCTTTGGTCAGAACATAACCAAATCCCAAAACCTTGTTTATACAACCTGCTGCAGACCTATAACCAACAGCTAGTTCAGCGTACACCTGCATCCCATAATTGCACCAAACTAGCATACGAAAACAATGATGAAAAAGCAAGTGATCTAGCAAGTAACTAAGAGCCAATAGAAAACCATGGATGAAAAGGGTGCTAATACCTTCCCTTTTCATAATCTACCCCCCGAACTCAAGAAAACATCTCTAAAGGTCTTTCCTATGCTTTTTCACCATTCCTTTTTGGATAAAAGAAAAGTCGGTGGCAACTCTTGCTAAACCGCAACATTTGCAAACACAAACGCAAAAGCTCAAGTCAATTCTCCCACCGTATCACAGAACTGGAGACTCTACTGGGGAAATCTATAAAAGTGGGGTTACCTTAGGGTTAGATCATATTTACTTGCATACATTGTTTCATTTGCATGCTTTACATTATGGTTCCTTGTTTGGGTTACTGTTAAAAATCCTACATCCGGATTTGGGGACACCTTTTAGGTAAGTAGCAATAAACTGTGAGGGAACTGTGTGGGGTATACCGACATGGTTGAAGCAGTAGCTACGTTTATGTGGCACTTTGGTTGGTACCGGTAACCCTTGAGTCAATCAAGGAGAGTACGGGGCCGCCGCGTGGTGTCGTGAAGCATCAACTGATCTTAGAACCTTACTTGACCAACTTGGCCATTAGGACGTAGTGAGATGACCGGCTTTGGTGCAGTCCGAAGTTGGTAGATACTCGATGCTACACTCATTGAGGTTGGACTCTTGAGCTTTGTTTGGTTGCGATTCAATCGCCTATTGAACGAAGCTGGGAGAAAGATCAGTGATATTGAGATCCCTTAGAACCCGGTTACTATTAACTAGGACAGGTTGAGCCAACTAAACTTCAAGAGGGTACTTACCTACAAACTCCATGCAAGCCTAAACCTAAGGACTTGTCTGCTTTGTGTGAATATGATTATTTGTATATAAACTTGCTTACCTCGCATATTTTTACATAACATCATAACATCATACCATAGCATTTTCAATAACATTATACCATATCATTTCAAGTATCTCGAGGGCCTATGATGCAGGGTCACGTTGAACCAAATGTCTATCAAGGGACAAGGGGATTTATTTTCCTCTAACCAAACACCGTCAAAGATCAAGTACCAACAACTTGAGTCAAGGGCTATGACCCACTTGACATGGTGAGCTTAATTCTCGTGGAAGGACATCCACTGATACAAAGTTTTCCAATCCAAAAATGTAAGTGACTACTTACCCCGCGAGATCCTTGAAAACATGCATCCACATATCATGCATCATATCATGACAGGTTTCTCCCATACAGGTCTCCTTATCTTCCTACTGTTTATTTTAGTAAGATGGATATGGAACAAACGGTGAAATATCTCCAAGCTAAAAATGCTCAATTCCAACAAATGTTCCTGGCTATGGCTAAGGGGCAAGAGGACCTGAAGACTCTTCTTCTCAAAGACAAGAGGAAAAAGTCCAAGAAGTCAATAGGCGTCCAGAACTTGGGAAGAAGACCTAAAGGAACGGTCAAGGGAGCTCTAGATCTTTCAACTCCATCCAACATGGGGGATAGTCTTGAAGAAGATCACAATTTGGAGATTGATGAAGTTGAAGCTGACTACTCTGAGGAATAATATCCTCCCGTTGATGACAAGTATAAATAGTTGGAGGATCGCCTCAATGTTATGGAAATTCAACAGATACCTGGCTTGGATTTAGGAGACATGGGTTTGGTTTCTGGAGTGGTCATTCCGCCAAAGTTCAAAGTCCCTACCTTTTCCATGTACGATGGAGTCTCTTGCCCTAAGATGCACTTAAAGTCTTATGTTCGTAAGATTCAACCATACACAACTGATCCAAAGCTTTGGATCCATTTCTTCCAAGAGAGCCTAGTAGGGACTCAACTCGAATGGTTCTATCAATTGGAGAGTTCTCGCATCCACACCTGGGAGGATTTAGCTGCTGATTTCTATAAGCAGTATCAGTATAATGCTGATCTTGCACCAACTCGTGTGCAATTACAGAACATGACCATGGGTTCCAACGAGAGCTTCAAAGGGTATGCCCAAAAATGGAGAGATATGGCTGGTAGGGTGCAGCCCCTTTTAACGGACAGGGAGCTAATTGACATCTTTATGGGAACTTTGACATGGCCTTTCTTCAAACAATTGATCGGAAGCTCCTCAGCCGGGTTCACCGAGCTAATACTGACCGGCGAAAGGGTCGAAGCTGGCATCAAAAGTGGAAAGATCCAAGGAGCTACACCTTCTGATGCTCAGAAAAAGCCATACAATGGGAAGAAATAGTCCAATGCTGTGTATGGTCAAAAGAGTCGTCATGACCAACACGTAGGAGAAATCTTGATCTCTAATCCTACGCCTGCTCAATAAAGACAGGGGCATCAGCGTAAGGAGGTCGCGCCTAAAAGACAATTAACTAAGATCAACATGTCACTGGCTCAAGCGCTATAACACATGTTGAAGGCAGAGCTGATTACGTTAAAGGCTCCTCTCCGGAACCCAAATACTTCTGCTCCTACCTATCATCCCAATAAAAGGTGTGCATACCACTCTGATAGCCCGGGACATGACACAAACAACTGTTGGGCTCTGAAGAACAATGTCCAAGACAAGATTGATGCCAAGGAGATCAAGTTTCACCCTCCAGAGACTCCAAACATAATCACTGCTCCTATGACGAATCATTGAAAGCTTGTTCATTTGAATTTTCAAGTTGTAATCTCTTTTGTTGTTCAAACAATTATCTATTAATGTCAAACTTTGTTTCATTAATGCATTGCATATGTTTGTCTTGATTTGATCCACTCATTTTCATTACATTTAAACTATGCTTTTTACTCACTTTATGACATTCAACTCTTGCTAAAAGTTACAAGCCTTTAGAGGGAGGATGACGAAAACAATGCCATAATCTCATACAGTATGCTTTTGAACAGACCTTGCTGACGATGTACAAGCGTTTTTTCAAATCCTAAACACTGGAGTTATAAGGAAGATAATCCCTAGTCAACCCCTTCGAGCCAAAGAAGTAGGAGTTTTCTGTTTTAACACAAATTGAAACCTTTAAACAAAACCTGGGGCAGGGTAGTCTCTCAGTTAATTCAAACGCGCGTTAGGCTGCAAACTCTCATCTCATAATACAATGAATGAAGTCAAGAAACATTCCTATGGAATCAAAAGACGGTGATGGTTCCCTATCACATAAGCAGTCATTATCTCTAAAAAATATATATATATAAAAAAGAAAAGCCCACTAAGTCAAAACCTACAAAGGAGACTTAAGAAGACCGGGGCATCCTGCTGACTGTAATCTCAAAACAAGAACAGTCAGGCAAAAATTAGGGATAACAAATCAAAAAAAGAGGTCACTATAAATCCTCAACAACATGAAAAATGTTGCAAGAAATGACTGCTTTCCGACAAACTTAATCTGTCTGAACCATCACCAAAATGTCATTCTAGACTCAATTGGAGTTCAAACGTACAATTAACTGAGCTTAGGACTGAAGAACATCACGAATAACGGGTGGGTACAAATACATTTGAGCTTTTATCCTTTGTTTCTTAAACCGTGAACTAAGCCACATTACAACCCTTCAAAAGTCATAATTGAAGCATGGGTTAGTTCGAAAGCATACTGTTACAAAAGGTATCCTGACTCCTGTAAGGCTTTACTCAAAATCCAGAGTTGAATTACAAAATTCTTTACTTGCTAAAAACACATTTTCAAAAATTTCAAGACAAACATAAACTTTGCATTACTTGAATATCACTGTTTGCATATGGCTATTTGTTTGACAGCAGAGAAATTCACACAACGAATATCTAGTGAATGAAAGCTTTCTCAGTGAACAAAATCACTTCAAGTAGGATGACACTCCCATTGACAAATCTCCTATCAACAAGGGGACATGACATTTCACTATCCAGCACACCTGGGGCAGTCCAGTCAAGATTCCAGGAAATCTCTCAAGAA
This sequence comes from Vicia faba, assembly GCA_948472305.1. Classification (NCBI taxonomy): domain Eukaryota; kingdom Viridiplantae; phylum Streptophyta; class Magnoliopsida; order Fabales; family Fabaceae; genus Vicia; species Vicia faba. Next base: position 486,008,432 of record OX451738.1, on the reverse strand, counting down.
ATGCAGAGTAACCAGGGGCAGGTCTCCATCTCCGTCACTTGGGGCATTGAACGTCAATCTCAGCAAAGGGTTACGTACAATCAAACATTTTTTGGCAGTGCCACAAACACTCGCTACTAGGGGCAATGACAAGTCTCCCTAAAGTCCTCCACATAAGATAATTTCCCAGCAAGATTTTAACCTCTGAAAACCTTTCCCCAACTGAGACAACCTCAATAATCCTCGAGGACTTTCCCCCAACGAAGTCCTCACCTCTTAAGCAGACCGGCAACAGGGTTTATTTCCCCAACAAACGGTAGGATTCCCCAACTTGAGTTGGCCTCTCCGACTACTACAAATCAAAGGACCACAACTCCCCTTCCCCAGTAGACTACTCTACAATCCCCATCAAGTTACTATGAAGCCTGGAACCAACCAGATATTAGTTCAACTTCGACTCCCCAGTATAGGAACAGACAACCGAGACTCCTGAACTTTTTTCCCCAAGCCAGAATCAACACTCTCCAGAGTTTTCAATATTCCCCGGCGAAGTTCTCCTCAACACAACAAAACAGGAATCCTCAGATGTGATCCAGATATGGCTGACATTCTGATACTTATTCCAGATTCCTTCTAGAGACGGTTCAGATGCGATCTAGATATGGCTGACATTCTGATACTTATTCCAGATTCCTTCACGAGACGGTTCAGATGCAATCCAGATATGGCTGACATTCTGATACTTATTCCAGTTTCCTTCTCGAGACGGTTCAGATGCGATCCATATATGGCTGAAATTCTGATACTTATTCCAGATTCCTTATAGAGACGGTTCAGATGTGATCCAGATATGGCTGTCATTCTGATACTTATTCCAGACTCCTTCTAGAGACAGTTCAGATGCGATCCAGATATGGCTGACATCCTGATACTTATTCCAGATTCCTTCTAGAGATAATTCAACTACAATCCAGATATGGCTGACATTCTGATGCTTATTCCAAATTCCTTCTAGAGACGGTTCAGATGCAATCCAGATATGGCTGACATTCTGATACTTATTCCAGATTACTTCTAGAGACGGTTCAGATGCGATCCATATATGGCTGACATTCTGATACTTATTCTAGATTCCTTCTAGAGACGGTTCAAATGCGATCCAGATATAGCTGACATTCTGATACTTATTCCAGATTCCTTCTAGAGACGGTTCAGATGCGATCCAGATATAGCTAACATTCTGATACTTATTCCAGATTCCTTCTAGAGACGGTTTAGATGTGATCCAGATATGGCTGACATTCTGATACTCATTCCAGATTCCTTCTAGAGGCGGTTCAGATGCGATCCAGATATGGCTGACATTATGATACTTATTCCAGATTCCTTCTAGAGACAGTTCAGATGCGATCCATATATGGCTGACATTCTGATACTTATTCCAGATTCCTTCTAAAGATGGTTCAGATGCGATCTAGATATGGCTAACATTCTGATACTTATTTTGGATTCCTTCTAGAGACAGTTCAGATGTGATCCAGATATGGCTGACATTCTGATACTTATTCCAGATTCCTTCTAGAGATAGTTCAGATGCGATCCAGATATGGCTGACATTCTGATACTTATTCCAGATTCCTTCTAGAGATAGTTCAGATGCGATCCAGATATGGCTGACATTATGATACTTATTCCAGATTCCTTCTAGAGACAGTTCAGATGCGATCCAGATATGGCTGACATTCTGATACTTATTCTAGATTCTCATTTCAAATACAGTCCAGATACGATCTAGATTCGGATTTCATTCTGTCACTCATTCAAATACAGTCCAGATACGATCCAGATTCAGATGTCATTCTGTCACTCATTCAAATACAATCCAGATTCGTATGTCATTATGTCACTCATTCAAATACAGTCCAGATACGATCCAGATTCAGATGTCATTCTGTCACTCATTCAAATACAGTCCAGATATGATCCAGATTCAGATGCCATTCTGTCACTCATTTCAAATACAGTCCAGATACGATCCATATTCGGATGTCATTCTGTCACTCATTTCAAATACAGTCCAGATACGATCCAGATTCGGATGTCATTCTGTCACTCATTTCAAATACATTCTAGATCCGATCTAGATTCGGATGTCATTCTGTCACTCATTCAAAAACAGGCCAAATACAATCCAGATTCGGATGTCACTTTGTCACTCATTTCAAATACAGTCCAGATACGATCTAGATTCAGATGTCATTCTGTCACTCATTCAAAATATAGTCCAGATACGATCCAGATTTGGATGTCATTCTGTCACTCATTCAAATACAGTCCAGATACGATCCAGATTCAAATTTCATTCTGTCACTCATTCAAAATACAGTTCAGATACGATCCAGATTCGGATGCCATTCTGATACTCATTCAAATTCTCTCTCAAATACAGTTCAAAAATCACCCCTGGATGACATCTTTAAGCCCATCTCTAACAACTATCCATTACCTCTCCAAATGGCATCTTTAAGCCCATTCCCTACATAATCAATTAACACATCTTCGAGTGCAAATTTTCTAGGCACTCTAGTGTTCAATCATCTTCCACCTTCAAGTCATGAATGGCAGATTTACCAATCTAACTCTTCAGGTGTAAGAAGATCGAATAGGGGAAGCTGTTGTACCCCAAAATTTGCCCTCTCATTTCTCAAGGAATCACCTTGGATCCTCAAGTTTGCTTTCATCCAGTTCCAAGCCTTGAACTGCAAATTTTCCAAGAAAATCACCCACAAGGGAAAAATGATCATTTTGCACACTAAGAAGTCTAACTTTGACTTTTGGATCAAAATCAAATCTCAAAAATCATATTTCATCAAGACATGTTGGAATATGAAGTTTGTTTCATCAAGAATTTCAAAAGTCAAATTTCTAAATACTTGGAATTTTTCTAAGTGTTTAAGAATTATGACAATTTCAGAACTTCTGACCAGGTCATCACCATAACGCTCAGCAAATTCTAGACACTCTCAAGGCAGAGTTTGGTCAGAACTTTTGGTCAAGTTTTCACAAAAAAAAGCTTCAGTCAGAGGTTGCAAACATGGTTCAGAACGTGATGCTTCAATCAGAATATATGGAAGCAATGTTCTCCGGTTCAGAACATGACGCTTTAATCAGAACATGTGGAAGCAATGTTCTCCTTCAGAACATGCTGGAGCCAGAAGATAAGAGGATCAGAAGATTAGATGCTACGCTGAAGCAGAACTTCTGATCTAGAACTAAGCCATGGTGTAGAATCTCATGTTGCAGGATTTCTGGTTGTGATAAGTCTCATCATCATTTAATGCTCACAACCACTTTCTGAGTCTTTATCCAAAGGATTTTCGCCACGTGTACCTTTACTGTCTTAGGATAGAAAACTTTGGTACTAGGCCCATGCTTTGCTTTTTGCTTTTCCTTAATTCCTGCTGACAACCACCATGCTTGCTTCAAGAAAAAGGCAGCACTTCATCATATGAAGGTTATATTCAAGGCTTTGGTCAGAACATGACCAAATCCCAAAACCTTGTTTATACAACCTGCTGCAGACATATAACCAACAACTAGTTCAGCCTACGCATGCATCCCATAATTGCACCAAACTAGCATACGAAAACAGTGATGAAAAAGCAAGTGATCTAGCAAGTAACTAAGAGCCCATGGAATACCATGGATGAAAAGGGTGCTAATACCTTCCCTTTTCATAATCTACCCCCCGAACTCAAGAAAACATCTCTAAAGGTATTTCTTGTGCTTTTTCACCTTTCCTTTTTGAATAAAAGAAAAGTCGGTGGCGACTCTTGCTAAACCACAACATTTGTGTTGTACCCCAAAATTTGCCCTCCCATATTCTTCAAAATTTGCCAAGTCAAAGCTTCAAAATTCCCCAAGGGTTGCACAGTTCAAGGGCCTCCTAACAGTCAAAAACTAGGGTTTTGGTTCTGACAAAGAAAATGAAGTTTCCAAGGGTCCAATCCAGTCCCACATGCCTACAAACATGGTCAAGCATCCTCATACCAAGTTTCAAGACTTACAGCACAAAATTGCACAGTCAAAAACCCTAATTGCACTACAGTCAACTGTAGGGGCAAAATGGTCATTTGACAGTCAAAAGTTCAAATTTTTGGTCAACATATCATTTTGAAGCCACAAATATCATTTGATCAATTCTTGATCATGATTTTCAAAGCTTGGCTCAAAAAGTCTCAAGATGCAAAAGTTTCCATATTTGGACAGTTGAAAAAGTCAACTGTAACTTGAACAAGGCATAACTTCCACATGGATTATCAGAAAAATTCCATCCAAAGCTCATTGTGAAGATAAAGACATTTCCTACAACTCCTCTTCACACTTCAAGTCCAAGAAATGCTCTCACAAAAAGTTATCAAATTCAACATTATAGGTCATTTTCAAAAGTCAACAAAAAGGGACTTTAAGTCAAAGGCCATAACTTGACATTGGTAAATCAAAATGACATGGTACCAAAGGCATTCGTTAGAGGACTTCAAGACCTTTCCAAAATGTCCAAGAACATGAGCAAAGCTTAAAAATTGAGCAAGTTATGCCTTGTGGAAGTTGGGAAATTTTTGGATATTTTGAAAAGTCAACTTTGCTTCAAATGCCTTAAAAATGCTAATGGGCCACATTTTCTTCCAAGAATCATCATCCAAAGCATGTGCACGACCATTTGGCCCAAAGGGAAGTTTTTCATCATTTTTATTTATTTATTTGGATTTTTAATTGCTAATAATTCATTTAATTAATTAAAATATATGAAAAATACCAAACCTAAGTTTTTAAATCTTTTTATGCATGAAATACACTCAATATTTCGTGCATGATCAGATTTGGAAAGAATCAAGGCAATTGAACATGATTTGTATCAAATTTGCATGAAAAAAAGATTTGAAAAGATTATGCAAAATCACAAAATCAAAAGCATTGATTCCATGGATATTTGGCTTATTTTGTTGACCTAAAACACTCATACATATATATACATGATAACCCTAATGCCAAGAACATGAATGCTGCGCCCCATCTCAAGAACCAAACTTGCAATTTTATCAAAAAAGTCCAAAACTGAAAGTGGCCTTAGAGGACGATTCAGAGGCAAAGAACAATCCCAATAGCTTACAAAAGTGTCAAGGAAGCTTCCTGAATCGTTTCCCACATCCCTCACGCCCAGAATTGGTATACAGAATTCAAGATTTTTCACTTTTTATTCATATTCGTATTTCAATATTCAAGCATTTCCATTGCATTTTTTTTTGTGGATTCATACTAATGGGTTGATTCTAAAGCTAACTGCATACTTTGATTGAGTTTTCGTGCACTATTGAAGAATTCACCATGGAAGATGGTTAGGGTTGCAGAACTTTCAAATTGGGCATTTTTGAATACTGTAAAATTAGAACACCTTAATACCACGGTTGAAATCAGCATGCTTGGACGATCTGAACACATACCTCGCGCCTAATTTATGATGCAGGGATTTCTATTCGCTATTTTTTCACATTGCATATAGTGGGGGTTTAAAACCCCCGCAATCTTGTTTATTTTGTTTCAGGAAAAATGCAACAAGGAAGAAGAAGGTGAGGTGTGAGCAGGGGATTGGCTCATTTGAATTTTTGCGCGAAAATTAACCACTGATCATTATTTTGCATTATATTATTTATTTATTGTATTATGTACAAAGCGCGTGAATGGCATAGTGGTGGAGGAAGCACTTGGTAATCCCTGGGACCTGGGTTCGATTCCCAGGTCCCCCTCTTTGTCTCAATATTTTTTCTTCCAATATAATTCCATGCAGCTTCAATTCCTGGGTGCATCATACATCCACAATCTCAGCTTGCCACGCACATATCAAGATCAATCAAAGGCCTATGATCTGAAGAACATAATGGACATGAGTCAATGCACACACACGCTGGCATGAAAAGTCAAATAAGGCCTCAAAGCATTGGGCCTGAATGCTACAATTTAACCTCCCAATTGGGGACAGAACCCCCCAAGGTTTTGCAATTCTCTTCCTCTTTATTTTATTTGTATTAATTCAATTGTTTCTTTTTCTTAATTCTTCAAATTAATTTATTTTTCATAAAACATAAAAATAATAAAAAAAAATCAGAAATCATGAAAATTAAAATATGTTTTATTTAAATATCATCTTTTTTGTAAATAAATCTCACTAATTAATTAGATTTAAATTTAGGCTTAATTCAAATAATTTCTTAATAAATTAAAAAGAGTAGAATTAGGGCTTCAAACATTTTTCATTCTTTTCCTTTTTTTTCCTCACCATAATTAATTATTTAATATTATTTTTTATAAATCAAATTGCATTAATTAATTAGGTTTAATTTTAGGTAATTTTCATATTTTCTTAATAAATTAAAAAATAGCTAGAATTAGGTTTAAATTTCATTTAATTCTCATTAAAATCATAAATACCAATAAACCCTCAAAAAAATAATTTCTTTTTATTTTATTAATTTGTTAATATGATATAATTTCATTAAAAAGGGTCCAACGCCCTCGCTTCCAATTTTAATTCCAATTTACGCATTTTATTCTTTTCTTATAATTTTTAATGTAATTCTCCCAAAGCCATGTAACTCGGACATTTTATATTTCTCGCACTTTATTTCTTTATTTTCTGTCAAATCGGGTCCTGGATTTTAATTTGGCGATGTGGACCCGCGCCTTTGTAATAGTTTAGGAACTTTAATTTCCGCACTTTTTTAACTGTTAATAATGGCATGCAAGAATGAATGACTAAAATAAAAACAAACACGTAGATCACCCATAACATGACAAAAGACAAAAATAAATGCACATGACACACAAATCACACACCACCCCTAGGGTACGCCTCACTGTTGCCTTGCCTTGAAAGGTGATCGTCGAGTAGAGGATGTCTTAGTAAGTCCTCATGATCCGGGAACCTGGCATGAGGGTAGCTTCTAAGGTGTCTTCCCATTGCTCTGGTGATCACCCTGTCCCGAACCTCAAATTGACCCGAACACCTCCAACGGTGGTGCTACCTACCTCTCAATGGTGGGATGGCACTACTTTAAAGGACATTTACACAGACGAATTCCTTAGGGTAGGTAGACGACTCTAGATACTTGCTCTAATTTCAAAACAAATCAAAAATACTTTTCACACCGACACCTTTTCAAAAAGCTTTCGAAAGCAATTTTTCAAACACTCTTGAGGACCGATACAAGAGTCGAACTGGAATTTTCAAAGAAACTTTTTAAAACCCACAATTGAAAAGCAAACAAACCTTTTGAAAACACAAGTGAGCAAGTATCTAAGAGCCCATGGATAACCATGGATAGAAAGGGTGCTAACACCTTCCCTTTCTATAACCTACCTCCTGAACCGAGAACGATCTCTATAAGGAATTTTTCTGTGCTTTTGTCCTTTCCATTTGGAGAAAATAAAAGACGGTGGCGACTCTTGCTTCCGCGACATTTCGCGAACCAGCGTTAAACAGTCAGTTCCAGATCCACCGATCACAGAACTGGCGACTCTGCTGGGGATACTTAAAGTGAGGTGTACCTTAGGACTAAGATCATTTGTGTTTTCAATTGTCTGAATTGTTTGCTTTATTATTGTGGGACTGTCTCGGGAGTTCTATAGATCCTAACCCGGATCTGGGGATACCTTCTTAGAAAGTAGCAACAAGACTATGAGGGAACTGTGCGGGGTATACCGACATGGTTGAAGCAGTCTGCTACGTTGATGTGGCACTTTGGTGTGTACCGGTAACCCTTGAGTTCAGTCAAGGAGAGTACGAGGCCGCCGCGTGGTGTCGTGAAGCATCAACAGACTTTAGGAACCTTAATTGAACTATCTTGGCCTCTTTAGGGTAGTGAGATAACTGACTTTGGTGCAGTCCGAGGTTGGTTGATACTCGATACTACACTCAATTGAGGGTTGCTTTCTTGGAATATTTCGGTCGCCAGCTCAGTGGCTAAATCGAAACGATGAACAATGAAAGCAATCCCGTGATATTGGGACCCTTAGAACCCGGTTACTTCTAATAGGACAGGTTGAGCCCACCAACTTCAAGAGGGTAATACCCAGACCCCATGCTGGCCTAAACTCTAAGGGCTTTCTCTTGTGTGACTTGTGTGCCTTCGTACTTGACTACTTGCATGCTTTATCTGACACATGAACTACTTGCAGGTTTTGTTTTAGTCCTTAATTGGGACCCATGACAGGGCTTACTAGGTTTCTTGCAGGTTTTGTTTATAGTCCTTAATTGGGACCCATGACAGGGCTTACTAAGTTTCTTGCAGGTTTTGTTTATAGTCCTTAATTAGGACTCATAACAGAGTGTATTGAGTTTCTTGCAGGTTTTGTTTATAGTCCTTAATTAGGGCTCATAACAGAGTGTACTGAGTTTCTTGCAGACTAGTTTCTTGCAGGTTTTGTTTATAGTCCTTGATGGGGACTCATAACAGGGTTTACTCACATTACCCCATGCATACCATAACATCATACCATTGCATACATCCTAACCCATTCAAGGATCTCAAGGGCTTGTGATGCAGGTCATGATGAACCAACTATCTAAGCAAGGGGCAAAGGGGATTTATTTTCCTCTAGCCAAGGTTGTCAGGGGCTATGACCCACTAGATATGGTGAGCCTTGACCCTTTGAAGAAGGACTCTCAATAACATGCAGTTCCTTCAATCAAGCTATCGGATTCAAACTCCGACAAATTTTTCTTGTTTACCCCGCGAGATCTTTGAAAACATTGCATGCATATCATACATATCATTGCATTACAGGTATCCCTTTTGCAGGTCACTTACCATCTACGCTGTTTATTTCAGCAATGGCTTCCCAACAAGATAACCAGGACCTTCTTGCTCAAGAGACTCAGTTCGGGGAAATCCTCCTGAATCTATCCAAGGGGCAGGAGGAGCTAAGGACACTTCTCATGGAGACTTTGGTCAGGAACAACGCTGAGGACGAACGGCTGAAACATCTGCAAGCTGAAATGGATGCAATGAGAGCCCAGATGCTGGGGCAGGTGACTATCATCCAAGACTTAGCTCAAAGACAATATGAGCTCGGGGTTCTCGTCAACCAACTGCTTCGGGGTAACCAACTGGGGCAAGCATCTAAGGTTGAAGGGCCAGTCGTCATTCAACCATCTTTGAGACAAGGAGGTAAGGGGAGAGCTCCTCAATTGGCTTCAGCGTCACAAATTCAGCAGCAACTTCACCAGCTTCAGCCAGACAAGCCCAGGAGGCAATTCACCCAGCTCAACATGTCGCTGTTTCAAGCTTTACAACGCCTTCTGAGGTTGAATCCGATCACATTAAGGGCTCATCCCCGGAACCCCAACACAACATCTCCTGTCTATGATCCCAATAAAAGGTGTGCCTACCACTCTGCCAGTCCAGGACATGATACAAATGAGTGTTGGGCTCTGAAGAACAAGATCCAGGACCTGATTGATGAAGGAGCATTGGAGTTCACACAAGATGGTCAGGCTGAGTTTTTCTACCATCCCTCCAAGGCTCACCATTTGAAGTGACAAGCCCTGAAGATGAAAAGACTCTTTGTTCATTAGGATTTTCAAGTTGTTAATTTTCTTTTGTTCAAACATTTACTCATGTTAAACGTTGTTATTTCATTAATGCATCGCATATGTCTGTTTTGAAGCAATATATTCGTATTCACTATATGCAAATTATTTTCATATTTTTTCTGATGATCAACGCTCGATTAATAATTCTAAGCCTCTTGAGGGAGGATGACGAAAACGATACCACGATCTTTACAGTATGCTTTTGAACAGACCCCGCTGATGAGGTACAGGCATTGTTTCAATTCCTAAACACTGGAGTTATAAGGAAGATAATCCCTCGTCAACCCCTCTGAGCCAAAGAAGTAGGAGTTTTTTCGAAATTTAAAACCCTTAATCATAACCTGGGGCAGGGTAGGTCTCTCAGTTGATCCAAGTGCATAACAAAGGGCACCAAATAGGTCCTTATAAAACAAAGGAAGACAGTGATGGTTCCGAATAATCAATAAAGAAAGGCAGTCATTATCTTTCAAAATAAGAACCCATTAAGTCAAAACCTATGAAGGAGACTTACAAAACTGGGGCATCCCGGTGACTGTAATCACAAAAGAAACAGTTCAGGCAAAATTTAGGGATAGCAAAATCAAAAAGAAAGAGGTCATACAAACCCTCAACAATAACCAAAAGGAATGACTGCCTATTCAGAATAAATCATCAATATCCGAACCATCACTAGTATATGAAAGCAAGGACTCAAACAAGGTCTAACGCGCGATCAACTGAGCTTAGGTTGGAAGAACATCACAAAGAACGGGTGGGTACGAATAATTTGAGCCTTTATCCTTTGTTTCTTAAACCATGAACCAGGCCACGTTATAACCCCTAAAAAGTCCTAGCTGAAGCATGGGTTAGTTCGAAAGCATACTGTGAAGAAAGGTATCCTGACTCCTTAAGGCTTACTATAAAGAAGGAGTTGACATCACGTTTTACAAACATTCATTTGTTTTATGAAAAAAAGAGTGCATTTTCAAAATCTTCAAGACAGACATAGGCTTTGCATTTTTAACATAACTTTGTTTGCATATGACTTTTTGTTTGAACAGCATAGAAATTCGCACGACGAATGCCTAATGAACAGAAGTACTTTCAATCAAGGGGCATGGCATGAGCAGGGTCCATCATCTGGGGCAATCCAATCAAGATTCAGAGAATCTCTCAAAAGCCAAATAGCCTGGGGCAAATCTCCGCCTGAGTCACTTGGGGCATTCCAACAACGAATCTTGCCTGATCAAACACCTTCTGGGGGCATGACAAAACACTGCTAACAGGGGCAACTCCCTACATCCTGAGAGCGTGGACATAGTCGAAGAAAAAATACTACGCGTAATCAAAGACCCGCTAGGTTGACATACCTAGGAAAAAATAAGGGCTTCCCGACGAACCAAAAGGGTTCGGGCAAAATGAAGGGATGAAATGAAAAAAATCTGTACACCCGGCAAGTCGAAAACCTGAAAAGGCGGCTTGGGCAAAAATGGGTATCCCGGTGGACTGAAAACCCGAAAGGGCGGTCTAGGCAAAAGTTAGGGATCAGAGCGTACGACTATGTCCTGTCATCTCGTCACTTGCCTACCAGAAGAAGATTGGTCAAATCGAAAGTCATCAAGCACCTCCACAGGTATCTTCCTCTCCCACATCAGAAACAGGGGCAATAAAGAGTTGTCTAAGCAATCTGATTGTTCGGTCCTCCAAGGTATCAAGGTAGGTTCCGTTGAAGAACATAACCAATACAGTTCAATACTTCCCCAGGAGAGTCCAATCCAGTTTCCCCAAGAAAGTTGGAATCCATCTCCCCAAGCAGTAAGCTTATCCCCAGTAGATTCTGGAAGCTTACCCTCGCAGAGCACGAACACGCGTCTCCCGGTTTTATTCAAAGAGTTATTTCCTTATCAGGATATAACTGGGTTATCCTCAGCCAAAAGCCACGGAGAGATCGTCCTCGGCGAAGGCTTCTTATCCCCAGCGAAGTTTATCAACACTTCCAATACAACAATGGTATCCCCAGTGAAGTTACCATCAACATTTCAGCAAAGTACCCCTCTTCCCACAGAGTATTGTTCCCCAGCAAGATCACTAGAGTACTTTTCTCCCCGCAGAGTAATCCATTCGCCAAGTTTATTCCCCAATGGAGTTATCTTATCCTACTGGTATTCTTGCAACTATCATCCCCAGCGGAAGCAAAATCTATTCTTCAACACCAGCCCAGGAGTTAACTTCCTGGCACCCGTCAAGGATTTATTTTCTTAGACAAAAATACATTCATGAACAATACATCTTCATACATTATAGCATGCATATGCATCATACTACACGAATCTCATCAATTTTGAGGACATCCTGAAATCATGCAGTTCATGCATCATGATCTTGCATACAACTGATGCTTTACCTTTTCAGGAAAGGTCAATACAAAGATGATTACTATCAACTATCACGATTCTTTCTAGATATAGTTCAGATGTGAACCATATATGGCAACGTTCTGATACTTCTTCCAGATTTCCTTCTAGATATAGTTCAGATGTGAACCAGATATGGCAACGTTCTGATACTTCTTCCAGATTTCCTTCTAGATATAGTTCAGATGTGAACCGGATATGGCAACATTCTGATACTTCTTCCAGATTTCCTTCTAGATATAGTTCATATGTGAACCAGATATGGCAACGTTCTGATACTTCTTCCAGATTTTCTTCTAGATATAGTTCAGATATGAACCGGATATGGCAACGTTCTGATACTTCTTCCAGATTTCCTTCTAGATATAGTTCAGATGTGAACTAGATATGGCAACATTCTGATACTTCTTCCAGATTTCCTTCTAGATATAGTTCAGATGTGAACCAGATATGGCGACGTTCTGATACTTCTTCCAGATTTCCTTCTAGATATAGTTCAGATGTGAACCAGATATGGCAACGTTCTGATACTTCTTCCAGATTTCCTTCTAGATATAGTTCAGATGTGAACCGGATATGGCAACATTCTGATACTTCTTCCAGATTTCCTTCTAGATATAGTTCAGATGTGAACCGGATATGGCAACGTTCTGATACTTCTTCCAGATTTCCTTCTAGATATAGTTCAGATGTGAACCAGATATGGCGACGTTCTGATACTTCTTCCAGATTTCCTTCCAGATATGGTTCGGATGTGACCCAGGCATGGCGACATTCTGACACTTATTCCAGACCCCCCCTCAGATAACTTAGAGATGCTCCGGACACGGGAGCTGTTCTATTGTTTATTCAGAGATCACCTTTCTAGAGATGGTTCAGATGTGACCCGGATATGGCTACCTTCTGATACTTGTCCCAGATTCATTCAGATATAGTTTGGAAATGCTCCAGATATGGATGTTGTTCTTCGGCTTATTCAAGTTTCTTCTCAAAGAGGGCTCAGATATACTCCAGAACCGGATGCTAGTCTATCACTTATTCACAATTTCTTCTCAAACAACTTAGAGATGCTCCAGACCCGGAGACTATTCTATTGTTTAGTCCAGATTCATTCGAAAGACTATTCCAGACTCGATTCCTGCATCCAGTCAAAAGCCTTCTCTAGTCCAGCTAAATCGACCCCTAACAGATTTTCCTGATAAAGACTCAGTAGAAGATATCCAAGATTCTCTCAATGATTACTGTTGAGGTTGAAGTCGTCCAAGATTCTCTCAATGATTACTGCGAAGGTAGTAATCGCCCAAGATTCTCTCAGCGTTACTGTTGAGGTTGAAGTCGCCCAAGATTCTCTCAGCGTTACTGTTGAGGTTGAAGTCGCCTATGGTTCTCTCCCCGTTACTGTGGAGGTAGTAATCGTCCCCAGATTCTCTCAGTGTTCCTGTTGAGGTAGTAACTATCCCTGGTTCATTCATCATCTTTTGAAGATCCAGATCCAGCTCCTGTAACCAGTCAGGACACATCTACACAAAGAATTTGAAGACCAGCTCCTATAACAGGTCAGGTAATCATTTTCTTTTGCAGGTACGCAAGTTCTCGCTAAGGAATCTATTACGCGATCGACATCCAGATGGCATCTATAAGCCCATCCACCTTCCATCACTTCTTGGCATGGCATCTATAAGCCCATCATCCTATCCATCAATCTCCAAATGGCATCTGTAAGCCCATTCCCCACCATCACACTACTATGTGAGCGCAAATTTCTGGGCACTCTAGTGTTCAATCATCTTCCACCTTCGGATTACGAAAGGCACATCAGCCAATCTGCATCCTCAGGTCTAAGAAGATTGAACAGGGGCAACTGTTGTACCCCAAAATTTTCCCTCCCATATTCTTCAAAATTTGCCAAGTCAAAGCTTCAAAATTCCCCAAGGGTTGCACAGTTCAAGGGCCTCCTAACAGTCAAAAACTAGGGTTTTGGTTCTGACAAAGAAAATGAAGTTTCCAAGGGTCCAATCAAGTCCCACATGCCTACAAACATGTTCAAGCATCCTCATACCAAGTTTCAAGACTTACAGCACAAAATTGCACAGTCAAAAACCCTAATTGCACTACAGTCAACTGTAGGGGCAAAATGGTCATTTGACAGTCAAAAGTTCAAATTTTTGGTCAACATCTCATTTTGAAGCCACAAACATCATTTGATCAATTCTTGATCATGATTTTCAAAGCTTGGCTCAAAAAGTCTCAAGATGCAAAAGTTTTCATATTTGGACAGTTGAAAAAGTCAACTGTAACTTGACCAAGGCATAACTTCCACATGGATTATCAGAAAAATTCCATCCAAAGCTCATTGTGAAGAGAAACACATTTCCTACAACTCCTCTTCACACTTCAAGTCCAAGAAATGCTCTCACAAAAAGTTATCAATTTCAACATTATAGGTCATTTTCAAAAGTCAACAAAAAGGGACTTTAAGTCAAAGGCCATAACTTGACATTGGTAAATCAAAATGACATGGTGCCAAAGGAATTGGTTAGAGGACTTCAAGACCTTTCCAAAATGTCCAAGAACATGAGCAAAGCTTAAAAATTGAGCAAGTTATGCCTTGTGGAAGTTGGGAAATTTTTGGATATTTTGAAAAGTCAACTTTGCTTCAAATGCCTTAAAAATGCTAATGGGCCACATTTTCTTCCAAGAATCATCATCCAAAGCATGTGCACGACCATTTGGCCCAAAGGGAAGTTTTTCATCATTTTTATTTATTTATTTGGATTTTTAATTGCTAATAATTCATTTAATTAATTAAAATATATGAAAAATACCAAACCTAAGTTTTTAAATCTTTTTATGCATGAAATACACTCAATATTTCGTGCATGATCATATTTGGAAAGAATCAAGGCAATTGAACATGATTTGTATCAAATTTGCATGAAAAAAAGATTTGAAAAGATTATGCAAAATCACAAAATCAAAAGCATTGATTCCATGGATATTTGGCTTATTTTGTTGACCTAAAACACTCATACATATATATACATAATAACCATAATGCCAAGAACATGAATGCTGCGCCCCATCTCAAGAACCAAACTTGCAATTTTATCAAAAAAGTCCAAAACTGAAAGTGGCCTTAGAGGACGATTTAGAGGCAAAGAACAATCCCAATAGCTTACAAAAGTGTCAAGGAAGCTTCCTGAATCGTTTCCCACATCCCTCACGCCCAGAATTGGTATACAGAATTCAAGATTTTTCACTTTTTATTCATATTCGTATTTCAATATTCAAGCATTTCCATTGCATTTTTTTGTGGATTCATACTAATGGGTTGATTCTAAAGCTAACTGCATACTTTGATTGAGTTTTCGTGCACTATTGAAGAATTCACCATGGAAGATGGTTAGGGTTGCAGAACTTTCAAATTGGGCGTTTTTGAATACTGTAAAATTAGAACACCTTAATACCACGGTTGAAATCAGCATGCTTGGACGATCTGAACACATACCTCGCGCCTAATTTATGATGCAGGGATTTCTAATCGCTATTTTTTCACATTGCATATAGTGGGGTTTTAAAACCCCCGCAATCTTGTTTATTTTGTTTCAGGAAAAACGCAACAAGGAAGAAGAAGGTGAGGTGTGAGCAGGGGATTGGCTCATTTGAATTTTTGCGCGAAAATTAACCACTGATCATTATTTTGCATTATATTATTTATTTATTGTATTATGTACAAAGCGCGTGAATGGCATAGTGGTGGAGGAAGCACTTGGTAATCCCTGGGACCTGGGTTCGATTCCCAGGTCCCCCTCTTTGTCTCAATATTTTTTCTTCCAATATAATTCCATGCAGCTTCAATTCCTGGGTGCATCATACATCCACAATCTCAGCTTGCCACGCACATATCAAGATCAATCAAAGGCCTATGATCTGAAGAACATAATGGACATGAGTCAATGCACACACACACACTGGCATGAAAAGTCAAATAAGGCCTCAAAGCATTGGGCCTGAATGCTACAATTTAACATCCCAATTGGGGACAGAACCCCCCAAGGTTTTGCAATTCTCTTCCTCTTTATTTTATTTGTATTAATTCAATTGTTTCTTTTTCTTAATTCTTCAAATTAATTTATTTTTCATAAAACATAAAAATAATAAAAAAAACCAGAAATCATGAAAATTAAAATATGTTTTATTTAAATATTATCTTTTTTGTAAATAAATCTCACTAATTAATTAGATTTAAATTTAGGCTTAATTCAAATAATTTCTTAATAAATTAAAAAGAGTAGAATTAGGGCTTCAAACATTTTTCATTCTTTTCCTTTTTTTTCCTCACCATAATTAATTATTTAATATTATTTTTTATAAATCAAATTGCATTAATTAATTAGGTTTAATTTTAGGTAATTTTCATATTTTCTTAATAAATTAAAAAATAGCTAGAATTAGGTTTAAATTTCATTTAATTATCATTAAAATCATAAATACCAATAAACCCTCAAAAAAATAATTTCTTTTTATTTTATTAATTTGTTAATATAATATAATTTCATTAAAAAGGGTCCAATGCCCTCGCTTCCAATTTTAATTCCAATTTACGCATTTTATTCTTTTCTTATAATTTTTAATGTAATTCTCCCAAAGCCATGTAACTCGGACATTTTATATTTCTCGCACTTTATTTCTTTATTTTCTGTCAAATCGGGTCCTGGATTTTAATTTGGCGATGTGGACCCGCGCCTTTGTAATAGTTTAGGAACTTTAATTTCCGCACTTTTTTAACTGTTAATAATGGCATGCAAGAATTAATGACTAAAATAAAAACAAACGCGTAGATCACCCATAACATGACAAAAGACAAAAATAAATGAACATGACACACAAATCACACACCACCCTAGGGTACGCCTCACTGTTGCCTTGCCTTGAAAGGTGATCGTCGAGTAGAGGATGTCTTAGTAAGTCCTCATGATCCGGGAACCTGGCATGAGAGTAGTTTCTAAGGTGTCTTCCCATTGCTCTGGTGATCACCCTGTCCCGAACCTCGAATTGACCCGAACACCTCCAACGGTGGTGCTACCTACCTCTCAATGGTGGGATGGCACTACTTTAAAGGATATTTACATAGACGAATTTCTTAGGGTAGGTAGACGACTCTAGATACTTGCTCTAATTTCAAAACAAATCAAAAATACTTTTCACACCGACACCTTTTCAAAAAGCTTTCGAAAGCAATTTTTCAAACACTCTTGAGGACCGATACAAGAGTCGAACTGGAATTTTCAAAGAAACTTTTTAAAACCCACAATTAAAAAGCAAACAAACCTTTTGAAAACACAAGTGAGCAAGTATCTAAGAGCCCATGGATAACCATGGATAGAAAGGGTGCTAACACCTTCCCTTTCTATAACCTACCTCCCGAACCGAGAGCGATCTCTATAAGGAATTTTTCTGTGCTTTTGTCCTTTCCATTTGGAGAAAATAAAAGACGGTGGTGACTCTTGCTTCCGCGACATTTCGCGAACCAGCGTTAAACATTCAGTTCCAGATCCACCAATCACAATTTGCAAACACAAACGCAAAACCTCAAGTGAGTTCTCCCACCGTATCATAATTACAAAGTTTGAAAAATGGTAATATATAATGTAAAAGATACATTGAGATACAATGACCACTATCCCCTCTAACAACTTTTGAAATCCTGAGCAGCAGCTTCTGTTGAAGTATGGTGAGGATCCGAGAAGATTGTTGCTTCAATGATCAAGTCTTGTCTGACGTAGTTACTTGCCAAGAAAGTCCCTAACTTTTTCCTAAGCTGCCCTTGCGGGTTTTCAACTTAGCGGGAAATTTATTCTATTTAGGTCAATAATTTTTGCCTAGACCTCCCTTTTGGGTTTTCGGCCTACCGAAACGCTCTTTTTTGCCTAAGTCGCCCTTTCGGGATTCAACTTAGCGAGTTGTACTTTTATTTATTTAGGCAAAGTATTTCTTGACTGCGTCAACATTCATGGGACGTGGGAACTCCTCGCCATCCATAGTTTCAAGAATTAATGCACCTCCAGAGAAGGCTTTCTTGATAACATACGGGCCTTCAAAATTAGGAGTCCACTTACCCTTAGAATCAGCATTGAAAGACATGATCTTCCTGAGCACGAGGTCGCCTTCTCTGAATTCACGAGGTTTGACCTTTTTATCAAAAGCTTTCTTCATTATTTTCTGATATAACTGTCCATGACATAAAGTTGTCATCCTCTTCTCCTCAATCAAATTCAATTGGTCAAACCTATTCTGGACCCATTCAGCCTCTGTCAATTTGGTTTCCATTATCACACGTAAAGAGGGAATCTCAACCTTGACAGGGAGTACAACTTCCATTCCATACACCAGGGTGAACGGGGTTGCTCCTGTTGAAGTGCGAACAAATGTTCGATATCCATGTAGAGCAAAAGGGAGCATTTCATGCCAATCCTTATAAGTAACAACCATTTTCTAGATAATTCTCTTGATATTCTTATTAGCAGCTTCGACAGCCCCATTCATCTTTGGCCTGTATGGAGATGAATTATGATGGATAATCTTTAATTCTTCGCACAGTTCTGTCATCATCTTATTGTTCAAATTCAAGCCATTATAAGTGATGATTCTGCTCGGCACACCATACTGACATATAAGGTTATTCTTAATGAAGCGCACAACCACCTGCTTAGTAACATTGGTATATGAAGCAACATCCACCCACTTGGTGAAGTAATCAATTGCTACCAAGATAAAACGGTGTTCATTCGAAGCTTTGGGTTCTATCATCCCAATCATGTCAATACCCCCACATAGAGAAAGGCCACGGGGAGGAAATCACATTGAGAAGTGTCAGAGGCACATGGACCTCGTCTGCATAAATATGGCATTTATGGCACTTCTTTGAAAATTTATAACAGTCGGACTCCATTATCAGCCAATAGTAACCTGCCCTTAGCATCTTTTTAGCCATCGAATGTCCATTGGCATGAGTGCCAAATGAACCTTCATGAATCTCATGCATCAACATGTCTACTTCGTGTCTATCCATGCATCTGAGCAAGACCATGTCATAATTTCTCTTGTACAACACATTTTCACTGCGGAAGAAACTGCCTGCCAATCTTCTCAATGTCTTTCTATCTTTCTTCGACGCACTAATTGGGTATTCCTGAGTCTGAAGAAAATGCTTGATATCATAATACCAAGGTTTTTCATATGCTACCTCCTCTGTTGTAAACACATGAGCGGGCCTATCCATTCGTCGAACCGTAATTCGGGGTATACCATTCCAAGTACTCACTTGGTACATCGAAGCTAGAGTATCCAGAGCATCCGCCATTTGATTTTCATCTCTAGGAATGTGATGGAGTTCAACTTTATTGAAGAAGGGTAATAATCTTCTAGCATAATCTTTGTAAGGGATCAAGTCGGGATGACGAGTATCCCATTCTCCTTTAATCTGATTTATTACCAAAGCTGAATCACCATACACATCTAGAATTTTAATTCTGAGATCAATAGCTTCTTCGAGACCCATGATGCAAGCCTCGTATTTGGCCATATTATTAGTACAGTCAAATGTTAACCTTGCAGTAAAAGGAATGTGTGATCCATGAGGAGTGACAATCACACACCAATTATTTTACCATAAGCATTCACAGCTCCATCAAATATCATACTCCAATGAGATTCAAGGTAAGGACCTTCCTCGGGTAATGGTTCATCACAATCTTTCACTTTCAGGAACATCACATCCTCATCGTGGAATTCATATTCTACAGACTGGTGATCCTCCACTGGTTGGTGAGCAAGATAATATGCCAACACACTGCTTTTAATAGCTTTTTGAGTGTGGTATTAGATATCATATTCAGATAACAACATATGCCAGCGGGTAATTATCCCAGTAAGAGCAGGCTTTTCAAAAATGTACTTGATTGGATCCATTTTGGAGATCAACCAAGTAGTGTGATTAAACATATACTACCGCAAACACTTTGCCGCCCAGGCTAAAGCACAATATGTTTTTTTCAGCATGGAATACCGCGACTCACAATCAGTGAATTTTTTACTGAGATAATAAACAGTGAACTCCTTCTTCCCTGTTTCATCATATTGCCCCAGAATACATCCCATGGATTTATCTAACACTGTTAGATACATAATAAACGGTCTTCCTTCTACGGGAGGGAGCAAGATAGGAGGTTCAAACAAATACTCTTTAATACTCTCAAATGCCCTTTGGTAGTCATCTTTCCACACACAACCTTGATCTTTCTTTAACAACTTAAAGATCGGTTCACATGTTGCAATCATGTGGGAGATGAATCTGGAAATATAATTCAAACGCCTGAGGAAACCACTGACTTGCTTTTCAGTTCTTGGTGTTGGCATCTCTTGAATCGCCTTGACTTTATCAGGGTCAACTTCAATTCCTTTCTGGCTAACAATGAAACCCAACAATTTCCATGATCGGACACTAAAGGTACACTTATTTGGATTCAAGCGGAGACGATACTTCCTCAAATGCTGAAACAACTTCAACAAATCTTCTACATGCCCTTCTTCAGTCTGGGATTTGGAAATCATATCATCAACATATACTTCGATTTCCTTGTGCATCAGATCATGGAATAGGGTTGTCATAGCCCTCTGGTACGTTGCACCAGCGTTCTTCAACCCGAAGGGCATCACTTTGTAATAGAATGTTTCTCGGGGTGTGATAAACGTTGTTTTTTCCATGTCCTCTAGAGCCATTCTTATTTGATTATACCCGAAAAATCCGTCCATGAACGAGAATACCTTAAATTTTGTTGTGCTATCCACTAACATATCATTGTGTGGCAATGGAAAATCATCTTTTAGACTAGCTTTATTTAGACCTCTGTAATCTACGCACATGCGGACCTTTCTGTCTTTTTTCGGTACTGGGACAATATTGGAAATCCATTGAGGATACACTGACGTCACAAGAAAACCAGCATTAATCTTCTTTAGAACCTCCTCTTTGATTTTTACTGCCATATCTAGGTGTGTTCTTCTCAACTTTTGTTTAATTGGCGGACACTCTGGCTTCAACGGTAAACGGTGCTCTATAATATTTGTATCTAGACCAGGCATATCTTGATAAGACCAAGCAAAAATATTCACATACTCTTTCAACAGCTCAATCAACCTGCTCTTCACATCAGGATGCAACAATGCTCCAATCTTGACTTCCTTCGGATCTTCTTCTAAACCCAAATTGATCACTTCCAATGGCTCTTTATATTGCTTAATGGTATTTTCCTCGTGCTCAAGCAACCGTGAGACCTCTTCTGGAATCTCATCATAATCTTCTTCTTCAGCCCCATACACATGACATTCAAAGTTGGGAGAGGGTGCAGGGTCATTATATTCAACGGGTTTTTTAATTAATCTGCACATATGATTTATGATTGCATTTAGAAACTGACACATATAACAAGTGATCATGCAGATTGAATTTCAGTTATTATTTATTTTGAAATGTTTTTTTTATTACCATTTTCCAAGAATAGTAGAAAATAAAAAACACAATATGGGAAGCAAAGGCAACTTTTATTATTGATTTTAAAAGTCGCAGCAAACAGATAAGCCATATAACATTAATACTTCCACCTTGGGCAGAGTGAAAGATTTTTCAAAAAGATTAACAAATCAAATTACTTTGAAACATGTATGAAAGAGGGAACATCAATGGTGATCTAGTTCTGAACCCTAGCTCTGTGTGTCACATAATTCGGCATTTCCTGCTCTGCTTTATATTCCACAATGGCGTTAATCCTAGAAACAGTCGGATGAAGATAGCCCCCACTACAGAAAATGTCTTGGTACCTTCCTGCAGCAGACTTCGGCTTCACGCCCTTACCTTTGTCATTCTTTTAAGAGAACCCCAAGCCAGTTATGTTCTTGTTCACAGGTGGATCCACAATTCGTCCCCAAACTTCATTATGACCATTACGCACAACCTGCTGCGCGTCCTTAAGCGAAACTATGGAGTTCTCATTTCCTCTTATGTTGTCAATGGATAAGGCTTGGAACTGGGTTCCAACGGCAGCTTCATCCTCCTCTACAATGCTGAAAGAGGACAAATGAGATATCAATAATGCTTGTTCCCCATTTATGATCACTACTTTCCCTTTACGTAGAAACTTCAGCTTCTGGTGTAAAGTTGAAGTGACAGCCCCTGCCTCATGTATCCACGGCCTTCCTAGAAAACAACTATAAGCGGGAACAATGTCCATGACCTGGAAAGTTATCTAAAACAAATGTGGTCCTATATGAATAGCAAGTCCACTTCACCAATAACAGATTTCCTTGACCCATCAAACACTTTCACAATGATGCCACTCGGGCGCATAGGAATTCCTTGATATTTAAACTTCATAAGCGTACTCCTCGATATGACATTCAACGTGAATCCATTATCAATCAACACATTAGATAGTGAATCATTCTTGCAGTTCATAGAGATGTGGAGGGCCAAGTTGTGATTCCTTCCTTCACCAGGTAATTCATCATTGCAGAAACTCAAGTTATTACATGAAGTAATGTTTCCTATTACGCTACTGAATTGGTCTATTGGCATATCACTCTCCACAAAAGCTTGGTCCAGCACCCTCATCAAGGATTCTCTATGAGCAGAGGAGTTCATCAATAAAGCTAAGATAAATATTTTTGAAGGAGTCTGTAGTAGTTGATCTACAATTCTATGGCCGTTCATCTTAATTATCTTCAAAACATCATCCACTTCTTTCTCTAATGTAGCTCCACTAGTCTCACCCATAGCCTTCTTAGGTTCATCATTCTCAGCAATTTTCTTTCTAGCACCAACATCTCTTCGAACAACTGGTGTAAACACACGACCGCTGCGGGTCACCCTGCTATTTTCAGCTATATTTCCAACATCAGGCATTGGCTAGATGGGAACTTCCACTCCATCCTCTAAGATTGTAGTGTTGTATTTGTAAGGCATAGCCTTATCTGACTTGTAGGGGATAGGACCCGACAAACTAATCACCAATGGGGTAACAACTGGCTTGCTATGGTACTCAACTTCAAAATGGGCGGATGCACCAAAACAAGGCACAATGACGTTTACCCCTTCTTTAACACAATCAGTCATTACTAAGTCATTTCTGGAAAACAAATCTTCGTCTGAAGAGAAATACTCATTTGTGGAGGCATACTCTTCATCTGACTCTTCTTCAGTCAAACAAACCTCAACCATATCAACTTCATGGTAATCATCCCTCTGACTTGTGACCTTGATAGTTCCATTGTCTAACAACAACTGAACACCCTTCCTCACGATTGAACATCCTCGGGGGTCTCGACAGCAAACTTGGCAAGACCCATATTGGTGTCCCACCTGACCAACCGTATGGCAGAAGGTAGCATGCAACTGCACGAGGTCCTTATTCATATACTCTACATCAAAAATTTTGAATTCTCCAGGACATCCAGAAACCATATTCACTTCCTCTTCATACTCTACCCTAGGCCTGATTATATGGATTAGGCCCTCATCCACCATCTCCTGTAAATCAGCCTTTATCTTATCGCAACCATGTATATCTATACTACAAATAGCACAACCGGCACGGTCATGCGTATAGTAGCTAAATTCATAGAGGTCTGCATGTATTTTCACCAAATCTCCTGGAAGTCGCCTGGACAACCGGCTACCATATTCACGGCATTTACTCCCCCATGCTTGGGTAGAGGATTATCTTTCACACTAGGACTCACATCCTTGAAAGATAGAATACCAGACTTCACCAATTTCTGTACCTCAGTCTTCAAAGGATAACAATTCTCAACATTATGCCCTGGTGCTCCCTGATGAAAAGCACATGTTTGGTCTTCCTTGTAATACCAAGGCAATGGTGATGGTACGACGGGAGATGGTCGGGTCTGAACCAACTTCTTCTGAATCAATGCCGGTAGTAACTCTGTATAGCTCATGGGAATAGGGTCATAACTCTCCCTTCTTTGATTATACCCTTGATTCCCCTGTTGGGACGGTCTCTGATAAGCAACGGTAGTTGGAGCGGCATTTGTAACGGGAGTAACTGAGGCGACTTGCTGATGACGCTGATAATTCCTTCTAGGAGTATTTACCCTCCTCTCTTGTATAACAGCATTTTCATCTCCTTCTTTCTTCTTGGTAAACCCATAAGATGGCTTCGTCGCACCTTCAGATCCTTCATTCTTTGTTAAACGTCCTTCTCTTACAGCCTCTTCTAAGCGGATACCCATTCCTACCCTTTCAGTAAAGTCACTTGGCACACTTGCTACCATCCTCTCGTAGTAGAAATCACCCAGTGTCTTCAAGAAAATCTTGGTCATCTCCTTCTCTTCCATGGGAGGAATCACCTGGGAGGCTACCTCACTCCATCTCTGCGCATATTCTTTGAATGATTCCCTGTCTTTCTGAACCATGGCCCTGAGTTGATCATGGTCAGGCTCCATGTCCACGTTGTACTTATATTGTTTGATGAATGCTTCTCCCAAATCATTAAAAGTATGGATATTGGTGTTGTCCAAACTAATATACCACTTTAGCGCAGCACCAGTCAAACTATCCTGAAAAAAGTGAATCAGCAGACGCTGATCATCAGTATGGATAAACATTCTACTTACGTACATCACCAGATAAGCACAAGGGCAAGTGTTGCCCTTATACTTCTCAAACTCCGGGACTTTAAACTTAGCAGGTATCTTAACATTCGGGACCAAGCATAACTCATTCACATTCTGCCCAAATAGCTCTTTTCCCCTGAAGGCCTTCATCTCTCTTTGCATCTTGTCAAAGTGCTCTTGAAAATCATCCATTATGTCATAAAGATCCAAGTCTTCACTCGGTGGAGGGAAAGGATGACACACATCTTCATTAATAAACAAAACCATATTCACCGAAGGAGGTGCAGCAGGAACATGCACCATAGGAGGTGCAGGAGTAACAATAGTCTGAATAACTGGAGTCTCTTGAGGACCAAGATTGAAACCTCCAGATGCAAACTTCTCTGGCATTCCCCATGGATAACCATGGGGCATGCGATTCTGAACAATAGTTGGAGTAGCAGATACGGGAACAGTCGGAGCTTCAGTAGTTACCCTTGTTGGTTGAGTTTGAACACTCGGTGGCTGATTTTGAGCATCCACCAGAGCTTCCATCAGAGTGGTCAGATTGGCCATGCTGGCTTTCAAAGCAGAAACTTCCTCACGCAACTCGCGATTCTCTTGTTCTAAGATGTCCATCTTTTTTCTGAAATTAGCCCGAGTGTTGTAGTGACGAGTCAGCTTGCTGAACGAAGTAAAGAAGCTTGGTAAGACACCTGGATATGCATAACAAATGCAAGAAAAATGTGCAATATGATGCATGATATGTAATGCACATTATTATTTTTACTTTTTTATTTAATATTTCAAGGGATTTATAGATTTATAGACACATTGCAAATATCAGAGTAATAACACGTTTGAAATACTGAAAATTTTATTATAATATCTTCAAAATGGATTACAAGTTTCAATGAATCCAAGTACAAGATGAAAATAAAATCTAAGACCCTGAGAAATAGAACTGATGGAGATCACTCTATACGTTGGCGCTTCCCCGTGAGCCTAGAAATCTGAGCCTTTAACCTCTGGTTTTCTTCTGCATGTCTGATGGAAACCTCCTTCCAATCATCTGAATCAGGAAGTGAGTAATCAGCACCTAATTGAGGGCTTAGGAGAAAATAAATCCCCTTGCCTCTCCATAGACTCTACCGCTTGACTCTCAAGGATCTCAATCATGTCGTCTTTCTCCTTCAAGTCTGCTTTATAGGAACTCTCTAAAGTTTGGAATTTGTTCTTCCAAGCATCTTTTTCCTATTGCATCCTAACCAAAGCAAGTTGTAGCTCTTCTAAATCATCTAATAAGGAAGGAGTGGTCTTCATAAATAAATCGGGCATGGGTGTCTCCCGAGTATACGGCATCTTTAACTGAATAGCTCTCGATCAGACCCACTGAAGATATGGCTCCAAAGAAACAACACCCCTAGGTCCCAAATCCTTCCTACTCTTCTTATGAATGTGACGCCAGGCCTTCGCAATCTGCTCCCTAGCTTCCCTATGGTCTTCTCCTTCCTTCAGAAAGAAACTACTCAAATGAATACTATTCGGTTTATCCCTCGTCTGATAACAAAGTTGTCGTCGTGCAAGAACATGGTTATAGTTAATTCCTCCCTTTGTACCAAGAAGAGGTACATTGGGGAAACTACCACAACTGTCAATAATCTCTATATCCTGGTAAGCTCGATAATACCAATCAATATCCGAGTGAGTAAGTTCCATGATCTTAGGAGCCCAATGGGGTTCCTTCTTGACATCCCAAAAAGCATCAGACTGAGGCATATGAGAGATAAACCACTGGTACAACAGAGGCATGCAATAGATAATCATCCCCCATGATAAGAATTCTAAAGATGAATAGAGTAATAAGCATCACCCAATAATGTAGGAACCTGGTTTCCAATCATGAAGATCCTGATAGCATTAATGTCAACAAACTTGTCCACATTAGAAAATAAAAACAACCTGTAAGCAAGTAGAGCGAAGATGGCCTCAAAAGCAATTATACTCTTCATTCTGGCAAAGTAACGAGCTTTCTCCAATAAGAACTGAGCTGGTAATCCTTTAATTCCTCCTTTAGTAGTCATATGGGCTTCCACCTCAGATTTCCCCAGATGAATCAAAGCAGCAATCTGATGTGGTTTTGGCTCACCCTCCAAACCAATAAAAGGAACACGATCGGTAACAGGTAAATCCAATAGATAAGAATACTCCTCTAGTGTGGGCATCAACTGATAGTCGGGAAAAGTAAAGCAATGATACATCGGATCATAGAACTGGACCAAGGTCGAGAGAATACCATCCTTCATCTTCAGCTTTATGAGAAGAATAATGGATCTATACTTCTTCCGAAAGTCTGTAGAATACTCGATCTCGGGAATTAGACTGATGAACTCATCTATCTTGGGATCCTTGAAACTGTATTCCCCGGTCTTTCTCTTTCCAGAATCCATGGTTAGAAAGTACCTGAAATATTCACAAATGGTCAAACTTTAAATCCCTTGAAATATGGTTTCTTCAAAAGATGCTTATGATTGCATGGATGCATGATGCAACAATCACACACAAGATCACACATATAGGGTTCATAGGTTCAACGTCACGAGCATGAGGTAGAAGGTACTACCCATAAGGTATTGGTCTAAAGTTATCACCTGCTGAACAAGGTTCTAGAGGTTCTCAGAGTCTACATCCTTCCTTTGGATATTACCAACTTTCCGATTAACTCGGTAATTAGTAATATTCTCAAGAAAGACTCGTTCGAGCGTAGTATCGCGTGACAACTATTTCCGGATTACTCCGTCATAGCTTCCTTACTACACCTAAAAGGCCAAGATGGGTTTGGTATTCTACGGTCCTCAGTTTTAGCAGGCTCCTAGGTCGAAAGTAGTTCGTCTTCCCAATTACTCGGTAAATGACACTACAGTCAAAGGGGCCTCCACTGAGTGGGGAATCTCATGCCTCCTTTTTTGAGATTACTCCCTCAAAGTTAACATGACTATATCGTCCGTCCTATCTTAAATTTTTTCCCAAGTCCGGGTATAGGACTTATGAGTAATCACCAAGCACCCTGAAAACCAGGAAAATCCAGACAAACATATATACAACGTATAACACAAAAAACAGTAATAACACATATACAGTTATAAACAAAGATAGGCTTAAACCACTTAGGTATGGACCAGCAAGAGGTCAATCTTTCCCCAGTGAAGTCGCCATTTTTCTGTAGCGGTAGAAATGTTTAAGACTAAGCTATTGGATTGACTAGACTTTATATAAATCAAAATAAAAATCACCACCGTGCTTTATTGTTTCCAAAGGAACGGGAAAAGAGAGAATAACACAAAAAGAGGGGGAAAGATTCAAGGTAATGGGGTTGGTTATGCAAAGGGAAGGTATTAGCACACTAAACATCTACGGTACTCCACAGAAGCCTCTTTGTAAAATCTGTATATTTTGGCTATAAAAAATGTTGTATAAAAATGGATGGTGGAGGTGAGAAAAGAAATATATTTATTTTGTAATTTTTTGCACCCGCCGCAGTTGTGAACCTTTAGTGCCTACGTACTACCTTTTCATGCAATAAGGGGTCAGGGTACACGTAGTTCCACTTTTAAGAATTTAAAACACAAATGTGTGGGTTATTTTTATGAGATAAAACATCATCGTCATTGTCCGTGTGGAAAACATACCTACTACCCGCAATTATGAGAAAGGAGAATTTGCATCATCTCAAAGTGGAGGATATGGCCTGGATCTTAAAATCAACAATGCCTCACTGAACACCCAAGTGGAAAATATCTCTCTTCACTACATATTATAGAAGTATAGTTGTTTGCATCACTTCAAAGTATTGACAAGAGTTCAATCTTTTGAGAAAAGTTTAAAGATAAAAGCCAAAGTCGAAAAATGGTTTGAAATAAGATTGATTGACTTTTAGTCTTCCCACAAAAAATGTCAAAGTATTATTAAGTTGATTGGAGTTTATTTATGAAAATGTTTTGAAAATGCATGGACATAAGTCCAAGTTTATTATGAAAGTGGTTGAAGTTTAAAAGCAAGAAGAGTTTTCAAAAGGAGGAAGAAGATTTTTGAAATTAAAGAAGATGGGAGGAGAAGAAGGGACTATCCTAAAGCATAAGGTAAAAGCTAGGGATAAGAAACATCTAACCAACAAGAAGCCAATACTTGACATTATGAGCCAAGATAGAATTCCTATTCCGTGGATTGAAACCAATCAAGCAAAAAAATACTAGACCTCTTGAGAGAACCAAATTTCAAGTGTATTAAGTCTTCACAAAAATTGGGCAGAGTAACGGTTGTATACGGGTGAATTCCATATTACAAACAAAGGGTGTAATCATAAAAACCTGCACACAAAAACAAACAAGCAACCCAATGTCTTGAGGTAAACCTCAAGAACTCCAGACAAAATAATCAGATAAGATCACAAGGTCTCTAAGATAGGCCAAGGTTTCTAATCCTAAGTCCAAGAAAAAAGTCCCATGCTCCATAATGCCAAGGAAAGCAACCAAATAGTTCGAGTACCATTAAAGATTTTTATGGTTTATGTTTATTATTAAGTATTTTAAAAAAAGAAAAGAAAAGCTCAAGTGAGTAAAGTAAAAATGACAAGAAAGTAAATGCTCAAATGAGCAAATATGAAAATGGCATGAAATGTAAATGCTAAAAGTAAATAGTACATAAAGCATAAAAAAATAAAAGCATAAAGTAAACAAGTAAATAATTAGTGGTTAGTTTGATGACCATCTTGAAGCTTGCATTTGGAACTCATTAGAGGATTGGTAGAACCAAAACCTCCACACAACAAGTTGCATTTTCTTTTTGTCAAGTATATCATCCATTTGGAATTCTCACAAATGCCATTTAATGATCAATGATGTTTAAGTGATCCGCATTGACCAAAGGTGTTATAGATCCATTAGAGGATTGGTAGAAATAAAGCCTCCACACAATGAATCTCAAGGTTATTGGATCAAAGAGATCAAATTAACATACTTGGGCTTGCAAACATAAGTTTGGGCCACAAATGATCATTTATTCGAATCAGGACAAAATTCAGCGCTATGTTAAGTAATTGTAAGTGGACTTATATAGAAGTCACGCCTATTTTGAGGTCGGTCAATAGCAATCTATGCACCATTTGCTCTGAGACATGATATAGAGATCATGCTCCAACAACATTTAATGCAATAAGAAGGGGATGAGATGAAGAGGGATGAGAGAGAATATACAAACCACTTTTAAATTAAACTTAATCAAACTATTATTAAAATCATTCATCCATTTTTATGGAGTTAAACTCAACACCAAGGATCCAATGATGTTAATAAAGTTCATGATCCAAAATTTAACCCAATATCAGCCAGAAAATAGTCACAAAATAATATTACATTTTATTATATATACAAAAGGGTTTAAAAATAGAAAATAAAGAGAAAAATATCAACTATATTCAAATTAATCAAGAAATAACAAGTAAGACCATAGAAAAATCTGAAAAAGGCTCAAATAATTTTACAATTTTTTTTGATAATTTTTTAAAGTCAGAAACTATTTTTAAAATTAAAAGAAATGGGTAAAATAAACCAAAAATGATAAAAAATAGTAAAGTTAGAAACAAAAATAAAATAAGGTCACCAATATTTGTCACAATATCATTGGATCACTCCATAATTTTTTCAGAATTTAAAAATATATAAAAGTATTTTTAAACATTTAAAACAATTCAAATAAAGTGTAAATTTATAAAAAATACCAAAACACAAAATTAAATTGTGAAAAAGTAAAAATCAGAAAGAGGATAATCAAAATATTTTTTCAGAATTTTTTCAGATTTTTTGAACTTAAAATTAATTTTCTATGATTTTTTGAAATTTAAAATAATTAAAATATAAAAATCAGAAAAGAAAAGAAAAGTAAAAATATGTGGACCATTGGATGAGAGTCAAGACGTGTTAGTAATTAAATCCAAGGGATCTGGCGCGTTGTGCATATCATGGTCAATAGTGAATAAAGTACAGAATCAAATATAAATCAGATTTTCAAAAATAACAAGTGGCGTGTCATCATTGGTTAGAAGATGACACGTAGGTAATCTTCAACCTCCAGACAACGTGATTTGCAGGTCTCTCAAACTGTAAAATCAGAAGCTCGGACCTATGTCATTTACTTCGTCTCTTCAAGACGAAGATAACCACAACCTCGCGCCAAATTTATATAAACTGCAGCTCGAGCAATTTAGAAGGAAAGTTTTGAAATGGGATTTTAAATTTCATGGTCAAAACTTGTTTCTAGTAAAAGGTAAGTGTTGCGACTAGAACCAGTGCAATGAGAGCAACACAATGATATCAGAGTTTTGAAGAATTGATGAAGGAATCTACCTATTGAAGTTGAGTTGCAGAGCTCTGAAACTGGACTTCTATGGAGCAGTATAGGGCACGATTCTTGAATGTAATTATGTGGTTAGCTTCAGGGAAGATCAAGGAAGGTGGATTGATGGAAAAATTGGATTGAAAAAGGCTTGAGAATAGATTTTGGAGTTACTGAATTCTGAGTTGTAGAATATGTTTAGCAGGGTGATTCGGGCAATCCAAGCTTGAGAAAACAAATGGAATAGTTCATGTATTTATAGGAGAAGCAAATTGGATCAAAAGGAAGAGTGAATGATGCATTTTGGATGGAATTCGTGCAAACCTGATGCACGAGTGAATTGTGATCTAATTTTCACCAAAACTCATCCAATCCTTGCGTTTTGAGGTGCTAAACAAATCTGGAACTTCACTAAACATGTTTAGATGCAAAAACGCGTGGAAAACTTATGATTAGAGGCCACATTATGGATTTCAAAATTTTGACTTGGTGAGAAATTCAATTTCAAAGTGCCAACTTCTGACCAATGGCATTTTCAACTTAAGGGGTCTTAGGGCATGATTCTTGATGCTTTAGAAAGATGAGGTTACAAGATTTGCAATGGAAAAATAATGGAATCAAGTGGATGCTTGAGATGAAAGTTGTGTTGAGTCAAAGTTGGAGAAAAAGAGTTGACTTTCCATACTTAGAAATATTTCAAGTTCTTCTTCAAAAATGACCTATAATGTCTTGCTTCCAAACATGGCCTTCCACTTGGAATTTTCTCTTGACCAAAAAAGATGGCATGAAGTAGATCTCTTGAATGACATTTTGAAGCTTGAACCATTCAAAATATCCAAATATTGAGAGAGTTATGAATTGTTGAAGTTGGCAAAAAATCATGAAATGACCTATAGTCTTTTGCATTCTTAAGGCAACTTCCATCCATTTTCTCACTTTGCACATAAAATAAGGCATAAAGTTCACACCTTCAAGATCATTATGGAAAAAGAATGGGCTCAAGGTGATAAAAATTGACCAAGTTATGATCATTTGAAGTCACACATGGAAATTTGGGGATTCACCTGGAGGACTTGTAATCTTTCTTCCTCATTAAGTCTCTTCCTCATGACAACTCCTTGAAAATTTTACAGTGATTTTTTGATAAACCTTTGAAGAGAAAGATGTCTTTGGAATCACTCAGAAATACCAAGAGATGAGCAAGATATATTCCTTTGAAGTTCAAAACTCTAGCTCCTTAGATCAAACAATTACAATCTTTCAAACAACCAGGGAAAACCCCAGCTCTTAGCAGGTTCTCTTTAACAATGGTCAGTGGAGTAGTCAAATCTTCAACGGAGGAAACGAAAATAGTGTCTTCAATTGCATTGACACCTTTGCCATGATTTGGCATTGGTGTAGTTATAAAATTCAGAGTTGTAGTTGGATCAAACTCAATAGTTTTATTATCAATAAGATCTTGAATCTTGTTTTTTAAAGCCCAGCATTGATCAATTTCATGCCCATGGATGTTGGAATGATATGCACATTTGGCATTAGGATTGTACTTCGGTGATAAGACATTAGGATTTGATGGTGGGTCACGCAATGTCACCAAGATGGCCTTCAATATGTGTTGCAAGGCTTGTGACAGTGACATGTTAATTCTCGTGAACTGTCTTCTTGGAACCTCTTACCTTTGATGGTTGGCTTGTTGTGGTTGTCTTTGAGTAGACGGAGGGTTGGAGATCAAAACAACATTAATAGAGGGATGGTGGTCCTTCTTGGTATAGGCCCTTGACCCATAAACAACATTGGCTTCTTTTTTGCCAGTAAAGGATTTCTTTATAGTGTTTGAACTAAGGATTTGTTACCTTTGAAGTAAGAGAATGCTAGTAAGGTAACAAGAACAGGGAGGATCTTCTCCCCTGATATTTCACCTCTGACTACTATAACAAATCATGTTAATATAACCAATAACAAGCCTAATTCCAACACTAGAGGCAAAGAAAAAGCAAGTGAGCCTGATGGGATAGAGGCACCTGCCAAAGATGTTGATGCTGAAGAGCCCTCCACTCGAGAGATGGAGGAAATCCTGAAAATTATAAAGAAGAGTGATTTCAAAATAGTCGAACAGCTGCAGAAAATCCCCTCTGAAATCTCCATGTTGTCATTACTACTCTGTTCTGATGCTCATGCCCAAGATTTAATCAAGTTTTTTAAGAAAGCTCATGTACCCCAAGAGACTACAGCTGACCAGTTCGATAATTGTGTGGCGAGTTTAACGGCTGACAACAAATTAGGTTTCTCTGACATTGAATTGACTCCTATTCGAAGGAATCATAACAAGGCTTTGCATGTCTCTATTGAATTCAAGAGAACTACCCTGGCTCATGTCTTTTTGATATTGGCTCATATCTAAATGTGTTACCCAAAGGTGCTTTGGACCGGCTAGATTGCGAAGGCCTGATGTCGAAACCAAGTGATATAGTTGTAAAGGCTTTCGATGGGTCTAAAATGATGGAGCATGGAGAGTTGGATCTCCCCATTAAAGTGGGATCACAAATTTTCAACTCCACCTTTTATGTAATGGACATACGTCCCGCCTACTCTTGTTTATTTGGGCGCCCTTGAATACATGGGGCATGAGTAGTAACATCCACCCTTCATTAAAAGTTAAAATACACAATCAAAGGGAAGATTGTCACTGTTTATGGTGAAGAGGAATTTATGGTGATCCACCTCAATTCCTTTAAGTATGTGGAAATGGATGGTGAATTTATTGAAACTCCATACCAGGCTTTCGAAGTTGTTCCTCCTATGGTTGCCGCCACCAAAATCTCCTCAGACATATCAAAAGCTGGTGAATTTGTACCAAGAATGATTTCACTTAAAGATGCTTGTGCCGTGGTCGAAGATGGAAGTTGTACTGTCTGGGGATAACTCCCTGAAATTCTGTTTAAAGTAGACAAATTTGGGTTGGGTTTCACCATCAAAGCTCAGAAAGAAGTCAGGCGCTCTCGCGTGGGAAAGCCACCTCTTCGCATCGGAAATCATGAAGTAAATATTGTGTAAGACTCTGACGATGAATGTGCTTTTGAAGAACGAGTCTACCCTATTGTCGGAGGAAAGCTCAACAACTGGCACGCAAAGGACTTCAATCTCATCTCCTTAAATAAGGAGTAATTAATGTTTATTGTTTTCTGTCAATTCAAGAACTTTTGTCTGTAATCTTAACTCCAAACAATGACTTTTAAGCCATGTGCCTTGCTCGGGGCACCATGGTCCATTCGTTAAGGGTTTTGTTCATGTTTGTTGTACCCCAAAATTTGCCCTCTCATTTCTCAAAGGATCCTCCTAGACCCTCAGGTTTGCTTCTATCAAGTTTCAAGTCTTGGACTACAATTTTCGAAGAAAGTCATTCACAAGGGCAAAATGGTCAAATGCACACTGAAAAGTCAAACTTTGACTTTTGGATCAAAAATCAAGTTTCAACAATCATATTTCATCAAGACATGAAATTGGTTCCTCAAGAAATCAAAAGTCAGAAATTGCTTTGAAAAATCAAATTTCTAAACATTTAAAAAATTTTCTAAGTGTTAAGAGAGTATGGTACTTCAGAACTTCTGTGCCAGCCTCCATACAAGTGCAGTCAGAATTTGCAAACATGCTTCAGAACATGACTCATCAATCAGAACATATGGAAACTGTGTTCTTCAACTAGAACATGATTCTTCAGCATATGAAGGCTATGTTCAACGCTTCGGTCAAAACATCACCCTTCGAG
Source organism: Vicia faba (assembly GCA_948472305.1). NCBI lineage: Eukaryota > Viridiplantae > Streptophyta > Magnoliopsida > Fabales > Fabaceae > Vicia > Vicia faba. Next base: position 485,973,586 of record OX451738.1, on the reverse strand, counting down.
TCTCATTCTGGTCTTCTGAAATCAGAATATCACCAAATCCCAAAACCTTATTTAAGTAGCCTGCTGCACTTCTACAACACAGTCCTGCAATCAGCTGTTGATCCAGTCCACGCCTGCACTTTCTCAAACCCCATATTTGCACCACATTAGCATACCAAAGTTGTGATTAAAAAGCAATGGAACAGTATGCCAAAAAGGTTTAAATACCATTTGTTTTTCCCCCCAAAACCACAGCAAATTCATCTATAAATAAGTTGCTTCATCACACGTTCAAGGGGCTAGCTTTTGGAAAGAGAGAATTATCAAATACAAAAAAAAAGAGAAGAGAAAACAGTAAAACATTCGTAAACTCAGAATTCCCAAACAAAACCAAACCTTTGTTCTTCCCTTTGAATCAAATAACATAACATTCTGTTCCATTCCTTACTGACCCCTGAACATTTGAAGGCAGCAGCTCAAGTCCCAAACACACGCTTCAGATTCAAGGTAAGTCTTTCTAAATTTTCATCTTTTCATTCAGAACATCATTAAATATGTAAATATCATAGTATTGATGTTGTCTATATCATTGCATGAGTAAGAAAAATCATGGATCATAACTTCTCGAATAGAGCTAGGCTCAGAATTAGGATTAGAACTTCTATAAACTGTTGTGCTTTTATATTTCTGATTTGTTGTCGTTAAGAACTGAATAAGTTGTTGATGTACTAGTTAATGTAAGGAAGGAGTTGAAGTGTAACACAGAACTTATGAGTTCTCCTCACTGTTTTCACAACACATAACTTCTGATATTCACTCAATGTTTAACACAACACAGAACTTCTGATTTTCACTCACTGTTTAACACAACACATAACTTCTGCTTTTCACTCACTTTTTAACACACAGAACTTCTAGGCCTTCTTATTGTTTTAACACACACAGAACTTCTAGGATTTTTCTCATTGTTTTAACACTCAAAACTTTAGTGTGTATCAACCCAGAACTTCCTTTTTTCTGCTAACGTTTCTTTCAGGACCCCAATGTGCATCAACCCAGAACTTCTGATTACATCTGACGTTTCATTCTGAACCACGGCGCACCTGGCATCAGAACTTTTGGTCCCCTTTTATTTTTGTTTGCAGTAACATCCTGATCCTATTTCTCATTATTTTTCATTTTTTATGTTTTATTTTTTTATCATTTTTAGCATTAGAATTATTTTTATAAAAAGACATCAAAAATATTTTCTTTTATTAAATGATTATTTTCCTTTCAATTTATTAAGACAAAAAAAACCATTTTCAAAACAAGTCTTTTCCTTTTTTCTTTTTCTTATATTGTATAGTTCGATATGGTTGTAATAAATGATTAAGATTTAAATTCTTGCAAATCCCCATTTGTAAACTTGTATCCCCCATCCCTAAATGATGTAATAGCATAGGACTTTACATTTCCGCAATTTACCGCTTTCAAATATAAATGCTAGTAATTTGGGTTTGTATGGCAAGACATAAAATCAACAAATAGATAACCCTAATCAAGACTAAATGCATGTAAACCAAACACATCATTCACACTTGCACCCTTAGGGTAATCTCGCTTTGTTGCCTTTTGGAAAATAGTCATGTCTCTCGAATATGGGCGTTTTAGCAAAGACCCTCGATGTCCCTCGATGTTGCCTTCGGTAAACGATCTAGTCTCTAAACAAAAATTGCTAAAATGTCTCATAGGTTGCCTTCTATGACTACACAAACGACCCACGCCCATCCCTTCACATCCAGTGATGGGGTTTCTTACCAAAACAATGGTGAGATAATAACATCTAAAGGAGGAGGAAAAGAACATTTAAGACCTTTTGGATAGGTAAGATACTCCTAGTTGCTCGCTTGCTCACAACAAAAAAACATTTTATACACCCACACTTTCACCTTGAAACATTTTCAAAAGACAAAACACTTTGTACGCGTTCTTATAGAGACGAGAACCATTACAAAGGCATTATTTTTCAAAATACTTTCAAAACTCACATCACAAACACATTTTAAAACAAAAGGCAAGTGATCTAGCAAGCAACTAAGATCCCGTAGATAACTACGGATGAAAAGGTTGCTAATACCTTCCCTTTTCATAATCTACCCCCCGAACTCAAGAAATAATCTTGAAAGGTCTTTCCTGTTCTTTTCAGTCTTTCCTTATTGGATAAAAGAAAAGTCATTGGCGACTCTTTCTAACCGCGACAAGTGCGATCAAACGCAAAACACCCAAGCCAGTTCTCCCACCGCGTTATAGAACTGGCGACTCTGTTGGGGACTTACTTAATAGTGGGGTTACCTTAGGGCTAGATCATCGTTACTTGCTTTCATTGTTTGATTTGTTTGCTTTATATTATGGTTCCTTGTTTGGGCTTGTTTTGATCTTCTACCCGGATCTGGGGTACCTTTTTTAGGTAAGTAGCAATAAGTTGTGGAAACTGTGTGGAGTATACCGACATGGTCTAAGCAATAGCTATGTTAGTGTGACACATTTGTTGGTACCGGTAGCCTTGAGTAGTCAAGGAGAATATGGGGCCGCTGTGTGGTGTCATGAAGCACTAACTGAACTTAGAACCTTACTTGAACAACTTGGTCATTAGGAAGTAGTGAGGTAGCCAGCTTTGGTGCAATCTGAAGTTTGTTGATACTCGATACTACGCTCATTGAGATCAGAATTTCGGGATATTTTGATCGCCAATAAAGAGGGTTGCGCTAAAACAACGTCTGATGAAGAAAGATTAGTGATATTGAGATCCCATAGAACCCGGTTACTATTACTAGGACAGGTTGAGCCAACTAAACTTCAAGAGGATACTTACCTATAAAACTCCATGCAAGCCTAAACCTAAGGATTTGTTTGATTTAACTTGTGCATATGCTTGTACATAACATCATGACATCATACCATAGCATTTTTAGACTAACCATTCCAGGATTTTGAGATTCATCTTTGTTCCGTTTTGTAGGATATGAATCCCACTCGCAAGAACACAATCCAAGTCAACCTTGTACGAGTACCTTTTCAACTCAAAGAGGTAGCATCAAGGGTCCCTGAGAATTCTCCGTTCACCAAAAGACATGGACGACTTCTTAACTTGGTCACTTCAAGCTTTGATGAAGATATGATGAAAGTGCTTTTCCAGTTCTTTGACCTTTTGCACCATTGCTTTACCTTCCCTGATTACCAGCTTGTACCAACTATTGAAGAGTTTTCTCAACACTTGGGAATTCCTATTCTCGATCAACTACCCTTCAACGGTACTGAAAGAGACCCAAGCCCAGAAGAGGTTGCTCGAGCTTTATACTTGCAACAATCCGATGTCACGGATAATTGGGAAACAAGAAGTGGTGTCAAAGGGTTCTTAGCCAAGTTCTTATTGGAAAAAGCTCAAGACTATTGGAACGATCTTGATTTACGAGCGTTCGAAGAAATTTTGGATCTTCTCATCTATGGGTTGATACTGTTTCCTAATCCTGACTAACTTATAGATGTAAATGCTGTCAAAATCTTTTTATCTCATAATCATATGCCTACTTTGTTGGGAGATATCCTGCATTCCATCCACTCTCTCACCATGAAGAGAAGAGAAACTCTCATGTGTTGTGCTCCTCTTTTGGCCAGATGGTTTGTTTCGCACCTCCCCCGATCCGTTTTGAAGAATGAGCAAGGTTTAAGGTGGTCTAATAGGCTGATGTCACTCAGGCATTCGGATATCCACCAGTGTTCTCGATCATTGGAGGACATTACTATTATCGACCGCTGTGGGGAATTCCCTAATGTCCCTATGCTTGGCATTAGGGGAGATATCACTTATAACCCTTGCTTAGCTCTGCGGCAGTTTGGATACGCACGAAGAGATGGTCCATATGATATGCTCATCCAAGGAGTGGTGTTTGACTATGAAAGCGACGATCAAGGCTACTGTCAGAGGTTTATACGAGCTTGGAGGATGGTAAGCAAGGTGGACAGTAGGACATTGGGGCACAAAAATTCCATCCCCCTTGAGCCTTACCTTAGGTGGGTACTAGCTCGTGCTCAGAGTCTCGCAATGCCTTACCCTTATACCCTTCCTGTTATCGTAGAGCCTGTTGTTGAAGGAGATGTCCCGTACATTGTCTTTTATCCTAACATGCCTACCTCTCTCGAAGACTTGCAAAAGGATTAGATTCAGCTAAAGGAAGAACGAGACACTTCCGAAGCCGAATTCTACGCCAGTGAGAAGAAATTTCTGGAACTCACCAAGCAGCTTCATGAAGAGCGGAGTCTGAATGCCTACATCACGCCAAAGAGGATGCGTTCAACATTTTTGTATTAGGAATCTTTGTATTTTATTTCTTTCATTGTAAGCCCAAAGGTGCATGATGTACGCAAACTTGGATTTATTAATATAACGTGTGTTTCCTTTTTGTCTAAAGCAAATTTAAATCTCTAATCTTCTTGAAATCATTTTCATATGCATATTCATTCATCATAACACAAACAAATTTCTTACAACAGGTCTCCTTATCTTTCTACTATTTATTTCAGTGAGATGGATATTGAACAGACAGTAAAATATCTTCATGCGCAGAATGCTCAATTCCAACAAATGTTCTTGACTCTGGAAAAGGGACAAGAGGATTTGAAAACTTTGCTGATCCAAGAGAAGAAGAAGAAAGCGGAGAAATCGATCGGTGTTTTGAATCTGGGAAGAAGGTTCAAAGGACCAGCCAGACGAACTCTAGATTTTGCAACATCATCGGTGAAGGGGATAATCAAGAAGGGGAAAACAAGGAAGTGAATGACCATCCAGAGTCTGAAGAGGAAGAAGAGGTTGATTACTCTGAAGAGTAGTATCCTCCAGCTGACGATAAATACAAGCAGTTGAAGGATCGCCTCAATGCTATGGAGATCCAGAGGGTACCCCGAATTGGATTTTGAAGAGCTAGGACTAGTCTCAGGGGTTGTCATCCCACAGAAATTCAAGGTCCCCACTTTCCCTAAGTATGACGGTGTCTCTTGTCCAAAGCTGCATTTAAGATCATATGTCAGGAAAATTCAAACCCATACTGCGGATAGGAACCTATGGGTGCATTTCTTCCAAGAAAGCTTGTCGGGCACGCAGTTGGATTGGTTCTATCAGTTGGAAGGGACCAATATTCGCAATTGGGAAGATTTGGCTGCCGCTTTTTACAAATAATACCAGTATAATGCTGACTTAGCTCCAACTCGAACACAATTTCAAGGTATGTCTATGAGTGCAGGTGAAGGTTTCAAAACCTATGCTCAAAAATGGCGGGATCTCGCGGGAAGGGTCCAACCCCCTCTATCTGAAAGAGAATTGGTGGATATATTCTTAGGCACGCTATCTGGTCCATTCTTCAACCACCTGATTGGAAGCTCCTCGGATGGGTTTACTGAACTAATCATGACTGGCGAACAGGTAGAAGCCAGTATAAAAAGTGGCAAAATTCAAAGAGAAATATCCTCAAGCACGATGAAGAAACCCTTTACCGAAAAGAAGGAGGTCAGTGTGGCATATGACCACAGAAATCAAAACAAAACTGAGTGTCGCCCGATGGTAGGGGTTGTTATGATTTCCAATCTTGTACCAAATCAGCAGCGAAACTATCAACGCATGCCAGAAGCGCCCATGAGATGATTCACCCGAATTAACATGACCTTGTCCCAAGTTCTGTCACATCTTTTAAAATCCAATCTGGTGACCTTGAAGGAGGCTCCCAAGAACCCCAATACAGCTTCTCCTCATTACAACCCGAATGCACGATGTGCCTATAATTCTGAAAGCCCAGGGCATGAAACAAACGATTGTTGGGCCTTGAAGAATAAGATACAAGACCTCATCGAGGCGAAAGAGATTGAGTTTGATCCCCTAGAAACACCTAATGTAATAACGGCGCCAATGCCCAAACACGGACAAGGTTTCAATGCTATTGATGATGAGTGTTTTGTTTCCTCTGTGAATGATTTAACTACTCCTCTTTTGACTATTAAACAGAATCTATTACGAGCCAGTCTGTTTCCGGGCTGTGATGAAAGTTGTCAATTATGTATGTCTCTACCAAATGGTTGTTTGTTACTGAAGATAGGCGTCCAGCGCTTGATGGCTAACGAAGAAATCATGTTTGAAAAGGTTCCTCTTATCAAAAATTCATGTGAAGATGTTTCAATAATCACCATCTCCGACAATCCTCCCAGGGTCTCCACCAAAAGACCCGTCAGGATTACATCTGTTCCAAAGTCTGCTCCCCTGATCATCACCATGCTGAGGCTAATACCATACTCTTCGTATAAAGATGTTCCCTGGAACTATGGGGCTGACGTCTATTACTATGGCATCAAGAAAGATCTGTTGGCTACCAAAGACAATATTGAGAAAGACACTGATCCTGACATCGTCAATATCGTTGGGGCTAGTAAGATAACAAGAAGTGGAAGAATCTTCTCACCTGAGATCTCTCCAAAGGCCATTGCTACTCCTGTAATTATTCCCTCTACTGCTCCTACCAGCATTCCCAGAGATACTCCTGCTGACAATCTTATTGTTATCTCTGCGACCAAGACAAGGGGCAAGGAGGTGTTATCTAAGCCTGTCCAGACGAAAGCGCATCCAGAGGATATTCCTGAAGCTTCTAGAAAAGAGATAAAAGAGATACTAAAGATAATCAAGAAAAGTGACTACAGCATCGTGTAACAGTTGGGGCAAACCCCCTCGAAAATATCAATGTTGGCCTTACTCTTGTGTTCTGAGGCCCATGCCAAGGCTTTGGTAAAGTTTCTAAAGACCGCCCATGTTCCCCAAGAGACTTCCATTGACCAATTTGAGAATTGTGTGGCCAGTCTAACTGCTGGTAACGGATTGGACTTTTCTGAAGCCGATTTGACTCCCAAAGGAAGGAAACACAATGATGCCTCACACGTCTCCATTGAGTGCAGGGGCACTACACTAGCCCATGTTCTGGTGGATACGGGATCATCGCTAAATGTCTTTCCCAAAAACGCTCTTGATCGGCTAGACTGCGAGGCACTCACTCTAAAGCCTAGCAACATTGTAGTGAGGGCCTTTGATGGTTCTAAGAGGATAGTTCACGGAGAAGTTGACATTCCTATAAAAGTTGGAACTCAGACTTTTGATTTGACTTTCTATGTGATGGATATCTGCCCTTCCTATTCCTGTCTATTGGGCCGACCCTGGATTAAGGGCGCTGGTGTCGTCACCTCTACATTACATCAGATGTTGAAGTACCCAATCAAGGGAAAAATCATCATCGTCCATGGGGAGGAGGAGTACATGGTTAGTCACCTGAACTCTTTCAGGTATGTAGAAATGGATGGTGAGGTTATTGAAACCCCATGTCAGCATTTTGAGGAAGTCCCACAAACAGTTGCGGCAGCCAAGACTACTACCAAAACTCCCAAGGTTACTAGACCACCATTGAAAATGGCCTCTTTGAAGGATGCTAGAGTGGTGATTGAAGAAGGTGGATGTACTATCTGGGGTCAACTTCCAGATATCCCCTACAAATCCAACAAATTTGGTTCGGGTTTTACTTCGGAGGCTCAGAGAGTTATTCGACGAGCTCGCACCGGGGGGGGGGGGGGGGGGGCACCTTTACGTATCAGCAATCAGGGAGTCAACGCAGTGGAAGACAGTGACAGAAACTGTGATACGGATGAGTGGATTTTCCCAATCGTCAGTGGATGACTCAACAACTGGGAGGCTAAAGAATTTGTCCCTATTGCTTTTATCCAAGGATCCAATCCACTCAGGATCCCATAGGTAACGATTCTGCTATGGCCTATCATGACTGTGAAAATCTGATCTACCAAGCCGAAGACGAAGGTGAGGAAGATTGTGAGGTACCAGGAGAATTAGCCAGGTTATTGCAACAGGAAGAAAGGACCATACAGCCCCATGAAGAGCCAGTGGAAACAGTTAACTTAGGTATTGAAGAGGATAAGAAAGAAGTCAGGGTAGGTGCCAACTTGGAGCCTAGTGTCAAGAAGCGCTTAACTCAGTTACTACATGACTATGTTGAGGTCTTTGCCTGATCATACGAATACATGCTAGGACTCGACACTGATATAGTGGTCCATCGTGTGCCGACAAAAGAAGACTGCCCTCCGGTAAAACAGGAGGTCTGACGCATGTAAATAGAAATTCCATAGAAAATCAAGACTGAAGTCATGAACCAGTTCAACGCCGGATTCTTAGTTGTCACCTCCTATCCGTAATGGGTCGCCAACGTTGTTCCAGTGCCTAAAAAGGACGGTAAGGTACGTATGTATGTGGACTACAAATACTTGAATAGGGCAAGCCCCAAGGATGACTTCCCACTTCCCCACATCGATATTCTAGTTGACAACACCGCACAGCATAAAGTATTTTCCTTCATGGACGGTTTCTCCGGATACAACCAGATCAAAATGGCACCTGAGGACATGGAAAAAACGACCTTCGTCATATAGTGGGGCACGTTCTGTTACAAAGTTATGCCATTCGGGTTTAAGAACGCTGGGGAAACCTATCAGTGTGCCATGGTAGCTTTGTTTCACAACATGGTCCATCACGAGAAAGAGGTCTACGTGGATGACATGATAGCCAGATCTCAAACTGAGGAGGAACACCTTGACCATCTGCAGAAACTGTTTGAAAGACTGAAGAGATACAAACTAAGGCTGAATCCAAATAAATGCACTTTTGGAGTAAGGTCCGATAAGCTCTTAGGCTTCATTGTCAGTGTGGCAAATGTATCAAAGTGGACCCTGCAAAGGTAAAAGCAATATAAGAAATGCCTACTCCTCATACTGAGAAGGAAGTCAGAGGATTCTTAGGAAGGCTAAACTACATCGCCCAGTTCATTTCCCATCTAACCGCTACTTGCGAACCAATCTTCAAATTACTGGAGAAATATCAAGTGGTGCAATGGAACAACGACTGCCAGGCTAATTTTGACAGGAACAAAGAATACCTTCAAGAGCCTCCCTTTTTGATGCCGCCAGTCGAGGGAAGACCTTTGATCATGTATCTAACTGTCTTGGAAAATTCAATGGGGCATGTGCTAGGGCAGCATGACGAGTCTGACCGAAAAGAGCATGCAATATACTACCTGAGCAAAAAGTTTACCGACTGTGAAACCAAATATTCACTGCTCGGGAAAACTTGCTACGCTCTGGCATGGGCTTCTCGCCGACTAAGACAATATATGTTGACTCACACTACCTTATTGATATCCAAGATGGATCCAATTAAATACATATTCAAGAAGTCCACCCTCTCAGGAAGAATAGCAAGATGGCATATGATCCTGACTGAATACGATGTTTAATACACTACCCAGAAAGAAATAAAGGGCAGTGTGTTAGCCGATCACCTTGCTCATTAGGTTGTGGATGACTATCAGTCCATGAAGTTCGAATTTCCAGACGAAGACATCATGGTGGTAAACAATTTTGAAGAACTCGGACCATATGCCAGACCTGAACAAGGATCCCGATGGACCTTGGTTTTTGACGGAGCTTACAACACACTCGGCAATGGAATAGGCGTTGTGATCATATACCCTGAAGGATTCCATACTCCCTTCATTGCTAGATTTTGTTTCAATTGTACCAATAATATGGAGCAATATGAAGCGTGTATTATGGGTCTCAAGGTTGCCATAGATTGGTAATCAAGTTCTTAAGTGTATTTGGAGACTCAGCCTTAGTCACCAGTCAGATCAAAGGAGAATGGGACATGAAGCATCCTAATCTCATCCCCTACAAATAACATATGTTGACATTAATCCCATATTTTTAGGAAATTACCTTTGAGCATTTTCCAGGAGAGGAAAATCAACTAGCGGACACGCTAGCAACTATGTCATCCATGTTTAAAGTCAGATGGGATAATGAGGCTCCTCATATCACCATAGAGAGGATGGATGAACCAGCTTACTGTCACGAGATTGATACCGAATAAGTAGTGGCCAAACCTTGGTTCCATGAAATTAAGAAATATCTAGAAGCCCAAGAGTATCTGGAAGGAGCTTCAATCAACGACAACAAATTCCTGATAAGAATATCCGCTAAGTTCTTCCTCAGTAACAGAGTTCTCTATAAGCGTAATCACGACTCTACTTTACTTTGGTGCATGGACAAGAGCGAGGCAGACAAGATCATGGTTGATCTACATGAAAACACTTTTGGCACCCATTCTAGTGGGAATACGATGGCTAAAAATATCCTACGGGTAGGATACTATTTGTCCACCATGGAAGCAGATTGTCATCAGCATTCACGAACTTGTCACAAGTGCCAGATCTATGTTGACAAAGTACATATGCCTCTGGTTCCTCTAAATGTCCCGACTGCTCCTTGGCCATTCGCAATGTGGGGAATTGATATGATTGGAGAAATCAAACCCACAACTTCTAATGGACACTGCTTCATCTTGGTCACCATTGATTACTTCACGAAGTGGGTCGATGCAGCTTCATTCGCTTTTGTTGCCAAGAACGTTGTGGCCCGATTCATCAAATAGAATCTTATCTGTCGGTATGGTATTCCCGAAAGAATCATCACATATAATGGTACCAATATCAACAATACCATGATCACTTCACTATGTACGCAATTCAAGATCCAACATCATAACTCTTCTCCTTACCGGCCGAAGATGAATGGCGTTGTAGAAGTCGCTAATAAGAACATCAAGAAGATCATACAAAAAATGACAGTACCTACAAGGACTGGCATGAGATGTTACCATTTACTCTCCACGATTACCGTACCACGACACGCACATCAACAGGGGCAACTCCTTTCTCCTTGGTATACGGCATGGAAATTGTCCTACCAATTGAAGTCCAAATACCTTCTCTGAGAATCATAAAGGATGCAAGTTTGAATGAAGACGAATGGATCCAAACTCGATTTAACCAGTTGAACTTGATTGATGAGAAGAGGCTTACGGCTGTCAGCCATGGCCAGATGTACCAAAAATGCATGATCAAAGCTTTTAACAAGAAGGTCATGTGGCAGGTATATAGGGTTGGTAATTTGGTGATCAAGCGTATCATACTACCACAAGGTGATCCCAGGGGAAAATGGACTCCTACATGCGAAGGACCGTTTATGATTAAAAACATATTTTCTTGTGGGGCGATGATCTTAACCACTATGCACGGCAACGACCTTCCGCACCCTCTAAATGCGGACATAGTTAAAAGATACTACGCATGACAAAAACTCGTTAGGTCGACTGGCCTAGGCAAAAATTAGGGCATCTCGACGAACCAAAAGGGTTTGAGAAAAAATTAGGGATAAATACAAAAAAAATCTGTACACCCGGCAAGCTGAAAACCTGAAAGGGCGGCTTAGGCAAAAAAGGGTATCCCGGTGGACTGAAAACCTGAAAGGGCGGTCCAGAAAAAAGTTAGAGATTTAAAGCGTATGACTATGTCCCGTTGGATCACCTTATAGCCAATCTTCAGTATTAATCGTCAAACTCGAATGGTTCTAATCAATTCAATCAACTTCGAATAAAGCAAAAAGTAGATGAGATGCTCAGAGACATAAAGGCTATAGCAGAGTGGGAACCCATGGGATTATTTCACATATTTTTCTTTTCTTTGTATCAGTTACGAAGACATTATCTTACTAGGATGTTCGTCTCTTTGTACAAAAATACTTATTCAAGTTAATACAAAAACATTCCTTTAAAAGTGCAAAACTATCTGTTTTTCTTTTACTTTTCTGTTTTGTTTTCAAAAACGTCCAGTATTTATTTTTGAACATATGCATTCGAATGTAATTACTGTTTATAAATGAACGCCTAAAAAGGGATAACTAAACAGAAAAACAATTACTATTGGCTTTAAGAAACAAGACAATATTTATGGGCCATTCCACAAAACCCCCGCAAGTATTTTCCCCAGCAGGGGCAGAAGCAAGAACATCTTGCTACAGGATCTTTGTCATATCTCCAGCATGTAGCCTAATGGTATCTTTTGCCTTCATATTCCCGACGGAGCAAAACTTCCAGTTATCACTTCAAAGATTCCCCAGTGAAAGTCGACAAGCTTCTCAGGATTCCCCAACAGGATTTCACGAAGTCCACAAGCAATGCACGGCATTTTCTTTTCCCTAACAGAGTTTATTTCTGAGTTTGGAAACCCATCCATCAATGCTTCAACTTCAACAAAGCATGAAGACTTACACCCCCTCATTCCCAATAGCGGATAGAGATTTATTTCCCCTAATCCAACAACACTACAGGAGAACAGCTGAATTTGTGCATACATTGCATTCATACGTTATAACATCAACAACATGAATACATACATCACAATCTCATTTATTTTGAGAAACATTGTTACGCCATGCATTTCATACATCATAACATTACATACATCTAACTATTTACCTTTTCAGGAAAGAACAATCAACAGAATATTATCATCAACAGATTTTTCAACAAGTCAAGGAAATTATTTGTGAACAAATTGATGTTAGATCAATTCTCAAGACAGGACTAAATTGACTATCTACATGACAAAATACTCCCTTCAGACCTCTGCTGGTTCAGTTTAAACCTCTCAACGATTTATCCTGATTCTTTCCTGCGGATATCTTTCTCTGGTTCAGATAAGTCGCTCCAAGATTTATTCTGATTCTCTTCCAGACCACTGCTGGTTCAATTTAAATCTCTCAACGGTTTATCCTGATTCTTTCATGTAGACACATTCTCTGGTTCAGATAAGTCGCACCAAGATTTATTCTGATTCTTTTCCAGACCCATGTTGGTTTAGCTTAAATCTCTTAACGGTGTATCCTGATTCTTTCCCGCAGACATCCCTTCTGGTTCAGATAAGCCGCTCCAAGATTTATTCTAATTCTTTTCCAGACCCCTGTTGGTTCAGTCTAAATCTCTCAATGGTTTATCCTGATTCTTTCCCGCAGACACCTTCTCTGGTTCAGATAAGTCGCACCAAGATTTATTCTAATTCTTTCCCAGACCCCTGCTGGTTCAGTTTAAATCTCTCAACAGTTTATCCTGATTCTTTCCCACAGACATCCCGTCTGGTTCAGAAAAGTCGCTCCGAGGCTTGTTTTGATTCTTCTCCAGACCCCTACTGGTTCAGTTTAAATCTCTCAACATTTTATCCTGATTCTTTCCTGCAAACATCTTCTCTGGTTCAAATAAGTCACTCTAAGACTTGTTCTGATTCTTCTTCATACCCCTACTGGTTCAGTTTAAATCTCTCAACGGTTTATCCTGATTCTTTCCTGTAGGTATCTTCTCTGGTTCAGATAAGTCGCTCTAAGGCTTGTTCTGATTCTTCTCCATACCCATGCTATTTCAGTCTAAATCTCTCAACGGTTTATCTTGATTCTTTCCCCAATAGACATCTTCTCTGGTTCAGATAAATCACTCTAAAGGTTTACTTTGATTCTTGTCCCAGTTGAAGTCAAGTTTAGACTTAGTCTAATTTCTATCAAACAATCACCTTTGGATGGCATCTATAAGCCTATCTCCGATAACTCTCCATCATTTCTCCAAATGGCATCTTTAAGCTCGTTCCTTAAACCTCAACCACAATATCATCAAGTGTAAATTTCTGGGCACTCTAGTGTTCAATCATCTTCCACCTTCAAGTCACAAATGGAAGATTTGCCAATCTAACTCCTCAGGTTTAAGAAGATTGAACAGGGACACCTGATGTACCCCAAAATTTTCTCTCTTATTTCTCAAAGGATCCTCCTAGACCCTCAGGCTTTCTTCTATCAAGTTTCAAGTCTTGGACTACAATTTTCCAAGAAAGTCATTCACAAGGGCAAAATGGTCAAATGCACACTGAAAAGTCAAACTTTGGTTCCTCAAGAAATCAAAAGTCAGAAATTGCTTTGAAAAATCAAATTTCTAAACATTTAGAAAAATTTCTAAGTGTTAAGAGAGTATGGTACTTCAGAACTTCTGGGCCAGCCTCCATACAAGTGCAGTCAAAATTTGCAAACATGCTTCAGAACATGACTCGTCAATCATAACATATGTGTAGCGGTAGAAATGTTTAAGACTAAGCCATTGGATTGACTTGACTTATACAGATTAAAATAAAAATCACCACCGCACTTTATTGTTTCCAAAGGAATGGGAAAAGAGCGAATAACCCAAAAGAGGGGGAAAGATTCAAGTTAAGGGGGTTGATTATGCAAAGGGAAGGTATTAGCACCCTAAACATCTATGGTACTCCGCAGGAACCTCTTTGTAAAATATGTATATTTTAGCTATGAAATGTTATGTAAAAAATGGATGGTGGAGGTGAGAAAAGAAATATATTTTTATGGTTTTTGCACCCGCTGCGGTTGTGAACCTTTAGTGCCTATGTACCACCTTTTCATGCAACAGGGAATCAGGGTACACGTAGTTCCTCTTTAAAAATATTAAAATGTAAGTGTGATGGTTAATTTTATGAGATAAGACATTATTGTCATTGTCCATATGGAAAACATACTTACCACCCACAATCATGAGAAAGGAGAATTTGCATCATCTCAAAGTGGAGAATATGGATTGGATACTCAACACCCAAGTGGAAAATATGGATTGGATACTCAACACCCAAGTGGAAAATATCTTACTTCACTACATATTATAGAAGTATAGTTGTTTGCATCACTACAAAGATTGACAAGAGTCCAATCTTTTGAGAAAAGTTCTTAAAGTAAAAAAGCCAAAGTGGTAAAATGGCTTGAAATGAGATTGATTAACTTTTAGTCTTCTCACAAAAAATGCCAAATTATTATTAAGTTGATTGAAGTTTATTTATGAAAATATTTTGAAAATGCATGGACATAATTCCAAGTTTCTTATGAAAGTGGTTCAAGTTTAAGAAAAACAAGAAGAGTTTTCAAAAGGAGGGAGAAGATTTTTTGAAATTAAAAAAGATGGGAGGAGAAGAAGAGACTATCCTAAAGCATAAGGTAAAAGCTAGGGATAGGAATCATCTAACCAACAAGAAGCCAATACTTGACATTATGATCCAAGATAGAATTCCAATTCTTTGGATTGAAACCAAGAAAGCAAAGATACTAGACCTCCTGAAAGAACCAAACTTCAAGTGTATTAAGTCTTCACAAAAATTGGGCAGAGTAACGGTTGTATACGGGTGAATTCCAAATTACAAACAAAGAGTGTAATCATAATAACCTGCACACAAAACAAACAAACAACCCAATGTCTTAAGGTAAACCTCAAGAGCTCCAGACAAAATAATCAGATAAGGTCACAAGGTCTCCAATCATAGGCCAAGGTTTCTAATCCTAAGTCCAAGAAGTCCAATGCTCCATAATGCCAAGGATAGTAGACAAATAGTCCAAGTATCATTAAGGATTTTATGGTTAATATTGATTATTAAGTATCTTAAGAAAAGAAAAGAAAAGCTCAAGCGAGCAAAATAAAAATGACAAGAAAGTAAATGCTCAAATGAGCAAAGATGAAAATGGCATAAACTTTAAATGCTAAAAGTAGATAGTGCATAAAAATAAAAGGGGCATATAATAAAAAATACAGGATAAAGTCAATTATTAGTGATTAGTGGTTAGTTGGATGATCATCTTGAAACTTGCATTTGGAACTCATTAGAGGATTGGTAGAACCAAAGCCTACACACAACAAGTTGCATTTGCTTTTTGTCAAGTATATCATCCATTTGGAATCCTCATAAGTACCATTTAATGATCAACAATGTTTAAGTGATCGCGTTGACCAAAGGTGTTGTAGACCCATTAGAGGATTGGTAGAACCAAAGCCTCCACACAATGAATCTCAAGGTTATTGTATCAAAGAGATCAAATTAACATACTTGGGCTTGCAAATATAAGTTTGGGCCACGAATAATCATTTATTCGAATCGGGGCAAAATTTAGGGCTATGTTAAGCAATCGTAAGTGGACTTATATAGAAGTCGCACCTGTTTTGAGGCGGTCAATAGCAATCTATGGACCATTTTTTTTGAGACATGATATAGAGATCATGCTCCAATAACACTTAGTGCAATAAAAAGGGATGAGATGAAGAGGGGTGGGATAGAATATACAAACCACTTTTAAATTAAATTTAATCAAACTATTATTAAAATCATTCATCCATTTTTGTAGAGTTAAACTCAACACCATGGATCCAATGATGTTAATAAAGTTCATGATCAAAAATTCAACCCAAGATTAGCCAGAAAATAATCACAAAATAATATTGCATTTTAATATATACATTAAGAAAGGTTTTAGAAATATTTAAAATAGAAATAAGGGATAAAAATATAAACTATGTTCAAATTAATCAAGAAATATAAATTAAGACCATAGAAAAATCAGAAATAGACTCAAATATTTTTATAATTTTTTTGATAATTTTTTAAAGTCAGAATCTATTTTTAAAAATTAAAAGAAATTAGTAAAAGAAACCAAAAAGGATAAAAAATACCAAAGTCATAAATAAAAAATAAGTGAGTTCACCAATATTTGTCACAATAGCATTGGATCATTCAATATTTTTTTCAGAATTTAAAAATGCATAAAAGTATTTTTAGATATTTAAAACAAATCAAATAAAGTGAATATTTATAAAAAAATACCAAAACACAAAATAAAATTGTCAAAAAATTAAAATCAGAAAGAGAATAATCAAAAATATTTTTATAATTTTTTCAGATTTTTGGACTTCAAATGAATTTTCTATGATTTTTTGAAGTTTAAAACAACTAAATATAAAAATTAGAAAACAAAAGAAAAGTAAAAAATATCTGGACCATTGGATGAGAGTCAAAACGCGTTAGTAATCAAATCCAAGGGATCTGGTGCACTGTGCATATCATGGTCATTAGTGAAGAAAGCACTGAATCAAATGTAAATCAGAAATTTAAAAAAAATCCAAAAGGCGTTGTTCATTGGTTGAAGGATGACACGTTGGTCATCTTCAACCTCCAGCCAGTCCCAAAACCAGGTTACTCAATCTGTAAAATTAGAGCACGAGACCTATGCCATTCGTTTCGTCTCTTCAAGACGAAGACAACCACACCCTCGCGACAAATTTATATAAATCGTAGCTCAAGCAATTTAGAAGGAAAGTTTTGAAAAGGGATTTGAAATTTCATGGTCAAAATGTGTTTCCAGTAAAAAGCAAGTGTTGCGACTAGAACCAGTGCAATGAGAACATCACAATGATATCAAAGTTTTGATGAATTGATGAAGGAATCTACCTATTGAAGTTAAGTTGCAGAGCTCTAAAACTGGACTTCTATGGAGCAATATAGGGCACGATTCTTGAATGTAATTATATGGTTAGCTTCAGGGAAGATCAAGGAAGGTGAATTGATGGAAAAATTGGATTGAAAAAGGCTTGAGAATAGATTTCGAAGTTGCTGAATTTTGAGTTATGGAACAAGTTTGGCAGGGTGATTCTGGCTATCCAAGCTTGAGGAAATGAATGGGGAATGACCCTCTATTTATAGGTAATCAAATGGAATGTCCAGGCGTGTGAAAAGATGAAGTTTGGAGGGAAATTGTGTGAAGTTGCAAACAAGAAAAGTGTGACTTCTAATTTGATCAAAACTTATCCAAAATGCATGTTTTGTTATGCTAATCAATTCTAGAACTTCATTAAACATGTTTAGAGGCATAAACGCGTGGAAAACTTGTGATTAGAAGCCAAAACAAAGACTTCAAATTCTGACTTATGGGGAAACTTCAGTTCCAAGTTACCAAGTTCAATCCAATTGCATTCTCATCTCAAGGGGTCTTACGGCATTATTCTTGATGCTTTAGAAAGATGAGGTTACAAGATTTGCAATGGAAAAAGAATGGAATCAAATGGATGCTTGAGCTGAAAGTTGCATTGAGTCGAAGTTGGGGAAAAAAGTTGACTTTCCATACTTAGAAATATTTCAAGTTTTTCTTCAAAAGTGACCTATAATGTCTTGCATCCAAACATGGCCTTCCATTTGGATTTTTCTATTGCCCAAAAAAAGATGGCATGAAATATACCTCTTGAATGACATTTTGGACTTGAACCATTCAAAATCTCCAAAAATTGAGAGATTTATGAATTGTTGAAGTTGGCAAAAAATCATGAAATGACCTATAATCTTTTGTATCCTTAAGGTAACTTCCATCCATTTTATCACTTTGCACATAAAAGAAGGCATAAAGTTCACATCCTCAATATCATTGTGGAAAAATAATGGGCTCAAGGTAATAAAAATTGACCAAGTTATGATCATTTGAAGTCACACATGGAAAATTGGGGATTCATCTGGAGGACTTGTAATCTTTCTTCTTCATCAAGTTTCTTCCACGTGAAAACTCCTTGGAACTTTTGAATTGATTTGTTATTAACCCTTTTAAGAGAAGGATTTCTCTAGAATCACTCCAAAATACCAAAAGATGAGCAAGATATGCTTATTTGAAGTTCAAAACCCTAGCTCCTAGATCAAGAAAAATGCCTTGAGGAACTTTGACAATTTTAAACAAACTTCTTGTACCAACATAAATGCTTTGTAAATATAAGTTGTTGAGGATGATAATGAGAACTCATAGTAACCACAACCACTTCCATATCTTGAGAATTGAGAGAAATATGCATTTGTGACCAATGGGAACAAAGCCTTGTCCAAGCATGACAACTTCTCCAATCAATCCCTTGTGCTTTTGAACCAAATTTGATAATCTTGAAATATGGTGAACCAAAATAACCTTGCCATTCCATTTCCTCCAAAACAAATCTAATGGTGAGGTTTGAACTTCTCAAGCTTTATTGACTAGGGCATGGAAATAAACTCATGAACCCATGGAGCAACTTGCTGAATCTTATTGCCTTTACCTACATGAGTAACAAGCAAGACAAACCAACATTGCATTTTATTAATTAAAAGAAGAAATCAAGATAAAAATATTCGTGATCACAAAAGTACACAAGTCAAGGTGCTTGGTGATTCCTCAAAGAGCAAAGCTAAATATAGGGAGGGGAACCAAGAATCCTAATGTGATCTTGTTGAGATGGAATCAACATGGTATGATGAAGGGATCTTAGGGGAAAAAATTGGGGTACAACAACTGCCTTTATTTTAGTTTCTTCTATCCGGAGATACGAAGATTAAAAATCTTCGTTTCGACGCAATCAAAGATACTTAAATATAAAACAAACCCTATTATTGTCCCTAAGATGCCATGCAATGCTTATGAGCATGAATGCGTATGAACAAGACCAAAGAAACGCAAAACACCATTGGGGATGTAACAAAAAATAAAGAAACAAGAGAGTAACCCAACCAGGAAAATAAATCACTGGTGGATCAAAAAGACCTGAATCAGAGAGGGTGGTAAAATGGTCAAATGATACACCACCTTCCACTGAAGGCGAAGCTACCGACGTTTACTGAAGGCATAGAGAAAGAATCATTGATGTTCACTGTCGATGACCTATCAACTTTAACTAAAGGTAGGAAGAGAATACATCAGAGCACTACCGTTCACTGACGATGAACTACCAACATTCACTGAAGGTAGCAAAAAGATAACAATCACCAACTTTCACTTAAGGTGGCCTACCAACTTTCACTGAAGGTATAGAGAAAATATATCATAGCACCACCGTTCACTGACGATGAACTACCAACGTTCACTGAAGGTAGAAAAAAGATAACAATCACCAACTTTCAATGATGGTGATCTTCCAACTTTCATTGAAGGTAGAGAGAAAATATATCATATCATCGTCGTTCACTGATGATGAAATACCAATGTTCACTGAGGGTAGCAAAAAGATAACAAACACTAACTTTCACTGATGGTGATCTACCAACTTTCACTGAAGATAGAGAGAAAATATATCATAGCATCGTCGTTCACTGGCGATGAACTACCAACGTTCATTGAGGGTAGCAAAAAGATAACAATCATTGACGTTCACTGTCGATGACCTACCAACTTTCACTGAAGGTAGGAAGAAAATATATCATAGCATCGCCGTTCACTGACGATGAACTACCAACATTCACTGAGGGTAGAAAAAAGATAATAATCGTCGACGTTTACTGCCGATGACCTACCAAATTTCACTGAAGGTAGGAAGAAAATATATCATAGCATCTCCATTCACTGACGATGAACTACCAACATTCACTGAGGGTAGCAAAAAGATAACAATCATCGATGTTCACTGCCGATGACCTACCAACTTTCACTGAAGGTAGGAAGAGAATATATCATAGCATCACCATTCACTAACGATGAACTACCAACGTTCACTGAGGGTAGCAAAAAGATAACAAGTTTCCCTAAAATTTTGGCATTTCGCCTAGAACGGGTCTCAACTTCTTCTTTAACCGAGGCATTTTGCCTGGAAAGGGTAATATGTAAGCTGTCTCAAATAAAGAGACTTCCACTTGCGTAAACTGACGACGGACTGCAAACTATCCACTCATAGAGGAGATAGCAAAAAAATGTTACGTCGACTTTTACATGGAAGCACAAGTTGCTCAAATAAAGAGACCTGCTACTTGTTGTCATGGAGGATTGTAAAAAGAAATGACTTTCTGGGGAGAGAAATATGGCTTCCTAGGGAAAGAAATATGACTTCCTGAGGAAATTCCATGATATTCCTGCTGAGGAGATAAAGTCTTATCGTGCAAAATAAATGCACAAACCAAAACTCGAAGCTTTCATAAATCCAAAGTAAATAATATTGTTGTGGAACCAAAGATTCAAACCAGAAATAAACTGGAATGAAACAATCAACCAAAATACATCCTTTTAGAAATAAACTCAAGAGGGAAAACCAAATCCATCCAAATAAAGAGCTGTACAGGAAGGCTAAAGCAAAAATCTTCCACGAGGGATAACTCAGTGGGGAAATTGAAAGAATATACGGTTTCTGCTTAAGGCCAACACTCTATTGAAAAGAGGACAATGTAACTCTACAAAATAGGGTGATATGTCAACAAAAATATTAAAAAATGTTAATGAACAATGATTTGCCAATTTTAGCTATGCATGATGTGTGTATGAATGTATGAGTGTTATCGTGCGTATGCTGACAAAACAGATATACAACACTAGGAGTAACCAGGCAAAACCATCTCGAGCACAAACAACACTCAGCTAAATCACATCCAAGATGATCATTCCAAAAAAAAAGAAGTAAATGCCAACTGAGGAAACAAACCCTACTGCCTGCTTTAGCTTTACTGGGGAGAAACATAATCTGGAAGTAAACAAAACAAAGTGACTGAATAGTACAGATACAGGGACAAAACATCCTTCTCCAGGCTTCACCGAGGAAACAAATGTTTTCAAAAGTAACACTTCTACTGGGGATTGCAAAACCAATCTCAAGTAAAGCAGATGGACACCAAATCATCAAAACATTCACTGGGGAATTCAGGCCCACTTCATTGGGGAGGTTAACACCACATCCTCAAAGGGAAAACCACAATACGTTCTTCACTATAGAAACTGGGGACCTGCGTTCTTCAAGAGTGATTATGGTACCAACTTCTCTGGAAAAGGAACTTCCATTAAACCGAACGAAAACTTCACTGGAGAAATCTCGGATTGAAACTTCACATCATGAAAACTCAAAAAAGAGGAGAAATGAATCCAAACTTGACCGAGGATACCAGAGTCACGAACCCAATACGGCGAATCATCCCGAGTAAACCTTCCCGAGGGGAACAAAAACTTCTTAAAACAACTGGAGTTTGTCCATTCCTGGGATCACCATTTTTGTTGTTTTTTTTTTGCATCACAAATTCTAAAGTAAAAGCAAATTGTAAATTCTTTTTGAAAAATCGATTTTGTTATTTAATCTTTTTGCTTTGAAAGTTATTATCAATAATAAATGGAGTATTTTCAAGCTAAATAAAATAAGAAACACAAAGAATTGGGTAACAGCTCAAACTTTATTAATAGAATGGTAGTCTGCGAATGGCGAGACTCCATAGATGATTACAAAGTTCGGAAAATGGTAATATATAATGGAAAAGATACATTGAGATACAATGACCACTATCCCCTATAACAACTTTTGAAATCCTGAGCAGCAACTTTTATTGAAGTATGATGAGGATCCAAGAAGATTGTTGCTTCAATGATCAGATCTTGCATGATGCAGTTACTTGCCAAGAAAGTCTCTAACTTTTGCCTAATCCGCCCTTGCAGGTTTTCAACTTAGCAGGAAATTTATTTTGTTTATGTCTCTAACTTTTTCCTAGACCACCCTTTCGGGTTTTCGGCCTACCGAGATGCTCTTTTTTGCCTAAGCCACCCTTTCGGGTTTTCAACTTAGC
Source organism: Vicia faba (assembly GCA_948472305.1). Classification (NCBI taxonomy): domain Eukaryota; kingdom Viridiplantae; phylum Streptophyta; class Magnoliopsida; order Fabales; family Fabaceae; genus Vicia; species Vicia faba. The sequence goes on along the minus strand of OX451738.1, from coordinate 485,951,243 downwards.
AAGCTATTCTTTTATTTCTTTAGGAGAAGTATTTCTTTACTGCATCAACATTCATGGGACGTGGGAACTCCTCGCCATCCATAGTTTCAAGAATTAATGCACCGCCAGAGAAGGCTTTTCTGAAAGCATATGAGCCTTCAAAATTGGGAGTCCACTAGCCCCTAGAATCAGTGTTGAAAGACATGATCTTCCTGAGCACGAGGTTGCCTTCTCTGAATTCTCGAGGTTTGACCTTTTTATCGAAATCTTTCTTCATTCTTTTCTGATATAATTATCCATGACACAGAGTTGACATCCTCTTCTCTTCGATCAGATTCAACTGGTCAAACCAGTTTTGGACCCATTCAGCCTCTGTCAACTTGGTTTCCATTATCACATACAAAGAGGGAATCTCAACCTTGACTGGGAGTACAACTTCCATTCCATACACCAGGGAGAACGGGGTTGCTCCTGTTGAAGTGAGGACAAATGTTCTATATTCATGCAAAGCAAAAGGGAGCATTTCATGCCAATCCTTATAAGTAACAACCATCTTCTGGATGATCTTCTTGATATTCTTATTAGAAGCTTCAACAACCCCATTCATCTTTGGCATGTACGGAGAGGAATTATGATGGATAATCTTGAATTCTTCACACAGTTTTGTCATCATTTTATTTTTCAGATTCGGGCCATTGTCGGTGATAATTCTGCTCGGCACACCATACCGACATATAAGATTATTCTTGATGAAGCGCACAACCCCCTGCTTAGTGACATTAGCATATTAAGCAGCCTTCGCCCACTTAGTGAAGTAATAAATTTCTACCAAGATGAAACGGTGTCCATTTGAAGCTTTGGATTCTATCATCCCAATCATGTCAATACCCCACATAGAAAAAGGCCACGAGGAAGAGATCACATTAAGAAGTGTCAGAGGCACGTGAACTTTGTCCACATAAATCTAGCATTTATGACACTTCTTTGCAAATTTGTAACAATCAGATTCCATTGTCAGCCAATAGAAACCTTCCCTTAGCATCCTTTTAGCCATCGAATGTTCATTGGAATGAGTGCAAAATGAACCTTCATGAATCTCATGCATCAACATGTTTGCTTTGTGTCTATCCATGCATCTGAGCAAGACCATGTCATAATTTCTCTTATACAACACATTTTCACTAAGGAAGAAATTGTCTGCCAATCTTCTCAATGTCTTTCTATCTTTATTCGATGCACCAATCGGGTATTCCTGAGTCTGGAGAAAATGCTTGATATCATAATACCAAGGCTTCTCATCTACTACCTCCTCTGTTGTAAACATATGAGCGGTCCTATCCAGTCGCCGAACCATAATTTAAGGTATATCATTCCAAGTATTCACTTGATACATAAAAGCCAGAGTTGCCAGAGCAACCGTCATCTGATTTTCATCTCTAGGAATATGATGGAATTCGAATTTATTGGAGAAGGGTAACAATCTTCTAGCATAGTCTTTGTAGGGGATCAAGCCAGGGTGACGAGTATCCCACTCTCCTTTAATATGATTTTTTACCAAATCTGAATCTCCATACACATCAAGAATCTTAATTCTGAGATTAATAGCTTCCTCGAGACCCATGATGCAAGCCTCATATTCTGCCATATTATTAGTACAATCAAAGGTCAACCTTGCATTAAAAGGAATGTGCGATCCATGTGGAGTGACAATCACAGCACCAAATCCTTTATCATAAGCATTCACAGCTCCATCAAATAGCATACTCCAACGAGATTCAGGGTCAGGACCTTCCTCAGGCAATGGTTCATCACAATCTTTTACTTTCAGGAACATCACATCCTCATCAGGGAAATCATACTCCACAGACAGATGATCCTCTACTGGTTGGTGAGCAAGATAATCTACCAACTGTTGTACCCCAATTTTTCCCCCTAAGATCCCTTCATCATACCATGTTGATTCACTCACAACAAGATCACACTAGTACTCTTGGTTCCCCTCCCTACATTTAGTTATGCCCTTTTGATGGATTAGCAAGCACCTTGACTTATATTCCTTTTGTAATCATGAATATTGTTTTGATTTCTTCACTTAACTAATAAAATGCAATGCTGGTGTGTCTTGCTTGTTATCCATGTAGGTGAAGGCAATGAGATTTAACAAGTTACATCATGGGTTCATGAGTTTATTTCCATGCGCTAGTCAATAAAGCTTGAGAAGTTCAAACCTTACCATTGGATTGGTTTTGGAAGAATTGGCATGGCAAGGTTGCTTTGGTTCATCACATTTCAAGGTTATTAGATTTTACTCAAAAGTACAAGGGGTTGATTGGAGAAGTTGTCATGTTTGGACAAGGCCTTGTTCCTATTGGTCACAAGAGCATATTTCTCTCAGATTTCAAGATATGGAAGTGGTTTTGGTGGCTATGAGTCCTCATTATCATCCTCAACAACTTATATTCACAAATCAAGAATATTGGTACAAGAAGTTTGTTCAAGCTTGTCAAAGTTCCTCAAAGCATTTTCCTGATCTAGGAGCTAGGGTTTTGAACTTCAAAGGAGTATATCTTGCTCACCTTTTGGTATTTTTGAGTGATTCCAAAGACATAATTCTCTTCAAAGGGTTATTAACAAATCACTTCAAAGGTTCCAAGGAGTTTTCATGAGGAAGAGACTTGATGAGGAAGTAAGATTACAAGTCCTCTAGATGAATCCACAATCTTCCATATGTGACTTCAAATGGTCATAACTTGGTCAATTTTTATCACCTTGAGTCCATTCTTTTCCCATAATGATCTCGGAGATGTGAAATTTATGCCTTCTTTTATGTGCAAAGTGGGAAAATGGATGGAAGTTACCTTAAAGATGCAAAAGATTATAGGTTATTTCATGATTTTTTGCCAACTTCAACAAGTCATAACTTGCTCAAATTTTGGAGGTTTTGAATGATTCAAGTTTCAAAATATCATTAAAGAGATCTACTTCATTCCATCTTTTTTGTTCAAGAGCAAATTCCAAGTGGAAGGCCATGTTTGGATGCAAGACATTATAGGTCATTTTTGAAGAAGAATTTGAAATATTTCTAAGTATGGAAAGTCAACCCTTTTTTTCCAACTTTGATTCAATGTAACTTTCATCTCAAGAATCCATTTAACTCCATTCTTTTTCCATTTCAAAGCTTGTAACCTCATCTTTCTAAAGCACCAAGAATCATGCCTTAAGACCCCTTGAGCTGAGAATGCCATGGTTTCAAAAATGGTAACTTGGAATTGAAGTTTCCTTGCAAGTCAGAATTTGAATTTCATGTTACAACCTCTAAACCTAAAATCAAAACGCAAGAATTGGATGAGTTTTGATGAAGTTTGGATCACACTTCACTCGTGCATCAGGTTTGCACAAATTCCCTCCAAAACGCATCATTCACTCTTCCTTTTGATCCCATTCGCTTCTTCTATAAATACATGAACTATCTCATTCATTTTCCCAAGCTTCGATAGCCAGAATCACCCTGCCAAACTCGTTCTATAACTCGAAATTCAGCAAATTCAAAATCCATTCTCGAGCCTTTTTCAATCCAATTTTTCCATCAATTCACCTTCCTTGATCTTCCCCGAAGCTAACCATATAATTACATTCAAGAATCGTGCCCTATACTGCTCCATAGAAGTCCAGTATCAGAGCTCTACAACTCAACTTCAATAGGTAGATTCCTTCATCAATTCTTCAAGACTCTGATATCATTGTGTTGCTCTCATTACCCTGGTTCTAGTCGTAACACTTACCTTTTACTGGAAACACGTTTTGACCATGAAATTTAAAATCCCTTTTCAAAACTTTCCTTCCAAATTGCTTGAGCTATGGTTTATATAAATTTGGTGCGAGGGTGTGGTTGTCTTCGTCTTGAAGAGACGAAGCGAATGACATAAATCTGAGCTTCTGATTTTACAGTTTGAGAGACCTGCAATTCGTGATGGCTGGAGGTTGAAGATGACCAACGTGTCATCTTCCAACCAATGAAGGCGCGCCATCTGTATTTTTCAAATTCTGATTTAATTAATGAATGTGTACAATATTCACTAATGACCATGATATGCACAGCGCGCCAGATCCATTGGATTTGATTACTAACGCGTTTTGACTCTCTTTAAATGGTCCACATATTTTACTTTTATTTTCTTTTTCTGATTTTTATATTTTAATTGTTTTAAATTTCAAAAAATCATAGAAAGTTCATTTTTAGTCCAAAAAATCTGAAAAAATTATGAAAAATATTTTTGGTTACTCTCTTTCTAATTTTTATTTTTTCACAATTTAATTTTGTGTTTTGATATTTTTTATAAATTTTACACTTATTTGATTTGTTTTAAATGTTTAAAAATACTTTTATACATTTTTAAATTCTGAAAAAATTATGAAATGATCCAATGATATTATGACAAATATTGGTGACCTTTTTTATTTTTGTTTCTGACTTTACTATTTTTTTACCATTTTTTGTTTATTCTACCATTTATTTTAATTTTAAAAATAGTTTCTGACTTTAAAAAATTACCAAAAAATTTGTAAAATTATTTGAGCCTTTTTCTGATTTTTCTATGGTCTTACTTTTTATTTCTTGACTAATTTGAACATAGTTGATATTTTTCTCATTATTTTCTATTTTAAAACATTTTTTAACCCCGTTTTTTGTGTATATTAAATGTGATATTATTTTGTGACTATTTTCTGGCTGATCTTGGGTTAGATTTTGGATCATGAACTTTATTAACATCATTGGATCCATGGTGTTGAGTTTAACTCCACAAAAATGGATGAATGATTTTAATAATAGTTTGGTTAAAATTGAATTCAAATATGGTTTGTATATTGTTTTTCCCAATCCCTCTTCATATCATCCCTTTCTTATTGCACTAGATGTTGTTATAGCATGATCTCTATATCATGTCTCAAAACAAATGGTGCATTAATTGCTCTTGACCGGCCTCAAAATAGGTGCGACTTCTATATAAGTCCACTTACGATTGCTTAACATAATGCTAAATTTTGTCCCGATTCGAATAAATAATCATTCGTGGCCCAAACTTATGATTGCAAGCCCAAGTATGTTAATTTGATCTCTTTGATCCAATAACCTTGAGATTCATTGTGTGGAGGCTTTGGTTCTACCAATCCTCTAATGGATCTACAACACCTTTGGTCAACGCGGATCACTTAAACATAGTTGATCATTAAATGGTACTTATGAGAATTCCAAATGGATGATATACTTGACAAAAAGCAAATGCAACTTGTTGTGTGGAGGCTTTGGTTCTACCAATCCTCTAATGAGTTCCAAATGCAAGCTTCAAGATGGTCATCCAACTAACCACTAATTATTGACTTGTTTTACCTTATACTTTTATTCTTTTTTATGCTTTATGTACTATTTACTTTTAGCATTTATATTTCATGCCATTTTCATCTTTGCTCATTTGAGCATTTACTTTCTTGAAATTTTCATTTTTCTCGCTTGAGCTTTTCTTTTCCTTTCTTAAGATACTTAATAATCAACAAAAACCCTAAAAAATCTTTAATGGTATTTGGACTATTTGGTTACTATCCTTGGCATTATGGAGCATGGGACTTTTCTTGGACTTAGGATTAGAAACCTTGGCCTATCTTGGAGACCTTGTGACCTTATCTGATTATTTTTTTCTGGAGTTCTTGAGGTTTACCTCAAGACATTGGGTTGTTTGTTTGTTTTTTGTGTGCGGGTTTTTTGTGATTACACCCTTTGTTTGTAATCTGAAATTCACCAGTATACAGCCGTTACTTTGCCCAATTTTTATGAAGACTTAATACACTTGAAGTTTGGTTCTCTCAAGAGGTCTAGTATTTTTTTACTCAATTGGTTTCAATCCAAGGAATGGGAACTCTATCTTGGCTCATAATGTCAAGTATTGGCTTCTTATTGGTTAGATGGTTCTTATCCCTAGCTTTTATTTTATGCTTTAGGATAGTCCCTTCTTCTCCTCCCATCTTCTTTAATTTCAAAAATCTTCTTCCTCCTTTTGAAAACTCTTCTTGTTTCTAAACTTGAACCACTTTCATAATAAACTTGGACTTACGTCCATGTATTTTCAAAACATTTTCATAAATAAACCCCAATCAACTTAATAATACCTTGACATTTTTTGTGAGAAGACTAAAAGTCAATCAATCTCATTTCAAACCATCTTGCCATTTTGGCTTTTTTATCTTTAAACTTTTCTCAAAAGATTGAACTCTTATCAATCCTTGTAGTGATGCAAACAACCATACTTCTACAATATGTAGTGAAGAGAGATATTTTCCACTTGGGTGTTGAGTGAGGCATTGTTGATTTTAAAATCCAAGCCATATCCTCTGCTTTGAGATGATGCAGATTCTCTTTTCTCATGATTGTGGGTAGTAGGTATGTTTTCCACACGGACAATGACGATGATGTTTCATCTTATAAAATTAACCAACGCATTTGTGTTTCAAATTTTTAAAAGAGGAACTATGTGTACTCTGATCCCCTATTGCACGAAAAGCTGGTACATAGGCACTAAAGGTTCACAACCGCGGCGGATGCAAAAATTATAAAATATATATATATATATATATATATATATATATATATATATATATATATATATATATATATATATATATATATATATATATATATATATATATATATATATATATATATATATATATATATATATATATATATATATATATATATATATATATATTTCTTTTCTCACCTCAACCATTCTTTTTTTATACAACATTTTATTTCATAGCCAAAATATACTGATTTTTTTACAAAGAGGCTTCTGCGTAGTACCATAGATGTTTAGGGTGTTAATACCTTCCCTTTGCATAACCAACCCCCTTACCTTGAATCTTTCCCCCTCTTTTTGGGTTAGTCTCTCTTTTCCCATTCCTTTGGAAACAATAAAGCGCGGTGGCGATTTTTTATTTTGATTTGTATAAAGTCTAGTCAATCCAATGGCTTAGTCTTGAACATTTCTACTGCTACAGAAAAATGGCGACTTCACTGGGGAAAGATTGACCTCTTGTTGTTTCATCCCTAAGTGGGTTAAGTCTATCTTTGTTTATATCTGTATATGTGATATTACTATTTTTTGTGTGAGTTATATGTTGTATATATGTTTGTCTAGATTTTCCTGGTTTTCAGAGTGCTTGGTGATTACTCATAAGTCCTATACCCAGACTTGGGCAAAATTTAAGATAGAACGGGCGGTATAGTCATGTTAACTTTGAGGGAGTAATCCGTAAAAAGGAGGAATGAGATCCCCCACTCAGTGGAGGCCCCTTTGACTGTAGGTCATTTACCGAGTAATTGGGAAGGCGTACTGCTTTCGATCTGGGAGCCTGCTGAAATTGAGGACCCCGGAATACCATACCCATCTTGGCCTTTTAGGTGTAGTGCGGAAGCTATGACGGAGTAATCCGGAAATAGTTGTCACGCGATACTACACTCGGACGAGTCTTTCTTGAGAATATTACTAATTACCGAGTTAATCGGGAAGTTGGTAATATCTGAAGGAAGGATGTAGACTCTAGGAACCTCTAGAACCTTGTTCAACAGGTGATAACTTTTTAGACCAACACCTTATGGGTAGTACCTTCGATATCATGCTCGTGACGTTGAACCTATGAACCCTATATGTGTGATCTTCTGTGTGATTGTTGTATCATGCATCCATGCACTCATAAGCATCTTTTGAAGAAGCCATATTTCAAGGGATTTAAAGGTTGACTATTTGTGAATCTCTCAAGTACTTTTTTACCATGGATTCTGGAAAGAGAAAGACCGGGAAATACAGTTTCAAGGATCCCAAGATAGATGAATTGATCAGTCTAATTCCCAAGATCAAGTGTTCTGCAGACTTTCAGAAGAAGTATGGATCCATTATTCCTCTCATGAAGCTGAAGATGAAGGAGGGTATTCTCTCGACCTTGGTCCAGTTCTATGATCTGATGTATCATTACTTTACTTTTCCCGACTATCAATTAATGCCTACACTGGAGGAGTATTCTTATCTATTGAATTTACCTATTACCGATCATATTCCTTTTACTGGTTTGGAGGGTAAGCCAAAACCACATGAGAATGCTGCTTTGATTCACCTGGGGAAGTCTGAGGTGGAAGCCCATATGACTACCAAAGGAGGGATTAGAGGATTACCAGCTCAGTTCTTATTGGAGAAAGCTCGTTACTTTTCCATAATGAAGAGTACAGTTGCTTTTGAGACCATCTTTGCTCTACTTGCTTATGTATTGTTCTTATTTCCTAATGTAGACAAGTTTGTCGACATTAATGCTATCAAGATCTTCATGGTTGGAAACCCAGTTCCTACATTGTTGGGTGATGCTTATTACTCTATTCATCTTCGGAATTCTTATCATGGGGGGATGATTATCTGTTGCACGCCTCTGTTGTACCGGTGGTTTATCTCACATATGCCTCAGTCTGATGCTTTTTGGGATGTCAAGAAGGAACCCCGTTGGGCTCCTAAGATCATGGCACTTACTCACTCGGATATTGATTGGTATCATCGAGCTTACCAGGATATAGAGATTATTGACAGTTGTGGTAGTTTCCCAATGTACCTCTTCTTGGTACAGAGGAGGAATTAACTATAACCTTGTTCTTGCACGACGATGACTTGGTTATCCGATGAGGGATAAACAGAATAGTATTCATTTGAGTAGTTTCTTTCTGAAGGGAGGAGAATACTATAGGGAAGCTAGGGAGCAGATTGCGAAGGCCTGGCGTCACATTCATAAGAAGAGTAGGAAGGATTTGGGACCTAGGGGTGTTGTTTCTTTGGAGCCATATCTTCAGTGGGTCTGATCGAGAGTCTTTCAGTTAAAGATGCCATATACCTGGGAGACAACCATTCCTGATCTATTTGTGAAGACCACTCCTCCCTTATTAGATGATCTAGAAGAGCTGCAGCTTGCTTTGGTCAGGATGCAACAGGAAAAGGATGCTTGGAAGAACAAGTTCCAAACTTTAGAGAGTTCCTACAGAGCAGACCTGAAGGAGAAAGACGACTTGATTGAGATCCTTGAGAGCCGAGCGGTAGAGTCTATGGAGAGGCAATGGAATTTATTTTCTTCTAAGCCTCAATCAGGTGTTGATCACTCACTTCCTGATTCAGATGATTGGAAGGAGGTTTCCATCAGACATGTGGAAGAAAACCAAAGGTTGAAGGCTCAGATTCCCAGGCTCACGGGGAAGCGCCAGTGTATAGAGTGATCTCCATCAGTTCCTTTTCTCAGGGTTTTAGATTTTATTTTCATCTTGTACTCGGGATCATTGAAACTTGTAATCCATTTTGGAGTTATTATAATAAATAAAAAAATTTAGTATTTCAAAAAGCGTTATTACTTTGATGTTTGCAATATGTCTATAAACTTTAAGTCCCTTGAAATATTAAAAAACAAAGTAAAAAAAATCATGTGCATTACATATCATGCATCATATTGCACATATTTCTTGCATACCCAGGTGTCTTACCAAGCTTCCTTACTTCGTATAGCAAGTTGACTCATCACTACAACACTCAGGCTAATTTCAAAAAGAAGATGGACAACTTAGAACAAGAGAATCATGAGCTGCGCGAGGAAGTTTCTGCTTTTAAAAGCCGGCATGGCCAATCTGACTACTCTGACGGAAGCTCTGGTGACTGCTCAGAATCAGCCACCGATTGTTTAACCTCAACCAACAAGGGCAACTACTGAAGTTCCGACTGTTCCCGTATCTGCCACTCCTGATGTTGTTCAGAATCGCATGCCTCAAGGTTATCCATGGGGAATGCCAGAAAATTTTGCACCTGAAGGTTTCAATATTGGTCCTCAAGATACTCTAGTGGTTCAGACTATTGTTACTCCAGCACCTCCTGTGGTGCACGCTGTTCCTGCTGCACCTCATTCGGTAAATATGGTTCTGTATGTTAATGATGATGTGTGTCATCTTTTCCCTCCATTGAGTGAGGACTTGGGTCTGTATGACAGAAAGGATGATTTTCAAGAGCAGTTTGACAAGATGCGAAGAGAGATGAAGGCCCTCAGGGGAAAAGAGTTATTTGGGCAGAATGTGAATGAGCTATGTTTGGTCCCGAATGTTAAGATACCTGCTAAGTTTAAGGTCCCAGAGTTTGAGAAGTATAAGGGAAACACTTTCCCTCATGCTCATCTGGTAATGTACGTGAGGAGAATGTCTACCCATACTGATGATCTGCGTCTGTTGATTCACTTTTTTCAGGATAGCTTGACCGGTGCTGCGTTGAAGTGGTATATGAGTTTGGACAGTGCCAATATCCATACTTTAATGATTTGGGATAAGCATTCATCAAACAATACAAGTACAAGATGGACATGGCGCCTGACCGAGATCAACTCAGGGCCATGGTTCAGAAAGACAGGGAATCGTTCAAAGAGTATGCATAGAGATGGCGCGAGGTAGCCTCCCAGGTGATTCCTCCCATGGAAGAGAATGAGATGACTAAGATTTTCTTGAAGACGCTGGGTGCTTTCTACTACGAGAGGATGGTAGCAAGTGCGCCAAGTGACTTTGCTGAGATGATAGGAATGGGTATCCGCTTAGAAGAGGCTGTAAGAGAAGGGCGTTTGACAAAGAGTGAAGGATCCAGAGGTGTGAAGAAGCCATCTTATGGGTTTACCAAGAAGAAAGAAGGAGATGCAAATGTTGTTATACAAGAGAGAAGGGTAAACACTCCTAGAAGGAATTATCAGTGTCATCAGCAAGTCGCCTCAGTTACTCCTATTATGAATGTCGCTCCAACTATCGTTGCTTATCAGAGACCATCCCAGCAATGTAATCAAGGGAATAATCAGAGAAGGGAGAGTTAGGACCCTATTCCCATGATCTATACAGAGCTACTACCGGCATTGATTCAGAAGAAGTTGGTTCAAACACGACCATCTCCCGCCATACCATCACTGTTTCCTTGGTATTACAAGGCAGACCAAACATGTGCTTTTCATCAAGGAGCACCAGGGCATAATGTTGAGTATTATTATCCTTTGAAGACTGAGGTATAGAAATTGGTAAAGTCTGGTGTTCTATCTTTCAAGGACGTGGGACCTAATGTGAAAGATAACCCTCTACCCAAGCACGAGGGAGTAAATGTTGTGAATATGGTGGCCAGTTGTCCAGGCGACTTCCGGATTTTTGATATTAATCTGGTTAAAGGAGATTTGGTGAAAATTCATGCAAACCTCTGAATTTAGCTACTATATGCATGACCATTCCAGTTGCGCTATTTGCAGTACAAGCATATATGGTTGCGAGAAGATAAAGGCTAATTTATAGGAGATGATGGATGAGGGCCTCATTCACATAATCAGGCCTAGTGCAGAGTATGAAGAGGAAGTGAACATGGTTTCTGGATGTCCTGGTGAATTCATAATTTTTGATGTGGAATATATGAATGAGGACCTCGTACAGTTGCACGCTACCTTCTGCCATACAGCTGGTCAGGCGGAACACCAATATGGATCTTGCCTAGTTTGCTGCCGAGACCCCCGAGGATGTTCAATCGTGAAGAAGGGTGTTCAGCTGTTGTTAAACAATGGAACTATCAAGATCACAAGTCAAAGGGATGATTACCATGAATTTGATATGGTTGAGGTTTTTTTAACGGAAGAAGAGTCAGATGAAGAGTATGTCTCTATAGATGAGTATTTCACTTCAGAAGAAAATTTGTTTTCCAAAAATGACTTATTAATGACTGATTGTGTTGAAGAAGGGGTAAACGTCATTGTGCCTTGTTTTGGTGCACCCACCCATTTTGAAGTTGAGTACCATAGCAAGTCAGCTGTTACCCCATTGGTGATTAGTTTTCCAGGTCTTATTCCCTACAAATCAGATAAGGCTGTTGTGATACGGTGGGAGAACTGACTATGGTTTTGCGTTTGTTTTCGCAAATGTTTCGGTTGAGTAAGAGTCGCCACCGACTTTTTATTTTATCCTAAGGAAAGGTTAAAAAGCACAGCAAAAACCTTTGAGATGTTTTCTTGGGTTCGGGGAGTAGATTATAGAAAGGGAAGGTATTAGGACCCTTTCTATCCATGGTTATCCATGGGCTCTTAGTTACTTGCTTAGATCAACTTGCCTTGATTTTCAATTGTTTGAAATGGTGCTTTATGTGTGTGGGTTTGAAAATGTTTTGAAAAGAAGCCAATGTGGTGGCAACCTTTGTAATGATCCATGTTGGGATGTATACAAAGGTGTATGTCTTTTAAAAAGGTTTTCATTATTTTTGAAAGTTGTTTTGAAAGTGTAATGATGTGTGGTTTGAAAAATAGGCAAGCGTTTTGTTTTGCAAGTTTGATTCAAGTAACCAAGAGTTTGTCTACTCCTAAATTTCTCAAAGATTTCTCCTATGTTTTTAACCCTTTTAACAATTTTGTTCCACCATTGCATTTGGTGGACAATCTTGTGTTAGGATGTGAAAGGGACAGGCGCGGGTCATCGTTTAGACCATAATTGCAATAGTGTTAAATGTCTTTGGGCAATTCTTCTTTGAAAGGGACTTGATCATTTTAGGCAACTTTCAAAAGCGTCATCGAGGGACTATGATCATTTGATTGTTTGTTTTACCCAAAGAAACCTAACATGCAATATGGCCCAATTATTTGAAGGCAACAAAGTGGAATACCCTAGGGGTGCAAGTGTGATAGGTGTTGTCCATATTTCATGCCCACTTATCTTGAAATTAGGTCAAGCTATTTTGTTCTTTTTATTTGCATACAAACCCTAACTCTAGCATGGTATATTTAGAAAGCGATAAAGTGCGAAAATTAAAATTCCTACACTATTACAACACAATATGGGAAGGGGGGTACAAATGTTCAAATGGGGGGATATTTAGACAAAGAAATTAAACCTAGCTATTACATCATTTTTTGGCATATTTACAAGTAATTAAAAATGAAAAAATGGAAAATAAAATAAAGATGTAAGAATGCAAAAAGGGTTTTTATATGTGTGAAAAAAGTATTATTTATGTCAAATAAATAAAAATAAAAAAAGTATTATTTTTGGATTTTTTTGTATTTTAGGGGTAAAACCCTAATTTTTATTAAATAAATATATTAACTATTTAATATGTATAATATTTAATAATTATATACAAAAATAAAATAAAATGGAGTGTATTCAAAAAAAAAGTATTTTCCACATCAAATATTAATAAAATAAAAAATGTATGTATTTTAGTATTTTTGCCCTAAGTATATTAATATATATATATATATATATATATATATATATATATATATATATATATATATATATATATATATATATATATATATATATATATATATATATATATATATATATATATATATATATATATATATATATATATATATATATATATATATATATATATATATATATATATATATATATATATATATATATATATATATATATATATATATATATATATATATATATATATATATATATATATATATATATATATATATATATATATATATATATATATATATATATATATATATATATATATATATATATATATATATATATATATATATATATATATATATATATATATATATATATATATATTATTTACTAAATAAATACTATATATATATAAATAATAATATTTAATATTTATATAAAAAGTATATTTTGTATAACATATTTTCAAAAGGGAAAATGTAATAAAATCAGAAAAGAAAGTATATTTGTATTATTTTTTCTATTTATTCTAAATAATATATATATATATATATATATATATATATATATATATATATATATATATATATATATATATATATATATATATATATATATACAAATAACTAAAAATAAACAAATAAATGCCTATAAATTCAAAAATGGTGAGAAAAATATTTTTTATATTTTTTATATTATAAGTAAAAATAAATAAATCAGAATGAAAAAAGAAAAGTCAAAAAAATATTGAAATAAATCAAATGGGCTCAGGGGGTGTTAAAGTGAAATGAGTGTGTGAAGAGAAAATGCAAAAACAAGCCCAGCCCAGATCACTTCTTCTTCAACCTCTGAACAAAAACGCGCGCCTGTTCTTCCAATTCAAACACTTGGATTCTTTGATTTTTTGCACAAACTTCCAACATAAGAAATGTTAAGCATTGAATCACGATTCCAAATATATAAAAAAACTCATCCTAACTCTCAGAAATGAGAGAGAATTTTGACATTCCCAAATCCTGACCTAAGTTTTCTGCCATGTTCTGACTCAAAATTCTTGCAGCACACATAACATAAATGAAATCTAACTACATGGGCATATTCAGGGCTATGAATGTGACATATTATCTTCACAAACCTAAAGCTAACAATGCCTAATAAGAGAGATACGAATCCATGAACTTACCTGTTCAGTTGAAGTTCTATCTGGCAATGGAGAAACTTTCAGTGCAAAGTGATGATTGGTATAGCTTCCTTGATGTCCAGGGATGCTATTCCAAGCTTTACTTTGTCTTGAAACCTTTTGAATCGAGCTATGGACCTTCAACTGCAAAATGAGAAAGTGAAAATGGTGGAACTTGTTAGAGGAATTACAGGTTGTGTTTTAGGTCTTGGTTAGCTTGCATTGATGCTAGGGAATGTGTTTGATGAACTTTGGTCAAAAAATCATGCAAGGAATGAGAGATGGTGTTCAATCTGTAGGCCTTGCCCTGTTTATGCAGTTTGAGAGTGATTCTGGGAATGGGAGTGTTTGGGAGGTATTGGGGTCGTGTTCTAGCTTGGTTAGGATGATTAGAAGGTGTACAAAAAAAATGCTTAAGTGTTCTAATGCTGATATGAAAGTTCTTCTATGTTATGATACTTTTCTTCACACTTAAGCAAACAAAACCAACTTGGTGTTTTAGGCAAGTAGGGGACCCTTAAACATGCTGCTAACCTTGTCTTGATCAGAGTTCTTTGCTCATAATCTTGTGCCAATTAGATCTCATCTGTACTTGTTGGATTTTCAATTGGACATAAAGCTTGCTTTTGCAAAAATGGCCATTTTGCTTTTTCCATAAATGGATTAAACTTGTATGTAATGCTTGAACTCAAAGAACAACACTTTAACACAATGAATATGCATTAAATTATTGAGTGTTGGATGGTTTAAGGACCTGTAATGTAGCACAAACTATGCTGACTTGAAAATGGCCTAAGTTATGAACATGTACATGATCAATTCAAAAGTGAGTTTTTGCCATATTGTGAAATTCGAATCTCCCAAGTTATGAGGTTGTTTGATGAGTTCTTAGGCATTTTGGAAAGCTTGGAATGTGTACTACAATCCATATTTGAAATGCAAATTGAAATTCCAAGTGGAAGTGTATGGAAAATGGCCTTGAAGTTGGGTAGAAAACCTTGCCAAAATAGGTTAAAATTTCAGTAAGTTAAGAATGGTTTAGTACCCTTATTCCAAAAATTGTAACTTGAGATACAAGCCTCATTTGGGAAAACTTTGTGAATCAAAGTTGTAGATTATGCAACAAGCTACAACTTTCATGTTTTGACTTTTGTTTGAATCCAAATGAATCTTGGTGAGAAAGTGGGGCAAAGTTGGGAAAAAATTAGGGTTTTTCATAACTTAGAAAAATTCTAAGTTATGAAAAATTCTCATTTCTAACTCTAATTTGCATTTTTTGATTTCTTGGTGAACAAGTTTTATGATTTGGCATGTTTTGATGAAAAATGAATCTTGACCCTTGATTTTGACCAAAAAGTCAAAGTTTGACTTTTCAGTATACAGTCAAAATTGATCAATTGACTGGGAAATTCAACTGTCAATCTTGTGTACTTGGGATCTTTTGAACTTGTTGAGCATATCAAGATAATTCCATGGGGGTCCTTGAGTCCATATGTGAGCTTGGTTTGCCATTGGCTAGGTCAAACAGTCAAAAATTGCCCTTGTGTAGTCAAAACCCTAAAAATGACCATTTTTCCCTTTTGGTGATCTGATCAAATTTCTTGTGGAATTGTGATCCAAACTTGATCAAATGGTTCATATGAGTTCATAATGTTGATGTGGGTCAATTTTCATGAGGTTTGACTGTCAATTGGCCACAGTTGACTTTTTCCCCAATACAGT
This sequence comes from Vicia faba, assembly GCA_948472305.1. Taxonomy (NCBI): domain Eukaryota; kingdom Viridiplantae; phylum Streptophyta; class Magnoliopsida; order Fabales; family Fabaceae; genus Vicia; species Vicia faba. The sequence goes on along the minus strand of OX451738.1, from coordinate 485,935,074 downwards.
TGATTTCTAGGTCAACTGTCCAATTGACTGGGCAAAACTTGGAATCAAGACTTGAAACTTGATAGGGATAAACTTGGGAGTCCCATATGAAGCAAGAAAGTCATCTTAGGCCTTTTAGGTCAAAACATCCTTGTGCAAACACAAACCCTAATTTGGGTCAACAGTGCAAGGAGAAGTCTTGAGTAGATGAAACCCTAACTGGATCTTGATCTTCAAGGGCTTTGTGATGAGAAATCAATGATAAATGAGAGGGAAAATTTTGGGGTACAACAGTTGCCCCTGTTCAATCTTCTTGAATCCGAAGAGTTAGATTGACAAGTTTGCCTTTCGTGACTCGAGGGTAAAAGGAGATTGGACACTAGAGTGCCCAGAAATTTGCACTCGTCAAAGCAATGGATGCGGGAATGGGCTTAGAGATGCCATTTGGAGATGGGCTTAGAGATGCCATCTGGAGGGGTGACAGAAACTTGTCGGGGATGGGCTTAAAGATGCCATCTGGAATGAGTATCAGGAAGGTGTCCATGCTTTGGACCATCTCTGAATTGGGGATATGAATAAGCAATAGATTGGCATCCGTTGTTGGGAGGAATCCGTAAGCTGCTTTCAAAATTCTTGAGAAGAAACTGAACAAGTGATAGGTTAACATCCGTTACTTGGAGAACCCGTGAACTGTTTTCAGAAGTCTTGAAGTTGAATAAGCAATAGAGCAGCATCCGTTGTTGGGAAGCGTTCGTAAACTGTTTTCAAAGGTTGCATTTGAACAAGTGATAGATTAACATCCGTTGTTGGGAAGAATCCATAAACTGTTTTTAGAAGTCTCGAGAAGAAACTAAACAAGTGATAGGTTAACATCCGTTACTTGGAGAACCCGTGAACTGTTTTCAGTAATCTTGAAGTTGAATAAGCAATAGAGCAACATCGGTTGTTGGGAAGCGTCCGTAAACTGTTTTCAACAGTTGGCATCTGAACAAGTTGGTAGATTAACATCCGTTGTTGGGAAGAATCCGTAAACTGTTTTCAGAAGTCTTGAGAAGAAACTGAACAAGCGATAAGTTAACATCCGTTACTTGGAGAACCCGTAAACTGTTTTCAGAAGTCTTGAAGAGGAACCGATGTAGGGCTTCCTGATGATGAGCTCGTGTAAAACTGCATCTGGATAAATCTGGAATAAACATTAGAATGTTGCCATGTCTGGATCACATCTGAACTATTCCTGGCAAGAATCTCGGAAGATAATGATTTTAGTCTTTCGACAGATCTTACCTGAAAAGGTAAAGAGTTAGTTATATGCAATGTCATGATGCATGATACAATGTATGTTATATGATATGAATGTAAATGGATGCGTATGTAAGTTGGAGAGCTGTCTTGCAAGGGATAGATGAATCCGAGATGGCTGGAGATAAAAGTATCTTGACTGATGCCGGGAAGAATAATTCCTGGTTGTTGCTGGGGAATAAAGAGCTTGGGTTGTATACCAATCTTCTGGGGATTTCCTGATGACTTTTACTGGGGAGCTCCAATCTAATGGACTTATGCCGGGGAGGTAAGAATGAGAATCTTCAGCTTGGAGGGAAGTATCTTTGGCGACTTCACTGGGGAACTCAAGATTTTCCTTCCTAAAACTCTGTGGGGAGAAGGCTCATTAGTCTGGCTCCGCTGGGGATACTGAAAATTTGAACTCTGAGGGGAATTGAGCTCTGGAGGATTCTCTGGCTGGGGACAGCAAAGATAAACTCCTCTGGGGATTGTATTGATAAGTTATGCTGGGGAACCTTGATGAACTCCGCTGGGGATAGGAAGAACTTTGGCGAGCGCGATCTTCCGTGGTTGTTAGCTGAGGATAACCCAGTTATAAGCCCTTGTGAGGAATAACTTTGAATAAAACTCGGGAGAGACGTCCGTACTCTGCAAGGGATAAGCTTCCAGAATCTACTGGGGATAAGCTTCAATACTTGCTAGGGATATGGATTCCAAATCTTCGGGGGTTTTCTTTGAAGGGTATCAAGATATCCAACTGTTCCTTTGACCTATCAGTAATCCTCTTTCCTGACTCATAAGGAAATGATTATGTTTCAAATGCATATGCCTATTTAACAAAACATTGGACGTTTCTCAAAATAAAACAATAGTGCAAGAGAAAAGAAAAGGAAATGACACAAATTTTTTGGGAAAAGTATTTGTATTGATTTTCTATGAGTATATTTGTACAAAGGAGACAATCATCCTAGTAAGAGGATTTTGTCGTAAATATTTGAAAATTTTATACAAAATAAAGATGGCTATGTGAAATAATTCCATGGGATTCCATTCCGCTACAGCCTTCACAACTCTGAATATCTGTCCATTCAATGCTTCGTTTGCCGATGACTGGATTGATCAGAAACCCGGAACTGGTTGATGAAGAGATTGTCTTTAAAGTGATCCAACGAGACATAGTCATACGCTTTAATTCCCTAACTTTTGCCTGAATCGCCCTTTCGGGTTTTCGATCCACCGGGAAACCCCTTTTTGCCCAAGCCGCCCTTTCGGGTTTTCGACTTGCCGGGTGTACATATTTTTTTGTTTTTATCCCTAATTTTTGCCCGAACCGCCTATTCGGGTTTTCGATCCACCGGGATGCCCATTTTTGCCCAAGCCGCCCTTTCGGGTTTTCGACTTGTCGGGTTATTTATGCGTAGTATCTTTTGACTATGTCTGCATTCGCAGGGTGCGGCAAATCGTCGCCGTCCATGGTGGTCAGAATCATTGCACCACCGGAAAATATGCTCTTGATCACAAATGGTCCTTCATATGTAGGAGTCCATTTGCCCCTGGGATCACTTTGCGGCAAGATAATCCGCTTGATTACGAGATCTCCGACTTGATACACTTGACGTCTGACTTTCTTATTGAAGGCCTTGATCATCTGCTTTTGATACGTCTGACCATGGCATATAGCAGCAAGTCGCTTTTCGTCGATCAGATTGAGTTGATCAAGTCGGGTCTGCATCCAATCATCTTCATTCAAACCTGCATCCTTCATAATCCTTAGAGAAGGAATCTGAACTTCCATAGGCAAAACAACTTCCATGCCATAAACCAAAGAAAATGGGGTTGCCCCAGTTGAAGTACGGGTCGTCGTACGGTATCCATGCAGAGCAAACGGTAACATCTCATGCCAGTCTTTGTAAGTGACTGTCATTTTCTGAATGATCTTTTTAATGTTTTTGTTCGCAGCTTCAACAGCACTGTTCATCTTCAGCCGGTAGGGAGATGAATTGTGATGATAAATCTTGAACTGTTCGCACAAGGCGGTGATCATTGTGTTATTCAGATTTGTACCGTTGTCTGTGATGATCCTGTCCGGAACACCATACCGACATATGAGATTTTGCTTGATAAAGCGGGCAACCACCTTTTTAGTAACAGAGGCGAAGGAAGCTGCTTCGACCCATTTGGTGAAATAGTCAATGGCAACCAGGATGAAGCGATGTCCGTTGGAAGCCGTGGGCTTGATCTCTCCAATCATATCAATGCCCCACATTGCAAAGGGCTAAGGAGCAGTCAGAACGTTGAGAGGAACCGGAGGGATATGAACTTTGTCAGCGTAGACTTGACACTTGTGGCAAGTACGGGAATGTTGATGGCAGTCAGCTTCCATGGTAGACCAGTAATAGCCTGCCCTTAGGATCTTCTTAGCCATTGTATGCCCGCTCAAGTGAGTACCAAATGTGCTGCTGTGTATATCGGTCATGATCAACTCTGCTTCAGCTTTGTCTACGCATTGGAGTAATACACAATCATAGCTTCGTTTGTAAAGGATGCCGTTGCTCAGGAAGAACTTAGCAGCGAATTTCCTTAAGAACTTTTTGTCATTTACGGAAGCTCCTTCAGGATAATCTCTGGTCTCGAGATACCTTTTGATTTCATGGAACCAAGGTTGTTCCACTACTTCTTCGGTATTAATCTCGTGACAATGCGCAGGTTCATCCATTCGCTCGATGGTGATTTGGGGAGCCTCGTTATCCCAGTTGAGTTTAAACATGGAGGACATTGTGGCTAGAGCATCTGCTAGCTGATTCTCTTCTCGCGGGAAATGCTCGAAGGTAATTTTCTCGAAATGAGGCAACAATGTCAAGACATGTTCTTTGTATGGGATAAGATTAGGATGCTTGGTATCCCATTCTCCTTTGATTTGACTGATAACCAAAGCCGAATCCCCAAATATGATCAAAGATTTGATCCCCAAGTCTATAGCAGCCTTGAGACCAAAGATGCAAGCTTCATACTCAGCCATGTTGTTTGTGCAGCTGAAGCAAAGTCGGGTCGTGAAAGGCGTGTGACAGCCTTCCGGAGAAATGAGTACTGCGCCAATACCGTTTCCAAGTGAATTTGAAGCACCATCAAAGTACAGGGTCCATCGAGATCTCTTTTCGGGTCCGTCATACGGTCCGTTACCTTCAATGTTGTCCAAATTCATGATGTCTTCGTCTGGGAAGTCAAATCTCATGGGTTGATAGTCTTCGATAGCTTGATGAGCCAGATGGTCAGCTAGTACACTCCCTTTTATAGCTTTTTGGGTGGTGTACTGGATGTCATACTCAGTCAAGATCATTTGCCATCTAGCTATCCTTCCCGATAAAGCGGGCTTTTCGAAAATATACTTGATAGGGTCCATTTTGGAAATCAACAAGGTAGTATGAGTCAACATATACTGTCTTAGTCGGCGAGCAGCCCATACCAAAGCGCAGCAAGTTTTCTCGAGCAGTGAGTAGCGAGTCTCACAGTCGGTAAACTTTTTGCTAAGGTAATAAATAGCATGCTCTTTTCGACCAGACTCGTCATGCTGGCCCAGAACACACCCCATTGAGTTATCCAAGACGGTCAAATACATGATCAATGGTCTTCCTTCAACGGGTGGCATCAGAATAGGAGGTTCTAGCAAATACTCCTTGATTCTATCAAAAGCAGCTTGACAGTCGTCGTTCCATTCGACTACCTGATCTTTCTTCAAGAGTTTGAAAATTGGCTCACAGGTAGAAGTCAGATGCGAGATGAATCTGGCAATATAGTTCAAGCGCCCCAAGAACCCTCTAACCTCTTTCTCAGTACGGGGAGCAGGCATCTCTTGTATTGCTTTTACTTTTGCGGGATCGACTTCAATTCCTTTGTTGCTTACAATGAATCCCAGGAGTTTACCAGACCTAACTCCAAAAGTGCATTTACTTGGATTCAGCCTGAGCTTGTATTCTTTCAACCTGGCAAACAACTTTTCTAGATGTTCAAGGTGCTCTTCCTCTGTTTGTGACCGAGCTATCATATCGTCTACGTAGACTTCAATTTCATGATGTATCATGTCATGAAATAAAGCTACCATGGCGCGTTGATAAGTTGCCCCTGCGTTCTTTAACCCGAACGGCATCACCTTGTAACAGAAAGTGCCCCATTGTGTGACAAAAGTTGTTTTCTCCATGTCCTCGGGGGCCATTTTGATTTGATTGTAGCCCAAGAATCCATCCATGAAGGAAAACACTTTATGCTGAGATGTATTGTCGATCAAAATGTCGATGTGTGGTAGCGGGAAATCATCTTTGGGGCTGGCCCTATTCAAATCCCGGTAGTCCACACACATCCTGACTTTGCCATCTTTCTTAGGTACTGGCACGATGTTAGCGACCCATTGAGGATAGGACGTAACAGCCAGAAAGCCAGTGTCGAATTGCTTCATTACTTCTGCCTTGATCTTTTCAGACATGTCAGGCCCATTCGGCGAACTTTTTGCTTGATCGGTGGACAGTCCTCTCTTGTGGGGAGACGGTGAACCACGATGTCTGTGTCTAAACCCGGCATGTCTTCATAAGACCAAGCGAAGATTTCAACATACTCATTCAACAACTGTACCAGGCGCTCCTTGACCCTTGGTTCCAGATTGGCACCCACTTGCACCTCCTTCCGGTCTTCCTCGGTCCCTAGGTTGACAGTTTCCAATGACTCTTCATGAGGTAAGATGGCCCTTTCCTCTTGCTGCAGAAATCTGGCTAGTTCCCCGGGTACTTCACAACTTTCGTCATCTTCATACTCGGCTTGATTGACCAGATCTTCAGAGTTATTGAAAGATACAGCAGAGTAGTCACCCATGGAATCCGGAGTGGATGGGTACCTGCATTGGTGAGTGTGGGTGTGTGTAAGGGATAGCCATCCTTAAACAAAAATGCCAAAGGAAAGAAAATGAACACAAGCAGTTTATCGAATGAAAAACGTCCAATGAATCATTAAACATGGCATATGGATATGAAAAATAATCAAAACCCTTACAAATGGACCTACATGCCCCGGGCAAGGCATGAGGTGAAAAGATAGTGTGCGGATTGTTTGAAAATAAATATTACAGACCAAATAAGAAAATGTTTAACAGATAAATTACTGATGAATAAAAGTGATGGGGACAAAGTCTTTTGCCTCCCAGTTGCTCAATCCTCCTTTGGCAGTTGGATAAATCCACTCTTCAATGTTGCTCTCTTTGTCTTCATCCTCCAAAGTGTTGATTCCGTAGGGAGAAATTTTGACTGGCGCTCTTTCAATCTTCGAACGGCGCATCGCTTTCTGGCCTGCGGCTGTGAACCCTAATCCAAATTTGTCGGTCTTATGTGGAATATCAGGTAACTTCCCCCATGCTGAATTCTTCCCTTCCTTTATTGCGGCTCTTGCATCCTCCAGAGATGCCATCCTGGCCATCTGCCTCAGTGTCTCAGCTGCCAACTTTGCTACTGCTATTTCAGGAAGGACTTCTTCGAAATGTTGAAAAGGCGTCTCAATGAATTCCCCTTCAGCCTCCACATATCGGAAAGAATTTAAGTGGCTAATCATGTACTCTTCTTCACCATGGACAGTAATGATCTTTCCCTTGACAGGATACTTCAACATCTGATGCAAGGAGGAGGTGACTACCCCAGCATGGTGTATCCAAGGCCTACCCAGCAAGCAAGAGTATGACGGACGGATGTCCTTCACATAGAAAGTGGATTTAAACACCTCAGTGCCTATCTTGATGGGAATTTCAACCTCTCCATGGACCATTCTCTTCGAACCATCGAAAGCTCTGACAACAATATCACTCGGCTTCAATTCTAACCCTTCACAATCTAGTCAGTCCAAGGCCTTCTTAGGCAAAACATTCAGCGACGAACCAGTGTCGACCAAGACGTGTGCGAGAGTAGTTCCTCGACACTCGACCGAAATGTGCAAAGCATCATTGTGGTTTCTACCTTTAGGAGTTAGGTCGGCATCAGAAAAACCTAATCCATTGTCCGCCGTAAGGCTAGCCACGCAATTTTGAAATTGATCCGCAAAGGTCTCCTGGGGCACATGGGATGCCTTCAGGAATTTTATCAGGGCTTTAGCGTGCGCTTCTGAGCAAAGCAATAGTGCCAGCATGGAGATCTTGGAGGGGGTTTGCCCCAGCTGTTCTACCACATCGTAATCACTTCTCTAGATTATCCTCAAAATCTCATCCATTTCCTTCTTGGAGGTTTCCGGGATGACCAAGGGTTGAGCCCTCGTCCTGACGAGCTCATCTTGGATTCCCTTACCTTTGTCAGCAGCGGTAGGAGAGACAGTACTAGGAACAACAACGTCTTCAATCAAAGGAGTTCTAGCAGAAAGTTTTATTGGTGCAGGGATGACCTTGTCAGCTGATGAGGGTCCAAAGATTGCTCTTTGAGGGGCAATCTCTGGAGAAAATATTCTCCCGCTCCTGGTAATTTTGCTAGTGCCCGCAATGTTACCAATGCTGGCTTCTTCATCATCCGAACTTTCTTCAGTTATTTCGATTTGTTTGATACCATGGTAGTAGACGCCACCGCCATAGTTCCAAGGTATCGATTTCTCAGAAACATAGGGAACAGGCCCTGGCATTGTTATCTTCAAAGGAACAAATTTCGTAGCTGGTGTAATCTTAACAGGCTTTTTGACGGCCTTGGAAAGATTGGCGTGAATGGTTATGATTGAGACATCTTCAGTATGAACTGGAACAACAGAAACTTTTTCAAACAAAATTTGTCGACTGTCCATAAGGCCTTGGATGCCTTTCTTCAGTAACGGACAATCAAACGGAAGAGAGTAACAACAATAGCAGTCTTCCTTACATCCCGGGAAGATCCCGGCCCTTAATAGGTTCAACTTAATGGTTAGCAGTGGAGTAGTCAGATCACTGACATCAGCAACATACAAATCTTCTTCAATGGCATTGACATTTCGGCCGTGCTTCGGCATGGGTGCAGATATCACATTAGGCTTCTCCGGAGTGTCAAACTCCACCTCCTTCGCCTCTATCAGGTCTTGGATCTTATGCTTGAGTGCCCAACAATCATTGGTGTCGTGTCCAACACTGTCAGAATGGTAGGCGCATTTAGCATTAGCATGATAATGCGGAGAGGACGTATTCACATTCTTTGGTTCCTCCTTGATGGTGGCGAGATTCAACTTCAATAGATGGGGAAGCACTTGCGTTGGAGTCATATTAATACGGGTGAACTGCCGTTGTGGCCGTTCCACCCGTTGCTGATTTGGTCTGGATTGATTATAGCGAGGCTGCTCACTTGGAGTGTTTTGAATCATTACGGCCCCCACAGTCGGCCGACGCTCCGTCTTCCCTGCTCTTCTCTGAGAATATACCACAGTTGTCTCCTTCTTAAAAGGTTTCTTCTCAACATTTGCAGCAACACCCTTCTGAATCTTTCCTGACTTGATGCCAGCTTCTATTCTTTCGCCTGTTAAGATTAAATCGGTAAACCCCACGGAAGAGTTACCAATCAGATGATTGAAAAATGGCCCAGATAGGGTCCCTAGAAACATATCAACGAGTTCACGATCGGTTAAAGGAGGCTGCACCCTGCCAGCCAAATCCCTCCATTTTTGTGCGTACTCTTTGAATCCTTCGCCTGTTCCTAGTGACATACCCTGAAGTTGGGTACGAGTAGGAGCAAGGTCAGAATTATACTGGTATTGTTTGTAGAAAGCGGTGGCCAAATCTTCCCAATTTCGGACGCTGGTTCCCTCTAGCTGATAAAACCACTCCAACTGAGCTCCAGAAAGACTGTCTTGAAAGAAATGAATCCAAAGGTTTTTATCTGCCGTATAGGGTTGGATCTTCCTCACGTAGGACCTGAGATGCATTTTTGGGCAGGACAGCCCATCATACCTCACAAACACTGGCACCTTGAACTTTGGGGGAATCACAATCCCGGCGACCAAACCCAAGTCTTCAAAATCCAAACCCGGTACTCTTTGTAATTCCATGGCGGCCAATCTGTCTTCTAGCCCCTTGTATTTGTCATCAGCTGGAGGATATTGTTGGTCAGAATAATCTTCATCCTCTTCGACCTCTTCCTCTTCCGCATCAGACTCGGAAGGTACCGCGGCTCCACCTTCTTTGCTGGTTCCTTCATCAGAGATAGGAGGAAATTCAAGCACTCTCCGAGCTTCTCCGTCAAATCTTCTCCCCAAAGTAGCCACCCCGAGTCTCTTTTTATTCTTCTTCACTGGGTCTTTGTTCCCCAATTGAGTTTTGATATCCTCCTGACCCTTAGCCAAGGTCATCAGGAGTTGCTGGAACTGTGCATTTTGAGCTTGCAGGTCTTTGACTGTTTGCTCGAGATCCATCCTACTGAAATAAACAGCAGACAAATAAGGAAACCTGGAGTGAGACCTGCTTATGCACATGATGAATGGTATGCTTATGTATGCAATGCATTCAAGGATTTAGAACATTCAAAATTGTTGCAAACAAAGAAGAACGCACGTCATATTAATAAGAAGAAATTTGTTAGTACATAAATGCCCCATGGGCCAAATATTACAAAATAACTTCTCAAGGCAAAAAGACATTGCGCATCCTCTTTGGTGCGATGTAGGTGTTGAGGGCCTCTTGCTCATGGAGTCGGCGGGTAAGTTCTAGAACCTTCTTCTCACTGGCGTAGAAGCTAGCTTCAAAAGTATTTCGTTCCTCCTTGAGCTGAATCCAACTTTTCTGCATTTCCTCCCACGATGTAGGCATGTCTGGATGTAGGATGGTGTAGGGAACCTCTCCTTCATTGACGGGCTCTTTAATCACTGGGAGTACATGAGGATAAGGCATCATTAGACTTTGGGCTCGGGCTCGTACCCACTTGAGATAGGGCTCAAGAGGGATGGAGTTCTTGTGTCCCAGAGTCTTGCTATAAACCTTGTTGGGCCTCCCCCAAGCTCTGATGAATCTTTGGCGAAGTCCTTGCGCATCGTTGTCGAAGTCAAACACTAGGTCAGGGATCAACATGTCATGAGGGCCATCCCTCCGTGCATATCCAAATTGCCTCAAAGCTAGGCAAGGGTTGTAGGTGATACCTCCTCTAATTCCAAGTAAAGGAACATTAGGGAATTCTCCATAACGATCGATGATGATGACATTTTCTCTGGACCGAGAACACCAATGCACATCAGAATGAGTAAGAGTCATCAACCGTTGGGACCACCTTGAGCCTTGGTCATTCTTCAAGACAGATTGTGGGAGGTGCGAAATAAACCACCTTGCAAGGAGAGGAGTACAGCACATGAGAACACCCCTCTTTCTCATTATTCGTGTGTAAAATGAGTGAAGAATGTCCCCAAGCAATGTTGGTATTGGATTTCTGGACAAGAAGATTTTGACGGCGTTGACATCTACCAATTGGTCAGGATTTGGGAACAAGACCAACCCATAGATAAGGAGTGCCACAATCTCTTCAAAGGCTTGTAGGTCCAATGAGTTCCAACATTCTTGTGCCTTCTCAAACAAGAATTTTGCTAAGAATCCTTTGACGCCGCTTCTGGTTTCCCAATGCCCCTTGATGTCGGATGGTTGTAGATTTAATGCTCGAGCAACATCTTCTGGCTTTGGTTCCTTTTCCGTACCGTTGAAGGGTAGTTGATTAAGGATAGGGATTCTTAGGAGTTGAGAAAACTCCTCCAAAGTGGGCACCAACTGATAATCAGGGAACGTGAAACAGTGGTGAAGAGGGTCAAAGAACTGGAATAGCACTTTCATCATGTCTTTTTCAATGTTGGTGTTGACTAGGCTGAGCAGTCTGCCATGTCTTTCACTGAAGGATGAGTTTTCCAGAATTCTTGAGGTGAGCTCCTTGAGTTGAGGAGAGATCCTCACAAGGTTGACTTGAATGGTATTTCTGCGAGGAACTTCCATGACATACAAAAACAAAGATGAAGATCCAAACCCTTGAAATGGTTAGTGAATGCATATGATGTTTCATGATGTTTATGATGTATGTATAAAACATATGTACAAGCAAATCACACCAAACCCTAGTTTCAGGCTTGCATGGGGTTTCATAGGTAAGTACCCTCTTGAGTGTAGTTGGCTTAAAAACCTGTCCTATAAATAGTAACTGGGTTCTAAGGAGCTCAATATCACTGGATTGTTTTCAATGTTCATTGTTTTGGTTTAGCCACTTAACTAGCGACCAAAATATTCCAAGAAAACAACCCTCAATGAGTGTAGCATCGAGTATCTACCAACTTCGGACTGCACCAAAGCCAGTCATCTCACTATGTAAGGCCAAGATGGTCAAGTAAGGTTCTAGGTCATTAGTGCTTAGTGACATCACTCAGCGGCCCCGTACTCTCCTTGATTGAACTCAAGGGTTACCGGTACTTACAAATATGTCGCACTAATATAGCTATTGCTTCGACCGTATCGTTATACCCCGCACAGTTTCCACAATGTATTGCTATCTATGAATGTTTCCCAAAATCCGGGTGTAGGATTGCAAACCCAAACAATAAGAGCCAATATGTAAAGCAAACAAATCAAAAAATTAGTCATGTAAGAGGGTGATCTAAGCCCTAAGGTTACTCCACTTTTAAATTTATCCCCAGCAGAGTCGCCAGTTTTGTGATACGGTGAGAGAACTGACTATGGTTTTGCGTTTGTTTTCGCAAATGTTTCGGTTGAGCAAGAGTCGCCACCGACTTTTTATTTTATCCTAAGGAAAGGTTAAAAAGCACAGCAAAAACCTTTGAGATGTTTTCTTTGGTTCGGGGAGTAGATTATAGAAAGGGAAGGTATTAGCACCCTTTCTATCCATGGTTATCCATGGGCTCTTAGTTACTTGCTTAGATCAACTTGCCTTGATTTTCAATTGTTTGAAATGGTGCTTTATGTGTGTGGGTTTGAAAATGTTTTGAAAAGAAGCCAATGTGGTGGCAACCTTTGTAATGATCCATGTTGGGATGTATACAAAGGTGTATGTCTTTTAAAAAGGTTTTCATTATTTTTGAAAGTTGTTTTGAAAGTGTAATGATGTGTGGTTTGAAAAATAGGCAAGCGTTTTGTTTTGCAAGTTTGATTCAAGTAACCAAGAGTTTGTCTACTCCTAAATTTCTCAAAGATTTCTCCTATGTTTTTAACCCTTTTAACAATTTTGTTCCACCATTGCATTTGGTGGACAATCTTGTGTTAGGATGTGAAAGGGACGGGCGCGGGTCATCGTTTAGACCATAATTGCAATAGTGTTAAATGTCTTTGGGCAATTCTTCTTTGAAAGGGACTTGATCATTTTAGGCAACTTTCGAAAGCGTCATCGAGGGACTATGATCATTTGATTGTTTGTTTTACCCAAAGAAACCTAACATGCAATATGGCCCAATTATTTGAAGGCATCAAAGTGGAATACCCTAGGGGTGCAAGTGTGATAGGTGTTGTCCATATTTCATGCCCACTTATCTTGAAATTAGGTCAAGCTATTTTGTTCTTTTTATTTGCATACAAACCCTAACTCTAGCATGGTATATTTAGAAAGCGATAAAGTGCGAAAATTAAAATTCCTACACTATTACAACACAATATGGGAAGGGGGGTACAAATGTTCAAATGGGGGGATATTTAGACAAAGAAATTAAACCTAGCTATTACATCATTTTTTGGCATATTTACAAGTAATTAAAAATGAAAAAATGGAAAATAAAATAAAGATGTAAAAATGCAAAAAGGGTTTTTATATGTGTGAAAAAAGTATTTTTATGTCAAATAAATAAAAATAAAAAAAGTATTATTTTTGGATTTTTTTGTATTTTAGGGGTAAAACCCTAATTTTTATTAAATAAATATATTAACTATTTAATATGTATAATATTTAATAATTATATACAAAAATAAAATAAAATGGAGTGTATTCATAAAAAAAAGTATTTTCCACATCAAATATTAATAAAATAAAAAATGTATGTATTTTAGTATTTTTGCCCTAAGTATATTAATATATATATATATATATATATATATATATATATATATATATATATATATATATATATATATATATATATATATATATATATATATATATATATATATATATATATATATATATATATATATATATATATATATATATATATATATATATATATATATATATATATATATATATATATATATATATATATATATATATTTATGTACAAATAAATGCCTATAAATTCAAAAATGGTGAGAAAAATATTTTTTATATTTTTTATATTATAAGTAAAAATAAATAAATCAGAATGAAAAAAGAAAAGTCAAAAAAATATTGAAATAAATCAAATGGGCTCAGGGGGTGTTAAAGTGAAATGAGTGTGTGAAGAGAAAATGCAAAAACAAGCCCAGCCCAGATCACTTCTTCTTCAACCTCTGAACAAAAACGCGCGCTTGTTCTTCCAATTCAAACACTTGGATTCTTTGATTTTTTGCACAAACTTCCAACATAAGAAATGTTAAGCATTGAATCACGATTCCAAATATATAAAAAACTCATCCTAACTCTCAGAAATGAGAGAGAATTTTGACATTCCCAAATCCTGACCTAAGTTTTCTGCCATGTTCAGACTCAAAATTCTTGCAGCACACATAACATAAATGAAATCTAACTACATGGGCATATTCAGGGCTATGAATGTGACATATTATCTTCACAAACCTAAAGCTAACAATGCCTAATAAGAGAGATACGAATCCATGAACTTATCTGTTTAGTTGAAGTTCTATCTGGCAATGGAGAAACTTTCAGTGCAAAGTGATGATTGGTATAGCTTCCTTGATGTCCAGGGATGCTATTCCAAGCTTTACTTTGTCTTGAAACCTTTTGAATCGAGCTATGGACCTTCAACTGCAAAATGAGAAAGTGAAATTGGTGGAACTTGTTAGAGGAATTACAGGTCGTGTTTTAGGTCTTGGTTAGCTTGCATTGATGCTAGGGAATGTGTTTGATGAGCTTTGGTCAAGAAATCATGCAAGGAATGAGAGATGGTGTTCAATCTGCAGGCCTTACCCTGTTTATGCAGTTTGAGAGTGATTCTGGGAATGGGAGTGTTTGGGAGGTATTGGGGTCGTGTTCTAGCTTGGTTAGGATGATTAGAAGGTGTACAAAAAAAATGCTTAAGTGTTCTATTGTTGATATGAAAGTTCTTCTATGTTATGATACTTTTCTTCACACTTAAGCAAACAAAACCAACTTGGTGTTTTAGGCAAGTAGGGGACCCTTAAACATGCTGCTAAACTTGTCTTGATCAGAGTGCTTTGCTCATAATCTTGTGCCAATTAGATCTCATTTGTACTTGTTGGATTTTCAATTGGACATAAAGCTTGCTTTTGCAAAAATGGTCAATTTGCTTTTTCCATAAATGGATTAAACTTGTATGTAATGCTTGAACTCAAAGAACAACACTTTAACACAATGAATGTGCATTAAATTATTGAGTGTTGGATGGTTTAAGGACCTGTAATGTAGCACAAACTATGCTGACTTGAAAATGGCCTAAGTTATGAACATGTACATGATCAATTCAAAAGTGAGTTTTTGCCATATTGTGAAATTCGAATCTCCCAAGTTATGAGGTTGTTTGATGAGTTCTTGGACATTTTGGAAAGCTTGGAATGTGTACTACAATCCATCTTTGAAATTCAAATTGAAATTCCAAGTGGAAGTGTATGGAAAATGGCCTTGAAGTTGGGTAGAAAACCTTGCCAAAATAGGTTAAAATTTCACTAAGTTAAGAATAGTTTAGTACCCTTATTCCAAAAATTGTAACTTGAGATACAAGCCTCATTTGGGAAAACTTTGTGAATCAAAGTTGTAGATTATGCAACAAGCTACAACTTTCATGTTTTGACTTTTGTTTGAATCCAAATGAATCTTGGTGAGAAAGTGGGGCAAAGTTGGGAAAAAATTAGGGTTTTTCATAACTTTGAAAAATTCTAAGTTATGAAAAATTCTCATTTCTAACCCTAATTTGCATTTTTTGATTTCTTGGTGAACAAGTTTCATGATTTGGCATGTTTGATGAAAAATGAATCTTGACCCTTGATTTTGACCAAAAAGTCAAAGTTTGACTTTTCAGTATACAGTCAAAATTGATCAATTGATTGGGAAATTCAACTGTCAATCTTGTGTACTTGGGATCTTTTGAACTTGTTGAGCATATCAAGATAATTCCATGGGGGTCCTTGAGTCCATATGTGAGCTTGGTTTGCCATTGGCTAGGTCAAACAGTCAAAAATTGCCCTTGTGCAATCAAAACCCTAAAAATGACCATTTTGCCCTTTTGGTGATCTGATCAAATTTCTTGTGGAATTATGATCCAAACTTGATCAAATGGTTCATATGAGTTCATAATGTTGATGTGGGTCAATTTTCATGAGGTTTGACTGTCAATTGGCCACAGTTGACTTTTTCCCCAATACAGTTGATTTCTAGGTCAATTGTCCAATTGACTGGGCAAAACTTGGAATCAAGACTTGAAACTTGATAGGGATAAACTTGGGAGTCCCATATGAAGCAAGAAAGTCATCTTAGGCCTTTTAGGTCAAAACATCCTTGTGCAAACACAAACCCTAATTTGGGTCAACAGTGCAAGGAGAAGTCTTGAGTAGATGAAACCCTAATTGGATCTTGATCTTCAAGGGATTTGTGATGAGAAATCAATGATAAATGGGAGGGAAAATTTTGGGGTACAACAGCTGTGTCTGATACGGTGGCCACAACCGGGACTGTTTTTTAGGAATGCTGGTTTCTGTTTTGCGTTTGTGTTTGCAAAATGTCGCGGTAAGCAAGAGTCACCATCGTCTTTTATTTTATCCAACAAGGAAAGGAAAAAAGCACAGAAAAATTCCTTTTTCGAGATATTTCTGAGTACGGGGGGTAGATTATAGAAAGGGAAGGTATTAGCACCCTTTCTATCCGTAGTTATCTACGGGCTCTTAGGTACTTGCACATCATTTTCAAAATTTCTTCTTTGTGTTTGTGTGATTTGAAAAGTTTTTGTTTTACTTCGATTTAACTCTTGCTTTTGTCTTCAAGAGTGTAATGAAGTGTTTTTTAAAACTTTGTTTGTAAAGGAGTGTAAGTGTGAAAAAGTTTATTTGGATTGAGCAAGTACTTAAGAACTAATCTACCTACTCGAAAAAAGAATCGTTCTATGTTCGTTTCCTTTAGACAGCGCTATCCCACTATTAGTGAGTAGGTAGCACCGTCGTTGGAGTTTGAGGGACGATTCAAAAGGGACGTACGGTCACTAAAGCAATGTTAGGACGTCTTAGTAATAACCCTAATGTCTTAGATGAATCATATGAGGCAACAATATCTGAGGCAACAATATCTGAGGCAACCTTTTCGAGGCAACTTTGATCTTTGGACAAAAGGACGACCACTAAAGCATCCTATACTCAATGACCATTTACCGAAGGCAACCAAGTGGGAGTGTACCCTAGGAGTGCGCATGTGCGAGTGATTCAATTTCAGATTATTTATCTTTGCACATTTTAGGGTTATCTAATTGTTTTAAAGTTGAGCATACATTCTTGTCATGCATCCCTATATCATACATCTAACCGTTTATATTTTGTGAAATTTAAAGTGCAGAAATTAAACTAAGCTATTACAAGGCTTCGGGTATTTACATAGCCAAAAACAAACCCTTTGAAAATAAAGCGATAAATGGAAATAAACGTCCTAATTAAACTATTACAAATTGTAGGCAGTTACATCAATATGATAAATAATAAAATTAAAGCGCGCGAGAAAAATTAATATCCGGAAGAAATTAGGGTTTTGACCCTTCTAACCCAATCAAAAGAAAAATTGTTTTTTTGTTGTTTTTAATTATTTTTTAAGAAAAGAATTAGGTTTTTAAATCAAATAATAAATTAATTAGCAATTAAATTAATTAATAAAAAATAATTACATGGCCTATTTTTGTGTTTTGGTTATTTTAGGAAAAATAAAATATAATTAAATTTAGACAAAACCCTAACTTTCTAATTATTTTTAATTATTTGCAAAAAGAAATTAAAGTTTGTCTAAAATTAAAGTCTAATTTAATTAATTAATTTTTTGATAAAAAATAAAATCTAAACCTAATTTATGAAAAGTATTATTTTTATGATTTTTTTTATAAAAAGAAAATAATTAATTGGTTAGTAAAATAAATAAATATAAATTAAATTAAATTAAATATATAAAAAGATAGAGAAGAGATATTGGGCCTGAGAAATTATGGGGGGTGCAGATAGCAGATATTGGGCCCAAAAGATGGAAGTCCATGTTGACTTCTGAGATCCTATGTTATGCGTTTGACTAGGCATTTGATGCTCCCTCATGGATGGCCTTTGGATCTGGCCATCTGGCCACTTGGCAGACTGGATCTTGATGTCACATGATAGACCCTTGGCTTGTGTATGCACTGAATCCTGAAAAGGAAAAATACATGAAATATTTGGGGGACCTGGGATTCGAACCCAGGTCCTGAAGCAATATCCAACGCTACACTTACCAACTACTCCACTTGTTCTATTCGTTATAATAATACAAAATAATGATCAAATATTAAAAAGGCCCTATGTATCAAATCAGCGCGCGTTTTTTCAAACAGGCCAATGGTTGCTCGCCAGCTGGTCATCTTCCTCCTTGGATCTGTTGGTAAAAGTTCCAAACTTTTACCTACGGACGTTTGTCCGTAGCTACAAGTCCTGCAAATCTCAAAACTCAACACGAGCGTGATAAATAAAAACGAAGGCCATGGACAGCTTCATCTTGACCTGCTGAGTTCATTGGTGGCCCTTTCATGGCCCAACTTTGCCTATAAACAAAACTCCTAAATTGAACCTACAAACCCTAGCCATGGTGAAATTTTATACAAGCCACATAAATGCAATTAAACAATATAGAAAGCTTGCAAATGTTCCATGGATCAAGAATATATGGTTAATTCATGCTATCAATGCCTAAATCGTGAAAACTGAATTCAAAAGTTCATGGATATCGTGATGGACTTACAGCGCGATATAGGGCCTGGAAATGCTTGCTTTTGATTGCTTTTGCTTGATAGGGATCTCAGGAAGCGATTGGAATGGTCCAAGGGTTTTGAAATTGCCTCTAAGTAGGAATTCGATTCACCACTTTTTCTTGTTTTTTCCAACTTTTGTTCTTGATCATACGCCTCTTTCTCTAACCTCTTTTGGTTTGCATTCCTTCTATATGTATTGAGGAATGAATTAGGGTTGAAAGAATCATCACAATCTTCTTCCATCAATGCTTTTGATTTTGATTTGATACACCTTGAATATCTTTCCAAAAATGGCATAATTCAATCTTTTTGTACACACCATGCCTTGATACAAATTTGACCTGATGCTAGCTGGACATTAAGACCTGAATCATGTAAAAAAAATCTTTGAATTTCAATGTTTTGGATTTTATATGATTTGTTTTGATTTAAAATGATTTAATTCAAATCAAAATCAAAATAAATAATATAAATAAGATAATGACAAGTGAAAAAGGCTAGGGCTTGTGGATCATGTTGCAAACTTAAAACAAGTGAAAAAGATTGGGCCCATTTGGCAAAATTTGAAGTTTTAGGCATAGTTAACTTTTGGCAATTTTACAAAAAGGCTCAACTTCACCAATGCATAACTTCCTCAATTTTGACTCTTTGGAGGTGTTCTTGGACTTTTTAGAAAGCTTGAGATGTCCTATAAGCAACCCTTTTGGTCTCATATCAATTTGATATTCCATGCTCGTGTATGAAGCTTTTACAAAAAAGGTGTTTTTGTTGACTTTTCAAAATGACCTATAATGTCCAAATTCATAACTTCTTGTGAGTGCATATTTTGAACTTGGTAGCTGAAGATGGATTATAGAGCATGATATCCTCTTCAAAATGAGCTTTGGATGGGTCATTTATCATAAAGTATGAGAAAGTTATGCTTGGTCAAAGTTGAGTTGACTTTTCCTACAAAACCCTAATTTAGCAACTTTTGATTCTTGATGAATTATGAGCAATCCTTGATGAATCATGATCAACCCTTGATCAAATGATGAAATATACTTCAAAATAAGGATGTTGACCAAAAATCTTGAAGTTTGACTGTATGTGGGCCACAGTTGACTTTTGCCCTAGCACAGTCGATTTTTGGGCTTTTGAGCAATTGACTGAGCAAATTTTCTCTGCAAGGCTTGAAAATTGACATGGATGATCTTGAGAACATATTAGGACAGTGGTGAGAATTTGGGATCCCTTGGACTCAAGTATCTTGATGCAACATGAAACCCTAATTTGAGGTAGACTGCCTTAAGAGAGAGCTTGTATGGCCAACCCTTGGACTACCTTGAGCAACTTGTGGATCTGTCTTGGAATGTTTTGAGAAATATGGGAGGGAAAATTTTGGGGTACAACACTGTGCCTTACAAATACAAAGCTACCATTTTAGAAGATGGAGTGGAAGTTCCCATCCAGCCAATGCCTGATGTTGGAAATATAGCTGAAAATAGTAGGGTGGCCCGTAGTGGTCGTGTGTTTGCGCCAGTTGTTCGAAGAGATGTTGGTGATGGAAAGAAAGTTGTTGAGAGTGATGAACCTAAGAAGGCTACGGGAGATACTAGTGGAGCTATGTTAGAGAAAGAAGTGGATGATATTTTGAAGATAATTAAGATGAGTGACTACAGAATTGTAGATCAGCTGCTGTAGACTCTTTCAAAAATATATATCTTGGCTTTATTGATGAACTCATCTGCTCACAGAGAATCCTTGGTGAAGTTACTGGACCAAGCTTTTGTGGAGAGCGATATGCCAATAGGTCAATTCAGCAGCGTAATAGGAAACATCATGTCATGTAATAACTTGAGTTTCCGCGATGATGAATTACCAGATGAAGGAGGAATCATAACCTGGCCCTCCACATCTCTATGAACTACAAGAATGATTCACTATCCGATGTGCTGATTGATAATGGATTTGCATTGAATGTTATACCGAGGAGTACTCTCAGGAAGTTGAAATATCAAGGAACGCCCATGCGCCCTAGTGGCATCATTGTGAAAGCATTTGATGGGTCAAGGAAATCTGTCATCGGTGAAGTGGACTTACATATCCATATAGGACCATATTTGTTCCAGATAACCATCCAGGTCATGAACATTATTCCCACTTATAGTTGTTTGCTAGGACGACCGTGGATACATGAAGCATGGGTTGTCACTTCAACTTTACACCAGAAGCTAAATTTTGTGCATGAAGGGAAGGTAGTGATCATAAATTGGGAGTAGGCGTTGTTGATATCTCATTTGTCCTATTTCAGCATTGTAGAAGCGGATGAAGCTGCTGTTGGAACCTAGTTCCAAGCCTTATCCATTGATAACATAAGAGGAAATGAGAATTCCATGGTTTTGCTGAAGGATGCGTAGCAGGTTGTGCGTAATGTTCATTGTTGTACCCCAAAATCTGCCCTCCCATATTTCTCAATACATTTCAAGTGAGGTCCTCAAATTGCTCAAGGAAGTCCAAGGGTTGACCAGACAAACTCTCTCCTAAGGCAGTCTACCTCAAATTAGGGTTTCAGTTTGCATCAAGATGTTTGGATCCAAAGGGTCCCAAATGCTCACCATTGTCCTGATATGTTCTCAAGATCATCCATGTCAAGTTTCAAGCCTTGCAGAGGAAGTTTGCTCAGTCAATTGCTCAAAGGACTGAAAATCGATTGTGCTAGGGCAAAAGTCAACTGTGGCCCACATGCAGTCAAACTTCAAGATTTTTGGTCAACATTCTAATTTTGAAGTATTATTCATCATTTTATCAAGGGTTGATCATGATTCCTCAAGGATTGATCACAATTCATCAAAACCCAAAAATTGCTAAATTAGGGTTTTGTAGGAAATGTCAACTCAACTTTGACCAAGCATAACTTTCTCATACTTTATCAAAAATGACCCATCCAAAGCTCATTTTGAAGAGGATGAAATTACCTACAATTAATATTCAGCTCCCAAGTTCAAAATATGCACTCACAAGAAGATATGAATTTGGACATTATAGGTCATTTTGAAAAGTCAACAAAAACACCTTTTGGGTCAAAGCTTCATACATGAACATGGAAGACTCAATTGAGATGAGTCCAAAAGGATTGTTTAGAGGACATCTTAAGCTTTCTAAAAAGTCCAAGAACACCTTTATAGGGTCAAAATTGAAGGAGTTATGCATTGGCAAAGTTGACCATTTTTGTAAAATTGCCAAAAGACAAATGTGTCCAAAATTGCAATTTTTTCAAATCGGCCCAACTTTTTATGATTGCACTGAGTTTGTAATGTGACCAACGAACCATGGGCCCTTCCAATTTTCATTCTATTATTTTTGTCATTTATTTTGATTTTTATTTAATTTAAATCAAATAAAATCAAAATAAAATCATGAAAATATCAAAAACTAATCAAAGCTTGAGATTTTGTGCATGTTTAGGTCCATTATACAGCTGGAGATGGAATAAAATCGTGCAAGGCTCATATGGATGCAAAAAGATTGCGTTTTTCTTGATTTGGAAAGATTTTCACAAAGGATCAAATCATGAATCAATGATCTTAATTGGAAAAGATTTGATACAAGTTTGCAACCCTAATTCGTTCTAGGGTACATAAGGAACATTTGCAGATCAAAAAGAAGAGGTTGGAGGTGTGCAAAACAGAAAGCAAAGTTGCAAAAATTCAAGAAAATTTGTAAATCAATTTTCAGGATTCAGGCTATCTCAAGCCATTCTAAGCATCCCAATCGCTTGCTGGATATCCCTGGATCACATTGCAACCATTAGCAAGCTTCCTCAAGCCTTGAAACACACTGTAAGTTTCACACGACTTCCATATTTTCTTGAAATCAAATACGTTAATTCTGGCACATTTAGCATGTTTGATTGGTACATTCATGATCCATGAGTTATTTGCAAGCTGTTGATTATATCCAATTGCGTTTTTACTGACTATACACCAAGATGCCATAGTTAGGGTTCTTGCTTCATTTTTAGGGTTTTTCTGTACAGGAACAATTGGCCATGGATAATGGTACCATGATGCTCGTGAGGTTGCAACGAGTTGATTGGTACCATTGGTTGGGATTTATCATGCTTGCACAGGGTTTTGGAGATGTACAGTGTGGTATCTACGCCCAGTGTCCGTAGGTAAAGGTATTTGATCTAAAACGATAGAAGCCATGAGGATGATGATGGTGTGGCAAGTGGTGAATGGCCCATTCAAATTGCGTGCGTTTTAAGAATTCACTTTTTATTTTTACCATATAATAATTATTGGTCATTCTTTGTACAACTAAGTAAGCCACCGCAGGTGGTAAGACCACTAGTCTTTGATGCACACGTCTTGGGTTCGATCCCAGGCGTGTGCATTTTATTTTCTCAAAATTTTCAGGCCAATTCAATGTATCACATGACAAGGCATCCATCATACATCACTAGCGTCCAAACCATCAGATCATCAACAAACCAGATCTAAGGCCTTCCCAATGAAGGTCCACCATGGGCATGAGTCAAGCGCACGCATGAGATTGGAAAAGTTAACAAAGGCCATCAGCATTTGGGCCCAGAATTTACCATCAACACCCCCCTTCTTACAAAGACACCAGGCCTATTCTTATTTCTTTCTTTTTTCTTTTATTTAATTTAATTAGTTTAATTATTTTTTAACCTAAATTAATTTCTTTTTCATAAAAAAAATCATAAAATCAGTTTTCACAATTTAGAATTAGTTTTTTTTTAGTTTTTTTTCTATCAAATTTAATTTAATATTAGTTTAAATTTAATCTTAGGGTAATTCTAACCTTTTATATATTTAAAATCAATTAGAAAAATTAGGGTTAGCTTGATTTAATTTTTATTTCTTTTCTCAAAACAAAAAATACAAAATAGGTTAATTTAATTTTTTTTAATTAAAATTAATTAGTAATTAGGTTTTTTTATTTATTCAATTAAACCTTTTTTTCTCAAAATAATCAAAAACCACAAAAAATGTTTTTTCTTTTAATTAGGCTTAGTCGGGGTCAAAACCCTAATTCTCTCATTTTCGTTTCATCGCGCGCGTTTATTATTTTTGCAAATATTAATGTAACTGCTCACGGTATGTAATAGTTTAAATTAGGATTTTCTTTATTTATCGTTTTACGGGTTTTTTGGCTATGTAATTAATCCCCTTCCCCGAAGCCTTGTAATAGCGTAGGTTTTATTTCCTGCATTTTAATTCTCGCAAATATTAACTGTTAGATGTATGTTAATAGGATTATATGACAAGATTGCATGATAATTTAAAATGGCTAGAAAACCCTAATGTGCAAAGATAATAACTGAAATCAAATCACTCGCACATGCGCACTCTTAAGGTATACTCTCACTTCGGTTGCCTTCGGTAAACGGTCATTAAGTATAGGGTGTTTTTAGTGGTCGCCCTCCTGTCTAAACAAAGATCAAATGTCCCGTTCGGAAATGTTGCCTCGAAAAGGTTGCCTCGGAAATGTTTCCTCGAATATGATCTTAAGACACTAGGGTTATTACTAAGATGTCCTAACATTGCTTTAGTGATCGTACGTCCCTTTCGAATTGACCCTTACAACTCCAACAACGGTGCTACCTACTTCTCAATAGTAAGGTAGCATTGTCTAAAGGAAACAAGAACAGAAACAATCTTTTTTCGAGTAGGTAGATGCTAGTAGGTACTTGCTCAAAAAAAACTTTTTCACACCAAACACTTTTTTCAAACTAAAGTTTTCAAAACACTTCGTAACACTCTTGAGGACTAATACAAGGGTTAAAACAAAGTAAAACAAAACTTTTCAAAACAAACAAACACAAGCAATTTTAAAGATGAGTAAGTACCTAAGAGCCCGTGGAAAGCCACAGATAGAAAGGGTGATAATACGTTCCCTTTCTATAATCTACCCCTTGTACTTAAAATCTCGAAAAAGGAATTTTTCTATGCTTTTTTCCTTTCCAGTTGGATAAAATAAAAGTCAGTGGGACTCTTGCTTACCGCGACATTTTGCAAACACAAACGCAAAACGCAAACTAGCATTTTCTAAAATAGTCGGTTCTGCCACCGTATCACAGAACTGGCGACTCTGCTGGAGACTAATAAGTGGGGTATACCTTAGGATTTAGTTCATCATAAATTGCTTCTCTTGTTTGTTTTGGTTGCTTTACTTTTAAGGGTTTTGTTTGGGAGTTACTATAGATCCTAACCTGGATCTGGGGACACCTTTTAGGTAAGTAGAAATAAACTGTGAGGGAATTGTACGGCATAGACCGATACGGTTGAAGCAGTAGCTACGTTGATGTGGCACATTGGTTGGTAACGGTATCCCTTATGGAGAAACGAGGAGAATATGGGGCTGCTATGTGTGTCGTTAAGCATCAACTGACCTTAGAACCTTTAATCGACCAACTTGGCCATTATAAAGTAGTGAGATAGCCGGCCTTGGTGTAAAGCTGAGAACTGGTTGATACTCGATGCTACACTCATTGAGACCATACTCTCGAAATAGTTCCGGCCGCAAGAAAAGATTGTGTGAGCTGAAACCATGACCGATGGAGGATGGTCAGTGATATTGAGAACCTCTAGAACCCGGTTACTTTTGCTAGGATAGGTTGAAACCAACTAAAATTCAAGAGGGTAATACCTTTGACCCCATGCAAGCCTTAAATTTAAGGGCTTTTGTGTGACTTGTTTGCCTTTGCCATGTCTGTTATTTGCTATACCTGTTGTTTTTATCATGACATCATGCATCATAACATAGCATGCATACTTCATTATACTAACCATATCAAAGACCGAAGGGATTTATCTTTGTTCTGTTTTGCAGATTATGGCTTCCGTGTGCAGAAACACCATCCGAGTTAACTTTATGCAAATACCTGCTCAACTCAAACAGTTAGCCTCAACAGTTTCCGAGACTTCTATGTTCATTAAGAGACATGGTCAGCTTCTTAGCCTGGTTACCTCAAAGTTTGATGAGTAGATGATGAGTGTGCTTTTCCAGTTCTTCGATCCGGTGCATCATTGCTTCACCTTTCCAGATTATCAGCTGGTTCCCACGTTGGAAGAGTTCTCTCACTTATTGGGCATATCCATCCTTGAGCAGATGCCCTTCACAGGTATGGAAGAGACTCTTAGACTAGAAGACATTGCCTCAGCTCTGCATCTGAAACGGGCTGATGTAGTGTCCAATTGGGAAACACGAAGCATGGTCGAAGGTTTCTTAACCAAATTTATGATGGATCAGGCTCAACTATTCTGGGATAATTTGGATTTTCAGGCTTTCGAAGATATCTTGGCTCTCCTTATCTATGGTTTGGTTCTCTTCCTGAATCCAGATTCCTTTATATATGTGAATGTGGTTAAGATATTCCTATCTCGCAATCCAGTGCCTACTCTTCTGGGTGATATCTTGCATGCCCTCTACACTCGTACTGTGCGAAGAAGAGGGACCCTTATGTGTTGCATGTCGTTGCTATCGAGGTGGTTTATTTTGCACCTCCCCAAGTTTGTGCTGAAGAACGAAGAAGGTTTGGGATGATCCTACAGAATAATGTCACTTGCCCATACAGACATCCTTTGGAGTTCCAGGGTTATGGAAAGCACTGCTGTCATTGATCGTTGTGGGGGATACCATAATGTCCCATGGCTTGGAATCAGAGGGGGAATAACCTACAATCCTTGTCTAGCTTTGTGACAGTTTGGTCGTGCTCGGAGAGATGGTCCCTATGAGTTACTTCTTACGGATATTGCATTTGACTACAAGGAAGGCGTTGACGAGCATCGCCAGAGGTTTATACGAGCTTGGGGCATGGTGAACAGATCTGACCCCCAAGAGCTGGGACCAAGGACTTCCCTCCCTATACAGCCTTATCTCCAATGGGTCCGAGCTCGTGCCCAGAAGCTTGGGATGCCTTATGAAGCAGTATTGCCAGTGATTGTGGAGCCCACTAATGAAGAAGGTGTTCCTTACACAGTTCTTTATGCTTACATGCCCACTGATCTTGGGGCATTACAAAGGTCTTGGATTCAGCTGAAAGAGGAAAGGGATACTTACCGGGAGAAGTACCATGAGCAAGAAAGGAAGATCTTGAAGCTCACCAGGCAGCTCAAAGAAGAAAGAACGATCAATGACTACGTTAGCACAAAGAGGAAGCGTCCATGGGATTTTTGATTTTGCTTTTCTAGTTTAGATTTGTTTTCCATCTATTTCTTTGTAACGCCTTAAAGGAATTGTTGAACCTTTTTACAAGTTAATCTAATAAAGTTTGTTTATTTTTGGTTTGCGAATTTAAATCTCCCAAAGTCTTTGAAATCATTACATGCGCATCCCATTATCATGCACACCATTACAAGTACCATTACAGGTTTCTCATCTTCTTCGTTGTTTATTTCAGCACGAAATGTCTTCTGATCAAGCCATCAAAGATCTTCAGGCACAAAACGCCCAATTCCAAGAGATGTTCTTGAGCTTGGCTAAAGGGAAAAAGGATTTGAAGACTCTCATTCTGAAAGAGAAGAAAAAGAAGAAGAAGAAGAAGGTCATTCTTTTGAATATGGGTAAAAGGTTTGGGGATAGGTTGAAATAACAAGCTGATCTGACCTCTTCATCCAAGGAAGGGGTGAACCAAGAAGAAGAAAAGGGCCCCAGTCCTGCCATCTCTGATGATGATACAAATTATGATGAGGAGCAATATCCTACTGTCGAGGATAGGTACAAGGAGTTAGAAGACCGTCTGAGTGCCATGGAGATTCAAAAGATCCCTGGTTTGGATTTTAGAGAACTGGGATTGGTATCGGGAGTGGTGATCCCTCATAAGTTTAAAGCTCCGGTTTTTGCCAAGTACAATGGAGTATCCTGTCCAAAACTCCATCTTCGCTTGTACATCCGGAAAATTCAACCCCACACTGTTGATAGAAATTTGTGGGTGCATTTCTTTCAAGATAGTCTGTCAGGGACTCAGCTTGAATGGTTTTATCAGTTGGAAGGATCCAATGTCAGAAACCGGGAAGACCTTGCAGTTACTTTTTACAGGCAGTACCAGTATAACGCCGACCTTGCTCCCACTCGTATTCAGCTTCAGGGTATGTCTATGGGTGCAAGTGAAGGTTTTAAGGACTATGCTCAAAAATGGAGAGACTTGTCTAGAAGATTCCAACCCCCTTTGTTTGATAGGGAGTTGGTTGACATGTTTCTAGGGATGCTATCTGGTCCATTTTTCAATCATATGATCGGTAGTTCGTCATCTGGGTTTACTGAGTTGATCTTGACTGGAGAGAGAGTAGAAGCTGGTATCTGAAGTGGTAAAATAAAGAAGGATACTTCATCAAGTGCAGTGAAGAAGCCTTTCATCGGTAAGAAGGAAGCTAGTGCAGTCTACGGCCCGAGGGGCCAAAACAGACCTGAACACCGTCAAGCGGTAAATGTGGTAGTAATATTGATGACACACAAATATGTGATATTTCTGGCTTGATATACACCAAATATTTCTCATACTTTAGTTTAAATTAAATTATTTTATAAGTATTATGCAGGTATTTTTCTATTTTTGCAGATATGCATTAAGCCGGACACTTTTGAAGAAATGAAGAAAAAAGGGTGCAAAAACTAGCAAAAAGGCCTAAGGAGAAGAAAGGAGCCCAAAAGCCCATTACACATGTGAGCACGTGGCCCACAATTAGGAAAGCCTTGACGACCGTCAAGGAGACGTGACAAACGTCACACGCCATGAAGACCAAGTGACTATCGTCACTTGAATGTGACGAACGTCACAAGCCATTACTCCACTTTCTTCTCATCCAACGGACAAAAACGCGTTCAAGGTTTAATCCGACGACTTCCTACATTTTCTCACCCACTGAGTCAAAGGACCAAAGAACGTGACAAATGAATGGCCCTATTATTTCTAAAAGAAGGAAGTAAATTGTTCCTACATTTTCGAGAGCAACTGATCAAGCAAGTCCTATAAATAGAGCCTTAGACCACAGTAGAAAGGGTTCTTCTTTTTTGGCAAGAAAGTTTAGATATTTTATTGAGCAAATATTCTTTTCAGCATTATTTTATTTCCCAGTTATTTCTTTCCAGCATTATTCTTTTCAGTTTTATTTTCTTCTGTACGGTTAAATATATCCTCCGATCGAAGCAAAGCCTACAATTTGTGCAGGAGTGCTTCTGTCTTCAGAGTTATTGCCAGGTTTATGTTTACAAATTCTTATTGCTTATTAATCGATATAATTATGTTTATTTGTGTTTGTCCTTTAAATTATTCTGCGATTTGGTTTAATATTATGTCAGGCTAGAAATCCTATACTGGTATGTAAAGTCAATCAACCGAGGGAACGAGTAACTTAGTCGGGATTATTTTTACTACGAAACTTTCTTTTCTGGCCTAAGTTACTATTTTTCAAATCATTAAATTGTTTTGTTACGGAAGTAAAAAAAACAGATAGAGGTTAGGGTCAACAAAGCGGAAGTTTGAGATCTTTTAACTGGACAGTAGTAATTAGGCATTGGCTTAAAATACAGCGGAAGCACTTTAAAGTTAATTAAGATTTTGTTTAGTTTCCAAAAAGTGTTTTTAACTCTTGCGGGATGGCGGAAGCGTGCGTTAGGACTTAACTGCATAGCCTAGATCAACAAAACGACAGTGTGAGACGAGGATTTTTAAACTAGATAGGTTTTACTGAAAGCTGTTTTGAAAATATAAAGACGCCCGACAGGTCGATAGTTCCCGAGGTACGACTGTTGCATACTGGTAATTAAGCCCATTGATTATTAAAATCCAACTTAATTTAGTATTTAGTTTTCCCTACAACCCAAATCAAATATTCATTAGCTTTAGATTTGCGAAGTAACAATAGAAGACGGTAGATCGATTCATCAGTCTCTGTGGTTCGATATCTTTTAAAACTACTCGATAAGATTGTGCACTTGCAGTCCGAATCATTGGATACATAAGTACAAATCCCACGATCAAGTTTTTGGCTCCGTTGACGGGGACTGATTTAAGTCGATATCGCTACTCTTTTGTTACGCAGTAGAGACTAGAGCAAAAACAAAAACTTCTCTTTTTCTTCTCTATTTCTTTCTCTATTTCTTTTCCTATTTCTTTTCTTTTCTTCTCTTATTTGTATGCCAAACACTTGTTTGCAAGGCGAGCCGTTATACATACCAATTAACGATATCGAGCGTTATCTCAGACTTAGACACCGCATTCAAGAGTATCATCTCTTGCATAACACTCAACCTCGTCAATCATTCGAGCTGCCCATTTCTCCACCATCTGAAGAAATGGCTGCCAACCCTGCTCCGCGCCCACTCAAATCCTATGCCATACCCTCACAAGACAAACCACATAATAGCATTGCTGCCCCTCCAATCGAGGCTAACAACTTTGAACTAAAACCCTCTTTGTTATCTGCTGTACAACAGAACCAGTTCTCTGGTGGATCGATGGAAGACCCTAATCTTCATCTATCAATATTTCTACAGTACGCAGATACAATCAAGAACAATAGGGTCAGTCAAGAGGCAATAAGACTTTGTCTTTTCCCTTTCTCTCTAAGAGACAAAGCAAGATCTTGGCTCCAATCTCTACCCGCAAACTCAGTCACTACATGGGACGAGCTGAAGAAAGTCTTTCTTGCGAGATATTTTCCACCAAGCAAAACAGCTATGTTAAGATCTCAGATAAGCGATTTTAGACAAAAGGAGAATGAATCCCTTTTTGATGCTTGGGAAAGGTACAAAGATCTAATGAGACTATGCCCACATCATGGCCTGGAAGAATGGTTGATTATCCACACCTTCTATAATAGTCTCCTCTACAATACAAGATTAACAATAGACGCTGCCGCAGGTGGTGCACTTATGGACAAATCCTACACCGCTGTCTATGCTCTAATTGAAAGTATGGCCCAAAACCACTATCAGTGAGGAAGTTAAAGAGGACACGCAGACAAAGGTACTACAGAGAAAGCACCGACAAAAGGAGGAATGTACGAGATAAGCGACCTAGACAGTATCCACGCTAAGGTAGATGCCCTCACCCTAAAGATTGATAATTTGACGGCAATACCTCCAGCCACCGTGGCTGCTATAACTCCCAATTGCAAAATATGCGGAGTGCCTGGACATCTAGTAACTGAATGTAAGATCTTGGCAGGAACTCAAACTGACCAAGTGAATTATGCCCAAGGGAACCCTTACTCAAACACATACAACCCTGGATGGAAAAATCACCCAAATTTCTCATATAAAAACCCCAATGTGTTGTATGCTCTGAACCAAGCACCTGCCGTACCACCTGGATATCAGAAAGCCCCTGAAAATGCTCCTAGTGCACCTAGAAAATCAAACTTAGAACTGATGATGGAGAACTTCATAGCTACTCATGCACAAACAAATAAAGACGTCCAAAATCAGAACATACATACTAATGAGCAGATAAAACAATTAGCAAACAAAATAGATGCTTTGGCCACCCACAATAAAATGTTAGAAACCCAAATCTCTCAAGTGGCTCAACAACAAGCACCTACAGCCGCATCGGCTGATACATTTCCCGGTCAACCACAACCTAACCCGAAGGGGCATGCTCATGCCATCATATTAAGGAGTGGAACCAAGTTAGATGGACTGCCCGACCCAAGACTGTCAAATCAAAGTATGTATCAAAGGGCTGAAACATCAACTGAGAAGGAGAATCAACCAGAGAAACCAGAGGTAGACGAAGAAGATAAAGGAGGAGAAGACAAAGAAAAAGAAAAACCTTATGTTCCTCCACCGCCTTATAAACCCCAAATCCCTTTTCCTGGTAGATTAGCCAAACCTAAGAATGTAGGGTAATTTAAAAAATTCGTAGAACTTCTGAAACAACTTAATACAACAATTCCTTTCACATAAGCTATAACTCAAATGCCCTCCTATGCCAAATTCCTCAAGGAAATCTTATCTAACAAGAAAAAGCTAGAAGATGACGAAACAGTTACGCTTACAGTAGAATGTAGCGCGATTATCCAAAACAAGATGCCTCCTAAGTTGAAAGACCCCGGAAGTTTCTCTATACCATGCCATATAGGTAAGTTCGTCATAGACAAAGCCCTATGTGATTTAGGAGCTAGTATTAGCGTTATGCCTTTATCCATATGTAACAAACTGGAAATGGGTGAACTAAGACCGACAAAGATGTTCGTTCAATTAGCAGATCGCTCCGTCAAATACCCAGTTGGAATCTTAGAAAATGTTCCTGTACGAATAGGCCAATTCTACATCCCTACAGATTTCATAATCATGGACATTAGAGAAGATGAAAGCACACATATCATCTTAGGAAGACCATTCTTAGCCACAGCTGGAGCTATCATAGATGTAAAAAAGGGAAAATTAACCTTTGAAGTACGTGAAGAGAAAGTCGAATTTATTCTAACACAATTCTTACAAGTGCCCGCCATAGATGACACATGTTATCTGGTGGACATCATGGACGAATGCGTAAGAGAAATTGAATGGGAACCAATACCTTGTTCCGAAACCATGAAGATTCCCACACCTCTTATATTCGAAGATAACGAATGGTGTCCTGAGTACCGAGACGATAATCTGAGTGAATGCTTAGCTCTGACACCCGATCACATGCCGTGCCCAAGAAAACCGGCATTGGATCTTAAGCCATTACCTAAGACCCTCAGATATGAATTCCTTGACACCGAGTTAAAACGACCTGTAATTGTCAACGCGGACTTAGGACAACATGAAACAGACAAATTATTACAAGTCTTAAGAAAATATCCCTCCGCCTTAGGATACAACATTACAGATCTCAAAGGAATAAGTCCTTCCATATGCATGCATCATATTATGCTGGAAAATGACTGCAAATCTTCTAGAGAACATCAATGAAGAATTAACCCAATATGGAGCACCGTAGTTAAAGACGAAGTTAAAAAACTTTTGAACGCAGGAATCATATACCCAATCTCTGATAGTCAATGGGTAAGCCCAGTCCACTGTGTACCAAAGAAAGGTGGTATAACGGTAACAACAAACAAAGCAGGCGAAGCTGTAGCAGAACGAACTATAAGCGGAGCTAGAATGTGTATTGACTATAGGAAGCTAAATAAGTCCACTCGCAAGGACCATTTCCCGCTACCATTCATTGATCAAATGCTTCAACGATTAGCTAAGCACTCACATTACTGTTATCTAGACGGTTACTCCGGATTCTTTCAAATCCCTATTCACCCTGATGACCAAGAGAAAACAACATTCACATGTTCTTATGGAACTTTCGCCTACCGACGAATGCCGTTTGGATTATGCAATGCTCCCGCCACGTTTCAGAGATGCATGATGGCAATCTTTGCTGATTTCATAGATAACATTATGGAGGTCTTTATGGACGACTTCTCTGTATGTGGAGAGAGTTTTGAAGATTGTCTGGTAAATTTGGAGAAAGTTTTGGAGAGATGCGTAAAAGTTAACCTCGTTCTGAATTGGGAAAAGTGCCACTTTATGGTCAAACAAGGAAACGTACTAGGACACGTTGTGTCTGAAAAGGGGATTGAAGTCGATAAAGCTAAGATCGAAGTCATAGAAAACTTGCAACCCCCTAAAACAGTAAGAGAAATACGCAGTTTCTTAGGACACGCCGGTTTCTACCGACGATTCATAAAAGATTTCTCGCAAATATCAAAACCTCTAACCACCCTCCTTATGAAAGACGTTGAATTTGATTTTGATTACAAATGCCTAAAAGCATTTAACCAACTAAAAACAGCTCTTGTATCCGCACCAATCATGCAACCACCTGATTGGAGACTTCCATTTGAAATCATGTGCGGCACGAGTGATTACCCCGTAGGTGCAGTCCTGGGACAACGAAGAGATAAGAAGCTTCATGCGATATATTATGCTATTAGAACCTTGGACCCTGCACAGATGAATTACGCAACAACGGAAAAAGAACTTTTAGCCGTAGTCTTTGCACTAGACAAAATTCGCTCCTACCTAGTAGGCACAAAGATAATCATCTATACAGACCACACAACTATTAGATATCTCTTAACCATGCAAGACTCAAAGCCAAGACTTTTGAGATGGATTCTGCTTCTACAAGAGTTCGATTTAGAAATTAAAGACAAAAAAGGTACCGAGAACGTAGTAGCCAACCATTTATCTCGAATGGAACAACTGACACCAGAAGAAGTACCTATTAACGATGACTTCCCATATGAACGTCTGTTAGCTCAGATGGACTTAGGAGATGCCAGCAAAGAACCACCTAAATCAAATCCAAATAAACTGCTTTTAGGACTTGACACACAAGCTGCTAACAATGATTCACGAGAGAGCCAAGACGAAATAAATAATGATATAAAAGAAGTTGTGGTCTCTATCCGAACCAACCAAACCATACCATGGTATGCGGACATAGCAAATTACTTGGCTGCCAAAATCCTACCCCCTGATATGACTTATCAACAGAAGAAAAAATTCTTTCACGATTTGAAACATTACTTTTGGGATGAACCTTTACTATTCAAGAGAAGTGTCGACGGTATTTTCCGAAGATGCGTCCCGGAAAATGAAATAGAAAGCATTATTTCTCATTGTCATGATTCCCCTTACGGAAGCCATGCAAACACATCAAAGACATGTGCCAAAATTTTGCAGTCTGGTTTCTACTGGACAAATTTGTGGAAAGATGTGCACATAGCCATCCTAAACTGCGATCGATGCCAACGCACCGGAAATATATCCATACGCGATGAGATGCCTCAGACTGGAATTCTACAAGTTGAAATCTTTGATGTATGGGGAATAGACTTCATGGGACCATTTCCATCCTCATTCGGGAACAAATATATACTCGTGGCTGTAGATTACGTTTCGAAATGGATTGAAGCAATAGCTTCTCCAACAAATGATACTAGAGTCGTGATTAAACTCTTCAAAACCATTATATTCCCAAGGTTTGGAGTACCCAAACAAGTTATAAGCGACGGTGGCTCCCACTTCATATCACGAATCTTTGATAAACTCCTAACCAAATATGGGGTGAAGCACCGCGTCGCAACACCATACCACCCCCAAACAAGCGTACATGTGGAAGTCTCAAATCGAGAAATAAAACAAATATTGGAAAAAACTGTTGCCACGTCAAGAAAGGATTGGTCGGCTAAGTTACCTGACGCATTATGGGCCTACAGGACGGCATTCAAGACACCAATAGGTACAACACCCTTTAAACTCATCTATGGAAAATCATGCCACCTGCCAGTGGAAATTGAACACAAAGCTTATTGGGCAATTAAAACTTTAAACCTAAGCTACACTGCGGCAGGAGAGAAAAGGATCCTCGACATAAATGAATTAGAAGAACTAAGATTAGACGCATATGAAAATGCAAGGATCTACAAAGAAAGGACGAAAAAATGGCATGACAAACGAATCTCAAGGAAAGAATTCAATGAAGGAGATATAGTTCTCCTATTCAACTCTCGTCTGAAACTTTTCCCTGGAAAACTCCGTTCACAATGGTCTGGACCATTCGAAGTAACCAAAGTTTTCCCCAGTGGTGCCATAGATATTAAAGGAAAATCCATGAATCCATTCTTAGTAAATGGCCAACGCCTAAAGCATTATTACAACGTCAAAAATAAGGATTACACCGCGAGCTTAACTCTATTAGAGCTACCGCACGAATTTGGAAACTAATTTAAGTCTAACAACATTTGTCAAGCTAACGACATTAAACAAGCGCTGTGTGGGAGGCAACCCACAATTTTTTATTTTTTATTATTTATTATCTCTCAAATATCTTTATCTTTTATTTTTATTTTTTTAGTTCTGCATTTTGATTTTTACTTTCTGATTTTTTTTACTTTTATTTCTTTCTCCCACATCATATTTTACTTATTTGCATTTTTCTTTTACAAATTTCAGTACCGACTCACAGGAACCTACAAGCTAAAATTCATGGATACTATCATTTTTTCCTCGGAGACTCAGCAGAGATGATATGAAATTCTGGCTCAGCACCAGATGAGCATGACCACGTATGTGCATGATCCCACCTTGACAGCCTTAGGAATCATGGAAAGTGTCTACTTCATGTTTAACCAGATAGGATGGGAGGGGTTCCTAGCCCATAAACACCCTACACACCAATGCCTCACCTTGGAGTTCTTGAGCTCCCTCATCTATAAACCAACACAAGGCTTAGGGCGTAGTAGAGGTCAGATGTCCTTTAGATTGTTCGGTTTCACCCACCAGTTTACAGTTTGCAGTCTAGCTGAGCTGCTAGGATTCCCTAGTTCTTTAGATGCCCACATGGAAACCCAGGCGGATGACTACCTCAACTTTGAGCTTAATCACTTTTGGATAGACATAGCGGGCCAATATCCTGAGGACCCCGACCACCTTGATGCCACCGAGATTCATAACCCTATGATTAGGTATTTCCATCACATTTTAGCTTTCACATTTTTTGGAAAACCTATTAATCGACTCTCGGTTTCTAGGGATGAGTTGTTCATCATTTACTGTGCTTTTCAGTCCAGACCAGTCATTAGTGCATCATTTATGATCGCCAACATGTCAGCTATAGCTCAGTGCACCCATGGCCCCATCTGTGTCGATGGGCTAGTCACTATGATAGCCGAGGCCCTATCCCTACGGTTATCTCTGTCGCGCCTAACACCGTACGCCAGATATTATACCATGGACATCCCTTTTTGCTTTAACATTTCTTTGATTGGTAACCTCAACCCACCTCACTTTCAGCTGCTTGTCCAAAATAACCATGTCTATTACTTCAAATTGCCTAGCCCCGAGCATACCAGTGTCTATACCAAGACAAATTGGCTATATCCCCTGGAGAAGACAGACGAACACGACCCTGAGAGGGAGGAGAGCGACCCATCCACACCCATAGGTTACCACGATTATACACCCTTGGATTACCCTACACTACCCCTTGTTACCACAGCTGATGACATACCCATGCCTGATCATGCACATGCGATCAAGACTCTGCAGACAGATGTTACCACACTTCGAGGCGAGCTCGACACTGTTAAAGATAATGTCAGCACACTTCGGCGTGACTTCTTTCATTTCATGGACGTCGTCACGGAGCAGTTTGATCACATTTATCAACATTTGCACGCTTCTGCACCACCTCCCGGAGGCCCTCATGCTTGATAGTTTTTCTGTACCGCCCCAGTGAGGACATTGTTTGTTCTTAGTTTGGGGGAGTTTGTCATTATTATTATTATTCTCAAAACTCATCATGGTTTTATTATTTTCGAATAATTTATTACTTTTCGGTCCTAAAATTTCGTTTATTTATTCATCTATTCATTTCATATCCATTTTATTTATTTATTTATTTATTTTCATACAAAGTATGTATTCATTTTTTATACTGTGCAATTTCTATTATTATTTTCATTTGTTTCTAATTCCTATTATTATTTTCATGTGTTTCTTATTTTTGTTACTATTTTCACTTGCTTACCATATCATTCTTCCAACTATACAATGAGCTACTATATCCCTTGCAATATACTTCTCAACATTAAGATTAATGAATTAAATTAGTGGAGCACGCGGTCAAAAAGAGGTCAAAGAGACCAACGCATCACCTCACCCTGATGAACGTCAGGATGCATGTGACGAACGTCAGGGATTGTCTTTGACTCTGACGAGCGTCAGAGAGAACGTGATGGGTGGCAGGCATTGTCCCCCACGCTTTTCATTTCCGTGACCGTTGGACAGCATTAATGCACGGAAATTTGTTTTAAAATCCCACCACCCCATTTACTCCACTCACCCATAACTTCCATAACCTCCCAATTTTAAAATTCTCCCATAAACACCATTAAATTCCTTACTCAACAAAACCATCTATATAAACCCCCCCCCCCTTCCATCCTTAGTTTCATCACTACCACCCCCTTTCCATCTCTTTACCACAAATACATTTTTTCTATCAAGTTCAAAAAATCATGGCCAACCAACCCGAACCTGACATGCGACATCTCGTGCTCCGACAAGGAGAAGCTGGTGAGCTTCAAAAAGAGAGGTACATAAAATTCCATCATCGAGGGCTAACATCCACACGGTTCGTCGACAACAATTTCTTGCTAGAATTAGGCTTGCAACCTCATATGGAAGGCTTGCTGAATAAAGCTGGCCTAAGCTTTATTAGCACGATGAACACACCAACTTACGAAGCTCTCACATTAGAATTCTTGATTTCCTACGCATATCACACTCGAGACGATGCAGACGCACACCTAACGGGAGCCGCTCAATTTCGGATGTTCAACCAAGAGTACACACTCAACCATGAAATTTTGAGCGACATATTTCATTTTCCCCGAGGGAATAATGTGCAATATCGCATTCCCCCGGAATTAGATTGGAATGGAAGTGCATACGCGCTATGGGAGAGAATAACCGGAGAACCAAATCTCACACCCGAAGCACGGTACGCCTCTCACATCCATAACCCGAACATCCGCTTCTTACACCGTGTTATGGCAAACACAATATTCGGAAGGGCAAACAACAACAAGGTAAACACTAAAGAATTGTATGCTCTTCACTATACCTTTTCGCAAAACCTCCGTCTTAATCCTGTTACTTTAATGATGGCCCACATTCAAAACCTCGTTACAAGAGACGGGACCACACCTTTTTGCATCGGAGGCATCGTCACCACCATCGCAGTTCACCTGAACTGGGGGGAAAGGATCCAACGCCTACCTCCGCTGCCAGCAGTTTATATGGACATTGATAACTGTAGAGTTGGCCGCCTGATCAAAGTACGAGAAGCTGGAGGGTACTATCTAATGGTTAAGAATGCAAGAGTTCGTAGTGTGATCATGCCAAATCATAATCGTACTTACTTGGGTAATCCGGATAACTGGCTTTACAACCTGAACGCCCCAGAACCCGGAGAAAATGTGCAAGGAAATCAAGGTCAGGCCAACAACGTTGTCGTTGACGAAATCGAAGAAGAATTAGAGTAGCAAGAGACCCAACCACAGCAAGCCAACAATCCCTCCACCATCGACGCAATATATGCCGCAATAATGCAGCAAAACCAGTTGTCCACTCAACGCCACCAGAGCCTCGAGACGCGCCAAATCGAGATGATGACTCTCATGCAACAAATGCAGAGAGACCAAAACGACTACGCTCGCAGGCACGATCAAAGTATGCTGGAATTCACCAGGGGAATAACGAAAGATATGCGAGCCTTAACACTCCGTGTTGACGACTTACATAATATCATATCCCAGAGAGATGGCGGCGAATCTTTCAGACATGGCGGGCAAGCACGTCGAAGAGCAAGGACATGTGGCCGATACCAAAGACAAGAGGAGGAAGAATGATTATCCAGTTTCCATTTCCCCTTTCCCGCTTCTATCAATACATTGAGGATAATGTATGATTCAAGTATGGGGGAGGAAGTATTTCCCTTTTCCTAAGTAATTTTTATTTTCTTTGTAATTTCCCTTCCGTTATCTCTAATTCAATAAAAAATTTATCAAGTTATCTATTGAAGCAATTTGTGTTGTTCTTTTAGACTCCCCTTTCTTTTCGAGCCCATAAAAAAAAATTCTCTCACTCGACAAAGTAAATAGACTGCAAAATCTTTAATCATCAGGAATTGGGGCGAGATTAAGCGAAATTTCTACCGTCTAGACACTCTACAACCCCAGAGTATGATAGATCAGTTCAAGTACATGTTGTTTCCAACACCCTGAGTTTAGTCTTTATAGTAACCTTGAGTAGTTTATATTAGCAGTCAGCACCGTCTTAAACACAAACTACGCAGGAAGTCGATGAATATAAGTGGATGATATAATATTTCAGCAAAATGTTGCAAGGAAACACACCGATTAAATTGGACGACCCTCACCCGATCGCCTAATCCAAAGGATGTAAACCTTACAAAGTAACATGAAAATTCATTTGATGGATGGTTCAGGAGCATCTGGTACTGAACTCGGTAGGGCATATTACAGTCTGATCCCCCGCATCTAACCATTGAATTAAAGGTTGCCACATTACTGTGCCAGAAACCTCTAAAGTTTAAAAGGATCATAACCACTAACCGACTGTTCTGCTATGTGCGTGTGAAGATAAAGGGATTAATGTGATTGCGCTATAATGAAAAGGAAAAACAAGACAAATACTCGAGGTAGGCTATGATAGGACCTGTAACTAGTTTACGTAAAATGGGACTGTCTAGCGTCGTCGACGTAGTAATGGAGCACGAATCAAGCCACCAATTTTCTGACAAAAAAACACAACGCAGCTATATATTAGTTGATCTGAGTCATAACCATGTTTAGAAAAACATCGTACTTAGCATTTGCTTGAGGACAAGCAAAGTTTAAGTATGGGGGAGTTTGATGACACACAAATATATGATATTTCTGGCTTGATATACACCAAATATTTCTCATACTTTAGTTTAAATTAAATTATTTTATAAGTATTATGCATGTATTTTTCTATTTTTGCAGATATGCATTAAGCCGAACACTTTTGAAGAAATGAAGAAAAAAGGGTGCAAAAACTAGTAAAAAGGCCTAAGGAGAAGAAAGGAGCCCAAAAGCCCATTACACATGTGAGCACGTGGCCCATAATTAGGAAAGCCTTGACGACCGTCAAGGAGACGTGACGAACGCCATGCGCCATGAAGACCAAGTGACTATCGTCACTTGAATCTGACGAACGTCACAAGCCATTACTCCACTTTCTTCTCATCCAACAGACAAAAACGCGTTCAAGGGTTAATCCAACGACTTCCTACATTTTCTCACCCACTGAGTCAAAGGACCAACGAACGTGACAAATGAATGGCCCTATTATTTCTCAAAGAAGGAAGTAAAATGTTCCTACATTTTCGAGAGCAACTGATCAAGCAAGCCTTATAAATAGAGCCTTAGACCATAGTAGAAAGGGTTCTTCTTTTTTAGCAAGAAAGTTTAGAGATTTTATTGAGCGAATATTCTTTTCAGCAGTATTCTTTTCAGCATTATTTTATTTCCCAGTTATTTCTTTCCAGCATTATTCTTTTCAGTTTTATTTTCTTCTGTACGGTTAAATATATCCTCCGATCGAAGCAAAGCCTACAATTTGTGCAGGAGTGCTTCTGTCTTCAGAGTTATTGCCAGGTTTATGTTTACAAATTCTTATTGCTTATTAATCGATATAATTATGCTTATTTGTGTTTGTCCTTTAAATTATTCTGCAATTTGGTTTAATATTATGTCAGGCTAGAAATCTTATATCGGTATGTAAAGTCAATCAACCGAGGGAACGAGTAACTTAGTCGGGATTATTTTTACTACGAAACTTTCTTTTATGGCCTAAGTTACTATTTTTCAAATCATTAAATTGTTTTGTTACGGAAGTAAAAAAAACAGATAGAGGTTAGGGTCAACAAAGCGGAAGTTTGAGATCTTTTAACTGGACAGTAGTAATTAGGCATTGGCTTAAAATACAGCGGAAGTACTTTAAAGTTAATTAAGATTTTGTTTAGTTTCCAAAAAGTGTTTTTAACTCCTGCGGGATGGCGGAAGCGTACGTTAGGACTTAACTGCATAGCCTAGATCAACAAAACGATAGTGTGAGACGATGGTTTTTAAACTAGATAGGTTTTACTGAAAGTTGTTTTGAAAATATAAAGACGCCTGACAGGTCTCTAGTTCCCGAGGTACGATTGTTGCATACTGGTAATTAAGCACATTGATTATTAAAATCCAACTTAATTTAGTATTTAGTTTTCCCTACAACCCAAATCAAATATTCATTAGCTTTAGATTTGCGAAGTAACAATAGAAGACGGTAGATCGATTCATCAGTCTCTGTGGTTCGATATCTTTTAAAACTACTCGATAAGACTGTGCACTTGCAGTCTGAATCATTGGATACATAAGTACAAATCCCACGATCAAATATCAAGACCCACAGTTGCTCCATAATGCAACAATCAACAAAGGGTGGAAAGACCACAGAGGCAATACACTCGGCTCAATATGACCCTGACTCAAATTCTACCAAAATTACTAAAGACCAATCTGGTAACTCTGAGGGAAGTCCCGAAGAACCCCAACACCACATCTCCTCACTATAACCCGAATGCCCGCTGCGCCTATCACTCCGAAGGTCCAGGTCATTATACAAACAACTGTTGGGCCTTGAAAAATAAGGTGCAAGACTTGATCGAAGCCAAAGAGATTGAGTTTGACGCTCCGGAGAAGCCCAACGTCATAACTGATATGCCCAAATATGGTCACGGAGTGAATGCTGTGGATGATGATTTATTTGTGACCTCCGTGGAAGAAATTTCTACTCCTTTGATGACAGTTAAGAAGAATTTGTTGTTAGCCGGTTTATTTCCGGGTTATGGTAAAGATTGCCACATATGTTCAATCCTGCATGCTATTTGCTACTTATTGAAATCAGGTGTTCAACGCCTGATGGATAACAAAGAGATCTTGTTCGAAAAGACTATGATTCAGTTGGTTCCAATTGAAGATGTTGCCATCATAACCATTTCTGCCAATCTTTCCCAGGTTTCCTCGAGAAAACCTGTTAGGATTACACCTGTCCCAAGAATTGCTCCGTTAATAATTATTGTCCCTGGTCTTATCCCATACACTTTGGATAAGGCTATCCCTTGGCACTATGGGGCTGATGTGTATTACCATGGAGTTAAACAAGACTTAAAAAGTGAGGAAGTTGATGTTGATGTCAGCAATATTGTCGGGGCTAGCAAGGTCACCAGAAGTGGAAGACTCTTTTCTCCCTAGATTTCCCCTCTGACTGTTCACAAACTTGTTGTCATTCCATCTACCAGTACATCAGCTACTATTCCAGTTTCTATTCTAGTTATCACCCCTGTCACCGAGCCATCTGGCACTCGGGGCAAAGAAATCATAGGTGAGCCTGCCCGGACAGAGGCACCTAAGAAGATCATTGTAGAAACCTCTAAGCAAGAGATAGATGAAACTCTGAAGATTATCAAGAAGAGCGACTACAATGTAGTCGAGCAGCTGGGGCAGACCCCATCAAAAATCTCCATGTTGTCCTTGTTGTTGTGTTCTGAAGCCCATGCAAAGGCTTTAATTACTTTCCTCAAGACTGCGCATGTGCCGCAGGAAACCTCATCCGATCAATTCAAAGACTGCGTAGCTAGTTTGACTGCCGACAATGGGTTGGGTTTCTCAGATGTAGATCTGACTGCTAAAGGAAGAAATAACAATGATGCTCTGCACGTCTCGATCGAGTGCAGGGGCACTACTATGGCCCATGTGCTGGTGGATACCGGGTCCTCATTGAATGTTCTGCCAAAGAAAGCATTAGACTGTCTGGACTGTGAAGGTTTGATTCTAAAGCCGAGCAATATTGTGGTTAGGGCTTTCGACCGGTCAAAAAGGATGATGCACGGGGAGGTGGACGTCCCTGTTAAAGTTGGCTCTCAAACTTTTGCATCTACTTTCTACGTGATGGATATCCGACCATCATATTCTTGCTTGCTGGGTCGCCCTTCGATTCATAAGGCTGGGGCAGTGACTTTCACGCTCCACCAAATGTTGAAATATCCGGTAAAGGGGAAGATTGTTACAGTGCAAGGAGAAGAGGAGTATATGGTGAGTCATCTCAATTTCTTTCATTATGTGGAGATGGATGGGGAGTTCATCGAAACCCCTTGTCAGAACTTTGAAGAGGTCCCCCAGACTTTGGTGTCAACTGAAGTTGCTACTGATAAACCTCCGATGAAGATGGCTTCCCTCAAGGATGTCAGGGCTGTAATTGAAAAAGGTGGGTGTGCAAATTGGGGTCAGCTCCCTGATTTCACACACAAAACTGACAAATTTGGTTTGGGCTTTACTACAGGGGCTCAAAGAGTTGTTAGGCACGCGTGGATTAGAAGACCTCCTTTGTATATCAGCAATTAGGGAGTTAATGCGGTTGAGGATGGTGAAGAAGATTCAGACATC
This sequence comes from Vicia faba, assembly GCA_948472305.1. Lineage (NCBI taxonomy): Eukaryota > Viridiplantae > Streptophyta > Magnoliopsida > Fabales > Fabaceae > Vicia > Vicia faba. The sequence goes on along the minus strand of OX451738.1, from coordinate 485,891,695 downwards.
GACAGTTGGATCTACCCTACAACCAATGGTGGACTGAACATTTGGACGGCAAAGGACTTCATACTTGTTTCTTTTATTCCACAGTAATTGACTTTTGTTTTGAGATTTGTAATAAACAGTTTGAAACTTTATGGCTCGGTGCCTTGCCCGAGGCACCTTGGCTTTGCTTGTGAGGGCTTATTATTTGTCATTTTTATATATCATTAATAAAGCATTGGACGTTTCTTGCATTACAAATTTTGCGCTCCTTATTTTTCTTTTTTCTGTCTCCCACTTTATCAACAGCTATTCTCTTACACACACTCACGTATCATAATGCAGATCCATATCCACTCTGGATCCCATTGATAACAACTCTGCTATTTTCAGTTAGGACTTCGAAAATACGATCAACCAAGTCGAGGACGAAGGTGAGGATGATTGTGAGGTGCCTGGGGATCTTGCTAGACTGTTACTGCAGGAAGAAAGGGTCATACAGCCTCATGAAGAGCCAGTGGAGTCAATGAATTTGGGTACAGAGGAAGACAGGAAAGAGGTCAAGATAGGCACAAATCTGGAGCTTAGTGTAAAACAATGGTTGATACAGATACTACGTGACTATGTTGAGATCTTCGCCTGGTCCTACGATGATATGCCTGGTTTGGACGTCGATATTGTGGTTCATCGCTTGCCGACTAAAGAAGACTGTCCTCCGGTAAAGCAGAAGGTTCGTTGTATGCGCCCTGATATGTCTGAGAAAATCAAAGCCGAGGTCATGAAACAGTTTGACGCAGGATTTTTAGCTGTTACTTCTTACCTGCAGTGGGTTGCCAACATTATTCCGGTGCCTAAGAAGGATGGTAAGGTACGGATGTGTGTGGACTATAGAGATCTAAACAAGGCAAGCCCCAAGGATGATTTCCCACTTCCTCACATAGATGTTCTGGTCGACAACACCGCGCAACATAAGATCTTCTCCTTCATGGATGGTTTTTCTGGTTACAATCAGATCAAGATGGCTACCGAGGACATGGAGAAGACAACTTTTGTTACACAGTGGGGCACCTTCTGTTACAAGGTAATACCTTTCGGGTTGAAGAACACGGGGGCAACTTATCAGCGCGCCATGGTCGCTTTGTTCCACGACATGATTCACCATGAGATTGAGGTTTACGTTGATGACATGATCGCAAGGTCCCTGACTGAAGATGAACATCTTGATCATCTCCATAAACTGTTTAACAGGTTGAAAACGTATAAGCTGAGGTTGAACCCGAACAAGTGCACCTTCGGGGTAAGGTCTGGTAAGCTGATGGGTTTCGTCGTCAGCGGTAAGGGTATTCAGGTGGACCCTGCCAAGGTAAAAGCCATATAGGAGATGCCGGCTCCCCGCATAGAAAAGGAAGTTAGAGGCTTTTTGGGACGTCTGAATTACACCGCCAGGTTCATTTCACACCTGACCGCTACTTGTGAGTCAATCTTCAAGCTACTGAAGAAAGATCAAGTGGTAAAATGGAATGATGAATGTCAGACCGCTTTTAAAAGAATTAAAGAATATCTTCAAGAACCGCCAATTCTGACGCCTCCAGTTGAAGGAAGACCTTTGATCTTATACTTGACAGTACTGGATAATTCAATGGGGTGCGTGTTGGGGCAGCATGACGAGTCTGGCCGAAAAGAGCACGCTATTTACTACCTTAGAAAAAAGTTTACCGACTGTGAGACCCGATACTCACTGCTCGAGAAAACTTGCTGCGCTTTGGCATGGGCTGCTCACCGGCTGAGACAGTATATGCTGACTCACACCACCTTATTAATCTCAAAAATGGATCCAATCAAGTATATCTTTGAAAAGCCCGCCTTGTCCGGAAGAATAGCAAGATGGCAGATGATCTTAACTGAGTACGACATCCAATACACCACCCAAAAAGCAATCAAGGGGAGTGTATTGGTAGATAATTTGGCACATCAGGCCGTGGATGACTACCAATCCATGAATTTTGAGTTCCCGGATGAGAATATCATGTTGGTGACCGACTGTGAAGAACCTGGACCGGATGAAGGACCCGAGGAAGGATCCTGATGGTCTATGTATTTTGACGGAGCCTCGAACGCATTGGGTAATGGCATCAGTGCTGTAATTATATCTCCTGAAGCACCCAAATATTATTCCTTACAAAGAATATGTACTCACATTGCTCCCACATTTTAAGGTGATAACCTTTGAACATTTCCCGAGAGAAGAGAACCAGTTAGCGGACGCGCTAACTACCATGTCCTCTATGTTCAAAGTCAGGTGGGACGATGAAGCTCCCCAGATTACCATTGAGAGGTTAGACGAACCCGCACATTGCTGTGAAGTTAAGACAGAAGAGGTAGCAGATAAACCCTGGTTTCACAAGGTAAAGAGGTATCTTGAGGCTCAAGAGTACCCTGAGGGTGCATCTGTTAATGATAAGAAGTTTCTGAGAAGGTTCACTGCGAAGTTCTTCATCAGCAATGGAATCCTTTATAAGCGTAACCATGATTCAACCTTACTGCGGTGCATGGACAAAAGCGAGGAAGAAAGGATTATGACATAGTTACATGAAGGTACCTTCAGAACTCATTCCAGTGGACATACTATGGAAAAGAAGATCCTACAGGCTGGATATTATTGGTCCACTATGGAAGCCGATTGTTATTAGCACTCTCAGACCTGTCATAAGTGCCAAGTCTATGCTGATAAGGTGCATGTACCTCTGGTTCCCCTGAATGTTTTGACGGCTCCTTGGCCTTTCGCAATGTGGGGCATCGACATGACTAGCGAGATCAGACCTACCGCGTCTAACGGGCATCGCTTCATTCTGGTGGATATTGATTATTTCACGAAGTAGGTTGAGGCAGCTTCCTTTGCTACAATAACCAAGAACGTTATGGCGCGGTTTATCTGACACAGTCTGATATGTCGATACGGTGTACCAGAGAGGATCATTATGGACAATGGTACAAATCTCAACAATACGATGATCACCGAGCTCTGCAAACAGTTTAAGATACAGCATCATAACTCTTCTCCCTACCGACCGAAGATGAATGGGGTTGTTGAAGCGGCTAACAAGAATATCAAGAAGATTGTGCAGAAGATGACTGTGACCTACAAAGACTGGCACGAAATGCTACCATTCGCTCTTCATGGGTATCGTACCTCAGCACGGACGTCGACAGGGGCAACACCCTACTCTCTGGTGTATGGCATGGAGGCGGTCCTACCCATCGAGGTCCAGATACCCTCTCTCTGGATTATGAAGGATGCGGGTTTGAGCGAAGACGACTGGATCCAGACCCGACTTGATCAGCTCAACCTAATCGATGAAAAGAGACTTACTTCTATCTGTCATGGTTAGACGTATCAAAAGCAAATGATCAAGGCATTTAACAAGAAAGTGAGACAACAAGGATATCAAGTTGGGGATCTGGTGATCAAACGCATCATACTACCGTAAGGTGATCCCAGGGGCAAATGGACCCCCACATACGAAGGGCCATTTGTGGTTAAGAACATTTTCTCGGGAGGAGCTATGATTCTAACCACCATGGATGGTGACAACCTTCCTCACCCCGTCAATGCAGACATAGTGAAAAATACTACGCCTAATCAAAGACCCGCTAGGTTGACTGGCCTAGGCAAAAATAAGGGCTTCCCGGTGAACCAAAAGGGTTCGGGCAAAAGTAAGGGATGAAAATGAAAAAAACTGTACACCCGGCAAGTCGAAAACCTAAAAAGGCGGATTGGGCAAAAAGGGTATCCCGGTGGTCCAAAAACCTGAAAGGGCGGTCCAGGCAAAAATTAGGGATCAAAGCGTAACATTATGTCTCATTGGATCATCTTGTGACTAGACTTCGGTATCGACTATCAAGCTCGGACGACGCCAATCAATCTGATCTACCTTCGACTAAGTAGCAAAGTGATGAGACGCTCGAAGATATAATGGCAATAGCAGAGTTGGAACCCAGTGGGATTGCTTCATATAGCTGTTTTCTTTCTTTTTCACAAATTGTATAACTCTCTTCGATGATGTTCTCTTACTAGGACGTCATCCTCTTGTACAAAACTCCTATTACATGCCCACTTCAAAAATCAATACAATTCATCTTTACAAGAAATTTCAATTCGTTTTTTCTTTTTATGTTTTGTTTTACAAGAACGTCCAATGATTCATTTTTGATATATGCATTTGAAAATAATTGTTGCTCATAAATATTTACATGTGAAACAAAAGACAATTACTCGTAATTCCAAGAACAGGGGCAAACCAGAAATGTCCAAACCTTACAGTTGCTCTATCCACCAGGTACGGGGATAAACCTAGTTTGAGAATATGACTAAAGGTATATACACTCCCTGCAGAGTAGGAAGTATCTGAAGACAGTGGTGTCAACTCTCCCCAGCCGAGGTTCATAATCGCGAATGAGTCGGCAAAATTCTCCCCAAGCAGAATTTATTTATCACCAGCAACGGTAATTCATCCCCAGCAGAGTTGTTTCTCCAAGGCAGCAAATCGTCCAGCAGAATATCTTTCTTCACCACAGAGTCTCTCCCAACGGAATATTCTCAAGCAGAACGGATGCAAGTCTCCAGTTAATCATCTTTTGTCACTATCCCTAGCAAGAAAGAAGAACTCAACTCCTTGTACTCTCCAACAGCAGTCCAGGATTCATTTTCCCCAGCTAGAGAATGTCACAAGAACATTGCATATCCATACATCATGGCATGCGCATATGCATCATACAGCACAATCTCATTTATTTTGAGAACATCATTACTCAATACATTTCATACATCATGACATTACATACGACTAACTCTTTACCTTTTAGGGAAAGATACAATCAAATTCTCACAAGTTTCCTCTGGTTCAGTCAAATCGATACTAAGATTTCTATTCCAGTTCAAGTTATGAAGCCCGGAAATCGACCGGATAGTATCTTGATCTCTCCAAAATACTATGAAGCCTGGAATCGACCAAATAGTGGTATCTCTTAAATACAAGATATGAAGCCCGGGAATTGACCGGAAAATAGCTTAACCCCTCAACAAGTTATTGTGAAGCCTAGAAATCGACCAGATAGCAATACCAGATACCATGAAGCCTAGGGATCGACCAGATAATGGTATAAGATGTTGTGAAGACTAGATCACGACCAGATAGCGGCAAAAGACACTGAAGCCTGGGACACGACCAGATAACAGTGTAAGGTACTGTGAAGCTTGGAGCACGACCAAATAGTAGTTTACCTGGCCAATTACTATAAAGCCCGGAAATCAACCGGATATTAGTATGCCTTAAATTCAAGTTAGAAGCCTGGATGCGACCGGATAACCACTTGATTCCTTCTGAAGCCTGGAGCACGACCAGATAAGCATTAAAAAATTGAAAAGCCGGGAGAACAAACATATAGCAAGTTTAATCTCATCTCCCCAGTAAGTCATTGTAAAGCCTGGAGCACGACCAGATAGTAATCGGTCTTATTTTCCTCAGCAAATCATTGTGAAGCCTGGAGCACGACCAGATAGCAGTTCATTTTCACCTCCTCAACTAAGAGATTATTCCCCAATAGAGTAACGGACAACTGAAGTTCCTAAAACTCTATCTCTCTCAAGACAAAGAACAACGTTCCCCAGCATAGTCCTCCTCAACAAAGGGTGTACGGGTTCTCGCAAAGGAATCTCTTATGCGATCGACACTTCTTTTGATGGCATCTTTAAGCCCATATTCCGTTATTGACTTCCAAATGGCATCTATAAGCCCATTCCTAACATCGCAAGACAAGTACCACTTCATGCGAGTGCAAATTTCTGGGCACTCTAGTGTTCAATCATCTTCTATCTTCGGATCACGAAAGGCAGACAAGCCAATCTCCATCCTCAGGTTTAAGAAGATTGAACAGGGGCAGCTGTTGTACCCCAAAATTTTCCCTCCCATATTTCTCAATACATTTCAAGTGAGGTCCTCAAATTGCTCAAGGAAGACCAAGGGTTGACCAGACAAACTCTCTCCTAAGGCAGTCTACCTCAAATTAGGGTTTCAGTTTGCATGAAGATGTTTGGATCCAAAGGGTCCCAAATGCTCACCATTTTTCTAATATTTTCTCAAGATCATCCATGTCAAGTTTCAAGCCTTGCAGGGGAAGTTTGCTCAGTCAATTGCTCAAAGGCCTGAAAATCGACTGTTCTAGGGCAAAAGTCAATTGTGGCCCACATGCATCAAACTTCAAGATTTTTGGTCAACGTTCTCATTTTGAAGTATTATTCATCATTTGATCAAGGGTTGATCATGATTCCTCAAGGATTGCTCACAATTCATCAAAACCCAAAAATTGCTAAATTAGGGTTTTGTAGGAAAAGTCAACTCAACTTTGACCAAGCATAACTTTCTCATACTTTATCAAAAATGACCCATCCAAATATCATTTTTAAGAGGATGAAATTCCCTACAATTCATCTTCAGTTCCCAAGTTCAAAATATGCACTCACAAGAAGATATGAATTTGGACATTATAGGTCATTTTGAAAAGTCAACAAAAACACCTTTTAGGTCAAAGCTTCATACATGAACATGGAAGACTCAATTGAGATGAGACAAAAAGGGTTGTTTATAGGACATCTTAAGCTTTTTAAAAAGTCTAAGAACACCTCTCTAGGGTCAAAATTGAAGGAGTTATGCATTGGCAAAGTTGACCTTTTTTGCAAAATTGCCAAAAGACAAATGTGTCCAAAATTGCAATTTTTTCAAATGGCCCCAACTTTTTATGCTTGCACTGAGTTTGTAACGTGACCCACGACCCATGGTCCCTTAAAATTGTCATTCTATTATTTTTGTCATTTATTTTGATTATTATTTCATTTAAATCAAATCAAATCATGAAAATATCAAAAACTAATCAAAGCTTGAGATTTTGTGCATGTTTAGGTTCATTATACAGCTGGAGATGGAATAAAATCATGCAAGGCTCATATGGATGCAAAAAGATTGCATTTTTCTTAATTTGGAAAGATTTGCACAAAGGATCAAATCATGAATCAATGATCTTAATTGGAAAAGATTTGATACAAGTTTGCAACCCTAATTCATTATAGGGTGTTGTACCCCAAAATTTACCCTCTCATTTATCAAGACTTTTCTCACAACACTTCTTGGACTCAAGACAGGATTAGGGTTTGGTCAGCTCAAGACACCTCATCTTGCACTAATAACCCAAAATTAGGGTTTGAGTTTGCACAAGGATTTTTGGACAACCAATGCTTCATGTGACTTTCATACATCATCTTGGACCCCTAAGATTGTTCATGTTGAGTTTCAAGCCTTGAACCACATTCTTGATCAGTCAATTGGACAATTGACCTAAAAATCAGCTGTATTGGGGAAAAAGTAAACCATGGCCAATTTACAGTCAAACTTCATAATTTTTTATCCACATCAATATTTTAGACTCATATGTACCATTTGATCATGTTTGGATCACAACTGTTAGAACATAGTTTGATTCTACAACCCTTGATTAAAGTTTTGATGATAACAAAATACAAAGAATAATATTATTTCTAAGGTATATACAAAGAACAATTATGCTCCTTAAAATTATGTTTGTATATGCAGAAGTTCTGATGGAATCAGCATCAGAATGGAATCAGCATCAGAAGATCAGCAACCTATAGTACACGCTGAAACACTGAAGACTAATGACTAGAATCTGCGCCTAAACAAATACACTTTGACTCTGATCAAAGACATCTTTTACCAAGTCATCAACACTTTGAAGCGTTATCAACAGATACATCAAAGAAGACTCTGAAGCGTTACTGGTTATTCAAGAGCAGAATTAAATGCTAACGGCTTTCTTCAGACAAAGATCTTCTACAAAAGGAAAGTGCATTATTATCATTAAACCTATTTTATGGACAACGTATCCTTGCTTGCCTATATAAACAGGACTACTTGTGAAAAGAAGCACGTACGTACGCACTCAATTTGCCAAGCTATCAAAACCACACATATTCAAAGCTTTAGCAAATTCATTTTTACTCCAAGCTTAAGTTGTGTAATTATCACAGTTGTGATATATTGTTTTGTTAGAAAACATTAACATACTCTTGTTCAATTATTTGTAAAAGATTTCCTTGAGATAAACCTGTTTATGGTTGTACTCAAGAAGAATTTAACAGTTGTTAAAGTAGCTGTTGTAATCCTTTGAGAATAGTGGATTAAGACCTCGTTGGAGAGAGGCGAAATCACCTTGACGGGTGGACTGGAGTAGTTTGAGATCAAACGAACCAAGATAAAAATATTGTGTTGTCAAGCCATTTGTTTTAAGTTTTACAATTCAACCCCCCCCCCCCCCCCCCTTCTTGTGTTTTTCACATCTTCAATTGGCATCAGAGCGCCTGGTTCTGAGCTTTAACACTTAACCGTGTCAGTACAAGATCCAGCGTCAGAAAAACACAATGGCAGAACCAAGTCAAAACATCAGCAATGACAACAATGAAAAAAGGGACATATTCAGTGGCAAACCTCCAGTCTTTGATGGAGAAAACTTTGACTACTTGAAATACAAAATTGAGAGTTTCTTTCTGGCCCATGATGTTGATCTGTGGGACATGGTGACTGATGGATACACGCACCCAGTGGATGGACGTGGTCAAAAGATTGACAGGAAAATGATGTCTGATCAGCAAAAGCGTGAGTTCAGAAATCATCACAAGGCCAGAACAATTCTTCTCAGCTCCATCTCATATTCAGAATATGAGAAAATATCAAACAGAGAAACTGCTAAGAACATGTTTGATTCTCTGAGAATGACGCATGAAGGAAACATTCAAGTCAAAGAAACAAAAGCCCTTGCGCTCATTCATAAGTATGAGGCATTTAAGATGGAAGACAGTGAATCAATAGAAGCTATGTTTTCAAGATTTCAAATTCTTGTGGCTGGTCTAAAAGTTCTTGACAAAGGATATTCCACTACTGATCATGTCAAGAAGATCATCAGAAGCTTGCCAAAACAGTGGAGGCCTATGGTCACAGCCCTTAATTTAGCCAAGGTGTGATCGGTGGAAATAAAACTGATTGTTTTAAAGCTGGTTCGCAAAATGTCGCGGTAAGCAAGAGTCGCCATCGTCTTTTATGTTCTCCAACATGGAAAGGACAAAAGCACAACAAAATTCCTTCTTTGAGAATGTTTCTCGATTCGGGAGGTAGATTTATAGAAAGGGAAGGTGTTAGCACCCTTTCTATCAGTGGTTATCCACGGGCTCTTAGGTACTTGCTCTTATGTTTTCAAAACTTTTTTGCTTTTCAAGTGTGTGTGGGTTTTGAAAAAGTTCGTTTGAAAAATTTCTAAGTAACTCTTGTATCTGTCCTCAAGAGTGTATGAAAATTTTGTTTGAAAAATTTTTGAAAGTGTCAGTGTGAAAAGTTGTTTTTGTTTGTTTGAAAAGAGCAAGTACCCATGAGATCTACCTACTCTAAGGAATTAGGCTGTGTAAGAGTCCTTAAGATAGTTCTATCCCACCATTGAGAGGTAGGTAGCACCGTCGTTGGAGGTATTCGGGTCAATTCGATGATTAGGGACAGTGTGGTCACCGAAGCAATAGTAGGACACCTTAGAAGTAACCCTAATGTCCTAGATCCTTTTTATCCGAGGAAACCGTTTTGAGGCAACTGGATCTTAGACAGGAGGGCGACCTCTAAGACACCCTATACTTGATGACCACGTTCGAGGCAACGAGTGAGGCATACCCTAAGGGTGGCATGTGCATGTGTGTTGTTTTTCAGTTAAATTGTCTTTGCATGTTATTTGTGAGCTACGGATTGGTTTTATTATTCATAAATTCTTGCAAGCATATTAACAGTTAAATGATTTGTAGGAAATAAAGTGCGGAAAGGTAAATCTAGCTATTACAAGGCGCGGGTCGATATATCGCCAAAAACAAAAACCCGTTTTGAAAATAAGTGCGAGAAAATAAATAAAGCGATAAAGGAGGTCCTAATTAACTATTACATTTCTGAGCAGATACATAATCAAAATAATGAATTAAAGAATAAATACGCGCGAAAGAATGAATCGGGACGTCCTGAGGGTTTCGACCCTTTTGAGAAAAGAATTTAAGTTTGTCCTTCTTTGCAATTTAATTAAAATATTAAACCTAGTACTAATTAATTATTTAATTAAAAAGAAAAAAAAGTTTTTTTGTGTTTTTTAAGTCTTTAATGAAAATAAAAATAAAAGAAATTAAAAGTCAAAAGAAACCCTAATTCTAAATTGTTTTTATTTATTGTAAAAAGGTTTAAATTAACTAATTAAACTAATTAATTTGTTAGTATTTTATTTACAAAAATAATTAATAAAGTGAAATTAATAATTAATAAAAATATTTACAATTTTTATATTATCTGAATTTATTATGAAAAACAATTAATTTATGAATTAATAATAATAATACTAATAATTAATAAAAAGAAATTATAAAAGAAAAAAAAGGAGAATAAAAAGAGTAACAAAACCAGGGGGTGTTGGGCCCAAAGGAGGTTTTGTTAGCAGATTTCAAGCCCAATAAGCTTAAGCCTTGGTTGACTTTGGGAATTGCCTGCACGTGCTTTGACTGAAGAACATGGTATTCCTCCTCTCATGGCCTTTGGATGGCTGTTGAAGACACTTGGCACGCTGGATGAGCAAGGCGCATGATGGACGTCACTGGGAAGCGCTGCATATAAAGATGTTATGAAAAATAATAGAACTATTTTGGGGGACCTGGGATTCGAACCCAGGTCCCAGTGATCATTTGCCAGCGTGTCCTTCCACTGAGCCATTTGATTCAATTGATATAATAATAATCAGTTAATATTATATGTGATAAAAGCAGTATTCTGGAAATAAAATAAAAACACGCGCGTTTAGTTTGAACAAGCCAGTGATGTGAAGACACATCATCGTCTTCTTCATTAAATCGCTGGTTCAGTTACCTGCGGATTTTTATCCGCAGGAGGTTCCGTGGCTTGCTTCAAAAATGGTCCTCAGGCCTCGAAAAACCATTCTAAGACCATGGTTGGTCTCGTCCAGGCCTCCTGAATTCATCCATGCTTATGATTTCTCTTGATTTCCCCTGAAAACAAAATGCCTAAAAAACACAAACGAACCCTAGACGCGGGTATCCTCATACAAAGCCCAAAAACGAAATTGAATAATGTAGTTACGTTAGAAATCAAATAAGCAACATGATTATGCCAATATTTTTGAGAAACAATGCAAGAATAGGGAGTTTAAGTTTTGTGTACAGGGGTGAGTTTGGAAGAACTTACAGTGCTTGATAGGTGGTCTTAGGATGCGTTTGTGATTACCTTAGCTTCAGGGTATCACAGGGAAGAAGGCTACGTGCTTAGTTTTGTATGAAAATGTTTGCAACACAGTTTTTGGTCTCTCACTTTTTGGACAATTTTGCACTCTTGCTATGGCCGTTTCAGTGATCTCTAGGTCTTGTATGAGGTTTGTACTGCTTGCATATGTAGGTATGAATGAGAATTAGGTGATATGATGAGCCTTAACCTTGTGCAATTAAGTTTTGGATTTTGTTTGACCACCATTAAAGGACATTCTATACTTGGAGCAAAACTTGGATTTTATGCTCAAAATGGCTTGGCACGAATTTGGTAGCTGGCCTATGGCACATAAAAGTCATTCAAGTCACCAAGATGCCATTCCATTAATTTTTTGATTTTATTTGAATTATTATGGATTTAAAATGAATTAAATCAATAAAAATTAAATAAAATGGAAAAATAAATGTTTGGTCTTGAAATTAATCATGGGACACGTGGGTGGCATGACAAGGCTGAATCAAGTGGAAGAAAGTGGGCCCTTTTGTCAAAAATTGAAGTTTTAAGGATAGTTGACTTTTGCCATTTCACAAAAATTTCCCAACTTCTCCAATGCATATCTTGCTCAATTTTGATCATATGAACATGTTCTTGGACATTTTGGAAAGTTCTTGAAGTCCTCTAACCAATTCCTTATGTCCCATGTAATTTGGATTTACCAATCTCAAGTTATGGCCTTTGACTTAAAGTGCCTTTTTGTTGACTTTTGAAAATGACCTATAATGTAGAAATTGATAACTTTTTGTGAGAGAATTTCTTGGACTTGAAATGTGAAGATGAGTTGTAGGAAATGTCATCCCCTTTAAAATGAGCATTGGATGGGATTTTTCTGATGAACCATGAAAAAGTTATGCCCTGGTCAAGTTACAGTTGACTTTTCAACTGTCCCAAAATGGAAACTTTTGCATCTTGATGATTTTTGAGTCATTCTTGTGGAATCATGATCAAGGCTTGATCAAATGATGATTGTGAGCTCAAAATAAGATGTTGACCAAAAAATTTGACTTTTGACTGCCAAATGACCATTTTACCCCTACAGTTGATTGTGAAGCAAATAGGCCTTTTGACTGTGCAACTTGACCCTGTGAGCCTTGAAAATTGACATGTAGATGCTTGAGGATATGTGTAGGCCTATGGGACTTGATTGAGCCATTGAAAACCTCAACTTCCCTGAGAAACAAAACCCTAATTTTGACTGGCTTAGGAGGATGTTTGACTGTGCAACCCTTGAGTAGACTTGAACCTTTTGAAGATGATTCTTATCAATTCTTGAAGAATATGGGAGGGCAAATTTTGGGGTAAAACAGTTGCCCCTGTTCAATCTTCTTAGACCTGAGGATGTAGATTGGCTTGCGTGCCTTTCGTGTTCCGAAGGTGGAAGATGATTGAACACTAGAGTGCCCAGAAATTTGCACTCACATAGTGGAGTATCAGCAGTGTGATGGCGGGAATGGGCTTATAGATGCCATTTGGAGAGATGGTGGATAAGAGGATGGGCTTATAGATGCCATCTGGAGATGTGACAGAACCTTGTCGGGAATGGGCTTATAGATGCCATTTGGAAGTGTACTGGATAGTTGTGGAGATGGGCTTAAAGATGCCATCCGAAGGTGTCGATCGCGTAAGAGATTCCTTAGCGAGAACTTGCGTACCTGAGAAAGAAAGATAATTACCTGGCCTGTTACATGGATTGATCTTCAAACTCCTCATGCAGATATGCCCTGGCTAGATACAGGTGTCGAATCTACAATTAGATCACTCACAGATATGCCCTGGCTGGATACAGGAATCAAATCTGGAATTAGTCGTCTACAGATATGCCTTGGCTGGATACAGGTATCGAATCTCTAAACTCTTCATGCAGATATGCCCTGGATGGATACAGGTGTCGAATCTAGAATTAGTCGTCTACAGATATGCCCTGGATGGATACAGGTATCGAATCTCTAAACTCTTTATGCAGATATGCCCTGGCTGGATACAGGTGTCGAATCTACTCACAGATATGCCCTGGCTGGATACAGGTATCGAATCTGGAATTAGTCGTCTACAGATATGCCTTGGCTGGATACAGGTATCGAATCTCTAAACTTTTTATGCATATATGCCCTGGCTGGATACAGGTGTCGAATCTACAATCAATTACTCACAGATATGCCCTAGCTAGATACAGGAATCGAATCCGGAATTGGTCGTCTACAGATATGCCCTGGCTAGATACAGGTGTCGAATCTCTAAACTCTTCATGCAGATATGCCCTGGCTGGATACAGGTATCGAATCTACAATAAATTACTCACAGATATGCCCTGGCTAGATACAGGAATCGAATCTGGAATTGGTCGTCTACAGATGTGCCCTGGCTGGATACAGGTATCGAATCTCTAAACTCTTCATGCAGACATGCCCTGGCTGGATACAGGTATCGAATCTATAATCAGTTACTCACAGATATTCCCTGGCTAGATACAGGAATCGAATCTGGAATTGGTCGTCTACAGATATGCCCTGGCTGGATACAGGTATCGAATCTCTAAACTTTTTATGCAGATATGCCCTAGCTGGATACAGGTGTCGAATCTACAATCAATTACTCACAGATATGCCCTGGCTAGATACAGGAATCGAATCTGGAATTGGTCGTCTACAGATATGCCCTGGCTGGATACAGGTGTCGAATCTCTAAACTCTTCATGCAGATATGCCCTGGCTGGATACAGGTATCGAATCTACAATCAATTACTCACATATATGCCTTGGCTAGATACAGGAATCGAATCTGGAATTGGTCATCTACAGATGTGCCCTGGCTGGATACAGGTATCGAATCTCTAAACTCTTCATGCAGACATGCCCTGGCTGGATACAGGTATCGAATCTACAATCAGTTACTCACAGATATGCCCTGGCTAGATACAGGAATCGAATCTGGAATTGGTCGTCTACAGATATGCCCTGGCTGGATACATGAATCGAATCTCTAAACTCTTCATGCAGACATGCCCTGGCTGGATACAGGTATCGAATCTACGATCAGTTACTCACAGATATGCCCTGGCTAGATACAGGAATCGAATCTGGAATAAAAGGTTGATGGTAATCATCTTTGGATTGACCTTTTTCCTGAAAAGGCAAAATATCAGTTGTATGCAATGTCGTGATGTATGAAATGCATGTTGTCATGATGTTCAAAAATAAATGAGATAGCATGTTATGATGCGTATATGTATGCGTCATGGTGTATGATAATGTGATGAATGTATTTTCGTCTAGGAAAATAAATCCTTGACGACTGTCGGGTGTTTGTGGAATCCTGGGCTGATGTCGAAGAGTAGCGTTCTTCGTTTCCGCTGGGGATGATGATTGCAAGAATAAACCGGTAGGAGAAGATGACTCCATTGTGGAATAAACTTGTTGGAGAGATTACTCTGCGGGGAATTACTCTGTGGGAAGAGATACTTCGCTGAGAATTTGACGATAACTCCGCTGGGTATACCGTTGATAAGTTATGTTGGAGAATTTGATGAACTTCGTTGGGGGATAGCAAGAACTTCGTCGAGGACGATCTTTCTGTGGTAATTAGCTGAGGATAACCCATTTATAAGCTCTGGTGGAGGATAACCTTTGAATAGAGCCGGGGAGATGCGTTCGTACTTTGCAGGGGATAAGCTTCCAGAATCTACTGGGGATAAGCTTCCAGAATCTACTGGGGAGGATAATTCAACTCTCCTGGGGAAACTTTTGGATTGTACTGGGGAAATGGCTCCACTGGGGTGTCCGTATTCCGCCGGGGAACAATCTTATATTAAGACTGTCGGGGATGCTTGCTTAGGAACATATGTATACTCCACTGGGGAATATTGAGATCTTCTGGGAATACCCAACTTCCTTAAGGCTGACAGTAAGCTAACTCTGCTTGGGGAGAGTACTTGTTGGTTTTTGTCTTACTCGGCGGGGAGTGAAGGTATCTCGGCTACGTTCTTCAGCCGAACCTACCTTGGTACCTTGGTGGACAGAGCAACTAGATCGCTTAGACAACTCATTATTGCCCCTGTTTCTGATGTCACCTGTAATTAGTCCTTTGTTTCGTATGCAATTATTTATGAGTTAGCAATTAATGTCAAATGCATATATCAAAAATGAACATTGGACGTTGTGATACGGTGGGAGAACTGACTATGGTTTTGCGTTTGTTTTCGCAAATGTTTCGGTTGAGCAAGAGTCGCCACCGACTTTTTATTTTATCCTAAGGAAAGGTTTAAAAAGCACAGCAAAAACCTTTGAGATTTTTCTTGGGTTAGGGGAGTAGATTATAGAAAGGGAAGGTATTAGCACCCTTTCTATCCATGGTTATCCATGGGCTCTTAAGTACTTGCTTAGATCAACTTGCCTTGGTTTTCAATTGTTTGAAATGGTGCTTGGTGTGTGGTTTTGAAAATGTTTTGAAAAAGATGCCTTGTATAGGCTACCCTTGTAACAATTCTTTACTCGAATGTTTTACAAAAGGTGTTTGTCTTTTTGAAAAGATGTTCCAAGGTTTTTGAAAGTTTATTTTGAAAGAGTTTGTGGAGTGTGGTTTGAAAATAGGCAAGTATTTTGTTTTGCAAGTTGACAAGTATTTAAGAGCTATCTACCCTAAAGTTCTCAAAGATTTTTGCTATGTTTTAACCCTTTTGACAATTTTGTTCCACCATTGCATTTGGCGGACAATCTTGTGTTAGGAGGTGAAAGGGACGGGCGCGGGTCATCGTTTAGACCATAATTGCAATAGTGCTAAGTATCTTTGGGCAATTTCTCTTTGAAAAGGGACTTGATCATTTTAGGCAACTTTTCGAAAGCGTCATCGAGGGACTATGATCATTTGATTGTTTGTTTTACCCAAAGAAACCTAACATGCAATATGGCCCATTTATTTGAAGGCAACAAGTGGAATACCCTAGGGGTGCAAGTGTGATATGTGTTGTCCATATTCATGCTTGATTATCTTGAAATTAGGTCAAACTATTTTGTTCTTTTTATTTGCATACAAACCCTAATTCTAGCATGGTATATTTTAGAAAGCGTTAAAGTGCGAAAAGTAAAATTCCTACACTATTACAATACAATATGGGAAGGGGGGTACAAATGTTCAAATGGGGGGATATTTAGACAAGAAATTAAAACCTAGCTATTACATCAATTTTGGAATATTTACAAGATAATTGATTGCATAAATTAAATGGAAAATAAAATAAAGATGCAAAAATGCAAAAAGGGTTTTTATATGTATGAAAAAAAAGTATTTTTTATGTCAAATAAACAAAAATGAATAAAATAAAATAAAAAGTAACATTTTTGGAATTTATGTTTTAAAGAGTAAAACCCTAATTTCATTAAATAAGTATATTAACTATTTAATATGTATAATATTTAATAATTATATACAAAAACAAAAATAAAATAAAATGGAGTATATTTATAAAAAGTATTTTTTTGAAGTCAAATATTAATAAAATAAAAATATGTATGTATTTTTGTATTTTAACCTAAATATACTAATATATATATATATATATATATATATATATATATATATATATATATATATATATATATATATATATATATATATATATATATATATATATATATATATATATATATATATATATATATATATATATATATATATATATATATATATATATATATATATATATATATATATATATATATATATATATATATATATATATATATATATATATATATATATATATATATATATATGTATAAATGTCCATATAAACAAATAAATGCCTAAAAAATAGAAAAATGGTATAAAAAATGTTTTTTATGTTTTTAATATCATTAGGAAAAATAAATAAACCAAAATGAAAAAAGAAAAATCAAAAAATCAATAAAACACACAAAATGGGCTCAGGGGGTGTGAAATCAGAAATATGGTGTGAAAAGAAATAATCACAACAGGCCCAACCCATGAAGCTTCTTCTTCAACCTTCAGCCAAAAAACGTTCAAAAAAACGCGCGCCTGAACCTCCATTCAAACACCTGGATTCTTTGATCTTTTGCACAAACTTACAACATAAGAAATGTTAAGCATTGAATCACGATTCTAAATATATAAAAAACTCATCCTAACTCTCAGAAATGAGAGAGAATTTTGACATTACCAAATCCAAACCTAACTTTTCTTCCATATTCAAACCTTAAATTCTCACAGCTCAAGCAAAAGAAATGAAAAGTAAAAGCATGTACAGATTCAGGGGCATGAGTAGAACACTTCTTATTCACAAACCTAGAGCTAATGATGCCTACACTAAGAGTTAGAAGTTCACAAAGATACCTGTTCAGTTGAAGTTCTATCTGGCAATGGGGGAGCTTTCAGAGCAAGATGATGATCTGTATAGCTTGCCTGAAGTGTGGTGATGTTATTCCAATGCTTACTTTGCTTTCAAACACCTTGAATCGAGTTATGGACCTCCAACTGTAAAACAAGAAAGTGAAAATGGTGGAACTGGTTAGAGGAATTACAGGTCGTGTTTTGTGTTTTGGTTAGCTTCAAGTGATGCTAGGGAATGTGTTTGATGAGCTTTGGGCAAGAAATCATGAAAGGAATGAGAGATAGGATCCAATCTGCAGACCCTGCCCTGTTTCTGTAGTTTGAGAGTGATTCTGGGAATGGGAGTGTTTGGGACCTTGTTTGCTCGTGTTCTAGCTTGGGTTGGATGATTAGAAGGTGTACAAAATAATTGCTTAAGTGTTCTAATGCTGAGATCAAAGTTGTGTGATGTTATGATGTGTTTCTTAACACTTAAGCAAACAAAAGCCACTTGAGTTTGTAGGCAAGTAGAGGCCCCCCTAAACATGCTGCTAACCTTGTCTTGATCAGTGTTTTTTGCTCATAATCTTGTGCCAATTAGATTTCATCTGTACTTGTGGATTTGCAACTTTGACATAAAGCTTGCTTTTGCAAAAATGGCTATTTCACTTTTTCCATTTATGGCCTAATCCAACATGTAACGCTAAAACTCATGAAACAAGAACTTAGCACAATGAACATGCATTAAATTATTGAGTGTTGGATGGTTTAAGGGCCTGTAATCAAGTGGCATGCTGGTTTGAGAAATTTGCACAAGTTATGAACATGTACATGGCCATGAATCAAAGTGACTTTTTTCCATATTGCAAAATTCGATTCTCTCAAGTTATGAGGTTGTTTGATGAGTTCTTGGACATTTTGGAAAGCTTGGAATGTGTACTACAATCCATATTTGAAATTCAAATTGAAATTCCAAGTGGAAGTATATGGAAAATGGCCTTGAAGTTAGGTAGAAAACCTTGCCAAAATAGGTTAAAATTTCACTAAGTTAAGAATGCTTTAGTACCCTTATTCCAAAAATTGTAACTTGAGATACAAGCCTCTTTTGGGAAAACTTTGTGAATCAAAGTTGTAGATTATGCAACAAGCTACAACTTTCATGTTTTGACTTTTGTTTGAATCCAAATGAATCTTGGTGAGAAAGTGAGGCAAAGTTGGAAACAAATTAGGGTTTTTCATAACATAGAAAAATTCTAAGTTATGAAAAATTCTCATTTCTAACCCTAATTTGCATTTTTTGATTTCTTGGTGAACAAGTTTCATGATTTGGCATGTTTTGATGAAAAATGAATCTTGACTCTTGATTTTGACCAAAAAGTCAAAGTTTGACTTTTCAGTATACAGTCAAAATTGATCAATTGACTGGGAAATTCAACTGTCAATCTTGTGTACTTGGGATCTTTTGAACTTGTTGAGCATGTCAAGATAATTCCATGGGGTCCTTGAGTCCATATGTGAGCTTGGTTTTCCATTGGTTGGGTCAAACAGTCAAAAATTGCCTTTGTGCAGTCAAAACCCTAAAAATGACCATTTTGCCCTTTTGGTGATCTGATCAAATTTCTTGTGGGATTGTGATCCAAACTTGACCAAATGGTTCATATGAGTTCATAATGTTGATGTGGGTCAATTTTCATGATATTTGACTGTCAATTGGTCACAGTTGACGTTTTTCCCCAATACAGCTGATTTCTAGGTCAACTGTCCAATTGACTGGGCAAAACTTGGAATCAAGACTTGAAACTTGATATGGATAAACTTGGGATTCCAATATGAAGCAAGAAAGTCATCTTAGGCATTTTAGGTCAAAACATCTTTGTGCAAACACAAACCCTAATTTGGGTCAATAGTGCAAGGAGAAGTCTTGAGCAGATGAAACCCTAACTGGATCTTGATCTTCAAGGGCTTTGTGGTGAGAAATCAATGAGAAATGGGAGGGAAAATTTTGGGGTACAACAGACGTTCTTTGCAAAACAAAACAGATAAAGGAAAAACAATTGGCAATTTGTCTGGTAAAGTGAATTTGTATTGATTTTGAAATTTGCCTGTAAATAGGCGTTTATGTACAAGAGGCTGACGTCCTAGTAAGAGAACGCCGCCGAACAACAAAGTTTATACATTTTGTGAAAAGGAAAACAAAACAGCTATGTGAAAAATCCCACTGGGTTCCAACTCTGCTATCGCCTTTATGTCTTCAAGCGTCTCATCACTTTGCTGCTTAGTTGGAGATGAAACTGATTGATGTCGTCTGAACCTGATAGTTGATACCGAATTCTGGATGCAAGGTGATCCAATGAGACATAGTATTACGCTTTATCCCTAACTTTTGCCTGGACCGCCCTTTCGGGTTTTCAGTCCACCGGGATACCCATTTTTGCCCAAGCCGCCTTTTCAGGTTTTCGACTTGCCGGGTGTATAGATTTTTTCGTTTCATCCCTTATTTTTGCCCGAACCCTTTTGGTTCGCCGGGAAGCCCTTATTTTTGCCTAGGTGTGTCAACCTAGCGGGTCTTTATTCATGCGTAGTATCTTTTTACTATGTCTGCATTGGCGGGGTGAGGAAGGTCGTCACCATCCATGGTGGTTAGAATCATGGCTCCTCCTGAGAAGATATGCTTAACCACAAATGGCCCTTTGTACGTAGGGGTCCATTTGCCCCTGGGATCACTTTGAGGAAGAATGATGCGCTTGATTACCATGTCTCCGACTTGATACTCTTGTCGTCTGACTTTCTTGTTAAATGCCCTGATCATCCGTTTTTGGTACGTTTGACCATGACAAATAGCGGTGAGCCTCTTTTCATCGATTATATTTAATTGATCAAGTCGAGTCTGGATCCAGTCATCTTCACTCAAACCTGTATCCTTCATTATCCGGAGAGAGGGTATCTGAACTTCGATAGGCAAGACTGCCTCCATGCCATAAACCAAGGAAAAGGGAGTTGCCCCTGTTAATGTCCGTGCCGAGGTACGGTACCCATGAAGAGCAAATGGTAACATCTCGTGCCAATCTTTGTAGGTCACTGTCATCTTCTGCACAATCTTCTTAATATTCTTATTCGCTGCTTCGACAGCCCCATTCATCTTCGGCCGGTAGGGAGAAGAGTTGTGGTGTTGTATCTTGAATTGCTCGCAGAGCTCAGTGATCATCTTGTTATTAATATTGGTACCATTATTCGTAATGATTCTCTCAGGTACACCGTATCGACAGATCAGGTTATGCCGAATGAACCGTGCCACGACGTTCTTGGTTACGGTAGCATAGGAAGCTGCTTCAACCCACTCTGTGAAGTAATCAATCGCTACTAGGATGAAGCGGTGCCCGTTGGATGCCGTAGGTCTGATTTCGCCGATCATATCAATGCCCCACATTGCAAAAGGCCATGGTGCTGTCAAGACGTTCAGAGGAACTGGAGGAACATGCACCTTATCTGCATAGATCTGGCATTTGTGACACGTCCGAGAATGTTGGTAACAGTCGGCTTCCATTGTGGACCAGAAATATCCTGCCCGAAGGATTTTCTTTGCCATGGTATGTCCACTGGAATGTGTCCCGAAGGTACCTTCATGCAGTTCTGCCATGATCTTTTCTGCTTCAGTCTTATCCACACAACGCAGTAAGGTTGAATCATGGTTTCGCTTGTACAGAATGCCGTTGCTGAGGAAGAACTTTGCAGCGAACCTTCTCAGGAACTTTTTGTCATTGATGGATGCACCCTCGGGGTATTCTTGAGCTTCCAAGTACCTCTTCACTTCATGATACCAAGGTTTCTCAGTTACCTCTTCAGCCTCGAGATCACAGCAATGTGCAGGTTCATCTAATTTCCATATAATGATCCGGGGAGCCTTGTTGTCCCATTTGACTTTGAACATGGAAGACATCGTAGCTAGCGCGTCCACCAACTGATTCTCCTCTCTTGGGAAGTGTTCAAAAGTTATCTCCGTGAAATGGGGGATCAATGTCAACACATACTCTTTGTAAGGAATAAGATTTGGGTGTTTCGTATTCCACTCGCATTTGATCTGATTGATCACGGGGGCAGAATCTCCGAAGACACTCAGAAACTTGATCCTTAAGTCAATTGCAGCTTGAAGACCCATGATGCATGCCTCATACTCCGCCATGTTGTTGGTGCAGTTGAAACATAGTCGGGCAGTAAGTGGAGTATGAGTGCCTTTTAGGGAGATGATCACAGCGCCAATACCGTTACCCAAAGCGTTTGAGGCTCTGTCAAAGTGCATAGACCATCGGGATCCTTCCTCAAGTCTTTCATCCGGTCCAAGTACTTCACAATCAGTCACTACCATGATATTCTCGTCTGGAAATTCAAAGTTCATCGACTGGTAATCGTCCACTGCTTGGCGTGCCAAATGGTCTGCCAACACACTTCCCTTGATTGCTTTCTGAGTCGTGTACTGGATGTCATATTCTGTCAAGATCATTTTCCATCTTGCTATTCTTCCGGACAAGGCAGGCTTTTCGAATATGTACTTGATTGGATCCATTTTTGAAATTAACAGAGTAGTGTGAGTCAACATATACTGTCTCAGCCGACGAGCAGCCCATACCAAAGCGCAGCAAGTTTTCTCGAGCAGTGAGTATCGGGTCTCACAGTCGGTAAACTTTTTGCTAAGGTAATAAATAGCATGCTCTTTTCGGCCAGACTCGTCATGCTTCCCCAACACACACCCCATTGAGTTGTCCAGTACTGTCAAGTATAAGATTAGAGGTCTCCCTTCAACCGGTGGCATAAGAATGGGTGGTTCTTGGAGATACTCTTTGATTCTTTCGAAAGCGGTCTGACATTCATCGTTCCAATGTACTACTTGATCTTTCTTCAGTAGCTTGAAGATTGGTTCATAGGTAGCAGTTAGATGTGAGATGAATCGGGCAATATAGTTCAGCCGTCCTAGAAAGCCTCTGACTTCTTTCTCTGTCTTGGGCGTTGGCATCTCTTGTATGGCTTTCACCTTGGCAGGGTCCACTTGAATACCTTTATCGCTCACGACGAAGCCTAGCAGTTTTCCAGATCTTACCCCGAAGGTGCACTTGTTCGGGTTCAACCTCAGCTTATACAACTTCATACGGTCAAACAGCTTCTGCAGATGGTCAAGGTGTTCTTCCTCAGTTTGGGACCTTGAAATCATATCGTCGACATATACTTCTATCTCATAATGGATCATATCATGAAACAAAGCAACCATGGCACGTTGGTAGGTTGCCCCAACATTTTTCAACCCAAAAGGCATGACCTTGTAGCAAAAGGTGCCCCACTGAGTAACAAAAGTGGTCTTCTCCATATCTTCAGGAGCCATCTTGATCTGATTATAACCGGAGAAGCCGTCCATGAAAGAGAACACCTTGTTCTGAGCAGTATTGTCAACCAGAACGTCAATGTGAGGTAGAGGGAAGTCATCCTTGGGGCTCGCCCTGTTCAAATCCCTGTAATCAACACACATTCGGACCTTACCATCTTTCTTTGGCACTGGAACCACGTTGGCAACCCACTGAGGGTAAGAAGTCACTGCTAGAAACCCGGCGTCAAATTGTTTCATAACCTCAGCTTTGATTTTCTCGGACATTTCTGGACGCATACGGCGGACCTTCTGTTTTACCGGAGGGCATTCTTCCTTGGTAGGCAAGTGATGAACCACAATGTTAGTATCCAACCCAGGCATGTCTTTGTAAGACCATGCAAAGATTTCCACATAGTCATGCAGCATCTAAATCAACCGTTGTTTCACACTGAGCTCTAGATTGGCCCCAATCTTGACTTCCTTTCTGTCTATCTCAGTACCCAGATTTACCGTTTCCACTGGCTCTTCATGTGGCTGAATGGCCCTCTCTTCCTGGAGTAACAGTCTTGCAAGCTCACCAGGCACTTCGCAATCATCTTCACCTTCGTCTTCGGCTAAGTTGATCGGACTTTCGAAGTCATAACTGGCAGTAGCAGAGTCGTTACCAGTGAGATCCAGAGTGGATTGGAACCTGTATAGGTGAGTGTGTGTAAATATAGCTGTTTTGCAATATATAAGGAAAGAAAGGGAGCGCAAGATTTGAAATGTGAAAAACGTCCAATGCTTTTATTCATGATATATGAAAGTGACAAATAATAAGCCCTCACAAATGAAGCCACGGTGCCCCGGGTAAGACACCGGGCCATAAAGTTTAGTAATATTGTTTGTTACAAATTCAAAACAAAAGAGTTCATTACTGAGTGACAAAAGTAATAGGTGTAAAGTCTTTCGCCGTCCAGTTGCTTGGTCCACCGTCGGTCGTTGGGTAGATCCAGCTGTCAAATTCGGATTCCTCCACTTCGTCTTCAATAGCATTTACTCCCGGGTTGGTGATGAATACAGGAGGTCTTCCAATCCTTGCCTTACGCACAGCCCTCTGAGCTTCTGCAGTGAAACCCAAGCCAAATTTGTCAGTCTTTGGAGTAAAATCAGGAAGTCATCCCCAGTTTGCGCACTCACCCTTCTCAATCACAGCCCGGGCATCCTTTAAGGAAGCCATCTTCAAAGGAGAGTCTTCTGCAGTCACTGTCTCTGCTGCTGCCAAAGTCTTAGGCACCTCTTCAAAGTGTTGAAAGGGGGTCTCAATGAACTCCCCATCCATCTCTACGTACCGGAACGAGTTGAGGTGGCTGACCATATATTCTTCTTCCCCTTGAACTGTTACGATCTTCCCTCTGACCGGGTACTTAAGCTTCTGATGTAATGTGGAGGTCACAGCTCCAGCCTTGTGGATCCATGGACGACCCAGCAAACAAGAATAGGATGGACGGATGTCCATCACATAGAA
Source organism: Vicia faba (assembly GCA_948472305.1). Lineage (NCBI taxonomy): Eukaryota > Viridiplantae > Streptophyta > Magnoliopsida > Fabales > Fabaceae > Vicia > Vicia faba. The sequence goes on along the minus strand of OX451738.1, from coordinate 485,867,124 downwards.
AGTAGAATCAAAAACTTGAGAACCAACCCTGATTGGAACGTCAACTTCCCCATGTACCATCCTTTTCGACCTGTCAAAGGCCCGGACGACAATGTTACTAGGCTTGAGCTCTAAACCCTCACAATCCAGCCTGTCTAGAGCCTTCTTGGGTAATACGTTCAACGAAGAACCGGTGTCTACCAACATATGGGCAAGAGTAGTGCCCCTGCATTCAATGGAGACATGCAGGGCATCGTTATGATTCTTCCCCTTAGCCGTCAGATCGGCGTCGGAGAAACCCAAACCATTGTCAACAGTTAAGTTGGCCACACAATCGGTAAATTGATCAACAGACATTTCTTGTGGCACATGGGCCGTCTTCAGGAAGGCAATCAGGGCCTTGGCATGGGCCTCTGAACACAACAACAGTGATAGCATGGAAATCTTAGATGGGGTGTGCCCCAGCTGCTCAACGACGTTGAAATCACTCTTCTTGATAATCTTGAGGATCTCTTCCATCTCTTGCTTGGAAGCTTCAACATTGGTCTTCGGTGCCTCCATCCGGGCAGGCGCATCAGTAACAATCCCTTTGCCCCGAGCGTCAGATGACTCGGCAGCAGGGGTAGAAACAGGAACTTGGTCAAGCAGGGAAGTGGGCACACTTGCAGGTGTGATAACAAGAGGTCTCTGAATGTCTAGAGGTGCAATATCTGGTGAGAACAGCCTACCACTGCGAGTGACTTTGGCAGGCCCGGTGATGTTACCGACGCCGGTACTAGTATCAAATTCTTGTTTAACTCCCAGCACATAAACATCTACCCCATAGTGCCAAGGGACAGCTTTGTCAGATGTATAGGGGAGGGGCCCCGGAACGGTGATGATGATAGGTGCAATCTTGTGAACAGGCATGATTTTGACAGGCTTCTTTGAGGGAGCCTTAGGGGGGTTGTTGAAAATAGTGACAATAGAAACTTCTTCGGTACGGACAGCAGGAACATCAATCTTCTTGAACAAGATTTCTTTGCTATCCATCAGGTTTTGGACGCCTGACTTCAGCAAAGGACAACCAGCAGGCAACCTTTACTACATCCCGGAAATAAACCGGCTAGCAATAGGTTCCTCTTGACGGTCAACAGCGGAGTAACAATATCATCCACAGAGGCTACATACAGGTCTTCTTCCACAATATTCACTCCATGCTAGGGCATGGGAGAAGTCACAACATTGGGCCTTTCGGGCGCCTCGAACTGTATTTCCTTAGCATCAATAAGGTCCTGAACCTTATTCCTTAGAGCCCCACAATCATCGGTAGTATGCCCCGGGCTATCAGAGTGATAAGCGCAGCGGGCGTTGGGGTTGTACTTTGGAGAGGTTGTGTTTACAACCTTCGGAGCTTCCTTGACAGTTACCAGATTGGTTGACAGTAGTTGCGGCAAAATCTGAGACAGGGTCATACTGAGCCGAGTGTACTTCCTTTTGGGTCTCTCACCCCTTGGCTGGTTGTATTGCTGAGGAGCAGCAGCAGGCTTTGAAATTACCACTGCGTTGACAGCTTGGCGGCGTTCCGGTTTACTCTGTCTTCTGGGACCATACACAGCACTAGCTTCATTCTTGAAGGGCTTCTTTTCAATACTCGAGGAGGCACCTTTCTGTATCTTCCCCGATTTGATACCAGCTTCGATCCTCTCACCAGTCAGGATCAGGTCTGTAAACCCAGCTGAGGAATTACCAATCAGGTGATTAAAGAATGGACCAGACAGGGTCCCCAAGAACATGTCCACGAGTTCACGATCCGTCAACGGTGGCTGCACCCTGCCAGCCAGGTCTCTCCACTTCTGCGCGTACTCCTTAAAACCTTCACATGTCCCAAGTGACATACCCTGGAGTTGGGTACGCGTGGGAGCGAGGTCGGAATTGTACTGATACTGCTTATAAAAAGCAGTAGCCAAGTCCTCCCAGTTTCGAATACTGGCTCCATCCAGCTGATAGAACCACTCGAGTTGAGTCCCTGAAAGACTCTCCTGGAAGAAATGGATCCATAAGTTCTTGTCTGCAGTGTAAGGCTGGATCTTCCTTACATAAGAACGGAGGTGCAGCTTAGGACAGGAAGCCCCGTCATACTTCACAAAGGCAGGCGCCTTGAACTTGTGTGGGATAACCACCCCAGAAGATAAACCTAGATCTCCAAAATCCAACTCGGGAACGCGTTGAATCTCCATAGCATTTAACCGGTCCTCCAGCTGTTTGTAACGGTCCTCAGCAGGAGGGTATTGTTCATCATTGAAATCTGTCTCGTTGTCAGAGACCGCAGGACTAGGAACATCTCTCCCTTGTGGGCTGTCCTTCCCTGCAGAGGAAGTAGCCTGATCAGCCTCATTCTGCAATGTATTCCCGTGTTTGCGTCCAGTGTTGAACAGCACAGTCCTCTTCTTCTTATTCTTCTTCTTCTTCTTCAGGAGTAAATCCTTCAACTCCTGTTGTCCTTGGGCTAAGCTCATGACTAGCTCTTGAAACTGGGCGTTCTGGGCCTGGAGGGCCTTGATAGCTTGTTCAGTAGTTGGTTCAGGATTCATGATGATTGAGTGAGTGCTGAAATAAACAGCGAAGAAGATTAAGCAAACTGTAGAAAAAGGGTACCTGTTATGCACATGATGCATGATATGCTATTTATGCAATGCATTCAAGGGTTCAAAAGTTCAAGTTCGTTGTAGACAAAAAGGAACACATATTGTATTAAGAAATAATTTGTTCAGTACATCAGGGCATCATGGGCAAAACATTACAAAAATAATTAATCCCAAAAGACATTGCGCATGCTCTTTGGAGAGATGTAGGTGTTGAGAGTCTTTTCCTCGTGCAGTAGGCGGGTGAGCTCCAAGACCTTCTTCTCACTGGCATGTAGACTGGTTTCAAGAGAATTCCGTTCTTGCTTGAGTTGGATCCAGCTTTTTTGCATTTCCTCCCAAGACGTTGGCATGTCAGGATGTTGAATGGTGTATGGCACCTCTCCTTCCAAAACTGGCTCTTTGATCACGGGGAGAACATGAGGATATGGCATCACAAGCTTCTGGGAACGGGCTCGTACCCACTTGAGATAAGGCTACAGGGGGATGGATTTCTTGTGCCCTAGTGTCTTACTATCTACCCTGTTGGGCATCCTCCAAGCTCTGATGAATCTCTGGCGAAGTTCTTGTGCATCATCGTCGAAGTCAAAAACTATGTCAGGAATCAACATGTCATGAGGGCCGTCCCTTCGAGCATATCCAAACTGCCTCAAAGCCAGACAGGGGTTGTAGGTAATACCTCCTCTGATTCCAAGTAAAGGAACATTAGGATACTCTCCGCAACAATCAATTATAGTGACATTTTCTCTGGACCGAGAACACCAATGTATATCAGCATGTGTAAGAGTCATTAACCGTTGTGACCATCTCAAACCCCGTTCGTTCTTCAAAATTGATTGTGGAAGGTGCGAAATAAACCACCTTGCCAGGAGAGGAGTGAAGCACATGAGAACACCTCTTTTTCTCATGGCTCGAGTGTAACATGAGTGAAGGATGTTCCCAAGCAACGTAGGTATGGGATTCCTGGACATGAAGATCTTGACAGCATTGATATCTATAAGCTGATCTGGATTCGGGAAAAATACCAACCCATAGACAAGGAGGGCCACAACTTCTTCAAAGGCTTGTAGGTCAAGGGAATTCCAACATTCTTGGGCCTTCTGAAACAGGAACTTTGCAAAGAATTCTTTGATACCACTTCTGATTTCCCAATGCCCCTTGATGTCAGATGGTTGTAGGCATAATGCTTTAGCCACCTCTTCAAGTTTTGGTTCCCTTTCCGTACCGTTGTAGGGTAGTTGAATGAGAATGGGAACCTTCAGAAGCTGAGAAAACTCTTCCAAAGTAGGCACCAATTGATAATCCGGGAAAGTAAAGCAGTGGTGCAAAGGGTCAAAGAACTGGAACAACACTTTCACCATATCCTCTTCAATGTTGGTATTGACCAAGCTGATGAGTCTACCATGCCTTTCACTGAAGGAAGAGTTCTCGGGAATCCTGGATGTAAGCTCCTTAAGCTGAGGAGGGACCCTTACAAGGTTGATTTGAATTGTCTTTCTGCGGATAGTTTCCATGTCCTACAAAACAAAAACAAAGATGAATATTCGAACCCTTGAAGTGGTTAGTAGATGCATATGATGATGTATGATGCTATGATGTTATGATAAAAACACACCACAAGTATTCACAAAAAGCAAACATGATAAGGCACACAAGTCACACCAGACAGCCTTTAGAGCTTAGGCCAGCATGGGGTCTAGGTACTACCCTCTTGAAGTTGATGGGCTCAAACCTGTCCTATCAAAAGTAACCGGGTTCTAAGGAGCTCAATATCATTGGGTTGTTTTCTATGTTCATTGTTTTGATTTAGCCACTGAACTGGCGATCAAAATATTCCAAGAAAACAACCCTCAATAAGTGTAGTATCGAGTATCTACCAACTTCGGACTGCACCAAAGTCAGTCCTCTCGCTACCCCTAAAGAGGCCAGGATGGTCAAGTAAGGTTCCTAAGGTCAGTTGATGCTTTACGACACCACGCGGCGGCCCCGTACTCTCCTTGACTTGACTCAAGGGTTACCGGTACTCACCAAAGTGCCACATCAACGTAGCAAACTACTTCAACCGTGTCGGTATACCCCGCACAGTTCCCTCACAGTTTGTTGCTACTTTCTAAAAGGTATCCCCCAGATCCGGGTTAGGATCTATGAAACTCCAAGACAGGCCCACAATATTAAATCAAACAAAGCAAGCAATTGAAAACATAAGAGTGGTCTAATCCTAAGGTACATCTCACTTATTAATTTTCCCTAGCAGAGTCGCCAGTTCTGTGATCGGTGGAAATAGAACTGACTGTTTTAAAGCTGGTTTGCGAAATGTCGCGGTAAGCAAGAGTCGCCACCGTCTTTTATGTTCTCCAACATGGAAAGGACAAAAGCACAGCAAAATTCCTTCTTTGAGAATGTTTCTCGGTTCGGGAGGTAGATTTATAGAAAGGGAAGGTGTTAGCACCCTTTCTATCTGTGGTTATCCACGGGCTCTTAGGTACTTGCTCTTATGTTTTCAAAATTTGTTTGCTTTTCAAGTGTGTGTGGGTTTTGAAAAAGTTCGTTTGAAAATTTTCTAAGTAACTCTTGTATCTGTCCTCAAGAGTGTATGAAAAATTTGTTTGAAAACTTTTTGAAAGTGTCAGTGTGAAAAGTTATTTTTGTTTGTTTGAAAAGAGCAAGTACCCATGAGATCTACCTACTCTAAGGAATTAGGCTATGTAAGAGTCCTTAAGATAGTGCTATCCCATCATTGAGAGGTAGGTAGCACCGTCGTTGGAGGTATTCGGGTCAATTCGATGATTAAGGACAGTGTGGTCACCGAAGCAATAGTAGGACACCTTAGAAGTAACCCTAATGTCCTAGATCCTTTTTATCCGAGGCAACCGTTTTGAGGCAACTGGATCTTAGATAGGAGGGCGACCTCTAAGACACCTTATACTTGATGACCACGTTCGAGGTAACGAGTGAGGCGTACCCTAAGGGTGGCATGTGCATGTGTGGTGTTTTTCAGTTAAATTGTATTTGCATGTTATTTGTGAGCTACAGATTGGTTTTATTATTCATACATTCTTGCAGGCATATTAACAGTTAAATGATTTGCAGGAAATAAAGTGCGGAAAGGTAAATCTAGCTATTACAAGGCGCGGGTCTATACATCGCCAAAAACAAAAACCCGTTTTGAAAATAAGTTCGAGAAAATAAATAAAGCGATAAAGGAGGTCCTAATTAACTATTACATTTCTGAGCAGATACATAATCAAAATAATGAATTAAAGAATAAGTACGCGCGAAAGAATGAATCGGGACGTCCTGAGGGTTTCGACCCTTTTGAGAAAAGAATTTAAGTTTGTCCTTCTTTGCAATTTAATTAAAATATTAAACCTAGTACTAATTAATTATTTAATTAAAAAGAAAAAAAATGTTTTTTTGTGTTTTTTAAGTCTTTAATGAAAATAAAAATAAAAGAAATTAAAAGTCAAAAGAAACCCTAATTCTAAATTGTTTTTATTTATTGTAAAAAGGTTAAAATTAACTAATTAAACTAATTAATTTGTTAGTATTTTATTTACAAAAATAATTAATAAAGTGAAATTAATAATTAATAAAAATATTTACAATTTTTATATTATCTTAATTTATTATGAAAAACAATTAATTTATGAATTAATAATAATAATACTAATAATTAATAAAAAGAAATTATAAAAGAAAAAAAAGGAGAATAAAAAGAGTAACAAAACCAGGGGGTGTTGGGCCCAAAGGAGGTTTTGTTAGCAGATTTCAAGCTCAATAAGCTTAAGCCTTGGTTGACTTTGGGAATTGCCTGCACGTGCTTTGACTGAAGAACATGGTATTCCTCCTCTCATGGCCTTTGGATGGCTGTTGAAGACACTTGGCACGCTGGATGAGCAAGGCGCGTGATAGACGTCACTGGGAAGCGCTGCATATGAAGATGTTATGAAAAATAATAGAACTATTTTGGGGGACCTGGGATTCGAACCCAGGTCCCAGTGATCATTTCCCAGCGCGTCCTTCCACTGAGCCATTTGATTCAATTGATATAATAATAATCAGTTAATATTATATGTGATAACAGCGGTATTCTGGAAATAAAATAAAAACACGCGCGTTTAGTTTGAACAAGCCAGTGATGTGAAGACACATCATCGTGTTCTTCATCAAATCGCTGGTTCAGTTACCTGCAGATTTTTATCCGCAGGAGGTTCCGTGGCTTGCTTCAAAAATGGTCCTCAGGCCTCAAAAAACCATTCTAAGACCATGGTTGGTCTCGTCCAGGCCTCCTGAATTCATCCATGCTTATGATTTCTCTTGATTTCCCCTGAAAACAAAATGCCTAAAAAACACACAAACGAACCCTAGACGCGGGTATCCTCATACAAAGCCCAAAAACGAAATTGAATAATGTAGTTACGTTATAAATCAAACAAGCAACATGATTATGCCAATATTTTTTAGAAACAATGCAAGAATAGGGAGTTTAAGTTTCGTGTACAGGGGTGAGTTTGGAAGAACTTACAGTGCTTGATAGGTGGTCTTAGGATGCGTTTGTGATTGCCTTAGCTTCAGGGTATCACAGGGAAGAAGGCTACGTGCTTAGTTTTGTATGAAAATGTTTGCAACACAGTTTTTGGTCTCTCACTTTTTGGACAATTTTGCACTCTTGCTCTGGCCGTTTCAGTGATCTCTAGGTCTTGTATGAGGTTTGTATTGCTTGCATATGTAGGTATGAATGAGAATTAGATGATATGACGAGCCTTAACCTTGTGCAATTAAGTTTTGGATTTTGTTTGACCACCATTAAAGGACATTCCATACTTGGAGCAAAACTTGGATTTTATGCTCAAAATGGCTTGGCACGAATTTGGTAGCTGGACTGTGGCACATAAAAGTCATTCAAGTCACCAAGATGCCATTCCATTAATTTTTTGATTTTATTTGAATTATTATGGATTTAAAATGAATTAAATCAATAAAAATTAAATAAAATGGAAAAATAAATGTTTGGTCTTGAAATTAATCATGGGACACGTGGGTGGCATGACAAGGCTGAATCAAGTGGAAGAAAGTGGGCCCTTTTGTCAAAAATTGAAGTTTTAAGGATAGTTGACTTTTGCCATTTCACAAAAATTTCCCAACTTCTCCAATGCATATCTTGCTCAATTTTGATCATATGAACATGTTCTTGGACATTTTGGAAAGGTCTTGAAGTCCTCTAACCAATGCATTTGGTCCCATGTCATTTGGATTTACCAATCTCAAGTTATGGCCTTTGACTTAAAGTGCCTTTTTGTTGACTTTTGAAAATGACCTATAATGTAGAAATTGATAACTTTTTGTGAGAGCATTTCTTGGACTTGGAATGTGAATATGAGTTGTAGTAAATGTCATCCCCTTTAAAATGAGCATTGGATGGGATTTTTCTGATGAACCATGAAAAAGTTATGCCCTGGTCAAGTTACAGTTGACTTTTCAGCTGTCCCAAAATGGAAACTTTTGCATCTTGATGATTTTTGAGCCATTCTTGTGGAATCATGATCAAGGCTTGATCAAATGATGATTGTGAGCTCAAAATAAGATGTTGACCAAAAATTTTGACTTTAGACTGCCAAATGACCATTTTACCCCTACAGTTGATTGTGAAGCAAATAGGGCTTTTGACTGTGCAACTTGACCCTGTGAGCCTTGAAACTTGACATGTAGATGCTTGAGGATATGTGTAGGCCTATGGGACTTGATTGAGCCATTGAAAACCTCAACTTCCTTGAGAGAAACAAAACCCTAATTTTGACTGGCTTAGGAGGATGTTTGACTGTGCAACCCTTGAGTAGACTTGAACCTTTTGAAGATGATTCTTGTCAATTCTTGAAGAATATGGGAGGACAAATTTTGGGGTACAACACAAGGATCTCAACAAAATCTCTCTGGAGGAACTTATCAGCTCCCTCAGAAGTCACGAGATAAAGGTAGAAGCAGATGAACCTCAAAAGCAAGGTAAGCCATTAGCATTAAAATCTAACAGAAAATTTGACTCCAAAATTTTGCAGGTTGTGGACGAAACCTCTGATGGATCCTCATAAGAAGAAGATGAATTGTCTCTTCTCTCCAGAAGGGTGAACCAACTGTGGAAGCAGAGGCAAAGGAAGTTCATGAATCCCAGAAGATCAGAAAATCAGAATGAATCTTCCTCCAGATACATACGGTCATAATCCTCCTCTGGAAACAAAAGATCTGAAGGCTCTTCAGGATACAAAAAGACAAACTACAAAGACATCATCTTCTATGAGTGTAACGAGCAAGGGCACTACAAAACTGATTGCCCAAAGCTTCAGAAGGAGAAGCCCAAAAAGAAGTTTGGCAAAGAAAAGAAGAAAAGTCTCATGGCTACATGGGATGATTCTGATACATCTGAAGCTGACTCAGAATCAGATGATGAAAGAGCAAACATAGCTCTCATGGCAAACGTATCTGAAGACAGTGAAGCTTCTGAGTCAGACTCTGAATCAGATACAGAAGATGTATTCCCTGACTTTACCATAAATTTTACTAAGGCTGAATTAGATGAAAGCCTTAATGAAATTCTGGAAAGGTATCAGCAGATCAGAGTCAAATTCAGAAACTTGAAAAGGAATCTTGCTTGACTCTGATAAGACTGAGAGTCTCAAATTGCAGAATTCTGAGTTAAAAAATAAAATTTCAAAATTAGAAAATCAATTGCAAAACTCTCAGAAGGAAACAATTCCTGAAACTCCCAGCAATGCTGACGAGATCATCAAAGAGTATGATCACAGCTTTCAGAAGTTTCTAGATAAAAACATAGACAGAAGCAAAATGGCTTCAATGATCTATGGGGTTAGCAGAAATGGCAGAAAAGGGATAGGATATCAAGGTAAGGTTCCTACACCAAAAAATGCCATGGATTTAATTATAAAGCGTACTCCACTTGATTCACACTTTATATATGGGCACACACATGACATAAAATATACAAGTAGTGATTACTCTGTCAAACCAAAATTCAACCAGAGTTTTAGTAGAACTAACAAATCAGGACCCAAGAAGATGTGGGTACCTAAGGATAAAATAATACATGTGGCAGATATCTTTAGCGGCAAAGCAAAGACACAGTCATGGTACCTGGACTCTGGCTGCTCATGACACATGACAGGAAGAAGGCATATGTTCCAAAGCCTGGAACTTAAGCCTGGAGGCCACGTAGGCTTTGGAGGCAATCAGAGGGGAAAGATTATTGGCTCTGGAATAGTAGGTAATGGAAATCTTCCCTCTATTAGTAATGTTTTATTAGTTGATGGATTAATGCATAACCTGTTATCCATAAGTCAATTAAGTGATAACGGTTATGATATAATCTTCAATCAAAATTCATGCAAAGCTGTTAGTCAGAAAGATTGGACTATCCTATTTAATGGAAAGAGGAAAAACCACATTTATAAAGTCAAACTTTCTGAACTGAAAAGTCAGAACGTAAAATGTATTTTTTCTGTTAACAACGAGCAATGGATCTAGCACAGAAGATTGGGACATGTTAGTATGAGAAGAATATCTCAGATTAACAAACTCAATCTGGTCAGAGGACTTCCTAACTTTAAGTTCAATTCAGATGCTCTGTGTGAAGCATGTAAGAAAGGCAAGTTTGCAAAACCTGCTTTCAAATCCAAAAATGTTGTTTCCACCTCTAAGCCGTTAGAACTTCTGCACATTGACTTATTTGGACCAGTAAAAACTGCCTCAGTCAGTGGCAAGAAGTATGGGTTAGTAATCGTAGATGACTATAGCAGATGGACATGGGTAAAGTTCTTAAGGCACAAGGACGAGTCACACTCTGTGTTTGTTACCTTCTGCAACCAAGTTCTGAATGAAAAAGATCTTAGAATCATCAAAGTCAGAAGTGATCATGGTGGAGAATTTGAAAATAAAGATTTTGAGTTATTCTTTAATGAAAAAGGCATTCTGCATGACTTCTCTTGTCCTAGAACTCACCGGCAAAATGGAGTTGTAGAACAAAAGAACAGAACATTGCAAGAAATGGCCAGAACCATGATCAACGAGACTAATGTTGCTAAGACATTTTGGGCAGAAGCAATAAACACAGCGTGTTACATTCAAAATAGAATATCCATCAGACCTATTCTGGAAAAGACTCCATATGAATTGTGGAAGAACAGAAAACCCAATATCTCTTATTTTCACCCATTTGGATGTACATGTTTTATTTTGAATACAAAAAATTATTTGAACAAGTTTGACTCTAAAGCACAAAAGTGTATTATGTTAGGATACTCTGAACGCTCAAGAGGGTACAGAGTATACAACACAGAAACACAGATTGTTGAAGAGTCAATCAGTGTTCAGTTTGATGATAAGCTCTACTCTCAAAAGTCAAAGCAGAATGAATTCCTTACAGGTATGGAAGTTAAACTCACAGGTACTAAAGACAACTCAGAGTCTCTCAACAGAGACACTCCCTCAACATCAGAAAGAGTCACTACAAGCGACCCAACACCTTATGTTGATCAACTCCAGAAAAGACCATCCAGAAGCAGAATTGATCACTCAGAAGAAATAATCTTAGGAAGGAAGGAAGATCCAATCAGAACAAGATCTACCTTTAGAAACTATGAAGAATCCCTCATGGGACTTGTTTCTCTGATTGAACCAACAATAATTGATGAAGCACTTCTGGACAATGACTGGATTCTGGCAATGCAGGAGGAGCTAAATCAATTCACAAGAAATGACGTATGGGATCTGGTTCCTAAACCAAAAGGATTCAACGTCATAGGCACAAAATGGGTGTTCAGAAACAAACTGAACGAACAAGGTGAAGTCATCAGAAACAAAGCATGGCTGGTATCACAATGTTATAGTCAGCAAGAGGGGATAGACTATACATAAACCTTTGCTCCAGTCGCCAAGTTAGAATGTATCAGACTTTTAATTTCATTTGTTGTTAATAAAGGCATCACTCTGTATCAGATGGATGTCAAGAGTGCACTCTTAAATGTCTATATAGAAGAAGAGGTTTATGTGCACCAACCCCCTGGTTTTGAAAGTTCCAAAAATCCATAATATGATTTCAAACTAAAGAAGTCACTCTATGGTCTGAAACAAGCTCCCAGAGCTTGGTATGAAAGACTAAGTAACTTCCTGTTAGAAAAGGAATTCACCAGAGGGAAAGTGGACACAAACCTGTTCAGTAAGACAGTTAAGAATGACATCTTAGTATGTCAGATTTATGTTGATGACATTATATTTGGATCCACTAAACCCTCTCTGGGAAGAGAGTTTGCTAAATGTATGCAGGAAGAATTTGAGATGAGCCTAATGGGGGAACTAAAGTTCTTTCTGGGCATTCAGATTAATCAAACTCCAGAAGGAACCTACATTCATCAGAGCAAATATGTCAGAGAACTTCTAAAAAAATTTGATCTCTCAGAATGTAAGCCCTCAAGAATTCCAATGCATCCCACGTGCATTCTGGAAAAAGAAGAGGTAAGTAACAAGGTAGAACAGAAGGTCTACAGAGGTATGATTGGTTCTCTTCTCTATCTGACAGCTTCAAGGCCTGACATTCTATTCAGTGTTTGCATTTGTTCTAGATTCCAATCAGGTCCTAGAGAATCTCACTTAACAGCAGTTAAGTGAATTTTCAAGTATCTGAAAGGTACTACTAATCTGAGTTTGTTTTATAGAAAATTAAGTGATTACAGTTTAGTAGGATACTGTGATGCTGATTTTGCTGGAGACAGAGTAGAACATAAAAACACTTCTGGAAGCTGCCAGTTTTTAGGAGAAAATCTGATCTTATGGTTCAGCAAAAGACAATCCACAATACCTCTATCAACAATAGAAGCTGAATACATAGCAGCAGCTGGTTGTAGCACGCAAATGCTCTAGATGAAAAGTCAACTTGAGGACTTCAATATATTTGAGAGTAACATCCTTATCCTCAGTGACAATACCTCTGCTATTTGTCTCAGTAAAAATCCTATCTTGCATTCTAGGGCTAAGCATATAGAAATAAAACATCATTTTATTAGGGACTATATTCAGAAAGGGATTCTAAATTTAAAATTTATTAACACAGACCATGAATGGGCTGATATCTTTACAAAACCTCTTTCTGAAGATAGGTTTAACTTCATTCTGAAACATCTCACGTGAGGCTTTGCCCAGAATAAAACAGTTTTATTTTCATATCTTAACCTTCAGAATTCTGGTTATTTTCTGTGAACTACTGATCAACCTGCCTTCAGATCTTTAGAAGTACAGATTGTATCAGAATCTATCCATGAAGATCTGAGCGCTTCATTTCAAGGATAGAAATGTGTTGTTCACTCAAGTAAACAGTTGTCATCCATTCATCAGCTACTTTCTGAGGCTGAACACGCGTTCACTTTTTTGAAAGGTCAAAAGCGCTGATTGGATGCATTGGGACACATGTCATGGGTAACCGTTCTAATATCTTTCTGAATCCCCCAAAATCAGCTGTCATTAATGCTCATAATCATTATAATTTATTTCTCTCTCTTGCTGTTTACGTTTTCAAAATCTTTTTCAAAATCTATTTAAACACATTTCTCATTCTTTACACTCTTTCACTTTCACTCTCTCTACAATCTAATTGATTTCAGTTTGCATCTTTTTTAAAACCCTTTCACTTTCTTCTCAAAACTTCCTGTGTGAACATGGCTTCCTCAAGCAACCCAACTTCCAGTACTCAGAGAACAGATTCATCAGAACAATATGAAGAACCTTTCAGAACTCTCCTCACGCCTATCAAAAATCTAGAAGTACTCTCAGAATTGATTGTGGACTTTAACAGTCTTCAAGAGAACAGGTTCAATCTCTCTGAAGAGGTAAAGGCTCAAGGATGGAACAAGTATTTTGACCGTTTGGTAGGTCCAACGTTCCCAATCCTTATGAAGGAATTTTGGATTCATGCTTCATCTTCCAACCATCAAGTTACTTCATACATAATGGGGAAGAAGATAGTCATAACTGAAGACCTTATTGCAAGGTTGATAGGCTACAGTGGTGGTGGTGTAAGATGCATAGACATGGCTGAAAGATGTGCTAATGTCGCCCTAATTGCTAGAGAAATCTTCACACTGGGTCTTCCCTTCAGCAAGATAAGGGATCTGAAAGACCGTCACAGAATATGGGCTAAGATTATTCTGGGATGCATAAACCACAGGAAGCCAACCAGCTCTCTTGACTACATCAACATTGATCAGCAGTTTCTGATCTACTTCATCTCCCAGAAGATTAAGGTGAATCTGGCTCATTTGCTGTTCAACCATTTAAGGATTAGTGTTAAGGAAACCAGAGAAGAGGAGCACACAAAAAGGGACCGGATACCCCTAGGAAGGCTCATATCAGATATTCTAACAGAGAATAAGTTGATAGATCATCTAACAGAAGCACATGAAATTAACACTTTAGAAGCTACTGTTGGCAAACTGTTGAATGCAAAGAATCTGAAGAAGATGAAGATCATTGAGAACATCAAGAAGGAACCCAGTGTCACTTCTTTTGCAACAATCTCCAGTAGAAGAATCCCTCTGGATAACTTTCCCATGTTCTCAGAAATTGATTCCAAACCTGAGATAATAGTCAGATATCTGGATGCATGCAAGGCAGATGGTACAACACCAGATTTAAACATTCAGGATCTGCAGCAAAAGGCTCCAGAAGTTGTGCTGAAGAAAAACAAGAAAAGGAAGGCTGCATCAGAAGGATCATCCCAGCGGACTCCTAAAAAGAGAGGTAATCCTTCTTCTGTAACTGTTTTAGATTCACTATTTGTATCAACATCTGTACCAATTTCCACTCAATCAGAAAACCCTACTCCACAAACACTTGATGATTTTGACATTGAATTTGACCCCTCAGAAGCTTTAACTCTTAGAGGATCTCACTCCCTACCTATAAATCCAAATATTAAAGTAACTCAACAAGAACTTGCAAAAGTTCTATCAGATATTGAAACCTTTGACCAGCATATATCTGCTCTCATACTAGTAAATCCAAACTCTGAAACCATTTCAGAAGCACCTCAACCAGAAATTCCACTCTCTCCTCAACCAGAAACTCATCCACCTTCTCCACAACCTGAACCATTACAACCTGAAGTGAAAACTTCTGAGGTCCAACCCCCTGAATCCTGCGAACTAGAACTTCATCACCATCAATCCAACCAAACCATTAATTCTGATCCCATTCCCATTCCTGGAATCACTGAACCTCTGAACATCAATATACCCCTGGCCATTCTGGATATTCCCCAAATTCCCTCTTCACTATAATCAACTCCACCAAACTCCCCAACAAGTCCAATAATCATTCCAGACTCTCCCACTTCCTCAACAAAGATCAATCCAAATGACAACGCCAAAATTATCATTGACTAACTGTTTTTGAATGTCTGGCTGCCATAACCAACAAAACAGCCATTCCAAAACCAAAACCATCTGAACCTACACCAGATGTTGGTACCAGTTTATTGATATTTGAAACAGAAATTCAGAAGTGGATAACTTCTTTGAAGCAAGCTAGTCTTGAGTTGATTGATCCTGCTGCATCAGATTATCTTTGGACAAGTTTCAGAAAATGGGTATGTTCTGAAACTCATAAAATGCAAGAACAGGGCTATAAACAAGTTCAACAGAACTTTAGCAACGTGCTAAAAGTTTTTGAAGATCAAGTTCTGAGCTAACTACTCAAGGAAGAAGTCCTTCCTCTGGACAATGCTCCATGGTCTGAACATCGTCCAGCAGACAAAGTTCAACCAGAGTCAAAAGATCTCAATCTGACTGACACTCCAGAGCAGATGATTCCTGCTGAAGAACTGGGTCAAAAAGAGGAAATTGCAGAATCCTCTAAGAAGCATCCAGTTGCTGAAGATCCTCAAGCTTCCTCCTATGAAAGGCATACTTTAGAATACCTGAAGAGATCTAATATTTTGATGCAGGAAAGAATGGATAAATAAGATGACAAAATTTCGGAAATCAAGAGCATGTTAACCAAGCAGGAGGAAACCAACATCCAGATCAAGGGCTTGTTGGAAGCTTTGTTCACGCGTCTTCCTCCTCCCTCTATTTAAAAATTTGTTTATCTGTAATATTCTCTACATAGCTCTGAACTTATCCTTAAGTCCATTTTTAATATCAACTCATTTTGACTCTGATTATTTATTATTTTTGATAACTGACAAAAAGGGGGAGAAAGAAAAAGATATTTTCAATAACGGATTACTGAGACATAAGTCTGTCTCAAACATTCTAATCTACTTAAATTTTCTCTTCTAAAAAGCTTGAACAGGTACAAAACTCTACTGAAAGATATAGTAAGATTCTGATGCTCAAAGACTCATGGAATTAAAAGGAAGTAATCAACTCAGGGGGAGTTTTTCTACTTAACTCTATACCTTTTGTTGTTTATTCTTTATTGAAAAATCTGGTTTTTGTCATCATCAAAAAGGGGGAGATTGTTAGAACATAGTTTGATTCTACAACCCTTGATTAAAGTTTTGATGATAACAAAATACAAAGAATAATATTATTTCTAAGGTATATACAAAGAACAATTATGCTCCTTAAAATTATGCTTTGTATATGCAAAAGTTCTGATGGAATCAGCATCAGAATGGAATCAGCATCAGAAGATCAGCAACCTATAGTACACGCTGAAACACTGGAGATTAATGACCAGAATCTACGCCTAAACAAATACACTTTGACTCTGATCAAAGACATATATTACCAAGTCATCAACACTCTGAAGCGTTATCAACAGATACATCAAAGAAGACTCTGAAGCGTTACTGGTTATTCAAGAACAAAATTAAATGCTAAAGGCTTTCTTCAGACAAAGATCTTCTACAAAAGGAAAGTGCATTATTATCATTAAACCTGCTTTATGGACAACGTATCCTTGCTTGCCTATATAAATGGGACTGCTTGTGAAAAGAAGCACGTACGTACGCACTCAATTTTCCAAGCTATCAAAACCACGCATATTCAAAGCTTTAGCAAATTCATTTTTACTCCAAGCTTAAGTTGTGTAATTATCATAGTTGTGATATATTGTTTTGTTAGAAAATGTTAACAAACTCTTGTTCAATTATTTGTAAAATATTTCCTTGAGATAAACCGGTTTGTGGTTGTACTCAAGAAGACTTTAACAGTTGTTAAAGTAGCTGTTGTAATCCTTTGAGAATAGTGGATTAAGACCTCGTTGGAGAGAGGCGAAATCACCTTGACGGGTGGACTGGAGTAGTTTGAGATCAAACGAACCAGGATAAAAATATTGTGTTGTCAAGCCATTTGTTTTAAGTTTTACAATTCAACCCCCCCCCCCCCCCTCTTCTTGTGTTTTTCACATCTTCAACAACTCCTCAAGAAATTTGATCAAATCATCAAAAGGGCAAAATGGTCAAAATTAGGGTTTTGACTGAGAAAGGGCAATTTATGATTTTTAACCTAGTCAATGACCAATTGAGTTCAAACATGATTTCAAGGATTCAATGGAATCATCTTGACCTAATTACATGGTTCAAAAGATCTCAAGTTCATTGGATTGACAGATGAATTTTGCAGTCAACTGATCAAAAGTCAATTGTACACTGAAAAGTCAAACTTTGACTTTTTGGTCAAAATCAAGTGCCAAGGGTCATAATTCATCAAGATATGTCAAAATATGAAACTTGTTCACCAAGAAAACAAAATTTTGAAATTAGGGTTTTAATTTGAAAATTTTCATAACTTAGAATTTTTTTAAGTATAAAAAATTTCTTATTTTTTCCCAACTTTTCACCACTTTTTCACCATGATGCATTTTGATTCAAAGATAACTTCCAACATGAATGTTGTAGTCCTACATTAAATCTACAACTTTTCTTCATAAACTTTTCCCAAAAGATGCTTGGATCTCAAGTTATGAATTTGTGAATATAGGTCCATGAACTTCTTAACTTAGTGAAATTTTGCCCTAATTTAGGCAGGTTTTGGACCCAACTTCATGGACATTTTTCACCTAGTTCTAAGAGGTATCTCAAAATTAATTTCAAATATGGATTATAGAGAACATTACAAGCTTTCCAAAATGTCCAAGAACTCTCCAAGATCATTTTTGGTTATGGAGAATCGAAGAGAGGAAGTTGGCATTTTCTCACTTTTTATTCAAGCCATTTTCACATAGCATCAATTTGCAAATCCAATCCATGTTGTTTGTATCTTGATTTACAGGTCCTAATCTCACTTTACACTCCATAATTAAATGCAAACTCGGTTGACAAAGGCATTATCTTTGCTTTTGAAGCTTTGTACAAGAGATAATTCCATTTTAGGCATAAAGTTCACATTGCCATTTTCATAAAGAGAAGCTTTTGCAACTTTGTCAATCTTGAGCATTGAACCTGTTCCCTTGGTGCAAGCAATGTACACAGGTCTCAAGCAAATTGTACAAGTGCATTTTAGCTCTCAAGCAAGCAAGGACAGGCATGTTAGTATGGTCACTTCACTTTACTTCAAATGCAAGAAAAGTTGCCAAAAGGTCAAAAACTTGTACAGCTAGTAAGGGCTGACCTTTGTATCATTTCTATACAAATACACAAACTTATGGCAAGGCATAGCACGATTTGCTTGCACCTAAAACACTCTGAAATTCAAAAACTCCACAAGACTGTCCAAAAACTCAGTTTCTGCAAAACCATAGCCAACTCTCATTTGGCTCGTGCGTTTTGTGTTTAAACACTTCAAGCATCTCATAAACATCATACCAAAGCAATCCAAGCCATCACCCTGGTTTTGTAACCCCTGTTTCAGCATCCATCATTTTCACTTTGGAAGCTTGCAGCTTGACTTGTCCAGAGAGTTTCAGCCATCCTCAGAGCAAGCTAAGCATTGGAATAGGTTCAGAGAAGTTCAAGGAAGCTTAAACAATCACCAGGCCTCCATTAAAGTCCCTACATTGCTCTACTCGAATCCAACTGAAGGAGGTATTTTCTTGAACTTTATCTCTCTGAATAGGCATCTTCAAGCCACGATTTGTGAAGAAAAAATGTAGCCCTTATCATGACAAAGTTGTACATATGCATACTTTTCATTTATATTAACTGTGCTGAGAGAATTTAAAGATTGAAAATGCTGAAAAAGTTAGGTCACGAATTAGGGGTTCCAAAATTCTCCTTGATCTTTTAGAGTTAGGTTACATAATTTATATGGTTAGAATTGTGAGCTCAAACGCCACATGTTTCATGTTATGAGTTTTTATTTTTGTGCAAGCATATGAGTGTTACAGGTTTGAACTAAGAACGTGCGCAAGGAAGCTGGCCAGAGAACAGGAATGAAGTTCTGGGCTTTTTGGCACCTTGGGCCTTTTTGTTTCTGATATTCACACCCCCTGACTTGTTATTTACACCCCTCTGACTAGCTTTTTATATTTTTGTATTTTCTTTCATATTTTCATATTTAATACTTTTATTTATTTTTCTCAATGATAAAAAATATTAAAAATTGATTTATTTATTTTCACACTTTTATTTTATTTTATTTTATTATTTTGTACATAAAAATTAATATATTTGATTAGAATAGGGTTTATTTTCTTAAATAACTTGTAAATATAATAAAAAATACTTAATATTTTTATTATACTATTTATACTCATAAATACTTATTTTCTATACATATTTAATTTTTAATATTTATATGTAATATTATTTATTATTTTCTTATACAAAAAATGTACAAATTAATTATATGAAACATTATTTTCTTTTAATTATAAAACTAGGGTTTCATCCCTTCCAAAAATAAATTATTTATTTTTCCTTATTTTTTAGGGTTTAAATTAAATTATTTTCTCATACAAAAACAAATACCAAAACATTTTTTACATAAATACATTGCATTGCATTTTAAATATTTGTATATATATTTAATTCACGCAATATTCGATTTGGTTGTAATAATATATTTAGGATTATATTTGTGCAAAATCCCCATTCAAAACTTGTATCCCCCCTCCCATAATAATTGTTGTAATAGCTTAGTTTATTTTACGCAATTTATTGCTTTTATACCATGATTAGTAAATTAGGGTTTACATGACAAGAACAAAAACAAAACAAATAGAATAACCCTAAATGCAAGACAAAAGCATGAAAATGTCACACTTTGCACACAAGCACCCTTAGGGTTTCTACCACTTGGTTGCCTAAAATAAAATGGCCATGTTACGCATGCGAAGTATCTTGGCAAAACAAAACAAGTATAAGATCATAGTCCCTCGATGACGCTATCAAAAGGTTGCCTAAAACAAAATGATCTTGGTCCCTCCAAACATGCTAAGATACTTGGCATTATTGCTATCATGGTTATACGATGACCCACGCCCGTCCCGTTTACATCCAAAGATAGGGTTGCTTACCAAATCAATGGTAAGTCAACAATGTCAAAGGAATAAAAATGCATAAGAAAGACATTTGAGTAGGTAGATAGCTTTTAAGTTACTTGCTCCTTTTCAAACAATCCTTGCTATTTTTCAAAAACAAACACACACACATTTCAAAACATCTCACAAAATATTGAAACATTTTTCAAAAGATAAACATCTTTGTATATATTCTTACGAACGAGAATCATTACAAAGATTGCCTAAACGAATGACCTCTTTTACAAAATACTTTCAAAACCACACCAAACACCATTTCAAACAAAGCAAAGCAAGTGATCTAAGCAAGTAACTAAGAGCCCATGGAAAACCATGGATGAAAAGGGTGCTAGCACCTTCCCTTTTCATAATCTACCCCCCGAACTCAAGAAAACATCTCAAAGGTCTTTCCTGTGCTTTTTTACCTTTCCTTTTGGATAAAAGAAAAGTCGGTGGCAACTCTTGCTATACGCGACATTTGCGACAAAACACAAAACCTCAAGTCAGTTCTCCCACCGTATCATAGAACTGGCGACTCTGCTGGGGATTCTTATAAAAGTGGGGTTACCTTAGGGTTTAGATCACCTTTATTTGCTTACCTTGTTTGACTTGTTTGCTTTACATTTTGGTTCTATTGTTTGGGTTTGAGTCCTCCACCCGAATTTGGGAAGCATTATAGGTAAATAGCAATACGTTGTGGAAACTGTGCGGGGTATACCGACACGGTCTAAGAAATAGCTATGTTAGTGTGACATATTTGTGGGTACCGGTAGCCTTTGAGTCAATCAAAGAGAATACGGGGCCACTGAGTGATGTCATGAAGCACTAACGAGCTTCTAGAACCTTTACTTGACCAACTTGGCCTTTTAGGATGTAGTGAGATGACCGGCTTTGGTGCAGTCCGAAGTTGGTAGATACTCGATACTACACTCATTGAGGGTTGGTTCCTTGGAATATTTCGGTCGCCAGTGAAGAGGCTTGAACTGAAACAATGAACAAGGAAACAATCCAGTGATATTGAGCTCCTTAGAACCCGGTTACTATTGCTAGGACAGGTTGAGCCAACTAAACTTCAAGAGGATACTTACCTATGAAACCCCATGCAAGCCTAAACTAGGAACTTGTGTGATTTGCTTGTACATATATACTTGTGCATAACATCATGGACATCATGGGCATCATATGCATCCACTAACCATTTCAAGGATTTTGGAAATTCATCTTTGTTCTTGTTTTGTAGGATATGGAGTCACTTCGCAGGAAAACTATCCAAGTCAACCTTGTAAGAATTCCTCCACAACTCAAGGAGATAGCTTCAAGGATTCCTGAGAACTCTCCATTCACCGAGAGGCATGGTCGTCTACTCAACTTGGTCACCTCCAACACAGAGGAAGACATGATGAAGGTTCTCTTCCAGTTCTTTGACCCTTTGCATCACTGCTTCACATTTCCTGACTACCAGTTTGTGCCTACTTTGGAAGAATTCTCTCAATTCTTGAGGATTCCCATTCTCAATCAACTACCTTTCAACGGTACGGAAAGAGATCCAAAGCCAGAAGAGATTGTTCAAGCCTTGTAATTGCACTCATCTGATGTCACAACCCATTGGGAAACTAGAAGTGGTGTTAAAGGCTTCTTGGCAAAGTTCTTGTTTGAGAAGGCCCAAAGTTGTTGGAACTCCTTGGATTTGCAAGCTTTTGAGGAGATTGTAGCTCTTCTCATCTATGGGATGGTCTTGTTCCCTAATCCTGACCAACTCATAGATGTGAGTGCTGTCAAAATCTTCATGTCACGTAATCTGGTGCCTACTTCGCTTGGAGATATCTTACACTCTTTTAACACTCGTACAATGAGGAAAAGAGGTGTTCTCATGTGTTGCACTCCTCTCCTGGAAAGATGGTTTATTTCTCATCTTCCCTAATCAGTCTTAAAGAATGAGCAAGGTTTGAGGTGGTCACAAAGGTTGATGACACTTAAACATTCAGACATTCATTGGTGTTCTCGATCCAAAGAGAATGTTATCATTGTCGACCGTTATGGGGAATTCCCTAATGTCCCTCTACTTGGCATTAGGGGAGGCATCACCTACAACCCATGCTTGGCTCTAAGACAGTTTGGTTATGCCCGAAGGGATGGCCCACATGATATGCTGATTCAAGGCTTGGTTTTCGAATTCGACAACAACAATCAAGGACTTCGACAAAGATTCATCCGAGCTTGGAGGATGCCAAACAAGGTAGATAGCAAGACACTGGGGCACAAGAATTCCATCCCTCTTGAGCCTTACCTCAAGTGGGTACGAACCCGCGCCCAAAGTCTTATGATGCCTTACCCCTTCATTCTCCCAGTGATTATAGATCCCGTTAAGGAAGGAGAGGTTCCATACACCATCCTACATCCTGACATGTCGACATCACTCGAAGACCTACAAAGGAGTTGGATACAACTCAAAGAAGAACGTGATACTTTCGAAGCCCAATTCTACGCAAGCGAGAAGAAGGTTTTGGAACTCACTCGGTTACTTCATGAAGAGCATACTCTCAACACCTACATTGCACCAAAGACGATGCGCAACATCTTTTTTATCTTAGAATTTTGTATTATTTTTCCCTAGGGGCATTGATGTACTCAAATTCTATTTTATTAATATAACGTGTGTTTCTTTTTGTTTGAAACAAATTTGAATTTTCAAATCCTTGAAAACATTGCATGAATACATATCATTTATCATGAGCATAAAAAGGTCTTTGCAACAAGTTTCCTCATCCCTCTACTGTTTATTTCAGCAAGACGGATCTCGAACAAATGGTTAAAGACCTGCAAGCTCAAAATATACAATTTCAACAGTTACTCTTGACCTTGGCCAAGGGGCAGGAGGAACTAAAGACTCTGCTAGAAAAAGAGAAAGAGAAAAATAAGAAGAAGCCAGCTGGTGTGGTTATCATGGGCAAAAGGTTTCAGGGACAAGCCAGAAGGACCTTAGAATTTCCAACAACCTCTGATGATGGGGAAAGAAAAGGAAAAGAAACGGAAGTACCATCAGATTCTGAAGAAGAGGAGGAAGAAGAGGACTACTCTGAACAACAATACCCTCCGGCCGATGACAAATACAAACACCTGGAAGAGTGTCTAACTGCTATGGAGATACAGAGAGTACCGGGGCTAGATTTCGAGGAATTGGGGATGGTATCAGGAATAGTAATCCCGCCAAAGTTTAAAGAACCATTATTTGCCAAGTATGATGGGGTGTTTTGTCCCAAAATGCACCTTTGGTCATATGGCAGGAATATTCAGCCGTATTCTGCTGACAAAGATTTGTGGGTCCACTTTTTCCAGGACAGTTTATCAGGAATGCAGCTTGATTGGTTCTACCAGTTGGAAAGGGTTGATGTCGATAATTGGGAAGACTTGGCAGCAGCTTTCTACAAACAGTATCAGTACAACGCTGATTTGGCACCAACCCGTACTCAACTCCAGAGTATGGGTATGGTATCAAATGAGGGCTTCAAAGACTACGCCCAAAAGTGGAGGGATCTAGCCGGAAGGGTGCAACCCCCTTTATCTGAAAGGGAGTTAGTGGACATGTTCCTGGGAACTCTATCAGGCCCTTTCTTTAATCATCTGATTAGAAGCTCCTCTACAGGGTTTACCGAGTTGATTTTAACCGGTGAAAGGGTGGAAGCCGGTATAAGAAGTGGGAAAATTCAGAAAGACGCGTCTGCCTCTACAGCTGTAAAAAAACCCTTCACTGGGGAGAAGGAAGTGTATGCTGTCTATGCACAGAGGAATCAGGGAAGAAATGAGTGCCGACCAATGGTGGGAGCCGTTATGATTCAAAATCCTGCATCAGACCAGCCAAGAAATAATCAGCCAAGGGTGGAAAGGAGAATCCGGCAATTCACCAAGATTAACATGACTCCTGCCCAGGTCCTACCACATCTTCTGAAGTTGAATCTGGACATGTTAAAAGAGGCCCCAAAAAATCCCAATACTGTGTCTCCTCACTACCATCTGAATGCCAGATGCGCGTACCATTCTGAAAGTCCAAGGCACGACACCAACAAGTGTTGGGCTCTGAAGAACAAGATTCAAGACTTGATAGATGCGAAGGAAGTTGAATTTGGAGCACCTGAGAAACCAAATGTTATTGATGCTCCGATGCCTAGGCATGGACACAATGCCAATGTTGTTGAGGAGGATTTATTTGTTGCTACCGTGGATGAATTGTTAACTCCACTCCCGATTATCAAGCTGAATTTGTTGAAAGCTGGTATATTCCCAGGTTGTGACAAAAACTGCCATGTTTGCCTATCCTCATCATTTGACTGCCCTCTGTTGAAAAAAGGTATCCAACAACTGATTGATAACCAAGAAATTTTGTTTGAGAAAGCTCCTGTTTCACCCATTCCAGTTAAAGAAGTTTCAATAATAACCATCTACGCCAATCCTTCCAGGGTCCCTAAAAGACCCGTTAGGATTACATCTGCTCCAATGACTACTCCACTTAAGATTACAATGCTCGGGCCAGTTCCGTACCAATCAGATAAAACAGTACCATGGAATTATGGTGGAGAAATCTACTACCATGGTATTAAACAGGATGAACTGGCTGCCGAGGAAGAAAGCTCCAAAGAGGACAATTCTGACATCAGTAAAATTTCCAGAACAAGCATGATTACCCGTAGTGGGAGAATCTTCTCTCCAGAGATTTCCCCTCCAAAGGCAGTCTTTGGACCCGTGGCCGTTCCGAAGATTACATATGTACCCGTGATTATACTTGCAAGTGTACCTACCGATAAATACAATACAATCCCTATCCCTACTTCCACTGCTGAGAATAAAGGAAAAACGTGCAAGAAGAGTCTGTCTGGACGAAGGCTCAATCACTAGCTGTCCCTGAAACATCCAAGAAGGAGATGGAAGAAATCCTGAGGATCATAAAGAAGAGTGATTATGATGTGGTTGAACAGTTGGGGAAGACCCCCTCCAAAATCTCTATGTTAGCATTGCTTCTGTGCTCTGAGGCACATGCAAAAGCTCTGGTAAAATTTCTGAAGACAGCTCATGTGCCGTAAGAGACGTCTGCGGATCAATTCCAAGAGTGTGTGGCCAGTTTGACAGCTGATAATGGCTTGGGTTTCTCTGATGCCGACTTGACACCCAAAGGGAGAAAACACAACGAGGCATTACATGTCTCAGTGGAGTGTAGAGGAACGACGCTAGCCCATGTCTTGGTGGACACGGGATCATCTCTGGACATCTTACCAAAGAAAGCCCTTGATAGATTGGATTGCGAGGGGCTGACATTAAAACCCAGTAATATAATTGTGATAGTATTTGACGGATCTAAGAGGATGGTCCATGGGGAGGTGGAAATCCTCATCAAGGTGGGAACTCATACCTTCAATTCAACCTTCTATGTGATGGACATCTGTCCTTCTTACTCTTGTCTGTTAGGACGCCCTTGGATTCATAATGCCGGTGTTTTCACCTCCACTTTGCATCAGATGCTGAAGTACCCCGTCCAAGGGAAGATCATAATTGTCCATAGGGAAGAGGAATACATGATTAGTCATCTGAATTCTTTCCGATATGTGGAATTGGATGGAGAATTCATTGAAACCCCGTTCCAACATTTTGAAGAAGTCTCCCAAGAAATAGCGGTGACCAAGGCGGTATCCTCGATTCCTATGATCACGAGACCTCCACCTCGGATGTCATCTCTAAAAGATGAAAAGGCAGTAGTGGAAGAGGGTGGATGCACCATCTGGGAGCAGCTTCCATACATCCCGTACAAATCAGACAAGTTTGGCTTGGGGTTTACTTCAACTGCTCAGAAGGCTGTGCGCCACGCCCGTGCCGGAGGGTCACCTGTGAAGATTAGTAACCAAAGGGTCAACGCAGTGGAAGACGGTGAAGAAGATGGCAGCTTGGAAGATTGGATATTTCCTACTGTCAGCGGAGGACTTCGCAATTGGGAAGCCAAAGACTTTGTTCCGATAACTTTCATATCTCAGTAATTTATCTTTTACATTTCTGTTGGATTTGTAATAATTCACAAACAATTCGTACATTTTCAATCTTGTGTCTTACCCGAGGCACAATGGTCCATTTGTAAGGGTTTTTATTTCATTTTCATATGACATTCAATGAATCATGGACGCTTTTTCATATATAAACCTTTTGTACTCATTGTCTTTCTTTTACATTTTATTGTTTTAAGATGGCTATACCCTTACGCACACCCACACTCACAAATGCAGGTACCCTTCCATTCCGGATCCCATGGGTAACGATACTGCTATAGCCTTCAGTAACTCTGAAGATCTGATCTACCAAGTCGAATACGAAGGTGAGGAAGATTGTGAGGTGTCAGGGGAATTGTCCAGATTACTACAACAAGAGGAAAGAGCTATTCAGCCTCATGAGGAGCTGTTGGATACAATCAATCTGGGTACCGAGGATGATAAATAGGAAATCAGAGTGGGTGTCAATCTAGAGCTGAGTGTCAAGGAGCGCCTAATTCAGTTGTTGCATGATTATGTTGAGATCTTTGCCTGGTCATACGAAGACATACCGGGACTCGATACAGACATTGTGGTACACCGTCTACCCACGAGAGAAGACTGTCCACCAGTTAAATAAAAAGTCTGCCACATGAGACCTAACATGTCAGAGAAGATCAAAGCAGAAGTTATGAAGCAGTTTAATGCTGGATTTCTGGCTGTTACTTCCTATCCTCAATGGGTTGCTAACATTGTTCCCGTGCCTAAAAAGGACGGCAAAGTAAGAATGTGCGTGGACTATAGAGATTTGAATAGGGCCAGCCCTAAAGATGATTTTCCACTTCCACACATCGACATCCTGGTTGACAATACAGCTCAGCACAAAGTATTTTCTTTCATGGATGGATTCTCGGGCTATAACCATATCAAAATGGCACCTGAGGACATGGAGAAAACTACATTTGTCACACAGTGGGGTACGTTCTGCTATAAAGTGATGCCATTCGGACTGAAGAATGTCGGGGCAACCTATCAGCGTGCCATGGTAGCTTTGTTTCATGATATGATACATCATGAGATAGAGGTCTACGTAGATAACATGATAGCCCAATCACAAACTGAAGAAGAACACCTTGATCACTTGCAAAAGTTGTTTGTCAGGTTGAAGGAATACAAACTAAGGTTGAACCCAAACAAGTGTACATTCGGAGTCCGGTCCGGTAAGCTCTTAGGTTTCATTGTCAACAACAAAGGCATCGAGGTTGATCCTTCCAAGGTTAAAGCGATACAAGAAATGCCTGCTCCTCGCACTGAGAAGGAAGTCAGAGGATTCTTGGGACGCCTGAACTATATTGCTAGGTTCATTTCTCACCTAACATCTACTTGTGAACCAATCATCAAACTGCTGAAGAAAGATCAGGTAGTTAGATGGAATGATGACTGTCAGATTGCTTTCGACAAAATCAAAGAGTATTTACAAGAGCCTCCTGTCTTGATGCCACCAGTCGAGGGAAGACCGCTAATCATGTATCTGACCGTTTTAGAAAACTCAATGGGGTGCGTATTGGGGCAGCATGACGAGTTTGGCCGAAAAGAGCACGCTATTTATTACCTGAGCAAAAAGTTTACCGACTGTGAAACTAGATATTCACTGCTCAAGAAAACTTGTTGCGCTCTGGTATGGGCTGCTCGCCGGCTAAGACAGTATATGTTGACTCATACCACCTTGTTGATATCTAAGATGGATCTGATGAAATACATCTTTGAGAAGCCTGCTTTGTCTGGAAGGATAGCTAGATGGTAGATCATCCTAACAGAATATGACATACAGTACACGACCCAAAAAGCTATAAAGGGCAGCGTGCTAGCTGATCATCTTGCTCATCAAGCTGTAGAAGATTATCAATCCATGAAGTTTGAATTCCCTGACAAAGACATCATGACAGTAGACAACTGTGAAGGAATCAGACCATATGACGGACCTGAACAAGGATCCCGATAGACCCTGTACTTTGATGGGGAATCCAATGCACTTGGTAACGGTATCGGCATTGTACTCATATCTCCGGAAGGATGCCATACTCCTTTTACGGCCAGACTTTGCTTCAATTGTACGAACAACATGGCAGAGTACGAAGCATGCATCTTTGGACTCAAGGCTGCCATAGACTTGGGAATCAAATCTTTAGTTGTGTTTGGGGATTCAGCTTTGGTCATCATTCAGATCAAAGGAGAGTGGGACACTAAGCATCCTAACCTTATCCCTTACAAAGAACATGTTTTGACATTGTTACCACATTTCGAGCAGATTACCTTCAAGCACTTCCCGCGAGAAAAAATCAGCTAGCAGATGCTTTAGCTACAATGTCATATATGTTTAAACTTAATTGGGATAACGAGGCTCCCCATATCACCATTGAATGGATGGATGAACCAGCACACTGTCACGAGATTAATACTGAAGAAGTAGTGGACTAGCCTTGGTTTCATGAAGTCAAAAAGTATCTCGAGGCTCAAGAATATCTTGAAGGAGCTTCAATCAATGACAAAAGGTTCTTAAGGAGATTCTCAGCTAAGTTCTTCCTAAGTAATGGCATCCTATACAAACATAATCATGATTCTATTCTGCTCAGTTGTGTGGATAAGATTGAAGCTGAAAAGATCATGGTTGAATTACATGAAGGTGCCTTTGGCACTCACTCTAGCGGGCATACGATGGTGAAGAAAATTCTACGGGCACGCTATTATTGGTCTACCATGGAAGCAGACTGCTATCAACACTCTCGGACTTGTCATAAATGTCAAATCTATGCAGACAAGGTACACGTGCCCCCGGTTCCTCTAAATGTCTTAACGGCTCCCTGGCCCTTTGCTATGTGGGGAATCGATATGATTGGAGAGATCAAGCCTACAGCCTCCAATGGACACCGCTTCATTCTAGTGGCCATTGATTATTTCACAAAGTGGGTCAAAGCAGCTTCCTTCGCATTCGTTACTAAGAATGTTGTTGCCCGCTTCATCAAGCAGAATCTCATTTGCCGGTACGGTATCCCATAAAGGATCATCACTAATAACAGTACAAACCTTAACAATACTATGATCACTGCCTTGTGCGAGCAGTTCAAGATTCAACATCACAATTCATCCCCCATCGGCCGAAGATGAATGCTACAGTCGAAGCTGCTAACAAAAACATTAAAAAGATCATACAAAAAATGACAGTCACCTACAAGGACGGGCATGAGATACTACCGTTTGCTCTCCACGGGTACCGTACCACGGCTCGTACATCAACTGGGGCAACACCCTATTCTTTGGTTTATGGTATGGAGGTTGTTCTACCTATTGAGGTTCAGATCCCCTCTTTAAGAATCATGAAGGATGCAGGTTTGAGTGAAGACGATTGGATCCAAACCCGACTTGATCAATTAAACTTAATTGACGAAAAGAGACTTATTGCTGTTTGCCATGGTCAGACGTATCAAAAGCAGATGATCAAGGCTTTCAACAAGAAAGTCAGATGCCAGGTGTATCAACTTGGAGATCTAGTGATCAAGCGCATCATCTTGCCACAAAGTGATCCCAGGGGCAAATGGACTCCTACCTATGAAGGACCATTTTTAATCAAGAACATCTTTTCTGGTGGGGCAATGATTTTAACCACCATGGACGGCGACGACTTGCCACACAATGCGAACGCAGACATAGTCAAAAGATACTACGCATAAAAGACCCGCTAGGTTGACACACCTAGGAAAAACAAGGGCATCCCGGCGAACCAAAAGGTTCGGGCAAAAATTAGGGATAAATTAAAAAAATATGTACACTCGGAAAGTCGAAAACCCAAAAGAGCGACTTGGGCAAAAAAGGGTTTCCTAGTGGATCGAAAACCCGAAAGGGCGGTTCAGGCAAAAATTAGGGAATTAAAATGTATGATTATGTCTCATCGGATCACTTTGAGGACAATCTCTTCACAGACAAACTCAGAGCTTCTGATCAATTCAATCATCTTCGGATAAAGCAACAAATGGACAAGATATTCAGAGATACGAAGGCTATAGCAGAATGGGAACCCCATGGGATTTTTTACACATAGCTATCTCTCTTTGTATAAATTTTCCTTATGACACCATCCTCTTACTAGGATGTATGTCTCTTTTGTACAAAAATACTTATTCAAAGTAAATACAAAGATATCTCTTTAAAGTACAGAAAACCATTTGTCTTTTTCTTTTTTGTGTTTTATTTGCAAAAACGTACAATGATTCATTAATGAACATATGCATTTGAACATAATTATTGTTTACAAATAAACAAAATGAAAAAGAACAATTACTGACAGGTTGAAAGAATAGGAAAATATCTTTAGGCTATTCCATGAGCAATCCCTACAGTGCGTCATTAAGATCCCCAGCGGAGCCAAAAATTCAAACTATTAATCTACAGTGGAAACCATCCAGTTTCTCCAAATTCCCCAGCAAGTTGTCTTGAAGTCTGAAAAGCAACCAGATAACAGTTAACTTCTGTTTCTCCCCAACCTAGGATAACTACCCAGTAGAGTGGCAGACAACCCAAACTCCTGAACTTTTTCCAAACAGGGATGAGTTTTCTTCCCCACAGAGTTTTTATTAATCCCCAGTAGAAGTCATCAAAATTCTATGGATTCCACCAAGCAGATTACTCAAGCAGTACATGGCATTACTCTCCTAACGGAATTTTTGCCAACTTCAAGACATGAAGTATCCACATTATCCTCAGCAATCAAGGATTTATTTTCCTCAGCAATACAGCAAATCAGCTTACATGTGCATACTGTTGTACCCCAAAATTTTCCCTCCCATATTTCTCAAAACATTGCAAGAATAATCTCCAAGTGGCTCAAGATGGCTCAAGAGTTGGACAGTTAAGTCATCTCCTAAGGCAGTCAATATCAAAATTAGGGTTTTGTGTTGAATCAAGGTCCTTACATCCAAATGACCTCAAGTGCTCCCCAATGTCCTAATATGTTCTCAAGTTCATCCATGTCAAATTTCAAGCCTTACAGAGGAAGTTTGGTCAGTCAATTGCTCAAGAGACCCAAAAATCGATTGTGATAGGGCAAAAGTCAACTGTGACCTATAGACAGTCAAACCTCAAGATTTTTTGTCAACATTATCATTTTTAAGGATAATTCACCATTTGATCAAGGGTTGATCATGATTCATCAAGGATTGCTCAAGATTCAAAAGTCGCTAAATTAGGGTTTTGTAGGAAAAGTCAACTCAACTTTGACCAGGCATAACTTTCTCATACTTTATGAGAAATGACCCATCCAAAGCTCATTTTGAAGAGGATGAAATTTTCTACAATCCATATTCACACCTCAAGATCAAGAAATGCACTCACAAAAAGTTACAAATTTGGACATTATAGGTCATTTTTGAAAGTCAACAAAAACACCTTTTTTCCAAAGCTTATAACTTGAGCATGGAATATAAAAATGAGATGAGACTAAAAGGGTTGGTTAGAGGACATCTCAAGGTTTCTAAAAAGTCAAAGAACACCTCCAAAGGTTCAAAATTGAGGAAGTTATGCATTGTTGAAGTTGGGCATTTTTCCAAAATTGCCAAAAGTCAACTATCCCCAAAACTTCAAATTTTGTCAAAAGGGCCCACTTTTTTCCACTTGATTTGATCTTGTCACACCACACACGTGTCCTATCTCCAGTTTTATGTCCATTCATTAATTTTTCTATTTTATTTGATTTTTATTAATTTAATTCATTTTAAATCAATTTAAATCCAAATAAAATCCAAACATTGATGAAATAGGATATTTTTTATCATTACAGGTCTTAATTATCATGATGTACACAATCAAACTCGAATCAAGCCATGTTGTGAACAAAATATTGGTTTTTGACATTTTTGGAAGTTTTGTTAATGGTGAATCATATCAAATCTTGAATCATCAATACACAAGGATTCCAAGCCCAAGATTTAACCTAGTACATTGCTTAATACTTATACAACACAAGGCATACAAGAACACGACCAAGAGGCTGCACAAACTGCAATACAAAACTTGAAAAAAAGCTTGAAAAGTGGGAAATCGAAATCAGCCTTAGAGTCCAATTCAAGGCAAAAGCTCAACATAGACTTCTTGCCTGACATTCACTGAAGCTATAGGAATCAAAAGCAAGGTCCCAGGCCCTCTCCAATGCACTGTAAGTCGCTTGAAACACGACCCTGTACATGAAATCGTGACTCCATATTTTGGCATCTTTTGGACAAATCGTTGGCATAATCATGCCTGTCATTCAATTTCTAAACTTTCTGCATCATTTGATTTTGTTTTCATGAGCTATATCGCTATACCCGAACCTAGGGTTTTGGAGGTTTGCATTTGAGCGTTTGTTTTGCAGGAAAAATTAGGACCAATAGTGGACATGGATGGGTTCAACAGGTGAAGACGAACACAACTGTGGTCTTGGAATTAATTTCCATGGCCTGGAATTTGTTTTAGGATGAACCCACGGATCTTGCTGCGGATAAAAATCTGCAGGTAAGAAAACCAGTGTTCCAACGAAGAAGACGCTGACGCGTCTCCCTCCCATTGGTGGTTTCAAATCTCGCACGTTTTATTTTTTATTTACAGCATATTGTTTATTTTTAGCATATAATATTTTCCACTTATTCCATTAACAATAAAATACAATGGCTCAGTTGGTGAAGGCGCTAGTGGAAAATCTAACAGGACCTGGGTTCGAATCCCAGGTCCACCAATTTGCTTTGTATTATTTTTCTATAGACGTTCCAGTACAAACTCAAGCATGTGGACTATCATGGACTTCAGATCTCAACGTGCCAGATGGCCTCCAGGCCAAATCTGATGGCCCAGACGGAAGGCTCACCATACTCCCCAGTCAACGTGTCACATGGGGCTGCAAAAGGTCAAACACAGGCTTGCATTATTAGGCTTGGAAATTGCTCTTCACACCCTGATCCAGGCCCAACACCCCTTCTTTTTTTTGGTTATTTCTTTTTCTTTATATTTCTTTTATTTAATTGTTTTTGTTAATTTATTTTTTATAATTTCACTAACCAATTAATAATTTTCCCAAAAAAATCAGAAAACACAAAAAAATATTATTTTTGTTTATTAAAATTAAATTCATCATTTTTATTTTTGTAAATAAATATTAATTAATTAACTTAGTTTTAACTAGGTTTAACATTAGTAATTTTGCAATAATTAAAACCAATGTAGAATATCAGGTTTTTACTAACTTTGATTAAAATTATTTTATTTCCTTAAATATAAAAAATCCAAAAAATATCTTTTTATTTAAGTTTTAGAGGTCGCCCTCTTGTCTAAAGATCATAGTTGCCTCGAAACGGTTGCCTCGGAAAAATGATCTAAGACATTAGGGTTACCGCTAAGGCGTCCTAACATTGCTTTAGTGACCACACGTCCCTTAATCGAATTGACCCTTAAAACTCCAACGACGGTTCTACCTACTCATCAATAGTGGGATAGCGTTGTCTAAAGGACATTTGTACAGATTAATTCATTTTTCGAGTAGGTAGATGGTTCTTAAGTACTTGCTCATTCTAAAACAAAACAAAACTTTTCGCACTTACACCTTTCAAACAAAAAACTTCTTTCAAACCCACAAACACAAAGAAAAGCAAACTTTGAAAACACTTTGAGCAAGTACCTAAGAGCCCGTGGATAACCACAGATAGAAAGGGTGCTAACACCTTCCCTTTCTATAATCTACCCCCCGGACCCGAGAAACATCTCAAAAAAGGAATTTTTCTATGCTTTTTTCCTTTCCTTGTTGGATAAAATAAAAGACGGTGGCGACTCTTGCTTACCGCGATATTTTGCGAAAACAAACGCAAAACGCAAACCAGCATTCCAAAAACAGTCAGTTCTCTTCCTACTGTATCACAGAACTGATGACTCTTCTGGGGAAATAAAAGTGAGGTGTACCTTAGGATTATATCATTGTGTTTTCAATTGTTTGCTTTGTATGATTTACATTTGTGGGCTTGTCTCGGAGTTCTATAGATCCTAACCCGGATCTGGGGGATACCCTTTAGGTAAGTAGCAATAAACTGTGAGGGAACTTTCCGGCATAGACCGACACGGTTGAAGCAGTAGCTACGTTGGTGTGGCACTTTAGTTTGTACCGATATCCCTTGTGTTGGAACGAGGAGAATATGGGTCTTCTAAGGGGTCATTAACCACCAACTGACCTTAGAACCTTTAAATTGACCAACTTGGCCATAGAACTGTAGCAGTATGCTACACTCATTGAGACTAAACTCTCGCGATGATTCCGGATGCAAGAAAAGGTTGCTAAACTGGAATTATGACCGATTGAGGGTAGTCAGTGATATTGAGATCCTCTAGAACTCAGTTACTATTTTTAGGACAGGTTTAAACCAACTGAACTGAAAGAGGGTAGTACCTAAGCTCCTTGCCAGCCTGAAATTTAAGGGGCTCTCTATGTGACTTGTGTGCCTTTGCCATGTTTTCTATTTGTGGATACCTGTGGTGTGCTTACTATCATGACATCATGACATTATAACATTGCATACATCTTGCATTGGACTAACCTATTTCAAAGACAGGAGGGATTCATCTTTATTCTGTTTTGTAGGTCATCATGATGCCCGTGCGTAGAAATACCATCCGGATTAACTTTGTCCAGGTTCCCACCTTGCTTAAAGAGTTGGTTGCCAAGATGCCTGACACTACTTCCTTCATTAGGAGGCATGGTTCTCTTCTCAGTTTAGTCACCTCCAAATTGGACGAGCAGGTGATGAGTGTCCTAGTCCAGTTCTATGATCTATTGTACCATTGTTTTACTTTCCAGGACTATCAGCTGGTTCCCACCCTAGAAGAGTTCTCTGAACTGCTCGGTATCTCTGTTCTGGAGCAGACCCCGTTTACTGGTTGGGAGAAGACCCTTAGGCCCGAAGAGATCGCTGCAGCCCTTCATTTGACCAAAGAGGAGGTAATGGCTAATTGGGAGACTAGAAGTGGAGCAAAGGGCTTTCTGACTAAGTTTTTGATTTGTAAGGCTAAATGTTGTACCCCAAAATTTGCCCTCCCATATTCTTCAAAGTTTTTACAAGCATCACCCCAAATTGTTCAAAGTCTACTCAAGGGCTACACAATCAACCATCCTCCTAAGCCAGTCAAATTAGGGTTTTGGTTCTTGCAAGGAAATTGAGGTTTTCAAGGGACCAATCAAGTCACACATGCTCATACACATTGTCAAGCACCTACATGTCAAGTTTCAAGGCTCACAAGGTCAAGTTGCACAGTCAAAAACCCTAATTGCCTCACAGTCAACTGCAGGGGCAAAATGGTCATTTGGCAGTCAAAAGTCAAAAATTTTGGTCAACATCTTATTTTGAAGCCACAATCATCATTTGATCAAGTCTTGATCATGATTCCACAAGCATGGCTCAAAAATCATCAAGGTGTCAAAAGTTTCTATTTTTGAATAGTTGAAAAGTCAATTGTAACTTGACCAAGGCATAACTTTTTCATGGTTCATCAGAAAAATCCCATCCAATTCTCATCTTGAAGGGGAAGACATTTCCTACAATTCATCTTCACATTCCAAGTCCAAGAAATGCTCTCACAAAAAGTTATCAATTTCAACATTATAGGTCATTTTCAAAAGTCAACAAAAAGGGACTTTAAGTCAAAGACCATAACTTGAGATTGGTAAGTCAAAATGAGATGGGACAAAAGACATTGGTTAAAGGACTTCAATACCTTTCCAAAATGTCCAAGAACATGTTCATAGCTTCAAAATTGAGCAAGATATGTATTGGAGAAGTTGGGAAATTTTTGTGAAATGGCCAAAGTCAATTATCCTTGAAATTTCATTTTTGACGAAAGGGGCCCACTTTTTCCACTTGATTCAGCTTGTCCATGCCTCCCACGTGTCCCACAACTTATTTCAAGATTTAAAATTAATTTTTCCATTTTTATTTAATTTTATTTGATTTAATTCATTTTAAATCTTTAAAATTCAAATAAAAATCAAAGAAATTAATGGAGGGATATATTTTGTGTTGAATAGCTTTGATACACCTTGAAATACCTTCCAAATTCGTGCAAGGCCTATTCCAAGCAAGAAATTCAAATTTTGACAAGAATGGCAAGTTGCTTTAATGGAGGTTATGGCAAAATCTCAAGCATAATTGCAATGGTTAAAGGCTCATCATGTGACTGATTCTCATTCATTACTATATATACAAGCCTTCCCAACCTCATTCAAAAAATAGTGTGTGCAGAAACGGCCAAGGGCAAAACCAAAAATTATTCAAAAAAGTGAGGGTTCTAAAACATAGTTGCGAGCATCTTCAGATCAAAACAAGCATGTGGTTCTATTCCTTGCCACACCCTGAAGCTAAAGCAACCTTTGCCAAGTCCTGAGGCTCATACCGCGCTGTAAGTTCTTCCCAGGTCCCCTATAATTTCCATATCATTTTTTTCATTGCTTTCATGTGCAGATTCTCAAAGGAGGAACACCATAAACCTCATATCTCAGCGCTCCAAGTGTTCACCAGCATAGATCCAAAGGTCCAAAAGGCTAGCACACCATACTCTGGAGTCAAGCGTGCTGCAGGCAATCAGGAAAGTCAAACGTGGCTTAGATTTCAGTGGACCTGAATTGCTTCATCACACCCCCATTCCTGGCCCAATACCCCTTCCATTTGGTTTATTTATTTTTTCTTTTCATTTTTTTTTATTTTCCAATTTGATTTCTAACCTTTTTATTTTATTATTAACAAATTAATCAATTAACACATTTTCATAAAAAACCAAAAAAATAGAATTAACATTATTATTATTATTATTTTATTTTGTAAATAAATATTAACCAAAATAGTTTAATTAGACAATTTTAATTCCTTTTCTTAAATAATTAAAATAAATCTAGAATTAGGTAAAAGTTAACTTTTAATTTTATTTCATTTCTTTTATTTCATAAAAACATAAAAAACAAAAAAATATTTTCTTTTAATTAAATTAATTAATTAGCCATTAGTTAGTTTTAATTTCATTTTAATTACAAAAAAAGACCAAAAATCAATTTCTTTTCTAAAAAGGGTCAACACCCTTAGACATTCCCGATTAATTTATTCGCGCGCATTTACTTTATTTGATTATTATGTAATTGCCTTCAAGAATGTAATAGTTAAATAGGTTTATCGCTTTATTTAATTTCCGTACCTATTTACCAAAAAACGGGTCTTTGTAATTTTTGGCGATGTATAGACCCGCGCCTTGTAATAGCGTAGGATTTATGTTTCCGCAATTTACTTTCTGCACCCCTTAACTGTTAACTTGCATGAAAGAATGTATGTAAATAAAAACAACTCGTAGCTCACTAATTACAAAGACAAACATTAACTGAAAACAACACACAATACACACACCACTTCTAGGATACGCCTCACTCGTTGCCTTCGAAACGTGGTTGTCAAGTATAGGACGTCTTAGCGGTCCTTATGTCCATGATCCAGTTGCCTCGAAACAGTTGCCTCAGAACAGTTGCCTCGAAATGGTTGCCTCAGATTAAAAAAGGATCAAGGACATAAGGGTAGCTTCTAAGGTGTCCTAACTGTTGCTTCGGTGACCACAATGTCCCTAAAATCGAATTGACCCGAACACCTCCAACGATGGTGCTACCTACCTCTCAATGGTGGGATAGCACTATCCAAAGGACTCTTACACAGCTTAATTCCTTAGGGTAGGTAGATGACTCATAGGTACTTTCTCTTTTCAAACAAAACAAAATACTTTTCACACCTTACACTTTCAAAAGCTTTCAAAACAAATTTTTCAAACATTCTTGAGGACAGATACAAGAGTTATTCAGAAATCTTTCAAAGAAACTTTTTTTCAAACCCACTCACATTTTGAAAAGCAAACATTTTGAAAACATAAGAGCAAGTATCTAAGAGCCCATGGATAACCATGGATAGAAAGGGTGTTAACACCTTCCCTTTCTATAAATCTACCTCCCGAACCGAGAAACAATCTCATAAGGAATTTTGCTGTGCTTTTGTCCTTTCCAGGTTGGAGAAAATAAAAGACGGTGGCGACTCTTGCTTCCGCGACATTTCGCGAAACCAGCTAAAAACAGTCAGTTCTATTTCCACCGATCACAGAACTGGCGACTCTGCTGGGGATACTTAAAGTGAGGTGTACCTTAGGATAGCTCATACTTGTGTTTTCAATTGTCTGAATTTTTTGCTTTATTATTGTGGGTAATGTCTTGGGAGTTCTATAGATCCTAACCCGGATATGGGGAATACCTTCTTAGAAAGTAGCAACAAGACTGTGAGGGAACTGTGTGGGGTATACCGACACGGTTGAAGCAGTCTGCTACATTGATGTGGCACTTTGGTGAGTACCGGTAACCCTTGAGTCAAGTCAAGGAGAGTACGGGGCCGCCGCGTGGTGTCGTGAAGCATCAACTGACCTTAGGAACCTTAATTGAACCATCTTGGCCTCTTTAGGGTAGTGAGATAACTGACTATGGTGCAGTCCGAAGTTGGTTGATACTCGATACTACACTCAGTTGAGGGTTGTTTTCTTGGGATATTTTGATCGCCAGTTCAGTGGCTAAATCAAAATGATGAACATAGAAAACAATCCAATGATATTGAGCTCCTTAGAACCCAGTTACTTTGATAGGACAGGTTTGAGCCCACCAACTTCAAGAGGGTAGTACCCCAAACTTCATGCTGGCCTAAACTCTAAGGGCTGTCTTGTGTGACTTGTGTGCTTTCAAACTTGACTACTTGCATGCTTGTTATCTAACACATGAGTTTCTTGCAGGGTTTGTTTACAGTCCTTAACCTGGACTCATAACAGGGTTTACTTACATCACTCCACGCATAGCATAACATCATGCCATCATACCATTGCATACATCCTACATAAGGACTAATCCATTTCAAGGATCTCAAGGGTCTGTGATGCAGGTCATGATGACTAGCAAGGGGCAAAGGGGATTTATTTTCCTCTAGCCAAAGTGGAAATCCCAACAGGGTAACCTGAGTCAGGGGCTATGACCCACTCGATATGGTGAGCCTTGACTCTTGAAGAAGGACTCTCAATAAAATGAAGTTCCTTCAATCAAGCTACAAAATCCAAGTTCTAACAATCTTTCTTGTTTATCCCGCGAGGTCCTTGAAAACATTGCATGCATATCATACCTATCATTGCATTACAGGTACCCTTGTTACAGGTCACTTACCTTCTTCGCTGTTTATTTCAGCAGTCATCATGAATCCTGAATCATCCAATGGACAAGATATCAAGGCCCTCCAGGACCAGAATGCCCAGTTCCAGGAGTTGATTATGAGCCTAGCCCAGGGTCAAAAGGAATTGAAGACTCTGATTCAAAAGAAGAAGAACAACAGGACTGTTTTTTTCAACCCTAGACGCAGATCTGGGAACACACTGCAGAATGAAGCTGAGAGGACTACTCCATCCGTGGGGGAAGGAAGTCACCAAGGGAGAGAGGTTCCTAGCCCTGTGGTCTCTGACACTGAGACAGACTTCAATGATGAACAATACCCCCCTGCTGAAGACAGGTACAAACAGTTGGAGGACCGGTTAAATGTTATGGATATCCAACGTGTGCCTGGGTTGGACTTTGGGGACCTAGGTTTATCTTCTGGGGTGGTGATCCCTCACAAGTTCAAGGCACCTGCCTTTGTAAAGTACGACGGGGTTTCCTATCCTAAGCTGCACCTCCGTTCATACGCAAGAAAGATCCAGCCCTACATGGCAGACAAGAATCTATGGATCCGTTTCTTCCAGGAGAGTCTTTCAGGGACTCAGCTCGATTGGTTCTATCAGTTGGATGGAACCAGTATTCGTAACTGGGAGGACTTGGCAACTGCTTTTTATAAGCAGTATCAGTATAATGCTGACCTCGCTCCCACGCGTACCCAACTCCAGGGTATGTCACTTGGGACGAGTGAAGGTTTTAAGGAGTATGCGCAAAGGTGGAGAGATCTGGCTGGAAGGGTGCAGCCGCCCTTGACTGACTGTGAGCTCGTTGACATGTTCTTGGGGACCCTGTCTGGTCCCTTCTTCAACCATCTGATTGGAAATTCTTCTGCTGGGTTTACAGATTTTATCTTGACCGGGGAGAGGATCGAAGCTGGCATCAAGGCTGGAAAGATTCAAGAAGCTGCACCTTCTGATACTCACAAAAAGCCTTACACTGGGAAGAAAGAGGCCAATGCTGCGTACAACCAAAAGGGTCTCCATGATCAACATGTAGGGGCAGTCCAGATCTCTAATCCTAGGCCCGCTCAACAAGGACAGGGGCATCAACGTAAGGAGGTCGCACCCAAAAGACAATTCACTAAAATCAACATGTCACTGGATCAAGCGCTACAGCAAATGTTGAAGGCAGGGCTGATTACCTTGAGGGCTCCTCTCCGGAATCCAAATACCTCTTCTCCCAACTACCATCCTAATGAGAGGTGCGCATACCACTCCGATAGCCCGGGTCATACTACGGACAACTGCTGGCCTTTGAAGAACAAGATTCAAGACATGATCGACGCCGGAGAGATTCAGTTTGAAGCGTCAGAGACTCCAAACATAATCAATGCTCCTTTGCCCAATCATTGAAGGCTTTTGTTTATTTGAATTTTCGAGTTGTAATTTTTTGCTTATACAAACAATTAATGTCATAGCAAACTCTTTTATTTCACTAATGCACTGCATATGTCTGTTTTTGAATTAATCCAATTATTTTCATTATATTCAAATTACTTTCATTTTTTGATGATCAACTCTCAATTAATAATTCTAAGCCTCTTGAGGGAGGATGACGAAAATGATACCATAATCTACAGTATGCTTTTGAACAGACCCCGCTAAAGAGGTACAGGCATTGTTTCAATTCCTAAACACTGGAGTTATAAGGATGATAATCCCTCGTCAACCCCTTTGAGCCAAAGAAGTAGGAGTTTTTCTTTTCGAAAATTAAAACCCTTAATCATAACCTGGGGCAGGGTAGTTCTCTCAGCTGATCCAAGTGCACAACGAATGGCACCAAAGGAGTTCTTACAAAGCAAAAGACAGTGATGGTTCCGAATAATCATAAAGACAGGCAGTCATTATCTTTCAGAAACTAAAGCCCAATAAGTCAAAACCTACGAAGGAGACTTACAAAACTGGAGCATCCCGCTGACTGTAATCACAAAAGAAACAGTTCAGGCAAAAATAGGGATAACGAAATCAAAAAAGAAAGAGGTCCTACAAACCCTCAACACAAAAGGAAATGACTGCTTGTTCAAAATAAATTGTCAATATCCGAACCATCACCGGAATGTCAGTGCAAAGACTCAAACAAGGTCTAACGTACGATCAGCTGAGTTTAGGTTTGAAGAACATCACGAAGAGCGGTTGGGTACAAATAAAATTTGAGCCTTTAGCCTTTGTTTCTTAAACTGTTGAACCAGGCCACGTTATAACCCTCAAAAGTCCTAGCTGAAGCATGGGTTAATTCGAAAGCATATTGTTACAAAGGTATCCTGACT
Organism: Vicia faba; assembly: GCA_948472305.1. NCBI lineage: Eukaryota > Viridiplantae > Streptophyta > Magnoliopsida > Fabales > Fabaceae > Vicia > Vicia faba. Next base: position 485,825,463 of record OX451738.1, on the reverse strand, counting down.
CCTTAAGGCTCGCTGTAAAATCTTGAGTTGACGTCACATGTTACATAATTTGCTTGTTTTACTGAAAAAATGCATTTTCAAAAAACTTCAAGACGGACATGAGCTTTGCATTTTTAATATAACATTTATTGCATATGACTATTTGTTTGAACAGCATAGAAGTTCGCACGACGAATGTTTAATGAACAAAAGCACCTCCAATCAAGGGGCATGGCATGATCATTGTCCATCATCTGGGGTAGTTAAGTCAAGATTCGAAGAATCTCTCAAAAGGCCAACCAGCTTGGGGCAAATCTCTATCTGGATCACTTGGGGCATTGGACATGAATTCCAGCGACGAATCTTGCACGATCAACATTTTCTGGTAGTACGACAACACAACACTACTGACGGTGACAACTCCTTGCATTTTGAGCACGGACATAGTCGAAAACATACTGCGCATAATCAAAGACCCGCTAGGTTGACACACCTAGGCAAAAATAAAGGCTTCCCGGCGAACCAAAAGGGTTCGGGCAAAATAAGGGATGAAAATAAAAAAATTTGTACACCCGGCAAGTCGAAAACCTGAAAAGGCGGCTTGGGCAAAAATGGGTATCCCGGTGGATTGAAAACCCGAAAGGGCGGTCCAGGAAAAAATTAGGGATCAAAAGCGTATGACTATGTTCCGTTATCTCGTCACTTGCCTACCAGAAGAAGATTTGTCAAATCGGCAGTTATCAAGGCCTCCACAGGTACCTTCTCTCGCAGAAACTGGGGCAATACAAATTGTCTAAGAGATTTGGTTGCTTTATCCACCGAGGTGCCAAGGTATGTTCAGCTGAAGAATGCAACCAAGATACCTCCACTCCCTGTAAAGAAAGACAAGATGCAACAATGCTCTCCTCAAGCAGAGTTGGTCTCCCATCAGCCCTGAAAAGGCACAGTATTCTCCAGCAAGTCAGCGATACTCTCCCCAAGCAGAGTTAGGCTACTGTCAGCCTTAAGGAAGTTGGGTATCCCCAGAAAATCTCAATATTCCCCAACGGAGTATGCAGATATTCCTCTACAAGCATCCCCGGCAGTCTTGATCATAAAATTGTTCCTCGGCGGAATATCCAGACACTTCAGTGGAGCAAATTCCCCAGTACAGTCCAAAGTCTCCCCAGGAGAATCAATCTCCCCAGTAGGAAACTTATCCCCAGTAGATTCTGGAAGCTTATCCCCTGCAGAGCACGAACGCGTCTCCCGGACTTTATTCAAAGGTTATGCTCCACCAGAGCTTATAACTGGGTTATCCTCAGCTAATAACCACGGAAAGATCGTCCTCGGAGAAGTTCTTCCTACCCCCAGCGGAGTTCATCAATTCCCTCAACAAAGCTTATCAACGGTATCCCTCAGCGGAGTTATCATCAAATTCTCAGTGAAGTATCCCTTCCCCACAGAGTATTCCCCGCAGAGTATCTCTCCAGCAAGTTTATTCCCCAACGGAGTCATCTTCTCCTACCGGTTTGTTCTTGCAACCATCATCCCCAGCGGAAACGAAGAACTCTGTTCTTCAACATCAGCCCAGGATTCAACTTCCGGGCATTCGTCAAGGATTTATTTTCCTAGATGAAAATACATTCATAAACATATCACCTTTCATACATCTTGCTTACATACACAATGCATGCACATACGCGTCATATCACACAAATCTCAGTTATTTTTGAGAACATCTTAAAATCATGCAGTTCATGCATCATGACATTGCATACAACTGATGTTTTGCCTTTTCAGGAAAAAGGTCAATCCAAAGACGATTACTATCAACTGTCGCAATTCCAGATTCGATACCTGTATCTAGCCAGGGCATATCTACATTAAAGAGATAGCTTAGAAATGCTCCAGATATGGATGTTGTTCTTTTGCTTATTCAAAACTCCTTCTAGATATAGTTCAGATGTGACCCAGGCATGGCGACGTTCTGATACTTATTCCAGATTTTCTTTCAGAGATAGCTTGGAAATGCTCCAGATATGGATGTTGTTCTTTTGCTTATTCAAGACTCCTTCTAGATATAGTTCAGATGTGACCCAGGCATGGCGACGTTCTGATACTCATTCCAGATTTCCTTTCAGAGATAGCTTGGAAATTCTCCAGATATGGATGATGTTCTTTTGCTTATTTAAAACTCCTTCTAGATATAGTTCAGATGTGACCCAGGCATGGCGACGTTCTGATACTCATTCCAGATTTCCTTTCAGAGATAGCTTGGAAATGCTCCAGATATGGATGCTGTTCTTTTGCTTATTAAAGACTCCTTCTAGATATAGTTCAGATGTGACCCAGGCATGGCGACATTCTGATACTCATTCCAGATTTCCTTCAGAGATAGCTTGGAAATGCTCCAGATATGGATGTTGTTCTTTTTCTTATTCAAAACTCCTTCTAGATATAGTTCAGATGTGACCCAGGAATGGCGAAGTTCTGATACTCATTCCAGATTTCCTTCAGAGATAGCTTGGAAATGCTCCAGATATGGATGCTGTTCTTTTGCTTATTCAAAACTCCTTCTAGATATGGTTCAGATGTGACCCAGGCATGGCGACGTTCTGATACTCATTCCAGATTTCCTTCAGAGATAGCTTGGAAATGCTCCAGATATGGATGTTGTTCTTTTGCTTATTTAAAACTCCTTCCAGATATAGTTCAGATGTGACCCAGGCATGGCGACGTTCTGATACTCATTCCAGATTTCCTTTCAGAGATAGCTTGGAAATGCTCCAGATATGGATGGTGTTCTTTTGCTTATTCAAGACTCCTTCTAGATATAGTTCAGATGTGACCCAGGCATGGCGACGTTCTGATACTCATTCCAGATTTCCTTTCAGAGATAGCTTGGAAATGCTCCAGATATGGATGCTGTTCTTTTGCTTATTCAAGACTCCTTCTAGAGATAGTTCAGATGTGACCCAGGCATGGCGACGTTCTGATACTTATTCAGATTTCCTTTCAGATATAGCCTAGAGATGCTCCAGATCCGGACGCTATTCTATTGCTTATTCAGATTCAAACTTCTCAAGACAACTTAGAGATGCTCCATCCCAGATGCTATTCTATTATTCAGTCCAGATACGATCCAGATTTGGATGACATTCTGTTACTCATGCAGTATGGATATACCCCAGACATAGCGGTCATTCTACCATTTATTCAGACGTCAGCAATCAGGCACAGACTAGATATGCTCCAGACACGGAAGCTATTCTATTTCTTATTCAGATTCACCTATCCACCGTCTTTCCAAATGGCATCTATAAGCCTATTCCCGACAAGGTTCTGTCACACTTCCAAATGGCATCTGTAAGCCCATTCCCGCTATCACACTGCTGATACTCTGCAATGTGAGTGCAAATTTATGGGCACTCTAGTGTTCAATCATCTTCCACTTTCGGATCACGAAAGGCACACACGCCAATCTACATCCTCAGGTCTAAGAAGATTGAACAGGGGCAACTATTGTACCCCAAAATTTTCCCTCCCATATTCTTCAAAGTTTTGACAAGCATCACCCCAAATTGTTCAAAGTCTACTCAAGGGCTACACAGTCAACCATCCTCCTAAGCCAGTCAAATTAGGGTTTTGGTTCTTGCAAGGAAGTTGAGGTTTTCAAGGGACCAATCAAGTCACACATGCTCATACACATTGTCAAGCACCTACATGTCAAGTTTCAAGGCTCACAAGGTCAAGTTGCACAGTCAAAAACCCTAATTGCCTCACAGTCAACTGCAGGGGCAAAATGGTCATTTGGCAGTCAAAAGTCAAAAATTTTGGTCAACATCTTATTATGAAGCCACAATCATCATTTGATCAAGTCTTTATCATGATTCCACAAGCATGGCTCAAAAATCATCAAGGTGTCAAAAGTTTCTATTTTTGAACAGCTGAAAAGTCAACTGTAACTTGACCAAGGCATAACTTTTTCATGGTTCATCATAAAAATCCCATCCAATTCTCATCTTGAAGGGGAAGACATTTCCTACAATTCATCTTCACATTCCAAGTCCAAGAAATTCTCTCACAAAAAGTTATCAATTTCAACATTATAGGTCATTTTCAAAAGTCAACAAAAAGGGACTTTAAGTCAAAGACCATAACTTGAGATTGGTAAGTCAAAATGACATGGTACCAAAGACATTGGTTAAAGGACTTCAGGACCTTTCCAAAATGTCCAAGAACATGTTCATAGCTTCAAAATTGAGCAAGATATGCATTGGAGAAGTTGGGAAATTTTTGTGAAATGGCCAAAGTCAATTATCCTTAAAATTTCATTTTTGACGAAAGGGACCCACTTTTTCCACTTGATTCAGCTTGGCCATGCCTCCCACGTGTCCCACAACTTATTTCAAGATTTAAAATTAATTTTTCCATTTTTATTTAATTTTATTTGATTTAATTCATTTTAAATCTTTAAAATTCAAATAAAAATCAAAGAAATTAATGGAGGGATATATTTTGTGTTGAATAGCTTTGATACACCTTGAAATACCTTCCAAATTCGTGCAAGGCCTATTCCAAGCAAGAAATTCAAATTTTGACAAGAATGGCAAGTTGCTTTAATGGAGGTTATGGCAAAATCTCAAGCATAATTGCAATGGTTAAAGGCTCATCATGTGACTGATTCTCATTCATTACTATATATACAAGCCTTCCCGACCTCATTCAAAAAATAGTGTGTGCAGAAACGGCCAAGGGCAAAACCAAAAATTATTCAAAAAAGTGAGGGTTCTAAAACATAGTTGCGAGCATCTTCAGATCAAAACAAGCACGTAGTTCTATTCCTTGCCACACCCTGAAGCTAAAGCAACCTTTGCCAAGTCCTGAGGCTCATACCGTGCTGTAAGTTCTTCCCAGGTCCCCTATAATTTCCATATCATTTTTTTTCATTGCTTTCATGTGCAGATTCTCAAAGGAGGAACACCATAAACCTCATATCCTAGCGCTCCAAGTGTTCACCAGCATAGATCCAAAGGTCCAAAAGGCTAGCACACCATACTCTGGAGTCAAGCGTGCTGCAGGCAATCAGGAAAGTCAAACGTGGCTTAGATTTCAGTGGGCCTGAATTGCTTCATCACACCCCCATTCCTGGCTTAATACCCCTTCCATTTGGTTTATTTATTTTTTCTTTTCATTTTTTTATTTTCCAATTTGATTTCTAACCTTTTTATTTTATTATTAACAAATTAATAAATTAACGCATTTTCATAAAAAACCAAAAAAATAGAATTAACATTATTATTATTATTATTTTATTTTGTAAATAAATATTAACCAAAATAGTTTAATTAGGCAATTTTAATTCCTTTTCTTAAATAATTAAAATAAATCTAGAATTAGGTAAAAGTTAACTTTTAATTTTATTTCATTTCTTTTATTTCATAAAAACATAAAAAACAAAAAATATTTTATTTTAATTAAATTAATTAATTAGCCATTAGTTAGTTTTAATTTCATTTTAATTACAAAAAAAAGACCAAAAATCAATTTCTTTTCTAAAAAGGGTCAACACCCTTAGAAATTCCCGATTAATTTATTCGCGCGCATTTACTTTATTTGATTATTATGTAATTGCCTTCAAGAATGTAATAGTTAAATAGGTTTATCGCTTTATTTAATTTCCGTACCTATTTACCAAAAATCGGGTCTTTGTAATTTTTGGCGATGTATAGACCCACGCTTTGTAATAGCGTAGGATTTATGTTTCCGCAATTTACTTTCTGCACCCCTTAACTGTTAACTTGCATGAAAGAATGTATGTAAATAAAAACAACTCGTAGCTCACTAATTACAAAGACAAACATTAACTGAAAACAACACACAATACACACACCACTTCTAGGGTACGCCTCACTCGTTGCCTTCGAAATGTGGTTGTCAAGTATAGGACGTCTTAGCGGTCCTTATGTCCATGATCCAGTTGCCTCGAAACAGTTGCCTCGGAACAGTTGCCTCGAAACAGTTGCCTCGGAACAGTTGCCTCGAAACGGTTGCCTCGGATTAAAAAAGGATCAAGGACATAAGGGTAGCTTCTAAGGTGTCCTAACTGTTGCTTCGGTGACCACAATGTCCCTAAAATCGAATTGACCTGAACACCTCCAACGATGGTGCTACCTACCTCTCAATGGTGGGATAGCACTATCTAAAGGACTCTTACACAGCTTAATTCCTTAGGGTAGGTAGATGACTCATAGGTACTTGCTCTTTTCAAACAAAACAAAATACTTTTCACACCTTACACTTTCAAAAGCTTTCAAAACAAATTTTTCAAACATTCTTGAGGACAGATACAAGAGTTATTCAGAAATATTTCAAATAATCTTTTTTTCAAACCCACTCACATTTTGAAAAGCAAACATTTTGAAAACATAAGAGCAAGTATCTAAGAGCCCATGGATAACCATGGATAGAAAGGGTGCTAACACCTTCCCTTTCTATAAATCTACCTCCCGAACCGAGAAACAATCTCATAAGGAATTTTACTGTGCTTTTGTCCTTTCCAGGTTGGAGAAAATAAAAGACGGTGGCAACTCTTACTTCCGCGACATTTCGCGAAACCAGCTAAAAACAGTCAGTTCTATTTCCACCGATCACACTAACTATTTCTGAGATAGTCTAGACTTCAAGGCATTCGAGGATATTTTGGCTCTTCTGATATATGGCTTGGTATTGTTTCCAAATTCTGACACTTTTGTTGATGTTAATGCGGTAAAGATCTTCATCTCTCAGAACCCTGTACCCACTCTCTTGGGTGACATTCTTCATCAGCTTTATGCTCGTACTGCCCAAAAGCGGGGAACCTTAATGTGTTGTGCTCTATTATTATTGAGGTGGTTTATTTCGCACCTTCCCATGTCAGTGCTGAAGAATAAAGAAGGCATGGGCTGGGCATATAGGGTTATGTCTTTATCTCATAATGACATTATCTGGACTCTCAAAGGTATGGATGAGGTGACTATCATTGATCGTTGTGGGGAGTACCCCAATGTTCCCCTGATAGGAACCTATGGAGGAATTTCTTACAACCCATGCTTAGCTCTCCGTCAGTTTGGAAGAGCCAGAAGAGAATGACCTCACGAGCTGCTAATGCCTCATATCATCTTTGATTTTCAAGGAGATAGCAACGAGCAACGTCATAGATTCATAAAGGCTTGGGATAGAGTTCACCAATCTGATCCACATGAGTTGGGCCCAAAGACTTCACTTCCGATGGAGCCATATCTCAGATGGGTTCGTATCCGTGCCCAAAAGCTGGGTATGCCCTATGAAGTTGTCCGGCATGTCACTCTTGAAGTTGCTAATGAAGAAGGGGTTCTTCCAACCATCCTCCATCCTTATATGCCCACTGACATTGGGGCACTGAAGAGATCTTAGATGCAACTGCGGGAAGAACGGGATTCTTATCGGGAAAAGTTCAACGAGCAAGAGCAGAAGATCCAGAAGTTGACTAGGCATCTAGAGAACGAGCGGATTCTTAATGACTATGTCCGTACTGAGAAGAAGAGACCATGGGAGCATTGAGTGTCTTTTGATTATTTCCTTTCCAGTTTTCATTTACTTTTCAGTATTTCTCTTCATGTAACGCCTTAAGGGCATCAGTTGAACAATTTGAATTCCAAAGTTTTTCTAATAAAGTGTGTTTCCTTTCTGGTTTACAAATTTGAATCTCTCGATTGTCTTTGAAATCATAATCATACGCATTTCATCCCATGCACTCCATAACAGGTACCATTACAGGTCTCTTATCTTCTTCGCTGTTTATTTCAGCACTTATCATGTCTGCTCAACCTTCAACTGAGCAAGCTATCAAGGCCCTCCAAGCCCAGAATGCCCAATTTCAAGAGTTGTTCATGAATCTAGCTAAGGGTCAGCAAGATCTGAAGACCCTGATTCTGAAGGAGAAGAAGAAGAAGAGGACAGTCCTGTTTAACACAGGGCATAGGTTTGGAAACAGGCTTCAGAATGAAGTTGATTTGACCACCTCATCTGGAGGGAAAGATAGTCAAGAGGAAAGGAGGGCTCCTAGCCCTATCGTCTCCGACAACGAGACGGACTTCGATGAAGAACAGTATCCTCCTGCTGAGGACAGATACAAGCAACTGGAAGACCGGTTGAGTGCTATGGAAGTTCAGAAAGTGCCTGGTCTGGACTTTGCTGATCTAGGTCTATCATCTGGGGTAGTGATTCCCCACAAGTTCAAGGCACCAGCCTTCGCTAAGTATGACGGAGTTTCTTGTTCGAAGCTGCACCTCCGGTCATATGTGAGGAAGATTCAGTCGTACACCGCTGATAAGAACCTATGGATCCACTTCTTCCAAGACAGTCTCTCAGGGACTCAGCTTGAGTGGTTCTATCAGTTAGACGGAGCCAGTATCCGCAGTTGGGAAGATTTGGCTACTGCCTTCTACAGGCAATACCAGTACAACTCCGACCTCGCTCCTACGCATACCCAGCTCCAGGGTATGTCAATAGGAACGGGTGAAGGATTCAAAGATTATGCTCAGAAATGGAGGGACCTCGTCGGAAGAGTACAACTACCCTTGGCTGATCGGGAGCTTGTTGACATGTTTCTGAGGACCTTGTCTGGTCCATTCTTCAACCATCTGATTGGAAGCTCTTCATCTGGGTTTACAGAGCTTATTTTGACCGGTGAAAGGATTGAGGCTGGTATTAAGGCTGGGAAGATACAGAAGGGTGCTTCATCAAGCACCGAGAAGAAGCCATTTAAGAAAGAGTCCAGTGCTGTCTACAGTTCAAGGAACTAGAATAGACTTGAACACCGCCAAGCTGTGAATGCGGTTGTTATTTCAAAACCTGTTGGTGCTCCTCGGCACAACAATCAACAAAAGGACGAGAGACCTCGAAGGCAATTCACTCGTCTCAGCATGACCTTATCTCAGATTCTGCCGCAGTTGCTGAAAACCAATCTGGTGATTCTAAAGGAAGCCCCAAAGAATACAAATACCATATCACCGAGGTATAACCCTAATGCCCGTTGTGCTTTTCACTCTGATAGCCCGGGGCATAATACAGATGATTGTTGAGTTTTGAAGAACAAGGTACAAGACTTGATTGATGCGAAAGAGATCGAGTTCGGAGCACCAGAGAAGCCTAAGCAAGATGCAGGGGTGAATGCTATCAGGGATGACGATGATGAAGAGTTTGATATCGACAGTTGGATCTACCCGACTGCCAATGGTGGATTAAGCAATTGGACACCGAAGGATTCTATGCTCGTTTCTGTTATCACCCAGTAATGAAACTTTTTATTTTGAATATGTAACAGACAATGTTTTAAACTTTATGGCCCGGTGTCTTACCCAGGGCATCGTGGCTTCATTTGTGAGGGCTTTTGTGTGTCATTTTCATATATCATTAATAAAAGCATTGGACGTTCTTGCATTTCAAATTTTGCACTCCTTGTTTTTCTTTATTATATATTGCAAAACAGCTATTTTACACACACTCACATATACAGGTCCACATCCACTCTGGATCTCACTGGTAACAACTCTGCTACTGCCAGTTATGACTTTGAAAATCCAATCAACTTAGCCGAAGACGAAGGTGAAGATGATTGCGATGTGCCTGGTGAACTTGCAAGACTGTTACTCCAGGAAGAAAGGGTTATTCAACCACACGAAGAGCCAGTGGAAACAGTGAATCTGGGTACTGAGATAGATAGGAAAGAAGTTAAGATCGGTGCAAATTTGGAGCTTAGTGTGAAACAACGGTTGATTCAGATGCTGCGTGACTATGTTGAGATCTTTGCCTGGTCTTATGAAGATATGCCTGGGTTGGATACCGATATTGTGGTTCATCGCCTACCTACCAAGGAAGACTATCCTCCAGTAAAATAGAAGGTCCGCCAAATGCGTCCAGAGATGTCTGAGAAGATCAAGGCCGAGGTTATGAAACAATATGACGCTGGTTTTCTAGCAGTTACTTCTTACCCTCAGTGGGTTGCCAATGTGGTTCCTGTACCAAAGAAGGATGGTAAGGTTCGAATGTGTGTTGACTATAGGGATTTGAATAGGGCAAGCCCCAAGGATGATTTCCCTCTACCTCATATCGATGTTCTGGTTGATAACACCGCTCAGCACAAGGTATTCTCCTTTATGGATGGTTTCTCTGGTTATAATCAGATTAAAATGGCTCCCAAAGACACGGAGAAGACTACTTTTGTCACTCAGTGGGGTACCTTTTGCTACAAGGTCATGCCCTTTGGACTGAAGAATGTTGGGGCAACGTACCAGCGTGCCATGGTTGCTTTGTTTCATGACATGATCCATCATGAGATTGAAGTATACGTCAACGATATGATTGCAAGGTCCCAGACTAAGGAAGAACACCTTGACCATCTGGAGAAGCTGTTTGACAGGTTGAAGTTGTACAAGCTGAGGTTAAACCCGAACAAGGGCACCTTCAGGGTGAGATCTGGTAAGCTGCTAGGTTTCGTCGTGAGCAACAAAGGTATTCAAGTGGACCCTGCAAAAGTGAAAGCCATACAGGAGATGCCAGCTCCCAGAACAGAGAAAGAAGTCAGAGGTTTCCTGGGACGACTAAACTACATTTCCCGATTCATCTCGCACTTGACTGCTACTTGTGAACCAATCTTCAAGCTACTGAAGAAAGATCAGGTAGTACGTTGGAACGATGAATGCCAGGCCGCTTTTGAAAGGATAAAAGAGTATCTTCAAGAGCCACATATTCTGATGCCACCAGTTGAAGGGAGACCTTTGATCCTATACTTGACAGTACTCGACAACTCAATGGGTTGTGTGCTGGGTCAGCATGACAAGTCTGGACGAGAAGAGCATGTTATTTATTACCTTAGCAAAAAGTTTACCGACTGTGAGACCCGATACTCACTGCTCGAGAAAACTTGTTGCGCTTTGGCATGGGCTGCTCGCCGGATGAGACAGTATATGTTGACTCACACTACTCTGTTGATATCAAAGATGGATCCAATCAAGTATATCTTCGAGAAGCCTGCCTTGTCCGGAAGAATAGCAAGATGGAAAATAATCTTGACTGAGTATGACATCCAATATACGACCCAAAAGGCAATCAAGGGAAGTGTGTTGGCAGACCATTTGGCACATCAGGCAGTGGATGATTACCCGTCTATGAACTTTGAATTTCCGGACAATAATATCATGTTAGTAACTGATTGTGAGACACCTGGACCGGATGAAGGACCTGAGGAACGATCCTGATGGTCTATGTACTTTGATGGAGCTTCAAACGCTTTGGGTATTGGCATTAGCTCCGTGATCATATCTCCTAAAGGCTCTCATACTCCGTTCACCGCCCGACTGTGTTTCAACTGCACCAACAACATGGTGGAGTATGAAGCATGCATCATGGGTCTTCGAGCAGCAATTGACCTAAGGATTAAGTTCTTAAGTGTCTTCGGAGATTCCGCTCTCGTGATCATTCAGATCAAAGGCGAGTGGGATACGAAACACCCAAATCTTATTCCTTACAGAGAGCATGTACTTACGTTGCTTCCCAATTTTGAGGAGATAACCTTTGAACACTTCCCCGGAGAGGAGAATCAGTTGGCGGACGCGCTGGCTACGATGTCTTCTATGTTCAAAGTCAATTGGGACAACGAGGCTCCCAGGATCATTATTGAAAGATTGGACGAACCTGCACATTGCTATGATGTTGAGACTGAAGAGGTGACAGAAAAGCCCTGGTATCATGAGGTGAAAAGGTACCTCGAGGCTCAAGAATACCCTGAGGGTGCATCTGTTAATTACAAGAAGTTTCTGAGAAGGTTCGCAGAGAAGTTCTTCATCAACAATGACATTCTTTACAAGCGTAACCATGATTCAACCTTACTGTGATGTGTGGATAAGACCGAGGCAGAAAGGATCATGGCAGAGTTACATGAAGGTACTTTCGGAACTCATTCCAGTGGACACACCATGGCAAAGAAAATCCTTCGGGCAGGATATTATTGGTCCATAATGGAAGCCGACTATTATCAGCATTCTAAGACATGTCACAAGTGCCAAGTCTATGCTGATAAGGTGCACATACCTCCAGTTCCTCTGAACGTCTTAACAGCTCCTTGGCCTTTTGCAATGTGGGGCATTGATATGATCGGCGAGATCAGACCTACGGCATCCAACGGGCATCGATTCATCCTGGTAACGATAGATTACTTTACGAAGTGGGTCGAAGCAGCTTCCTTTGCTACCGTAACCAAGAACGCCGTGGCACAGTTCATTCGACATAACCTGATCTGTCGATACGGTGTACGAGAGAGGATCATTACGGACAATGGTACCAATCTCAACAATAAAATGATCACTGAGCTCTGCGAACAATTCAAGATACAGCATCACAACTCTTCTCCCTACCGGCCGAAGATGAATGGGGCTGTAGAAGCGGCTAATAAGAAAATTAAGAAGATTGTGCAGAATATGACAGTGACATACAAAGACTGGTACGAGATGTTACCGTTTGCTCTTCATGGGTACCGTACCTCAGCACGGACGTCAACAGGGAAAACACCCTATTCCTTGGTATATGGCATGGAGGCAGTCTTGCCCATTGAAGTTCAGATACCCTCTCTTCGGATAATGAAGGATGCAGGTTTGAGCAAAGATGACTGGATTCAGACCTGACTTGATCAACTAAACCTAATCAACAAAAAGAGACTTACTTCTATTTGTCATGGTCAGACGTACCAAAAACGGATGATCAAGGCATTTAACAAGAAAGTTAAACGACAAGAGTATCAAGTTGTGGATCTAGTAATCAAGCGCATTATTATACCTCAAGGTGATCCCAGGGGCAAATGGACCCCTACTTACGAAGGGCCATTTGTGGTTAAGAACATTTTCTTAGGCAGAGCTATGATTCTAACCACCATGGATGGTGACGACCTTCCTCACCCCGCCAATGCAGACATAGTGAAAAGATATTATGCATGATTAATGACCCGCTAGGTTGACTGGCCTAGGCAAAAATAAGGGCTTCCCGGCGAACCAAAAGGGTTCGGGCAAAAATAAGGGATGAAAATAAAAATCTGTACACCCGGCAAGTCGAAAACCTGAAAAGGCGGCTTGGGCAAAAATGGGTATCCCGGTGGAGTGAAAACCCGAAAGGGCGGTCCAGGCAAAAATTAGGGATCAAAGTGTAACACTATGTCTCATTGGATCACCTTGCATCCAGACTTCGGTATCAACTATCAGGCTCGAACGGCACTAATCAATATGATTCATCTTCAGCTAGTAGCAAAGTGATGAGATGATCGAGGACATCAAGACAATAGCAGAGTTGGAACCCAGTGGGATTATTCACATAGCTGTTTTGTTTTCTTTTCACAAATTGTATAAATTCTATTTGTTCGGCGGCGTTCTCTTACTAGGACGTGAGCCTCTTGTACAAAAACGCCTATTTACAGACCAAACTTCAAAATCAATACAATTCATTTTTAAAGAAATTTCAAACTGTTTTTCCTTTATCTGTTTTGTTTTGCAAAGAACGTCCAATGTTCATTTTTGATATATGCATTTGACATTAATTGCTGATCATAAATATTTACATGCGAAACAAAAGATGAATTACTGGTAATAGCAGAAATAGGGGCAATAAGAATTGTCTGAGCTGTATGGTTGCTCTGTTCACCAGGTACAAAGGTAGATTCAGCTGAAGAATATGGCTAGGATACTTTCACTCCCCGCAGAATAAGACAGTAATGATAGCTCTCTCAGCTGAGACTTACAACCATGAACGAATCAGCAATACTCGCCCCAAGCAGAGTTCATCCATCATCAACGCTAAAAAGGCTTGGTATCCCCAGAAGGTCTTAATATTCCTCAGCGGAGTATAGGAATATTCCCCAGCAAAGTACAAGAGTATCCCCGGCAGTCTTAATATTCCTCAACAGAGTATAAGAATGTTCCCCGGCCGAATACAAGATACCCCAGAGGAGTCAATATTTCCCAACACGGTCTAAAAAAAAAGCTTCCCCAACGGAGTTAAATCATCTTCCCCAGTAGACTCTGGAAGTTTATCCCCAGCGGAGTACAAAATAAATCTCCCCAGCCAAGTTCAAAGGATCATTCCTAGCAGAATTCAGAGGGTTATCCCCACAAGAGTCTAACAAGGTTATCCCCAGCAAGTTGCAACCGAAAGATCATCCCCAAGCGAAGTTCTTTCCTTTCACAAACAAGAATTCAATCTTCAACAGATTTAATATCACCAGCAACGTAATCCATCCCCAACGGAGTCTATCATTGAAATCCCCAACAGAGCGTATCAGCGAAATCCCCATCGGAGTTTATCGTTAAAATCTTCAGCAGAACATCTCTTCCCCACAGAGTAATTCCCCTCGAAGTAATCTCCTCATCATAGTAATTCCCCAATGGAGTTATCCTCTCCTGCAAGTTTATCGCCTTCGTTCATCATCCCCAGCGGAAACGAAGAATTCAACTCTATTCTCCAGCAGCTACCCGGGATTTATTTTCCCAGCTAAAACATTACATTTCCATACATCATGATACATGCATATACGCATCATACCATACAATCTCATTTTTGTTGAGAACATCATTGCTTGATCCATATCATGCATTGCATATGACTGACCTTTACCTTTCATGAAAGATGCGGTTAAGCTCTCAGCTGTGTCAAAGGAGACAAATCCAGTTAAATCGATTCCTAAAGATCTTTATGATGCTAATATAGTCAAAGGAGACAAATCCAGTCAAAGGAGACAAATTCAGTCAAAGGAGACAAATCCAGTCAAAGGAGACAAATCCAGTCAAAGGAGACAAATCCCGTCAATGGAGACAAAACCAGTTAAATCGATTCCTAAAGATTTTTCTGATGGCAAGCCAGTCAAAGGAGACAAAACTAGTTAAATCGATTCCTAAAGATTTTTCTGAGGTCGACCCGTCAATGGAGACAAAACCAGTTAAATTGATTCCTAAAGATTTTTCTGAGGCCGACCCGTCAATGGAGACAAAACCAGTTAAATCGATTCCTAAAGATTTTTCTGAGGCTAAGCCAGTCAAAAGAGATAAAACTAGTTAAATTGATTCCTAAATATTTTTCTGATGCGAACGCAGTCAAAGGAGACAACCCGTCAAAAGAGACAACCCATCAAAGAAGACAATCCAATCAAAAGAGACAAAACCCCCTCTGGTCCAGTTAAATCGATTCCTAAAGATTTTCCTGATGCCAATCCCGTCAAAGAAGACAAAACCACCTACCAACAATCTCCAAATGGCATCTGTAAGCCCATTCCCGACATCACAATGTTGATACCAGTTCATGCGAGTGCAAATTTCTGGGCACTGTAGTGTTCAATCATCTTCCACCTTCGGATCATGAAAGGCTCGAAAGCCAATCTATATCCTCAGGTTTAAGAAGATTGAACAGGGGCAATTGTTATAACCCAAAATTTGCCCTCTTATATTTCTCAAGACATTGCAAGAATAATCTCCAAGTGGCTCAAGATGGCTCAAGAGTTGGACAGTCAAGTCATCTCCTAAGGCAGTCAATCTCAAAATTAGGGTTTTGTGTTGCATCAAGGTCCTTACATCCAAATGACCTCAAGTGCTCCCCAATGTCCTAATATGTTCTCAAGTTCATCCATGTCAAATTTCAAGCCTTGCAGAGGAAGTTTGGTCAGTCAATTACTCAAGAGACCCAAAAATCGATTGTGCTGGGGCAAAAGTCAACTATGACCTATAGACAATCAAACCTCAAGATTTTTTGTCAAAATTCTCATTTTGAAGGATAATTCACCATTTGATCAAGGGTTGATCATGATTCATCAAGGATTGCTCAAGATTCATCAAGATTCAAAAGTTGCTAAATTAGGGTTTTGCAGGAAAAGTCAACTCAACTTTGACCAAGCATAAATTTCTCATACTTTATGAGAAATGACCCATCCAAAGCTCATTTTGAAGGGGATGAAGTTTTATACAATCCATCTTCACACCCCAAGATCAAGAAATGCACTCACAAAAAGTTACAAATTTGGACATTATAGGTCATTTTTGAAAGTCAACAAAAACACCTTTTCTCATAAAAGGGTTGGTTAGAGGACATCTCAAGGTTTCTAAAAAGTCCAAGAAAACCTCCAAAAGTTCAAAATTGAGGAAGTTATGCATTATTGAAGTTGGGCATTTTTCCAAAATTGCCAAAAGTCAATTATCCCCAAAACTTCAAATTTTGTCAAAAGGGCCCACTTTTTTCCACTTGATTTGATCTTGTCACACCACACACGTGTCCTATCTTCAGTTTTATGTCCATTCATTAATTTTTCTATTTTATTTGATTTTTATTAATTTAATTCATTTTAAATCAATTTAAATCCAAATAAAATTCAAACATTGATGAAATAGGATCTTTTTGATCATTACAGGTCTTAATTATCATGATGTACACAATCAAACTCGAATCAAGCCATGTTGTGAACAAAATATTGGTTTTTGACATTTTTGGAAGTTTTGTTAATGGAGAATCATATCAAATCTTGAATCATCAATACACAAGGATTCCAAGCCCAAGATTTAACCTAGTACATTGCTTGATACTTATACAACACAAGGCATACAAGAACACGACCAAGAGGATGCACAAACTGCAATACAAAACTTGAAAAAAAGCTTGAAAAGTGGGAAATCGAAATTAGCCTTAGAGTCCAATTCAAGGCAAAAGCTCAACATAGACTTCTTGCCTGACATTCACTGAAGCTATAGGAATCAAAAGCAAGGTCCCAGGCCCTCTCCAACACACTGTAAGTCGCTTGACACACGACCCTGTACATGAAATCGTGACTCCATATTTTGGCATCTTTTGGAAAAATCGTTGGCATAATCATGCATGTCATTCAATTTCTAAACTTTCTGCATCATTTGATTTTGTTTTCATGAGCTATATTGCCATACCCGAACCTAGGGTTTTGGAGGTTTGCATTTGAGCGTTTGTTTTGTAGGAAAAATTAGGACCAATAGTGGACATGGATGGGTTCAGGAGGTGAAGACGAACACAACTGTGGTCTTGGAATTAATTTCCATGGCTTGGAATTTGTTTTAGGATGAACCCACGGATCTTGCTGCGGATAAAAATCCGCAGGTAAGTAAACCAGTGTTCCAACGAAGAAGACGCTGACGCGTCTCCCTCCCATTGGTGGTTTCAAATCTTGCGCGTTTTATTTTTTATTTACAGCATATTGTTTGTTTTTAGCATATAATATTTTCCACTTATTCCATTAACAATAAAATACAATGGCTCAGTTGGTGAAGGCGCTAGTGGAAAATCTAACAGGACCTGGGTTCGAATCCCAGGTCCACCAATTTGCTTTGTGTTATTTTTCTATAGACGTTCCAGTACAAACTCAAGCATGTGGACTACCATGGACTTCAGATCTCAACGTGCCAGATGGCCTCCAGGCCAAATCTGATGGCCCAGACGGAAGGCTCACCATACTCCCCAGTCAACGTGTCACATGGGGCTGCAAAAGGTCAAACACAGGCTTGCATTATTGGGCTTGGAAATTGCTCTTCACACCCTGATCCAGGCCCAACACCCCTTCTTTTTTTTGGTTATTTCTTTTTCTTTATATTTCTTTTATTTAATTGTTTTTGTTAATTTATTTTTTATAATTTCACTAACCAATTAATAATTTTTCCCCAAAAAAATCAGAAAACACAAAAAAATATTATTTTTATTTATTAAAATTAAATTCATCACTTTTATTTTTGTAAATAAATATTAATTAATTAACTTAGTTTTAATTAGGGTTAACATTAGTAATTTTGCAATAATTAAAACCAATGTAGAATATCAGGTTTTTACTAACTTTGATTAAAATTATTTTATTTCCTTAAATATAAAAAATCCAAAAAATATCTTTTTTTAATTAATTAACTAATTTATTTAATTATTAGCTTAGATTTAATTTCTTTTAATTCAAAAAATAAACAAAAAAAATGCTTTCTTTCAAAAAGGGCCAAAACCCTAAAAAATGCACCGATTTAATTTCTTGCACGCGATCCATTTGATTCCAATATTGTAATTGTTTCCCGGTATGTAATAGCTTTTAATTAGGACATTATTTATCGCTTTCTTTTATTTTCCGCAATTTAAATTAAATGGTTGTTTTTGGCGATGTAAATACCCGACGCCTTGTAATAGTTTAGATTTAATTTCCGCAAATTTAATTTCTGCAACTATACACTGTTAGATGTTTGATAATAGGAAATGCATGACAAGATCAAATGTATGAACTTAAAATCAACATAGCTCACCCATGACATGTACAAAGATAATTTAACCGAAACAATACACTCGCACATGCGCACTCTTAGGGTACACCTCACTTGGTTGCCTTCGAACATGGTCATTGAGTATAGAAAGTTTTAGAGGTCGCCCTCTTGTCTAAAGATCATAGTTGCCTCGAAACGGTTGCCTCGGAAAAATGATCTAAGACATTAGGGTTACCGCTAAGGCGTCCTAACATTGCTTTAGTGACCACACGTCCCTTAATCGAATTGACCCTTAAAACTCCAACGACGTGCTACCTACTCATCAATAGTGGGATAGCGTTGTCTAAAGGACATTTGTACAGATTAATTCCTTTTTCGAGTAGGTAGATGGTTCTTAAGTACTTGCTCATTCTAAAACAAAACAAAACTTTTCGCACTTACACCTTTCAAACAAAAAACTTCTTTCAAACCCACAAACACAAAGAAAAGAAAATTTTGAAAACACTTTGAGCAAGTACCTAAGAGCTCGTGGATAACCATGGATAGAAAGGGTGCTAACACCTTCCCTTTCTATAATCTACCCCCCGGACCCGAGAAACATCTCGAAAAAGGAATTTTTCTGTGCTTTTTTCCTTTCCTTGTTGGATAAAATAAAAGACGGTGGCGACTCTTGCTTACCGCGACATTTTGCAAAAACAAACGCAAAACGCAAACCAGCATTCCAAAAACAGTCAGTTCTCTTCCCACCGTATCACACATACATTACATCCATAACTCATAAACATTGACAAAGTACATATGTTGCATCATACATTTCATGCATCATAACTTTGTGTTTCAGCTAACATTTTACCCTTTTCAGGATAAAATTAACAAGCTACCATTAACAATATGCAATCATGATACAGTTCAGATACGCTCCAGATACGGATGCCATCCTGATACTCATTCAGATTCAGCTTTCAGATACAGTTCAGATACGCTCCAGATACGGATGCCATCCTGATACTTATTCATCTTTCAGATACAGTACAGATACACTCTAGACACGGAAGTCATTCTGTTACTCATTCAGATTCACCTTTTGATACAGTTCAGATACACTCCAGACACGGAAGTCATTCTGTTACTTATTCAGATTCTAGTCCAGATACACTCCAGACACGGAATTCATTCTGTTACTTATTTAGATTCTAGTCCAGATACACTCCATACACGGAAGTCATTTTGTTACTTATTCAGATTCGAGCCCAGATACACTCCAGACACGGAAGTCATTCTGTCACTCTTTCAGATACAGTAAAAATACACTCCAGACACGGAATTCATTCTGTTACTTATTCAGATTCTAGTCCAGATACACTCCAGACACGAAAGTCATTTTGTTACTAATTCAGATTCTAGTCCAGATACACTCCAGACACGGAAGTCATTCTGTCACTTATTCAGATTCTAGTACAGATACACTCCAGATACGGAAGTCATTCTGTTACTCATTCAGATTCAAGTACAGACACAGCTCGGATACGCTCCAGACACGGACGATATTCCATCGCTCGTACAGATTCAGTCTCCGGATACAGTTCAGATACGTTCCAGATACGGACACCTTTCTGATACTTATTCTTTTGACTTACAACTTACAATTTAAAAAACATTCTTGGATGGCATCTACAAGCCCATCTCCAACAAGATTTTATCACCTCTCCAAATGGCATCTTTAAGCCTATTCCCTCAACTACACTTTGTTGAGTGCAAATTTATGGGCACTCTAGTGTCCAATCATCTTTTACCTTCGAGTCGCGAACGGCAAAGCTTGCCAATCTAACTCTTCAGGTTCAAGAAGATTGAACAGGGGCAGCTGTTGTACCCCAAAATTTTCCCTCTCATTTATCAAGACTTTTCTCATAAGACTTCTTGGACTCGAGACATGATTAGGGTTTGGTCAGCTCAAGACACCTCATCTTGCACTGATAACCCAAAATTAGGGTTTGAGTTTGCACAAGGATTTTTGGACCACCAATGCTTCATGTGACTTTCATACATCATCTTGGACCCCTAAGATTGTTCATGTTGAGTTTCAAGCCTTGAACCACATTCTTGATTAGTCAATTGGACAGTTGACCTAAAAATCAGTTGTATTGGGGGAAAAGTCAACCATGGCCAATTTACAGTCAAACTTCATAATTTTTTATCCACATAAACATTTTAGACTCATATGTACCCTTTGATCAAGTTTGGATCACAACTCCTCAAGAAATTTGATCAAATCATCAAAAGGGCAAAATGGTCAAAATTAGGGTTTTGATTGAGAAAGGGCAATTTCTGATTTTTAACCTAGCCAATGACCAATTGAGTTCAAACATGATTTCAAGGATTCAATGGCATCATCTTGACCTAATTACATGGTTCAAAGATCTCAAGTTCATTGGATTGACAGATGAATTTTGCAGCCAACTGATCAAAAGTCAATTGTACACTGAAAAGTCAAACTTTGACTTTTTGGTCAAAATCAAGTGCCAAGGGTCATATTTCATTAAGATATGTCAAAATATGAAACTTTTTCACCAAGAAAACAAAATTTTGAAATTAGGGTTTTAATTTGAAAATTTTCATAACTTAGAATTTTTCTAAGTATAAAAAATTTCTTATTTTTTCCCAACTTTTCACCACTTTTTCACCATGATGCATTTTGATTCAAAGATAACTTCCAACATGAAAGTTGTAGTCCTACATGAAATATACAACTTTTATTCATAAACTTTTCCCAAAAGATTCTTGGATCTCAAGTTATGAATTTGTGAATATAGGTCCATGAACTTCTTAACTTAGTGAAATTTTGCCCTAATTTAGGCAGGTTTTGGACCCAACTTCATGGACATTTTTCACCTAGTTCTAAGAGGTATCTCAAAATGAATTTCAAAGATGGATTATAGAGCACATTACAAGATTTCCAAAATGTCCAAGAAATCTCCAAGATCATTTTTGGTTATGGAGAATCGAAGAGAGGAAGTTGGCATTTTCTCACTTTTTGTTCAAGCCATTTTCACATAGCATCAAGTTGCAAATCCAATCCATGCTGTTTGTATCTTGATTTACAGGTCCTAATCTCACTTTACACTCCATAATTAAATGCAAACTCGGTTGACAAAGGCATTATCTTTGCTTTTGAAGCTTTGTACAAGAGATAATTCCATTTTAGGCATAAAGTTCACATTGCCATTTTCATAAAGAGAAGCTTTTGCAACTTTGTCAATCTTGAGCATTGAACTTGTTCCCTTGGTGCAAGCAATGTACACAGGTCTCAAGAAAATTGTACAAGTACATTTCAGCTCTCAAGCAAGCAAGGACGGGCACGTTAGTATGGTCACTTCACTTTACTTCAAATGCAAGAAAAGTTGCCAAAAGGGCAAAAACTTGTACAGCTAGTAAGGGCTGACCTTTGTATCATTTCTATACAAATACACAAACTTATGGCAAGGCATAGCATGATTTTCTTGCACCTAAAACACTCTGAAATTCAAAAACTCCACAAGACTGTCCAAAAACTCAGTTTCTGCAAAACCATAGCCAACTCTCATTTGGCCTGTGCATTTTGTGTTTAAACACTTCAAGCATCTCATAAACATCATACCAAAGCAATCCAAGCCATCACCCTGGTTCTGTAACCCCTGTTTCAGCATCCACCATTTTCACTTCAGAAGCTTGCAGCTTGACTTGTCCAGAGTGTTTCTGCCATCCTCAGAGCAAGCTAAGCATTGGAATAGGTTCAAGGAAGTTCAAGGAAGCTTAAACAATCTCCAGGCCTCCATTAAAGTCCATACATTGCTCTACTCGAATCCAACTGAATGAGGTATTTTCTTGAACTCTATCTCTCTGAATAGGCATCTTCAAGCCACGATTTGTGAAGAAAAAATGTAGCCCTTATCATGACAAAGTTGTACATATGCATATTTTTCATTTATATTAAATGTGCTGAGAGAATTTGAAGATTGAAAATGCTGAAAAAGTTAGGTCACGAATAAGGGGTTACAAAATTCTCCTTGATCTTTTAGAGTTAGGTTACATAATTTATATGGTTAGAATCGTTAGCTCAAATGCCATATGTTTCATGTTATGAGTTTTTGTTTTTGTGCAAGCATATGAGAGTTACAGGTTTGAACTAAGAACGCGCGCAAGGAAGCTTGCTAGAGGACAGGGATGAAGTTCTGGGCTTTTTGGCGCCTTGGGCCTTTTTGTTTCTGATATTCACACCCCCTGACTTGTTATTTACACCCCTCTGACTAGCTTTTTATATTTTTGTATTTTCTTTCATATTTTCATATTTAATACTTTTATTTATTTTTCTCAATGATATAAAATATTAAAAATTGATTTATTTATTTTCACACTTTTATTTTATTTTATTTTATTATTTTGTACATAAAAATTAATATATTTGATTAGAATAGGGTTTATTTTCTTAAATAACTTGTAAATATAATAAAAAATACTTAATATTTTTATTATACTATTTATACACATAAATACTTATTTTCTATACATATTTAATTTTTAATATTTATATATAATATTATATATTATTTTCTTATACAAAAAATGTACAAATTAATTATATGAAACATTATTTTCTTTTAATTAAGAAACTAGGGTTTCATCCCTTCCAAAAATAAATTATTTATTTTTCCTTATTTTTTAGGGTTTAAATTAAATTATTTTATCATACAAAAAACAAATACCAAAACATTTTTTACATAAATACATTACATTGCATTTTAAATATTTGTATATTTATTTAATTCGCGCAATATTCGATTTGGTTGTAATAATATATTTAGGATTATATTTATGCAAAATCCCCATTCAAAACTCGTATCCCCCCTCCCATAATAATTGTTGTAATAGCTTAGTTTATTTTACGCAATTTATTGCTTTTATACCATGATTAGTAAATTAGGGTTTGCATGACAAGAACAAAAACAAAACAAATAGAATAACCCTAAATGCAAGACAAAAGCATGAAAATGACACACTTTGCACACAAGCATCCTTAGGGTTTCTCCCACTTGGTTGCCTAAAATAAAATGGCCATGTTACGCATGCGAAGTATCTTGGCAAAACAAAACAAGTATAAGATCATAGTCCCTCGATGACGCTATCAAAAGGTTGCCTAAAACAAAATGATTTTGGATCCTCCAAACATGCTAAGATACTTGGCAACATTGTTATCATGGTTATACGATGACCCACGCCCGTCCTATTTACATCCAAAGATAGGGTTGCTTACCAAATCAATGGTAAGTCAACAATGTCAAAGGAATAAAAATGCACAAGAAAGACATTTGAGTAGGTAGATAGCTTTTAAGTTACTTGCTCCTTTTCAAACATTCCTTGCTATTTTTCAAAAACAAACACACACACATTTCAAAACATCTCACAAAATATTGAAACATTTTTCAAAAGACAAACATATTTGTATACATTCTTACGAACGAGAATCATTACAAAGATTGCCTAAACGAATGGCCTCTTTTACAAAATACTTTCAAAACCACACCAAACACCATTTCAAACAAAGCAAAGCAAGTGATCAAAGCAAGTAACTAAGACCCCATGGAAAACCATGGATGAAAAGGGTGTTAGCACGTTCCCTTTTCATAATCTACCCCCCGAACTCAAGAAAACATCTCAAAGGTCTTTCCTGTGCTTTTTTACCTTTCCTTTTGGATAAAAGAAAAGTCAGTGGCGACTCTTGCTAACCGCGACATTTGCGAAAAAATGCAAAACCTCAAGTCAGTTCTCCCACCATATCACATAGGGTACATAAGGAACATTTGCAGATAAAAAAAGAAGAGGTTGGAGGCATGCAAAACAGAAAGCAAAGTTGCAAAAATTCGAGAAAAGTTGTAAATCAATTTTCAGAATTCAGGCTATCTCAAGCCATTCTAAGCATCCCAATCGCTTGCTGGATATCCCTGGATCACATTGCAACCATTAGCAAGCTTCCTCAATCCTTGAAACACGCTGTAAGTTTCACACGACTTCCATATTTTCTTGAAATCAAATACGTTAATTCTGGCACATTTAGCATGTTTGATTGGTACATTCATGATCCATGAGTTATTTGCAAGATGTTGATTATATCCAATTGCGTTTTTACTGACTATACACCAAGATGCCATAGTTAGGGTTCTTGCTTCGTTTTTAGGGTTTTTATGTACATGAACAATTGGCCATGGATAATGGTACCATGATGATTGTGAGGTTGCAACGAGTTGATTGGTACCATTGGTTGGGATTTATCATGCTTGCACTGGGTTTTGGAGATGCACGGGGTTGTACCTACGCCCAGTGTCTGTAGGTAAAGGTATTTGATCTAAAACGACAGAAGCCATGAGGACGGTGATGGCATGACAGGTGGTGAATGGCCCATTCAAATTGCGCGTGTTTTAAGAATTCACTTTTTATTTTTACCATATAATAATTGTTGGTCATTCTTTGTACAACTAAGTAAGCCAGCGCATGTGGTAAGACCACTAGTCTTTGATGCACACGTCCTGGGTTTGATCCCAGGCGTGTGCATTTTATTTTCTCAATTTTTTCAGGCTAATTCAATGTATCACATGACAAGGCATCCACCATACATCACTAGCGTCCAAACCATCTGATCATCAACAAACCAGATCTAAGGCCTTCCCAATGAAGGTCCACCATGGGCATGAGTCAAGCGCACACATGAGATTGGAAAAGTCAACAAAGGCCATCAGCATTTGGGCCCAGAATTTTCCATCAACACCCCATTCTTACAAAGACACCAGACTCATTCTTATTTCTTTCTTTTTTCTTTTATTTAATTTAATTAGTTTAATTATTTTTTAACCTAAATTAATTTCTTTTTCATAAAAAAATCATAAAATCAGTTTTCACAAAATTTAGAATTAGGTTTTTTTATTTACTTTATTTATTAATTTAATATTAGTTTAAATTTAATCTTAGGGTAATTCTAAGCTTTTATATATTTAAAATCAATTAGAAAAATTAGGGTTAGCTTGATTTAATTTTTATTTCTTTTCTCTAAACAAAAAATACAAAATAGGTTAATTTAATTGTTTTTTTAATTAAAATTAATTAGTAATTAGGTTTTTTTTATTTATTCAATTAAACCTTATTTTTTCTCAAAATAATCAAAAACCACAAAAAATGATTTTTCTTTTAATTAGGCTTAGTCGGGGTCAAAACCCTAATTCTCCCGTTTTCGTTTCATCGCGCGCGTTTATTATTTTTGCAAATATTAATGTAACTGCTCACGGTATGTAATAGTTTAAATTAGGATTTTCATTATTTATCGGTTTACGGGTTTTTTGGCTATGTAATTAATCCCCCTCCCCGAAGCCTTGTAATAGCGTAGGTTTTATTTCCCGCATTTTAATTCTCGCAAATATTAACTGTTAGATGTATGTTAATAGGATTGTATGACAAGATTGCATGATAATTTAAAACAGCTAGAAAACCCTAATGTGCAAAGATAATAACCGAAATCAAATCACTCGCACATGCGCATTCTTAGGGTATACTCTCACTTCGGTTGCCTTCGATAAACGTTCATTAAGTATAGGGTGTTTTTAGTGGTCGACCTCCTGTCTAAACAAAGATCAAATGTCCCGTTCAGAAATGTTGCCTCGGAAATGTTGCCTCGAATATGATCTTAAGACACTAGGGTTATTACTAAGACGTCCTAACATTGCTTTAGTGATCGTACATCCCTTTCGAATTGACCCTTACAACTCCAACGACGGTGCTACCTACTTCTCAATAGTAGGGTAGCATTGTCTAAAGGAAACAAGAACAGAAACAATCTTTTTTCGAGTAGGTAGATGCTAGTAGGTACTTGCTCAAAATAAACTTTTTCACACCAAACACTTTTTACAAACTAAAGTTTTCAAAACACTTCGTAACACTCTTGAGGATTGATACAAAGGTTAAAACAAAGTAAAACAAAACTTTTCAAAACAAACACACACAAGCAATTTTAAAGATGAGTAAGTACCTAAGAGCCCGTGGAAAACCATGGATAGAAAGGGTGCTAATACCTTCCCTTTCTATAATCTACCCTCCGTACTCAAAATCTCGAAAAAGGAATTTTTCTGTGCTTTTTTTCTTTCCAATTAGATAAAATAAAAGTCAGTGGCGAATCTTGCTTACCGCGACATTTTGCGAACACAGACGCAAAATGCAAACCAGTATTTTCTAAAATAGTCGGTTCTGCCACCGTATCACAGTCATAATGAAGTTTGGGGATGAATTGTGGATCCACCCCTGAACAAGAACATAATTGTCTTAGGGTTCTCTTCGAAGAATGGAAAAGGCAAAAATTTGAAGTCAAAGTCTACTATAAGCCGCTATCATGATGTTTTCCGCAGCAGAGGTTACCTCCATCCAACTGTTTCTGGAGTTAATGTTGTTAAGGAGGATGAAGTAGAGCAGGAAATGCCGAATTATATGACGCACGAAGTCAGGGTTCTGAACTGGATCACCATTAATGTTCCCTCTTGCATACATATTTCGAACTAATTTGATTTGTTAATCTTTTTTCTTGAAAAGCTTTCACCCTGCCCAAGGTGGAAGTATTAATGTTGTAGGGCTTATCTGTTTGCTGTGACTTTTAAGATCGTTAATAAAAGTTGTCTTTACCGCCCGAATTATGTCTTTATTTTCTGCTTTTTCTTGGAAAATGGTAATAAAAAAAAACCTTTCAAAATAAATAATAACTGAAATTCAATATGCATGATCACTTGTTATATGTGTTAGTTTCTAAAAGCAGTCATAAATCATATGTGCAGATTAATTAAAAAACTCGTTGAATACAATAACCCTGCACCCTCTCCCAACTTTGAATGTCCTGTGTTTGGGGATGAAGAAGAATATTATGATGAGATTCCAGAAGAGGTCTCACAGTTTCTTGAGCACGAGGAAAATACCATTCATCCATATAAAGAGCCTTTAGAAGTGATCAATTTGGGTTCAGAAGAAGATCCAAAGGAAGTCAAGATTAGAGCATCGTTGCATCCCGATGTGAAGAGAAGGTTGATTGAGCTGTTGAAGGAGTATGTGGATATTTTTGCTTGGTCTTACCAAGATATGCCTAGTCTAGATATAGATATTGTCGAGAAACGTTTACCGTTGAAGCCAGAGTGTCCGCCAATTAAACAAAATTTGTGAAGAACTCACCCAGATATGGCAGTAAAGATCAAAGAGGAGGTTCTAAATCAGATTAATGCTGGTTTTCTTGTGACATAAGTGTATCCTGAATGGATTGCCAATATTGTCCCAGTACCTAAAAAAGACGGAAAAGTTCGCATGTCGTAGATTACAGAGATCTAAATAAAGCTAGTCCAAAAGATGATTTTCCATTGCCACGCATCGATATGTTAGTGGATAGAAAAACAAATTTCAAAGTATTCTCGTTCGTGGATGGATTTTCCGAGTATAATCAAATAAGAATGGCTCTAGAGGACATGGAAAAAACAACATTTATCACACCCTGGGGAACATTCTGTTACAGAGTGATGCCCTTCGGGTTAAAGAACACTGGTGCAACGTACCAGAGGGCTATGACAACCCTATTCCATGATATGATGCACAAGGAAATTGAAGTATATGTTGATGATATGATTGCCAAATCCCAGACTAAAGAAGGGCATATAGAAGATTTGTTGAAGTTGTTTCAGCATTTGAGGAAGTATCGTCTCCGCTTGAATCCAAATAAGTGCACCTTCGGTGTTTGATCAGGGAAGTTGTTGGGTTTCATTGTTAGCCAGAAAGGAATTGAAGTTGACCCTGATAAAGTCAAATAAATTCAAGAAATGCTAGCACCGAGAACTGAAAAGCAAGTCATAGGTTTCCTCGGGCGTTTGAATTATATTTCCATATTCATTTCCCACATGACTGCAACATGTGAACCGATCTTTAAGTTGTTAAAGAAAGATCAAGGTTGTGTATGGACGGATGACTGCCAAAGGGAATTTGAGAGTATTAAGGAATATCTGCTTGAACCTCCTATCTTGCTCCCTCCCGTAGAAGGAAGACCGTTGATTATGTATCTGACAGTGTTAGATAAATCCATGGGTTATATTCTGGGACAACAGGATGAAACAGGGAAGAAAGAGTTCGCCATTTATTATCTCAGGAAAAAATTCACTAATTGTGAGTTGCGGTATTCCATGCTGGAAAAAACATGTTGTGCTTTGGCCTGGGCAGAAAAGCGTTTGCGGCAGTATATGTTGAATCACACCACTTGGTTGATCTCCAAAATGGACCCAATCAAGTAAATTTTTGAAAAACCTGCTCTTACTGGGAGAATTGCCTGCTGGCATATGTTGTTATCTGAATATGATATCAAATAACGCACTCAAAAGGCCATTAAAAGCAGTGTGTTGGCAGATTATCTTGCTCACCAACCAGTGGAGGATCACCAGTCTGTGGAATATGAATTCCCCGACGAGGATGTGATGTTCCTGAAAGTGAAGGATTATGATGAACCATTTCCTGAGGAAGGTCCTGACCCTGAATCTCGTTGGAGTGTGATATTTGATGGAGCTGTGAATGCTTATGGTAAAGGAATTGGTGTTGTGATTGTCACTCCTCATGGATCGCACATTCCTTTTACTGCAAGGCTAACATTCGATTGTACTAATAATATGGCAGAGTATGAGGCTTGCATCATGGGTCTCAAGGAAACTATTGATCTCAGAATCAAAATTCTAGATGTATATGGTGATTCAACTTTGGTAATAAATCTGATTAAAGGAGAATGGGATACTCGTCACCCCGACTTGATCCCTTACAAAGATTATGCTAGAAGATTATTAACATTCTTCAATAAAGTTGAATTCCATCACATCCCTAGAGATGAAAATCAAATGGCGGATGCTCTGGCAACTTTGGCTTCTATGTACCAAGTGAATACTTGGAATGATATACCTCGAATTACGGTTCGACGGCTGGATAAGCCCACTCATGTGTTTACAACAGAGGAGGTAGCAGATGAAAAACCTTGGTATTATGATATCAAGCTTTTTCTTCAGACTCAGGAATATCCGATTGGTGCGTCGAATAAAGATAGAAAGACATTGAGAAGATTGGCAGACAGTTTCTTCCTCAATGAAAATGTGTTATACAAGAGAAATTATGACATGGTCTTGCTCAGATGCGTGGATAGACACGAAGCAGACATGTTGATGCATGAGATTCATGAAGGTTCATTTGGCACTCATGCCAATGGACATTCGATGGCTAAAAATATGCTAAGGGAAGGTTATTATTGGCTGACAATGGAATCTGACTGTTACAAATTTGCAAAGAAGTGCCATAAATGCCAGATTTATGCAGACAAGGTCCATGTGCCTCCGACACTTCTCTATGTGATTTCCTCCCCATGTCCTTTTCTCTATGTGGGGTATTGACATGATTGGGATGATAGAACCCAAAGCTTCGAATGGGCACTGTTTTATCTTGGTAGCAATTGATTACTTCACCAAATGGGTGGAGGTTGCCTCATACGCCAATGTTACTAAGCAGGTGGTTGTGCGCTTCATTAAGAATAACCTTATATGTTAGTATGGTGTGCCGAGCAGAATCATCACTGACAATGGCTCGAATTTGAACAACAAGATGATGACAGAACTGTGTGAAGAATTCAAGATTCTCCATCATAATTCATCTCCATACAGGCCAAAGATGAATGGGGTTGTTGAAGCTGCTAATAAGAATATCAAGAAAATTATCCAAAAAATGGTTGTTACTTATAAAGATTGGCATGAAATGATCCCTTTTGCTCTGCATGGATATCGAACATATGTCCGCACTTCAACAGGAGCAACCCCGTTCTCCCTAGTATATGGAATGGAATCTGTACTCCCAGTCGAGGTAGAGATTCCCTCATTACGTGTGATAATGGAAACCAAGTTGGAAGAGGCTGAATGGGTCCAGAACAGGTTTGACCAATTGAATTTTATTGAGGAGAACAGAATGACAGATTTGTGTCATGGCCAGTTATATCAGAAAAGAATGAAGAAAGCTTTTGATAAAAAGGTCAAACCTCGTGAATTCAGAGAAGGCGACCTCGTGCTCAGGAAGATCATGTCTTTCAACACTGATTCTAGGGTGGACTCCCAATTTTTAAGGCCCATATATTATCAAGAAAGCCTTCTCTGGCGGTGCACTAATTCTTGAAACTATGGATGGCGAGGAGTTCCCACGCCCCATGAATGCTGACGCGGTCAAGAAATACTTCGCCTAAAGAAATAAAAGAATAGCTCGCTAAGTTGAAAACCCGAAAGGACGGCTTAGGCAAAAAAGAGAGTCTCGGTAGGCCGAAACCCGAAAGGGAGGTCTAGGCAAAAGTAAGAGACCTAAACAGAATAAATTTCCCGCTAAGTTGAAAACCCGCAAGGGGATCTTAGGCAAAAGTTAGGGATTTTCTTGGCAAGAAACTACGTCAGACAAGACTTGACCGTTGAAGCAACATCTTTTCGGATTCTCACCATACTTCAACAGAAGTTGCTGCTCAGGATTTCAAAAGTTGTTAGAGGGGATAGTGGCCATTTTATCTCAATGTATCTTTTCCATTATATATTACCATTTTTCAAACTTTGTAATCATCTATGGAGTCTCGCCATTCACGGACTACCATTCTATTAATGAAATTCGAGCTTTTACCCAATTCTTTGTATTTCTTATTTTATTTAACTTGCAAAGACTTTATTTATTATTGATAATAACTTTCAAAGCAGAGAGATTAAATAACAAAATTGATTTTTCAAAAAAAGAGATTTTTACAATTTACTTTTACTTTGAGATTTGTGATGAAACAATGACAACAAAAATGGTGATCCCAGGAATGGACAAACTCCAGTTGTTTTGAGAAGCTTTTGTTCCCCTCGGGAAGGTCTACTCGAGATGTTTTCTCCGTATTGGGTTTATGGTTCCGGTATCCTCGGACAAGTTTGGATTCATTTCTCCTATTTTGAGTTTTTTTGATGTAAAGTTTCAATCCGCATTTTCTCCAGTGACGTAGGCCTGAATTCCCCAGCGAAGTTTGGATGTTTCGGTGTCAGTCTGCTTTATTTGAGACTGGTCTTGCAATCTCCAGTAGGCATGTTACTTTTGAAAAAACATTGTTTTCCATGATGAAGCCTGAAGAAGGATGTTTTATCCCGGTATATGTATTATTTCATCACTTTGATTTGTCTACCTCCAGATTATGTTTCTCCTCAATAAAGTTAAAGCAGGCAGTAGGTTTTGTTTCCTCAACTGGCCTTTACCTTTCTTGGAATGATCGTCTTGGATGAAGTTTAGTCGAGTGTTGTTAGTGCCTGAGGAAGTCTTGCCTGGTTGTTCCCCATGTTGTATATCTGTTTTGTCAGCATACACACGATAACACTCATACATTCATACATACATCATGCGTAGCTGAAAATTGGCGAGTCATTGATCATTGAAATTTATTAATATTTTTGTTGACATATTACCCTGTTTTGCAGAGTTACGTTGCCCTCTTTTCAATAGAGTATTGGTCTTAAGCAGAAAGCGTATTTTCTTTCGATTTCCCCACTGAGTTGTCCCTCATAGAAGATTTTTTGCTTTAGCCTTCTGGTACAGCTCCTTGTTTGGATGGATTTGGTTTTCCCTCTTGAGTTTATTTCTCAAAGGAGGTATTATGGTTGACTGTTTCATCCCAGTTTATTTCTAGTTTGAATATGTGTTTCCCCGATAATGTTATTCACTTTGGATTTCTAAAAACTCCAAGCTTTGGTTGGTGCATTTATTTTGCATGAGAAGATTGTATCCCCTCAGCAAGAATATCATGGCATCTCCCCAGGAAGTCATAAATCCTTCCCAAAAGTCGTTTCCTTTTACAATCCTCTATGACAACAGCTAGTAAGTCTCTTTATTTGAGACAGCTTATATATTACCCTTTCCAGACGGAGTGCCTTGGTTAAAGAAGAAGTTGAGACCCGTTCTAGGTGAAACACCAGAACCTTGGGGAAACTTGTTATCTTTTTACTACCCTCAGTGAATGTTGGTAGTTCATCGTCAGTAAACGGAGGTGATATGATATATTATCTATCTATCTTCAATGAAAGTTGGTAGACCATCAACAGTGAACATCGATGCTTGTTATCTTTTTGCTACCCTCAGTGAACATTGGTAGTTCATCATCAGTGAACAGCGTTGATATGATATATTCTCTTTCTACCTTCAGAGAAAGTTGGTAGACCATCGTCAGTGAACGTTGATGCTTGTTATCTTTTTGCTACCCTCAGTGAATGTTGGTAGTTCATCGCTAGTGAACGGTGGTGATATGATATATTCTCTTTCTACCTTCAGTGAAAGTTGGTAGGACGTCGGTAGTGAACGTCGATGTTTGCTATCTTTTTGCTACCCTCAATGAACGTTGGTAGTTCATCATCAGTGAACGGTGGTGATATGATATATTCCCTTTCTACCTTCAGTGAAAGTTAGTAGGACGTCGGCAGTGAACATCGATGTTTATTATCTTTCTCTATGCCTTCAGTAAACGTTGGTAGCTTCGCCTTTGGTAGAAGTTGGTGTATCCTTTGACCATTCTACCATCCTCTCTGATTCAGTTCTTTTGGTCCACCAGTGATTTATTTTCCTGGTGGGGTTGCTCCTTTGTTTCTTTATTATTATTGCATCCACAGTGATGTTTTGCGTATCTTTGGTCCTATTCATATGCATTCATGATCATAAGCATTTGCATGGCATCTTAGGACCAAAAATAGGGTTTATTTTATAATTAAGTATCTTTGATCGCGTCGACACGAAGATTTTTAACCTTCGTATCTCTGGATAGAAGAAACTTAAATAAGGGCAGCTGTTGTACCCCAATTTTCCCCCCTAAGATCCCTTCATCATACCATTTTGATTCACTCACAACAAGATCACACTAGGACTCTTGGTTCCCCTATCTACATTTAGTTATACCCTTTTGAGGGATTACCAAGCACCTTGACTTATGTTCCTTTTGTGATCATGAATATTGTTTTGATTTCTTCATTTAACTAATAAAATGCAATGTTGGTGTGTCTTGCTTGTTATCCATGTAGGTAAAGGCAATGAGATTTAACAAGCTACCTCATGGGTTCATGAGTTTATTTCCATGCGCTAGTCAATAAAGCTTGAGAAGTTCAAACATTACCATTGGATTGGTTTTAGAAGAATTGGCATGGCAAGGTTGCTTTGGTTCATCACATTTCAAGGTTATTAGATTTGACTCAAAAGTACAAGGGGTTGATTGGAGAAGTTGTCATGTTTGGACAAGGCCTTGTTCCTATTGGTCACAAGAGCATATTTCTCTCAGATTTCAAGATATGGAGGTGGTTTTGGTGGCTATGAGTCCTCATTATCATCCTCAACAACTTCTATTAACAAAGCAAGAATATTGGTACAAGAAGTTTGTTCAAGCTTGTCAAAGTTCCTCAAAGCATTTTCCTGATCTAGGAGCTAGGGTTTTAAACTTCAAAGGAGTATATCTTGCTCACCTTTTGGTATTTTTGAGTGATTCCAAAGACATAATTCTCTTAAAAGGGTTATTAACAAATCACTTCAAAGGTTCCAAGGATTTTTCATGAGGAAGAGACTTGATGAGGAAGTAAGATTACAAGTCCTCTAGATGAATCCCCAATCTTCCATATGTGACTTCAAATGGTCATAACTTGGTCAATGTTTATAACCTTGAGTCCATTCTTTTCCCATAATGATCTCAGAGATGTGAACTGTATGCCTTCTTTTATGTGCAAAGTGGGAAAATGGATGGAAGTTACCTTAAAGATGCAAAAGATTATAGGTCATTTCATGATTTTTTGCCAACTTCAACAAGTCATAACTTGCTCAAATTTTGGATATTTTTAATGATTCAAGTTTCAAAATATCATTCAAGAGATATACTTCATGCCATCTTTTTTGGTCAAGAGCAAATTCCAAGTGGAAGACCATGTTTGGATGCAAGACATTATAGGTCATTTTTGAAGAAGATTTTGAAATATTTCTAAGTATGGAAAGTCAACCCTTTTCTCCAACTTTGATTCAATGTAACTTTCAGCTCAAGAATCCATTTAACTAAATTCTTTTTCCATTTAAAAGCTTGTAACCTCATCTTTCTAAAGCATCAAGAATCATGCCTTAAGACCCCTTGAGCTGAGAATGCCATGGTTTCAAAAATGGTAACTTGGAATTGAAGTTTCCTTGCAAGTCAGAATTTGAATTTCATGTTACAACCTCTAAACCTAAAATTAACACGCGTTTTGGGTCTAAACATGATTAGCCAACTTTCTCAAGTGGATTAGTGCATCAAAACGCAAGAATTGGATGAGTTTTGATGAAGTTTGGATCATACTTCACTCGTGCATCAGGTTTGCACGAATTCCCTCCAAAACGCATCATTCACTCTTCCTTTTGATCCCATTCGCTTCTCCTATAAATACATGAACTATCTCATTCATTTTCCCAAGCTTAGAAAGCTAGAATCACCCTGCCAAACTCGTTCCATAACTCGAAATTCAGCAACTTCAAAATCCATTCTTGAGCCTTTTTCAATCCAATTTTTCCATCAATTCACCTTCCTTGATCTTCCCTGAAGCTAACCATATAATTACATTCAAGAATCGTGCCCTATACTGCTCCATAGAAGTCCAGTATCAGAGCTCTGCAACTCAACTTCAATAAGTAGATTCCTTCATTAATTCTTCAAAACTCTGATATCATTATGTTGCTCT
Source organism: Vicia faba (assembly GCA_948472305.1). NCBI lineage: Eukaryota > Viridiplantae > Streptophyta > Magnoliopsida > Fabales > Fabaceae > Vicia > Vicia faba. The sequence goes on along the minus strand of OX451738.1, from coordinate 485,790,404 downwards.
CATTACCCTGGTTCTAGTCGTAACACTTACCTTTTACTGGAAACACGTTTTGACCATGAAATTTAAAATCCCTTTTCAAAACTTTCCTTCCAGATTGCTTGAGCTATGGTTTATATAAATTTGGTGCGAGGGTGTGGTTGTCTTCGTCTTGAAGAGACGAAGCGAATGACATAAGTCTGAGCTTCTGATTTTACAGTTTGAGAGACCTGCAATTCGTGATGGCTGGAGGTTGAAGATGACCAACGTGTCATCTTCCAACCAATGAAGGCGCGCCATCTGTATTTTTCAAATTTTGATTTAATTAATGATTATGTACAATATTCACTAATGACCATGATATGCACAGTGCGCCAGATCCCTTGGATTTGATTACTAACGCGTTTTGACTCTCATCCAATGGTCTACATATTTTACTTTTATTTTCTTTTTCAGATTTTTATATTTTAATTGTTTTAAATTTCAAAAATCATAGAAAATTCATTTTTAGTCCAAAAAATCTGAAAAAATTATGAAAATTATTTTTGGTTATTCTCTTTCTAATTTTTATTTTTTCACAATTTAATTTTGTGTTTTGATATTTTTTATAAATTTTACACTTATTTGATTTGTTTTAAATGTTTAAAAATACTTTTATACATTTTTAAATTCTGAAAAAAATTATGAAATAATACAACGATATTGTGACAAATATTGGTGACCTTTTTTTATTTTTGTTTCTGACTTTACTATTTTTTTACCATTTTTGTTTATTCTACCGATTTATTTTAATTTTAAAAATAGTTTCTGACTTTAAAAAATTACCAAAAAATTTGTAAAATTATTTGAGCCTTTTTCTGATTTTTCTATGGTCTTACTTTTCATTTCTTAACTAATTTGAACATAGTTGATATTTTTCTCATTATTTTCTATTTTAAAACATTTTTAACCCCTTTTTGTGTATATTAAATGTGATATTATTTTGTGACTATTTTCTCGCTGATCTTGGGTTAGATTTTGGATCATGAACTTTATTAACATCATTGGATCCATGGTGTTGAGTTTAACTCCACAAAAATGGATTAATGATTTTAATAATAGTTTGGTTAAAATTGAATTCAAATGTGGTTTGTATATTGTTTTTCCCAATCCATCTTCATCTCATCCCTTTCTTATTGCACTAGATGTTGTTAGAGCATGATCTTTATATCATGTCTCAAAACAAATGGTGCATAAATTGCTATTGACCGGCCTCAAAATAGGTGCGACTTCTATATAAGTCCACTTACGATTGCTTAACATAGCGCTAAATTTTGTCCCGATTCGAATAAATGATCATTTGTGGCCCAAACTTATGATTGCAAGCTCAAGTATGTTAATTTGATCTCTTTGATACAATAACCTTGAGATTCATTGTGTGGAGGCTTTGGTTCTACCAATCCTCTAATGGATCTAAAACACATTTGGTCAACGCGGATCACTTAAACATCGTTGATCATTAAATGGTACTTATAAGAATTCCAAATGGATGATATACTTGACAAAAAGCAAATGCAACTTGTTGTGTGGAGGCTTTGGTTCTACCAAGCCTATAATGAGTTCCAAATGTAAGCTTCAAGATGGTCATCCAACTAACAACTAATTATTGACTTGTTTTACCTTATACTTTTATTCTTTTTTATGCTTTATGTACTATTTACTTTTAGCATTTACATTTCATGCCATTTTCATCTTTGCTCATTTGAGAATTTACTTTCTTGCCATTTTTATTTTGCTCACTTGAGATTTTCTTTTCCTTTCTTAAGATACTTAATAATCAACATAAACCCTAAAAAATCTTTAATGGTATTTGGACTATTTGGTTACTATCCTTGGCATTATGGAGCATGGGACTTTTCTTGGACTTAGGATTAGAAACCTTGGCCTATCTTGGAGACCTTGTGACCTTATCTGATTATTTTGTCTGGAGTTCTTAAGGTTTACCTCAAGACATTGGGTTATTTTTTTTGTTTTTTTTGTTCAGGTTTTTTGTGATTATACCCTTTGTTTGTAATATGGAATTCACCAGTATACAGCCGTTACTCTGCCCAATTTTTATGAAGACTTAATATATTTGAAGTTTGGTTCTCTCAAGAGGTCTAGTATTTTTTTGCTTGATTGGTTTCAATCTAAGGAATGGGAATTCTATCTTGGCTCATAATGTCAAGTATTGGCTTCTTATTGGTTAGATGGTTCTTATCCCTAGCTTTTATTTTATGCTTTAGGATTGTCCCTTCTTCTCCTCTCATCTTCTTTAATTTCAAAAATCTTCTTCCTCCTTTTGAAAACTCTTTTTGTTTCTAAACTTGAACCACTTTCATAATAAACTTGGACTTATGTCTATGTATTTTCAAAACATTTTCATAAATAAACCCCAATTAACTTAATAATACCTTGGAATTTTTTGTGAGAAGACTAAAAGTCAATCAATCTCATTTCAAACCATCTTGCCATTTTGGATTTTTTATCTTTAAAATTTTCTCAAAAGATTGAACTCCTGTCAATCCTTGTAGTGATGCAAACAACTATAATTCTACAATATGTAGTGAAGAGAGATATTTCCCACTTGGGTGTTGAGTGAGGCATTGTTGATTTTGAAATCCAAGCCATATCCTCCGCTTTGAGATTATGCAAATTCTATTTTATCATGATTGTGGGTAGTAGGTATGTTTTCCACACGGACAATGACGATGATGTTTCATCTCATAAAATTAACCAACGCATTTGTGTTTCAAATTTTTAAAAGAGGAACTACGTGTACCCTGATCCCCTATTGCACGAAAATATGGCACGTAGGCACTAAAGGTTCGCAACCGCAGCGGGTGAAAAAATTATAAAATAAATGTATTTCTTTTCTCACCTCCACCTTCCTTTTTTAACATTTTATTTCATAGCCAAAATATACAGATTTTTTTACAAAGAGGCCCCTGCGGAGTACCGTAGATGTTTATGGTTCTAATACCTTCCCTTTGCATAACCAGCCCCCTTACCTTGAATCTTTCCCCCTCTTTTTGGGTTATGCGCTCTTTTCTCATTCCTTTGGAAATAATAAAGCGCGGTGGTGATTTTTTATTTTAATTTGTATAAAGTCTAGTCAATCCAATGGCTTAGTCTTGAACACTTCTACCGTTACACCAACACACTGCTTTTAATAGCTTTTTGAGTGCGGTATTCGATATCATATTCAGATAGCAACATCTGTCAGCGGGAAATTCTCCCAGTAAGAGCAGGCTTTTCAAAAATGTACTTGATTGGATCCATTTTGGAGATTAACCAAGTAGTGTGATTCAACATATACTGTCGCAAACGTTTCACCGCCCAGGCTAGAGCACAAGATGTCTTTTCTAGCATGGAATACCGCGACTCACAATCAATGAACTTTTTACTGAGATGATAAATGGCAAACTCTTTCTTTCCTGTTTCATCCTGTTGTCCCATAATACAACCCATGGAATTATCTAACATTGTCAGATACACAATCAACGGTTTTCCTTCGACAGGAGGGAGCAAGATAGGAGGTTCAAGCAGATATTCTTTAATACTTTCAAATGCCCTTTGGAAGTCATTCATCCATACACAACCTTGATCTTTCTTTAACAACTTAAAGATCGGTTCAGATGTTGCAGTCATGCGGGAAATGAATCTAGAAATATAATTCAAACGCCCGAGGAATCCTATGACTTTCTTTTTAGTTCTTGGCGCTGACATCTCTTGAATTGCTTTAACTTTATCAGGGTCAACTTCAATGCTTTTCTGGCTAACAATGAAACCCAACAATTTTCCCGATCAAACACCGAAGGTGCATTTATTTGGATTCAAGCGGAGACGATACTTCCTCAAATGCTGAAACAACTTTAATAAATATTCTATATGCCCTTCTTCAGTCTGGGATTTAGAAATCGTATCATCAACATATACCTCGATTTCCTTGTGCACCAGATCATGGAATAGGGTTGTCATAGCCCTCTGGTACGTTGCACCAGCATTCTTCAACCCGAAGGGCATCACTCGGTAACAGAATGTTCCCCAGGGTATGATAAATGTTGTTTTTTCCATGTCCTCTGGAGGCATTCTTATTTGATTATAACCGGAAAATCCATCCATGAACGAGAAAACTTTAAATTTTGTTGTGCTATCCACTAACATATCAATGTGTGGAAATGGAAAATCATCTTTTGGACTAGCTTTATTTAGATCTCTAATCTACGCACATGCGGACTTTTCCGTCTTTTTTCGGTACTGGGACAATATTGGCAATCCATTCAAGATACACAGACGTCATGAGAAAACCAGCATTAATCTGCTTTAGAACCTCCTCTTTGATCTTTACTTCCATATCTGGGTGAGTTCTTCTCAACTTCTGTTTGAATGGCGGACACTCTGGTTTCAACGGTAAACGGTGCTCCACAATATATGTATCTAGACCAGGCATATCTTGGTAAGACCAAGCAAAAATATCCACATACTCTTCCAACAGCTCAATCAACCCGCTCTTCACATTAGGATGCAGTGATGCTCCAATATTGACTTCTTTCGGATCTTCTTCTGAACCCAAATTGATCGCTTCCAATGGCTCTTTATATGGATGAATGGTATTTTCCTCGTGCTCAAGCAACCGTGAGACCTCTTCTGTAATCTCATCACAGTCTTCTTCTTCGGCCCCATACACAAGACATTCAAAGTTGGGAGAGGGTGCAGGGTCATTGCATTCAACGGGTTTTTTAATTAATCTGCACATATGATTTATGATTTATTTTAGAAACTAACACATATAGCAAGTGATCATGTATATTGAATTTCAGTTATTATTTATTTTGAAGGGTTTTTTTTATTACCATTTTCCAAGAAAAAGTAAAAAATAAAGACACAGTTTGGGAAACCAAGACAACTTTTATTATTAATTTTAAAAGTCATAGCAAACAGATAAGCCCTACAACATTAATACTTCCACCTTGGGCAGAGTGAAAGCTTTTCAAAAATATTTACAAAACAATTTACTTTGAAACATGTATGCAAGAGGGAACATCAATGGTGATCCAGTTCTGAACCCTAACTGTGTGCGTCACATAATTCGGCATTTCCTGCTCTGCCTCATCTTCCATAATGGAATTAATCCCGGAAACAGTTGGATGAAGGTAACCCCCACTATGGAAGATATCTTTATACTTGCTTGCAGCAGACTTCGGCTTCATGCTCTTACCTTTGTCATTCTTCAACGAGAACCCCAAGTCGGCTCTGTTCTTGTTTACAAGTGGATCTACAATCTGTCCCCATACCTCGCTATGACCCTTTCACACAACTTGTTGCGCATCCTTAAGCGAAACCATGTAATTCTCATTTACTCTTATGTTGTCAACGTATAAGGCTTGGAACTGGGTTCCAACAGCAGCTTCATCCGCCTCCACAATGCTGAAAGAGGACAAATGAGATATCAATAATTCTTGTTCCCCATTTATGATTACCACTTTCCTTTCACGTACAAATTTCAGTTTCTGGTGTAAAGTTGAAGTGATAGACCCTGCCTCATGAATCCACAGCCGTCCCAACAAACAGTTATAAGTGGGAACAATATCCATGACCTGGAAAGTTATCTGAAACAAATGTGGTCTTATATGAATAGGCAAGTCCACTTCACCAATAACAGGTTTCCTTGATCCATCAAACGCTTTTACAATGATGCCACTCGGGAGCATAGGCGTTCCTTGATATTTCAACTTTATAAGACTGCTCCTCGGTTTAACGTTCAAAGTGGATCCATTATCAATCAACACATTAGATAGTGAATCATTCTTACAATTTGTAGAGATGTGGAGGGCCAGGTTGTGATTCCTTTCTTCATCTGGTAATTCATCATCGCAGAAACTCAAGTTATTACATGACATAATGTTCCCTATTACATTGATGAATTGGTCTATTAGCATATCACTCTCCACAAAAGCTTTGTCCAATACCCTCATCAAGGATTCTTTGTGAGCAGATGAGTTCATCAATAAAGCCAAGATAAATATTTTTGAAGGAGTCTACAGTAGCTGATCTACAATTCTGTAGTCGTTCATCTTGATTATCTTCAAAATATTATCCACTTCTTTCTCTAACGTAGCCCCACTAGTCTCACCCGTAGCCTTCTTGGGTTCAACATTCTCAGTAATTTTCTTTCCAACACTAACATCTCCTCGAACAACTGGTGCAAACATACGACCGTTGCGGGTCACCCTGCTATTTTTAGCAATATTTCCAACATCAGGCATTGGCTGGATGGGAACTTCCACTCCATCCTCTAAGATTGTAGCGTTGTCTTTGTAGGGCACAGCCTTATCTAACTTGTAGGGGATAGGACCTAGAAAACTAATCACCAAGGGGGTAACAGCTGGCTTGCTATAATATTCAACTTCAAGATGGGCGGGTGCCCCAAAACAAGGTACAATGACGTTTACCCCTTCTTTAACACAATCAGTCATTATTGAGTCATTTTTGGAAAACAAATCCTCATTTGAGGAGAAATACTCATTTGCAAAGGCATACTCTTCATCTGACTCTTCTTCAGTCAAGAAAACCTCAATCAAATCAACTTCATGGTAATCATCCCTTTGACCTGTAATCTTGATGGTTTAATTGTCCAACAACAGCTGGACACCTTTCTTCACAATTGAACATCCTCGGGAGTCCCGACAGCAAATTTGGCAAGACCCCTACTGGTGTTCTACCTGACCAGTCATACGACAGAAATTAGCATGCAATTGCACAAGGTCCTCATTCATATACTTTACATCAAAAATTCTGAATTCTCCAGGACATACAGAAACCATATTCACCTTCTCTTCATACTCTGCCCTGGGCCTGATTATGTGGATGAGGCCCTCATCCATCATCTCTTGTAAATCAACCTTTATCTTATCGTAACCCTGTATGTATGTACTACAAATAGCACAACTGGAACGGTCATGCGTATAGTAGCTAAATTCACAGAGGTCTGCATGCATTTTCAGCAAATCTCCTCTAACCATATTGATATTAAAAATTCGGAAGTCGCCTGGACAACCGGCCACCATATTCACAGCATTTACTCCTCCATGCTTGGGTAGAGGATTTTCTTTCACATTAGGGCATGCATCCTTGAAAGATAGAATACCAGACTTCACCAATAACTGCACCTCAGTCTTCAAAGGATGGAAATTCTCAACATTATGCCCTGGTGCTCCCTGATGAAAAGCACATTGTTGTACCCCAAAATTTGCCCTCCCATATTCTTCAAAGTTTTGACAAGCATCATCTCAATTTGCTCAAGTATACTCAAGGGTTGCACAGTCAACCATCCTCCTAAGCCAGTCAAAATTAGGGTTTTGGTTTTTGCAAGGAAGTTGAGGTTTTCAAGGGCTCAATAAAGTCCCATATTCCTATATACATTGTCAAGCACCTACATGCCAAGTTGCAAGTCTCACAGCATCAAGTTGCACAGTCAAAAGCCCTAATTGCCTCACAATCAACTGTAGGGGTAAAATGGTCATTTGGCAGTCAAAAGACAAAAAATTTGTCAACATCTTATTTTGAAGCCACAATCATCATTTGATCAAGTCTTGATCATGATTCCATAAGCATGGCTCAAAAATCATCAAGATGCAAAAGTTTCCATTTTTAGACAGTTGAAAAGTCAACTGTAACTTGACCAAGGCATAACTTTTTCATGGTTCATCAGAAAAATCCCATCCAATTCTCATTTTGAAGGGGATGACATTTCCTACAACTCATCTTCACATTCCAAGACCAAGAAATGCTCTCACAAAAAGTTATCAATTTCAACATTATAGGTCATTTTCAGAAGTCAACAAAAAGGCATTTTAAGTCAAAGATCATAACTTGAGATTGGTAAATCAAAATGACATGGGACCAAAGGCATTGGTTATAGGACTTCAAGACCTTTCCAAAATGTCCAAGAACATGTTCATATGATCAAAATTGAGCAAGATATGCATTGGAGAAGTTGGGAAATTTTTGTGAAATGGCAAAAGTCAACTATCCTTGAAACTTCAATTTTTGACAAAAGGGCCCACTTTCTTCCACTTGATTCAGCCTTGTCATGCCACCCACGTGTCCCATGATTAATTTCAAGATCAAACATTCATTTTTCCATTTTATTTAATTTTTATTGATTTAATTCATTTTAAATCCATAAAAATTCAAATAAAATCAAAAAATTAATTAAATGGCATCTTTGTGGTTTGAATGGCTTTCATACAGCATATGCCAACTACCAAAATCGTGCTAGGATTTTTTGAGCACAAAATCATGGGTTTGCTTCAAACTTGGAAAGTCCTTTAATGGTGTTAAAGCAAAATCCAAAAACTTAATTGCAATGGATCCCAAGCTCATAATGTGACCTAATTCCCTTCATACATACATATGCAAGCCTTCCCAACCTCATTCACGATCCAAGCATCCCTGAAACGGCCAGACCATATTCAAAAAAATCAAGCAAAAAGTCAAAACTGAATTCAATCCTCCAGGCCCTTTCACAGCAATTTAAAGATTCAAACATATTTCTAACACTCCCAGGAACACATTGCAATCCAAAACAAGCCTCAAAGCTCAAGAACACGCGCTACACAGACCCACGGTTTGTCAAAAAATTTCATGATCACATACATTGATCCATGCATATTTGATATGTTTTGTTGAGTGTTTTGTGTTCACAGGACCCATACGAAGCTAATGGTGTGGTTCAATTGTCTTGAAACACCCTGAAATCAAAACCACCATGGATAAGTTTTAGGGTTTCGAAGCTTTCGAATTAGGGGTTTCTCATATAGGAAAAATCAGGCTTTGAAAAATCCATGGTTGGATTCGTCAGGATGAGACGAAACTAAAACAACCCTCGCGAACAATTTCTGATTGACGTATGCCTATTCGCTATTTTCTCTTGATGCAGGTTGTGGGGGTTAAAAACCCCCGCTATCTAATGTATTTTTTGCAAGTTTAGGGAAGAAGATGATGATGTGGTGAAGCGCCATTGGCTCATTCAAATAATATGCGCGCGTTTTGTAAAATTCCAGCATAAGCGTTAGTTTTTTATATTATATTTATTACTCATTATATAAACAGAAGCAAACGCGTGGTGGAGTGGTTAGGCATCTGGCTGATCATCGTTGGGACATGGGTTCAATTCCCAGGTCCACCCAAAGTCTTTATTTTTCTTTCCTTTACATGTTCACGTGCAGATTCTCAAAAGCAGGACCACCATGCATGTCCAGATCCCAGGCGCCATGTGGCCTTGTGTACAGATCCAAAGGCCAGAAGATGAGGAGCACCATGCTCCTGGTCAACCCATGCTACAGGTAATTCCAAAGTCAAAGCAGGCCTGATCATTATTGGGCCAATTTGCTTCTTCAAACCTCCACATTGGGCCTTCAACACCCCCATTGGTTTCTATTTCTTTTTCTATTTTCCTTTGCTTTTTATTTTTTTTTCTTTAGTAATTATTATTAGTATTATTTAATTAATCAATTAATTAACATTTTCACAATAAAATTCAGAAAAACTAAAAAAAAAACGTAAATATTTTATTTTTATTAATTTCACTTAGGTTTAATTATTTTGTAAATTAACTCAAATTAATTAGTTAATTAGGTTTAATTTTAATTTTCTTTTTATAATAAATAAAATCAACTTAGAACTTAGGTTTTCTCTAACTTTTGACTTCTAATTTCTTTTTATTTTATTTCATAAAAAAACATAAAAAATACAAAAAAAACATTTTTTTCTTTTAATAAATTAATTAATTAGTTATTAGCTCTAACTTTATTTAATTGCAAAAAAAGGACAAAATTCAATTCTTTCTTAAAAAAAGGGTCAAAACCCTTAGGACGTCCCGATTCAATCTTCTTTCGCGCTTTAATTTCTTTTGATTATATTTATGTATCTGTACAGAGTATGTAATAGTTAATTAGGATTTTATCGCCTTATTTAAATTCTCGCACTTTATTTTCCAAAACGGGTTTTTGTTTTTGGCGATGTATAGACCCGCGCCTTGTAATATCTAGATTTATCTTCCCGCAATTTATTTTCCGCACTCCTAACTGTTAAAAAAAATGCATGAAAGAATGTATGAAAAATAAAACCAATCCGTAGCTCACAAATAACATGTACAAGATAAACATAACATGAAAACAACACACAAGCACATGCCACTCCTAGGGTACGCCTCACTGGTTGCCTCGAACGTGGTCATTAAGTATAGGACGTCTTAGAGGTCGCCCTTCTGTCTAAAAGATCCAGTTGCCTCGAAACGGTTGCCTCGGATAAAAAGGATCTAGGACGTTAGGGTTACTTCTAAGGTGTCCTACTATTGTTTCGGTGACCACACTGTCCCTAATCATCGAATTGACCCGAATACCTCCAACGATGGTGCTACCTACCTCTCAATGGTGGGATAGCACTATCTAAAGGACTCTTACACAGCTTAATTCCTTAGAGTAGGTAGATTCTCCTGGGTACTTGCTCTTTTCAAAACAAACAAAAACATCTTTTCACACCTACACTTTCAAAAGTTTTCAAACAAATTTTTCATACACTCTTGAGGACAGATACAAGAGTTACTTAGAAATTTTTCAAACGAAACTTTTTTTCAAAACCCACACACACTTGAAAAGCAAACAAATTTTGAAAACATAAGAGCAAATACCTAAGAGCCCATGGATAACCATGGATAGAAAGGGTGCTAACACCTTCCCTTTCTATAAATCTACCTCCCGAACCGAGAAACATTCTCAAAGAAGGAATTTTGTTGTGCTTTTGTCCTTTCCATGTTGGAAAACATAAAAGACGGTGGCGACTCTTGCTTACCGCGACATTTCGCGAACCAGCTTAAAAAAAAGTCAGTTCTATTTCCACCGATCACACACATGTTTGGTCTGCTTTGTAATACCAAGGTAATGGTGATGGTATAGCGGGAAGTGGTCGGGTCTGAACCAACTTCTTCTGAATCAATGTCGCTAGTAACTCTGTATAGCTCATAGGAAGAGGGTCATAACTCTCCCTTCTCTGATTATACCCTTGATTCCCCTGCTGGGATGATCTCTGATAAGCAATGGTAATTGGAGCTGCACCCACAACTGGAGTAACTGAGACGACTTGCTGATGACGCTGATAATTCCTTCTAGGAGTATTAACCTTCCTCTCTTGCATAACAGCATTTGTATCCCATTCCTACTTCTTGGTAAACCCATAAGATGGCTTCTTCACACCTCTATATCCTTCACTTCTCGTTAAACAGCCCTCTCTTACAGCCTCTTCTAAGCGGATACCCATTCCTACCATTTCAGTAAAGTCACTTAGCGCACTTGCTACCATCCTCTCGTAGTATAAAGCACCCAGAGTTTTCAAGAAAATCTTAGTCATCTCCTTCTCTTCCATGGGAGGAATCACTTGGGCGGCTACCTCACGTCATCTCTATGCATATTCTTTGAATGATTCCCTGTCTTTCTGAACCATGGCCCTGAGTTGATCACAGTCAGGCGCCATGTCCATGTTGTAGTTGTATTGTTTGATGAACGCTTCTCCTAAATAATTGAAAGTATGGATGTTAATACTGTCCAAACTCATATACCACTTCAGCGCAGCACCGATCAAACTATGCTGAAAAAAGTGAATCAGAAAACGCTGATCATCAGTATGGGTAGACATTATCTTACATACATCACTAGATCAGCACGAGGGTAAGTGTTGCCCTTTTACTTCTCAACCTCTGGGGACTTAAACTTCACAGGTATCTTAACATTCGGGACCAAGCATAATTCATTCACATTCTGCCCAAATAGCTCTTTTCTCCTGAGGGCCTTCATCTCTCTCTGCATCTTGTCAAACTATTCTTGAAAATCATTCATTCTGTCATAAAGACCCAAGTCTTCACTCGGTGGAGGGAAAGGAAGACACACATCATTGTTAACTAACTGAACCATATTCACCGAAGGAGGTGCAGCAGGAGCAGCATGCACCACCGGAGGTGCCGGAGTAACAATAGTCTGAACAATTGGAGTATCTTGAGGACCAAGGTTGAAAATTTTAGGCGCAAAAATTCTCTAGCATTCCCCAAGGGTAACCTTGAGCCTTGCGATTTTGAACAATAATTGGAATAGCAGATACCGGAACAACCGGAGCTTCAGTAGTAACCCTTGTTGGCTGAGGTTGAACACTCGGTGGATAATTTTGGGCAGCCACCAGAGATTCCATCAGAGCAGTAAGATTGGCCATGCTGGCTGTGATACGGTGGGAGAACTGACCCTTTTTATTTTGCGTTTTATCATAAATGTTGCAGTTAGCAAGAGTCGCCACCGACTTTTCTTTTATCCAAAAGGAAAGGTGAAAAAGCACAGGAAAGACCTTTGATATTGTTTCTTGAGTTCGGGGGGTAGATTATGAAAAGGGAAGGTATTAGCACCCTTTTCATCCATGGTTTTCCATGGGCTCTTAGTTACTTGCTAGATCACTTGCTTTTGTTTGAAATTGTGCTTTGTGTGGTTTTTGAAAGGATTTTGAAAAGGCGTCATCGTTTAGGAAAACTTTGTACTGATTCTCATTCGTAAGAATGTATACAAAGTGTTGATCTTTTGCAAATGTTTTGAAGTTTGAAAGATGTTTTTTGAAAGTGTTGGTGTTTGTTTTGAAAAATAGCAAGGATGTTTTGTTTTGAAATTGAGCAAGTAACTAGGAATATTCTACCTACTCAAAAGTATTTCATGTTCATTTCCCCTTTCCTTTGACATTGTTATCTTACCATTGATTTGGTAAGTAAACCTATCTTTGGATGTAAACGGGACGGACGTGGGTCATCTTATAACCATGATTAGCAATGTTGCAAGATATCTTAGCATTATCTTTAGGGACTAAGACCATTTTGAAAAGGCAACATAGATAGCGTCATCGAGGGACTATGATCTTGTATTTTTGCTTATTTTTGCTAAGGTACCTCACATGCATAACATGGCCATTTTTTGTAAGGCAACCAAGTGGATTTTACCCTAGGGATGCTTGTGTGTAAGTGTATTGATTTTTCATGCTTGATTTGTCTTTGATTAGGGTTTGCTAATTGATTGGTTTTAGTCTTTCCAGGACCTCCTAATACACGCGCGCTTGTTGTACCACTGGGGTGGCCTCAAAACTGGAAATCGTGAAATGGATTTGAGCTTGTTTCAGGTAGTGGTGATGATCAGGTTAGCTTCCTTGGACCTCTAGGAAGCTAATGCAATGGCTGGCTTGAGCTGAGGGTGGCTGGAATGTTCTGGAGAAGTCAAGATGCAGAACTTTTTTTTTGGTTATGGAGGATGGTATAAATGGTGTTACTGTTTGTAAACAAGTATTGGAATGGTTTGTGTATGATGCTAGGAAGCTTTTGGAAGTGTCAAGCCAAGAAATGCACGAGTGGTTTTGAAGATTGAAGTTCAAAGTCAGAAATGACACAAAAATGGAAGTTTTGTGCAATCTGAGTTTTCAGGGAGTTTGGGAGCTTATTCAATTGTGGGTTCTGTTGCAATACACTTGTATAATTATATGGAAAAGGTTGGTGCACTTGAGGAGGTCAGAAACACAAGATATAGACTTATGGCTATGTTACTTGATTTTGAAGAAAAGTGGGAAAACAAGTTTCAATGTGTAGTACAAGCATGGCCTGAGTTTATGGGAGGCTCTAGAAATGTTTCTTTTGCCTTTGACATTGCTTGTGATCAGAAGGAACAAGTTAGGAGCTCTATGCATTGAATTTGTGATTAAAGTCACTTTTCCAAAATGGAAGTGTGAACTTTGTTCCATTAATAGAATAATCACTTGGACAAAGACTCAAACACTTGGATCATAGCTTAAATAGTTGTGTAATCTTATGATTATGGATGGATCTTGAGGTTTAGAGGTCTGCCAAGCAAGATTGTGCAGCATAGGTTTGAAATTTAAATTTTGTTCATCACAAAATGACTTGTAATTTAAGTTTGAAAACCCTAACTTCATCTCTTCGATTCTCCTTGCTCAAGAATGGTCTCAAGAAGTTCTTGGACCTTTTGGAAAGCTTGTAATTTGCTCTACAACCCCTCTTTGAATCACTTTTGAAAATTCCCCTTGGAACTATATGAAAAAGTGCCATGAAGTTAGGTCAAAATCCTGACCAAAACTAGGGCAAAATTTCACTAAGTGTCCAATTTCAAGACCATGACTTTATGAATTAATAACTTGAGATCCAAGAATTTTTAGGAGAAGTTGTGTAAATCAATGTTGTAGATATCATGGAGATCTACAACTTTCATGTTGAAAGTTTCTTCTGAATCCTCTTGCAACATGAATTGGCTCAAAGTTATGAAAAACATGAAGTTTTAAACACTTAGAAAAATTTCTAAGTTAGAAAACTTTGACTTTTCAAAATGAAATCTTTACTTTTTGATTTCTTGATGAATTAGTTTCATATTTTGACATTTTTTGATGAATTGTGATCTTTGACATTGGATTTTGACCAAAAAGTCAAAGTTTAACTTTTCAGTGTACAGTTGACTTTTGATCAGTTGACTTAAAATTCACCATCAATCCCATTGATATTGAGAAATGTTTTAGGTCATGACATTAGGTCAAAATGATGCAATTTAACTCTTGAAATCATGCTTCAAACTAATTGACCATTTGCTAGGTCAAAAATCAGAAATTGCCCTTTCTTAGTCAAAACCCTAATTTTAACCATTTTGCCCTTTTGATGATTTGATCAAATTTCTTGAGGAATGGTGGTCCAAACTTGATCAAATGATACATATGAGTTTATAATTTCATGTGGATCAAAAATTATGAAGTTTGACTTTAAATTGGCCATAGATGACTTTTTCCCCAATACAATTGATTTTTAGGTCAACTGCTCAATTGACTGAGCAAATGTGTGATCCAAGGCTTGAAACTTGACATGAGTAATCTTTGGGGTCCATAATGATACATGAAAGTCATATAAAGCATTTAAAGTTCAAATATCCTTGTGCAAACTCAAACCCTAATTTTGGTCATCAGTGCTTAAGGAGGTGTCTTGAGCTGATCAACCCTAGTGCAGTCTTGAACCAAGAGAGATCTTTGTGAGGAAATATTTGATAAATGAGAGGGAAAATTTTTGGGTACAACGTCTGCCCTTGTTAAATCTTCTTAAACCTGAAGATTTAGATTGGCGGATCCTTCATTCGTGACTTGAAAGTAAAAGATGATTGAACACTAAAGTGCCCAAATATTTACACTCGAATATGGATGGTGAATGGGCTTATAGATGCCATTTGGAGGATGTTGTACCCCAAAATTTGCACTCCCATTTTTCATAGAAAAGCACAACCCTGGGGTTTCTCAAATATTCAAGACTGGCTCAAGAATCAATCAGACAGATTTTTTTTCTATGGCAGTAAACCAGGAATTAGGGTTTTTCTCGCATTTCTCAGAAGAAACTGAATTCTCAGAAAGTCAATTGGCTGTCACATATTTTCAGGCTCTCTCAAATTTACTGGAAATAGGCAGTGTTTGTTTGATCCAGGCTAACCAGTTAATTTGTGTATTTTAAAACATCTGATTGTTTATGGAATAAACATTTGCCTATTTATTGGAATAGACAATGCGTGTTTTGACTGGAATACAGTTGCAAGATTACAGAGTTATTGGATTACTTGGAGTTTAAGTTATCTGGATTGGAATTATTGGAATGCAGTTTTAGTTATTTTTAATCAGGAATCTTAAAGGATCAGTGAAGACATAAAGAGAGAATTACAAGTTACTAACAATAACTAATTTTATTGGATATCAGATTATCTCATAAAGACTTCCTTCATTTATTTCAGATGTTGTTACAAAAAAACAATTTATTATTCAAATGCTTTAGGTTTTACAACTTATCGTACTTGAAAAATAAATTAATACAACTGATTGAAAATCTCTCTAAATTACAAAGAATTGAATCTAAGCCTAAGGATGACTAAGCTTCCATTGCTTCCATGCTTGCTACAAAGTCTCTTGCTTTCCCTGCTTTCCCACCATCCAATTTGTGCTCACATGAAAGAAAGACAGGAAAAAAAAGATTAGTACAGTTAATTGAACATGAATAAAAATTTCAAAAAAAAAAGAAAAATGTTCATCATTAAAGTTTGTCGTTTGGAATCAGATGGCTATTTTCAATTCATCGTGTTTTTATTTTTCTCTTTGCAAATCACAAGAAGATTACTCTTCTTGGTTCACAAAAAGAAAAATAAAAAAATACAAGTTGTCAAAATTAAAGAATGCAAAGCAAATGGTCCAAATGAAAACATATTCCAAACTGCAACATGTTGTCCAAACAGAACAAACAAGGCGCCAAACTGAACTAAACAAAGCCAAATACAAACTGGATTCAAGCATTACCAGCAAGTAGCTGAACAATGCAGCATAGCAGTAAGGATGCAGCAGTGCAAACATTACAAAGTACAAGGCAACTAAACAATGCAGCATAGCAGTAAGGAAGTAGCATACAAATAGCGGAAGAAAGTACAAATGCAGACAGTAGCACAGCAGGCAAAGAAGAAAGTTGTATGGTAAACCAAACAACAAGCAAAGCTTGTTGCAAAAGCTTTTCATCATTTTCCAAAGTTTGGCAAACTTTTCAGAAAAAGTGAAAAAAAGCAGTTTTGCTTTTATCATTGAGAGAGGAGAGATAAGAGAGATATCACCAAAATTGTGGGAAAGGTACAGATTGGCCATCCTGCCCACATGCTATAAAATAAAAAAGGATATAATACCATCAAACTGTAAGAAGAAGGCAGAACATTTTGGTAAAACAGAGAAAAACCAAGTTGCAAAACATTCAAAAACTTCCAACTCTTTTCAAAAGTCCCTCAAGCTGCAAAACATTCACAAAGCTTGTAAAACTCACAAAAGTTCCAAACCTGTGTACCTCAAACCACAAAAAACTCCCAACCTATTAACAAAAGCCTAACAAAACTGTCAAACAAACAACAACAATTTCAAAAACTGCATAACAGTTTCAAACAGGGCCAAACCACAAAAACTCTCAAACCTGCAAAAGCCACAACTGTAACAACAACAAACAACCTCCAAACCTATTATCAAACCAAAAACAAGCCTAACCAAACTGTCAAACAAACAGCAACGATAACAAAACCGTTAAAAACAATTTTCAAACTTCCAAACTGAAAAACCAAGTTTCCACTGTCAAAAATCAAAAACTACAAAAAACACTCAGACCTGCAGAACCAAACTGCACAACCAGTTCAAAAGCATTCAAACTGTAACCATCAAAAACATAACAATCCCTAAACATTCAGAACCTGCAACATTTTCTCAAACTGTCTAAAGCATCAAAGATTCCCTGCACATTCCATCAACAGTTCAAAACCAAATTCAGACAAGTTCAAATCAAAAGAACAGAAAAGTACCAAAACTAACCAACAATATCCAACAAAGTCAGAAGTGTAACACCATCATCATTCAAGTTCAAGGGATAGAAAAGATTACCAGAGCTCACGCATCCACCATCATTTCTTCCCTCCCCTCGTGTCCAGCTACCAAGGTGCATCCTCGCCTAATCTCAACATCCATTTTTATTTCGCAAAAGTTCCAAAGGTATGTTTCTCCTCAAACCCTTTCCTGCATCTCAGTAAGTATCAAGCTTGATTAACATAAAAGAAACATGAACAACAATATTCAAAAACTAATGAACTGTTAAGATAAAAGCAAACCATACCTTGCAAAAACGTGTAGCTAGCACTTGGTTAGGGTTGAGAAGGGGTGATGCGCCAGCAACGGAAACAGGGAGGGGAAGATCAGAGAGAATGTTTTTTTCAAACCCTTCAGTTGGTATCATTTCAGAACTTAGGATGAAATCAAAAGGCCAAAAAGAACATTTTGCTCGTGAATTAGGAAGAGGGACAGGGACGATAGAGTGAGAAGGATGAACGAGTGAGGGAGAACGAGAGAGACAACGGCGCCGCTGTGAGGAACGGGTTCACAAACCCTAATTTCCTTCATTTACCCTAATCAAACTCTTTGCAAAACTTAAGCATTGGGCCAATTCTGGCCACAAACATTAAGCCCAGCGCGTAATTGCTAACGCACCCCCCCCCCCTTTTTTTGGCTTGTTTCACATGCAACAAGCAAAGCCCTTTTTTATATATTTGGGCCTGGTATCTTTTAGACCCTTAAGCCCGTTTTCAATTATTTTTTTGTTTCAATCTATTTTAATTTATCTTATTTCTTTGTAATATACTAATAATATGTTAAAACTTTATTTTGGTAAAATTAATTTGATTTTCTTAATTAGTTTTATTTTAATCATTAACCTTTTATTAATTTTCTTACACTTAATAAAAACACCAAAAAACATTTAAATTAGTTTATTTTTCTTTCTTTATTTACATGATTAATAAAATATATAGAATAATTATAATAATAAAAAAATTTATTCTTTTTTAGAATAGATTTTTATTTATCCCTTTTCAAGTAAATACATACATCTCATGCTTTGTTAATTTTATTTTGTCATAGCTTTGTGTTGAATTGCACAACAATTTGATTTGGTTGTAATATTTGGACATTGCTATTCTTATGAGATTCATCCCCATTTGTAATAATTGTATCCCCATTCCCGGATACTTTTGTAATAGCTTAGACTTTTAATTCCCGCAATTTATTGCTTTCTATATATTGTGTAGTAATTAGGCGTGTATGGCAAGATTCAAAAATCAATCGCTAGATGACCTAATCCAAGAGTAAATAACTTGAAATCAACATACTTCTCACATGCGCACCTCTAGGATAACCTTGCTTGTTGCCTCGGAAATACAATCATGTCCCTCGAATATGCGACACTCTAGCAAATGACCCTTCGATAAATAAAGATTGTAGTCCCTCGATGACCCTCGATGTTGCCTTCGATAAAACGATCTCGTCCCTTACAAAATTGCTAGAGCGTCCCACAAGTTGCTTTCAATGGTTGTAAATTTGACCCACGCCTGTCCCGTTTAACATCCAAACACAAGGTTATTTACCAAATACAATGGTAAAACAACACTGTCAAAGGGTTAAAAATGTGTAGGAAAGATCTTTGGGTAGGGTAGACAACTCCTAGTTACTTGATCTCTTGCAAACATCCTTGCTAATTTCAAAAACACTCAACACAATTTCAAAACATTTCCCAAAATAAACTTTCAAACATTGAAACATTTTTTTCAAAAGATAAACACCTTTGTAAAACATTCAAACAAGAATTTTTACAAAGGTTGCCTAGACAAGGCCTCTTTTCAAAATATTTTCAAAACCACACACAAAGCACCATTTCAAACAATTGAAAAGCAAAAGCAAGTGATCTAAACAAGTAACTAAGAGCCCATGGAAAACCATGGATGAAAAGGGTGCTAGCACCTTCCCTTTTCATAATCTACCCCCTGAACCCAAGAAAACATCTCAAAGGTCTTTCCTGTGCTTTTTGATCTTTCCTTTGGATAAAATAAAAAAGTCGGTGGCGACTCTTGCTAAACTGCACAAGTGCAAACACAAACACAAAACCTCAAGTCAGTTCTCCCACCGTATCATAGAACTGGCGACTCTACTGGGGAATACTTTAAAAGTGGGGTTACCTTAGGGTTTAGATCACCTTTACATGCTTATCTTGTTTGATTTGTATGCTTTACTTTTTTGGTTCCTTGTTTGGGTTTGTTTTAAATCCTACACCCGGATTTGGGGGCACCTTTTAGGTAAGTAGCAATAAACTGCGAGGGAACTGTGCGGGGTATACCGACATTGTTGAAGCAGTAGCTACGTTGATGTGGCACTTTGGTTGGTACCAGTAACCCTTGAGTTGAATCAAGGAGAGTACAGGGCCGCCGCGTGGTGTCGTGAAGCATCGACTGACTTTAGAACCTTACTTGACCAACTTGGCCATTAGGACGTGGTGAGATGACCGGTTTCGGTATAGAGATGAAAATTGGTTGATACTCAATACTACACTCATTGAGGGTTTTTTCCTTGGAATATTTCGGTCGCCTGTAAGAGGCTAAATTGAAACAATGAACAAGGAAACATTCCAGTGATATTGAGCTCCTTAGAACCCAGTTACTATTTCTAGGACAGGTTGAGCCAACTAGACTTCAAGAGGGTACTTACCTACAAGCTCCATGCAAGCCTAAACCTAAGGACTTGTCTGTTTTATGTGAATATGATTATTTGTATATAAACTTCGCATATCTGTACATAACATCATAACATCATACCATAGCATTTTCAATAACCATTTCAAGGATCTCGAGGGTTTTTGATGTAGGGTCACATTGAACCAGATGTCTACCAGAAGGCAAGAGGATTCATTTTTCCTCTAAACAAATGCCGTCAAAGATCAAGTACAGCAACTTGAGTCAAGGGCTATGACCCCCTTGACATGGTGAGCTTGATTCTCGTGGAAAAACGTCCACCGATACAAAGTTCTCCGATCAAGGATGTTCAATTTCTAACATTTTCTTGTGTTTACCCCGCGAGATCCTTGAAAACATGCATCCACATATCATGCATCATATCTTGACAGGTTTCCCCCTTTCAGGTCTCCTTATCTTCCTATTGTTTATTTCAGTAGAGATGGCTCTAGAGAAGATTATCAAAGACATCAAGGCTCAAAACGCTCAACTTCAAGAAATGTTCTTAAACCTGTCCAAGGGACAGGAAGAAGTGAAAGCTCTCCTCACAAGGGGCATGGTCATAGGGAATCCAGGGGGCATAAGGAATGATCAGTTGGAAGGGCTACAGATTGAGATGGCAACAATGAAAATCCAGATGATGAGACAATTGGTGGGCCAGATGGCTCTCATCCAAAACATGGCACAAGGAAAAGAGGAGCTAAAGGTCCTCATCAACAAGCTTCATCTAAGTGAACATAACCAATTGGGGCAAACAACTAAGGTTAAAGATCAAGTCATCATTCAGCCTCCCTTGAGACAAGAAGCTGAGAGAAAACCTCCCCGGTTTGCTTCAGGGTCACAAGCCCAACAACAACCTCACCAACGTCAACAGGGTAATCGGCATAAGAGAAATGCATCTAGAAGGCGCTTCACTGATATTAACATGCCATTATCTCAAGTACTGTAACGCTTGTTGGAGGTCGAGCTGACTGTATTAAGGGATCCTCCTCGGAATCCCCATACCTCTGCTCCTAGCTATCATCCCAATGCAAGATGTGTGTTTCACTCCAACAGTCCTGGATATGACACCGATAGTTGTTGGGCTTTGAAAAATAAGATCCAAGACTTGATTGACAGAGGAGTGCTGGAATTCACACAAGATGGCCAGATGAAAATATTCCGCTGAAGGCTCTCCACTTAAAGTGACAAGTTCAGACAAAGAGGCTTTTGTTTCATTTGAATTTTCAATTTGTAATTTCTTTTGTTGTTCAAACAATTATCTATTAATGTCAAACTTTGTTTCATTAATGAATTGCATATGTTTGTCTTGAATTCATCCATTCGTTTTCATTATACCTAAACTATGCTTTCTACTTTCTTTATGACATTTAACTCTTGCTAAAAGTTACAAACCTTTAGAGGGAGGATGATGAAAACAATGCCATAATCTCATACAGTATGCTTTTGGACAGACCTTGTGGACAATGTACAGGCATTTCTTTCAAATCCTAAACACTGGAGTTATAAGGAAGATAATCCCTAGTCAACCTTTTCGAGCCAAAGAAGTAGAAGTTTTCTGTTTTAACACAAATTGAAACCTTTAATCAAAACCTGGGGCAGGGTAGTCTCTCAGTTAATTCAAATGCATGTTAAAGTCGCAAACTCTCATCTTGTAATACAATGAATGACATCAAAAACATTCCTTTGGAATCAAAAGACAGTGATGGTTCCTCATCACATAGGCAGTCATTAACTCTCAAAAAAGAAAAGCCCACTGAGTCAAAACCTACAAAGCAAACTTAAGAAAGCTGGGGCATCCCGCTGACTGTAATCTTAAAAACAGGAACAGTCAGTCAAAAATTAGGGATAACAAATAAAAAAGGAAGGAGGTCTCTACAAATCCTCAACAAAAATAATGTTGCAAAAATGACTGTCTTCCAACAAATTCAACTTGTGTGAACCATCACCAAAATGTCGTTCCAAACTCATTTGGAGTTCAAACGCTTGATTAACTGAGTTTAGGACTGAAGAACATCACAAAGAGCGGGTGGGTACAAATATTACTTTGAGCCTTTATCCTTTGTTTCTTAAACCGTGAACCAGACCACGTTACAACCCTTCAAAAGTCCTAATTGAAGCATGGTTTAGTTCGAAAGCATACTGTTACAAAAGGTATCCTGACTCCTGTAAGGCTTTGCTCTAAATCCTGAGTTGAATTTTTCTTACAAAAGTTTTATGCTAAAAAACGCATTTTCAAAATTTCAAGACAAGCATGAATTTTGCATTATTTGAATATCGTTGTTTGCATATGGCTATTTGTTTGACAGCAAAGAAATTCACACAATGAATATCCGATGAACGAAAGCTCTCTCAGTGAACAAAATCACTTCAAGTGGGATGACACTTCCGTTGCAAAAATCTCCTACCAACAGAGGGGCACGATATGTCATTGTCCAGTACACCCGGGGCAGTGCAGTCAAGATTTCAAGAAATCTCTTAAAGTCCAGTTAACCTGGGGAAGCCCGGACAAGATTTCAAGAAATCTCTCAAAGTGCAAAGTAGCCAGGGGCAAATCTCCATCGTCGTCACTAGGGGCATTGAACGTCAACCCCAACAAAGTGTTGCATACAGTCAAACATTTCCTGGCAAAGCCATAAGTACTCGCTACTTGGGGCAGTGATAAATCTCTCCAAAATCCTTCTCATAAGATGGCTCCTAGCCAGAGTTTCGATCTTTGATAACCTCTTCCCAGCTAAGTTGACCTCAAGAATTCCTGAGAATTTCTCCCATTAAAGTCGCCATATTTTTCACTTGCGGAAACGAAGAGTTCAATCTTTTCTCCATCACCAAGTCGGGATTTATTTTCCCCAGCGAGAGGTCGTCTTGAAAACATTAGACATCCGTACATCAGGACATCATACAACGCAATCTCATTTATTTTGAGAAAATGATTGTTTGATATATGTCATGCAACTAACCTTTACCTTTCAGGAAAGATGCAGTCAAATTCTCATGAAATTCAAGCTATGAAGCCTGGACTGTGACCAGATAATAATTCATTCAACTTTCCCCTTCAACAGCAGTCCAGGATTTATTTTCCCCGACATCTGTTGAAGATATTCCAAGACTTTCGTCGGGCTCAGTTAAATCGATTCTAAGATTTTTCTAATTCTTATCCAGTCAAAGTAATTCAAGACCTTCTCTGGCTCAGTCAGATCGACACTAAGATCTCCCTGATTCTTATTCCAGTTGAAGATATTCCAGATTTTGTTGTTTTAGATAAACCTCTCAACGGTTTATTTTGATTCACTTCTAGATTTTTCTGTTTCAGATCCAGTTCAAACTTTCCGTCAACTATCACCTTTGGATTGCATCTATAAGCCCATGTCCGACGATTCTCCTCTGTTTCTCCAAATGGCATCTTTAAGCCAATTTCCATACACAATCTCTATCGCATGTCATTAAGATCCCCAGCGGAGATGAGACTACCAACTACCAATCCCCAGCGGAGCTGAAACTATCAACCCACAATGGAAACCGTTCAGCGTCTCCGGATTCTCCAGCAAGTTGTCTTAAAGTCTGAGAATCAACCAGATAACAGTTAACTTTTGTCTTATCCACAACCTAGGACAATTCCCCAGTAGATTGGCATACAACCCAAACTCCTGATCTCCCCAGTAGGATAGCTTACTCTCCAGCAGTATAGTTATTCCCCACAGAGTTTTTTTACTCCCCAACGGATTGAAGATTATTATTCTTGATTCCCTGGTGATGTTTCCAGAGCCTTCTTTACTCTCAGAATGAATTCATCAGAATTTTTAATTCCCCTAGCAGATTGAAGATTCTCATTTCTCCACAGAAGCCATCAGAGTCTTCCTTATTCTCCAGCAGACCAAGGTTTTCCTTTGTGTGATTCTCGGTAGAGATTTCCAGAGTTTCCCTTATTCCCCATCCGAGTAAGGATTCTCATCGTATAATCCCCACAAGTTTCCAAGGATTCTCTATCCCTAAGCAGTCAGCAAGGATTTCTCATCTTCAGCAGTCAAAGATTTTGAATCTCCAGCAGTAGTCAAGGATTTATTTTCCCTGACAGCAGCCAAAGATTTTATTATCACCAGCTATCAAGGATTTATTTTCCTCCGCAAGACAGCTAATTAGCTTACATACGCATACATTACAATCATATATCATAAACATTGATAAAACACATATATTGCATCATATATTTCATGCAACATAACTTTGTGTTTCAGCTAATATTTTACCCTTTTCAGGATAAGATTAACAAGCTACCAGTATAGGATCATGAAAACAGCCTAGAGATGCTCCAGACACGGATGCTAATCTATTGCTTATTCAAATTCAAGGATCATGAAAACAGTTTACGGATGCTCCAGACATGGATGCTAATCTATCGCTTGTTCAGATTCAGCCTCAGAAAACAGCCTAGAGATGCTCTAGACACGGATGCTAATATATTGCTTATTCAAATTCAAGGATCATGAAAACAGTTTACGGATGCTCCAGAAATGGATGCTAATCTATCACTTGTTCTGATTCAGCCTTAGAAAACAGCCTAGAGATGCTCCAGACACGGATGCTAATCTATTGCTTATTCAAATTCAAGGATCATGAAAACAGTTTACAGATGCTCCAGACATGGATGCTAATATATCGCTTGTTCAGATTCATCCTCAGAAAACAGCCTAGAGATGCTCCAGACACGGATGTTAATCTATTGCTTATTTAAATTCAAGGATCATGAAAACAGTTTACGGATGCTCCAGACATGGATGATAATCTATCGCTTGTTCAGATTCAGCCTCAGAAAATAGCCTAGAGATGCTCCAGACACGGATGTTAATCTATTGCTTATTCAAATTCAAGGATCATGAAAACAGTTTACGGATGCTCCAGACATGGATGTTAATCTATCGCTTGTTCAGATTCAGCCTTAGAAAATAGCCTAGAAATGCTCCAGACACGGATGCTAATCTATTGTTTATTCAAATTCAAGGATCATGAAAACAGTTTACGGATGCTCCAGACATGGATGCTAATCTATCGCTTGTTCAGATTCAGCCTTAGAAAACAGCCTAGAGATGCTCCAGACACGGATGCTAATCTATTACTTATTCAAATTCAAGGATCATGAAAACAGTTTACGGATGCTCCAGACATGGATGCTAATCTATCGCTTGTTCAGATTCAGCCTCAGAAAACAGCCTAGAGATGCTCCAAACACGGATGCTATTTTATTGCTTATTCAGATCCTCAGCTCAGAAATGCTCCAGACACGGATACCATTCTGGTGCTCATTCTTTTAACCTATAACTTACAATTCAACAAACATTCTTGGATGGCATCTTTAAGCCCATCTCTGACAAGATTCTGTCACATCTCCAAATGGCATCTTTAAGCCTATTCCCTTAACCATACTTTGATGAGTGCAAATTTACGGGCACTCTAGTGTCCAATCATCTTTTACCTTCGATTCACGAATGGCAAACTCGCTGATCTAACTCTTCAGGTTCAAGAAGATTGAACAGGGGCAGCTGTTGTACCCGAAAATTTGCCCTCCCATTTTTCATAGAAAAGCACAACCCTAGGGTTTCTCAAATATTCAAGACTGGCTCAGGAATCGATCAGACAGATTTTTTTCTATGGCAGTAAATCAGGAATTAGGGTTTTTCTCGCATTTCTCAGAAGAAACTGAATTCTCAGAAAGTCAATTGGCTGTCACATATTTTCAGGCTCTCTCAAATTTACTGGAAATAGGCAGTGTTTGTTTGATCCAGGTTAACCAGTTAATTTGTGTCTTTTAAAACATCTGCTTGTTTATGGAATAAACATTTGCCTGTTTATTGGAATAGACAATGCGTGTTTTAACTGGAATACAGTTGCAACATTACAGAGTTATTGGATTACTTGGAGTTTAAGATATCTGGATTGGAATTATTGGAATGCAGTTTCAGTTATTTTTAATCAAGAATCTTAAAGGATCAGTGAAGACATAAAGAGAGAATTACAAGTTACTAATAGTAACGGATTTTATTGGATATCAGATTATCTCATAAAGACTTCCTTCATTTATTTCAGATGTTGTTACAAAAAAACAATTTATTATTCAAATGCTTTAGGTTTTACAACTTATCGTACTTGAAAAATAAATTAATACAACTGATTGAAAATCTCTCTAAATTACAAAGAATTGAATCTAAGCCTAAGGATGACTAAGCTTCCATTGCTTCCATGCTTGCTACAAAGTCTCTTGCTTTCTCTGCTTTGCCACCATCCAATTTACGCTCACATGAAAGAAAGACAGAAGAAAAAAAAGATTAGTACAGTTAATTGAACATGAATAAAAATTTCAAAAAAAGAAAAGAAAAATGTTCATCATTAAAGTTTGCCGTTTGGAATTAGAGGGCTATTTTCAATTCATCGCGTTTTTATTTTTCTCTTTGCAAATCACAAGAAGATTACTCTTCTTGGTTCACAAAAAGAAAAAGAAAAAAATGCAAGTTGTCCAAATTAAAGAATGCAAAGCAAATGGTCCAAATGAAAACATATTCCAAGCTGCAGCATGCTATCCAAACAAGGCGCCAAACTGAACTAAACAAAGCCAAATACAAACTGGATGCAAGCATTACAAGCAAGTAACTGAACAATGCAGCATAGCAGTAAGGATGCAGCAGTGCAAACATTACAAAGTACAAGGCAACTAAACAATGCAGCATAGCAGTAAGGAAGTAGCATACAAATAGCGGAAGAAAGTACAAATGCAGACAGTAGCACAGCAGGCAAAGAAGAAAGTTGTATGGTAAACCAAATAACAAGCAAAGCTTGTTGCAAAAGCTTTTCATTATTTTCCAAAGTTTGGCAAACTTTTCAGAAAAAGTGAAAAAAAGCAATTTTACTTTTATCATTGAGAGAGGAGAGAGAAGAGAGATATCACCAAAATTATAGGAAAGGTACAGATTGGTCATCCTGCCCACAGGCTGTAAAAGAAAAAAGGATATAATACCATCAAACTGTAAGAAGAAGGCAGAACATTTTGGTAAAACAGAGAAAAACCAAGTTGCAAAACATTCAAAAACTTGCAACTCTTTTCAAAAGTCTATCAAGCTGGAAAACATTCACAAAGCTTGTAAAACTCACAAAAGTTCCAAACCTGTGTACCTCAAACCACAAAAAATTCCCAACCTGTTAACAAAAGCCTAACAAAACTGTCAAACAAACAGCAACAATTTCAAAAACTGCATAACAGTTTCAAACAGGGCCAAACCACAAAAACTCCCAAACCTGCAAAAGCCACAACTGTAACAACAACAAACAACCTCCAAACCTATTATCAAACCAAAAACAAGCCTAACCAAACTGTCTAACAAACAGCAACGATAACAAAACCGTCAAAAACAATTTTCAAACTTCTAAACTGAAAAACCAAGTTTCCACTATCAAAAATCAAAAACCACAAAAAACACTCAGACCTGCAGAACCAAGCACAACCAGTTCAAAAGCATTCAAATTGTAACCATCAAAAACATAACAATCCCTAAACATTCAGAACCTGCAACATTTTCTCAAACTGTCTAAAGCATCAAAAATTCCCTGCATATTCCATCAACAGTTCAAAACCAAATTCCAACAAGTTCAAATCAAAAGAACAGAAAAGTACCAAAACTAACGAACAATATCCAACAAAGTCAGAAGTGTAACACCATCATCATTCAAGTTCAAGGGATAGAAAAGATTACCAGAGCTCACGCACCCATCATAATTTCTTCCCTCCCCTCGTGTCCAGCTACCAAGGTGCATCCTTGCCCAATCTCAACATCCATTTCAATTTCGCAAAAGTTCCAAAGGTATGTTTCTCCTCAAACCCTTTCCTGCATCT
Source organism: Vicia faba (assembly GCA_948472305.1). Classification (NCBI taxonomy): domain Eukaryota; kingdom Viridiplantae; phylum Streptophyta; class Magnoliopsida; order Fabales; family Fabaceae; genus Vicia; species Vicia faba. The sequence goes on along the minus strand of OX451738.1, from coordinate 485,762,348 downwards.
CAGTGAGGATCAAGCTTGATTAACATAAAATAAAAATGAACAACAACATTCAAAAACCAATGAACTGTTAAGATAAAAGCAAACCATACCTTGCAAAAACGTGTAGCTAGCACTTGGTTAGGGTTGAGAAGGGGAGATGCGCCAGCAACGGAAACGGGGAGGGGAAGATCAGAGAGAATGTTTTTTTCAAACCCTTCAGTTGGTTTCATTTTAAAACTTAGGATGAAATCAAAAGGCCAAAAAGAACATTTTGCTCGTGAATTAGGAAGAGGGACAGGGAAGATAGAGTGAGAAGGATGAACGAGTGAGGGAGAACGAGAGAGACAACGGCGCCGATGTGAGGAACGGGTTCACAAACCCTAATTTCCTTCGTTTACCCTAATCAAACTCTTTGCAAAACTTAAGCATTGGGCCAATTCTGGCCACAAACATTAAGCCCAGCACGTAATTGCTAACACACACCCCCTCCACCCCCTTTTTTGGCCTGTTTCACATGCAGCAAGCAAAGCCCTTTTTATTTATTTGGGCCTGGTATCTTTTAGACCCTTAAGCCCGTTTTCAATTATTTTTTTGTTTCAATCTATTTTAATTTATCTTATTTCTTTGTAATATACTAATAATATGTTAAAACTTTATTTTGGTAAAATTAATTTGATTTTCTTAATTAGTTTTATTTTAATCATTGACCTTTTATTAATTTTCTTACACATAATAAAAACACCAAAAAACATTTAAATTAGTTTATTTTTCTTTCTTTATTTACATTATTAATAAAATACATAGAAGAATAATAATAATAATAAAATTTAATCTTTTTTAGAATAGATTTTTATTTATCCCTTTTCAAGTAAATACATACATCTCATGCTTTGTTGATTTTATTTTGTCATAGCTTTGTGTTGAATTGCACAACAATTCGATTTGGTTGTAATATTTGGACATTGCTATTCTTATGAGATTCATCCCCATTTGTAATAATTGTACCCCCATTCCCGGATACTTTTGTAATAGCTTAGACTTTTAATTCCCGCAATTTATTGCTTCCTATATACTGTGTAGTAATTAGGCGTGTATGGCAAGATTCAAAAATCAATCGCTAGATGACCTAATCCAAGAATAAATAACTTGAAATCAACACACTTCTCACACGCGCACCTCTAGGGTAACCTTACTTGTTGCCTCGAAAATACAATCATGTCCCTCAAATATGCGACACTCTAGCAAATGACCCTTTGATAAACAAAGATTGTATCCCCTCAATGACCCTCGATGTTGCCTTCGATAAAACGATCTCGTCCCTTACAAAATTGCTAGAGCGTCCCACAAGTTGCTTTCAATGATTGTAAATTTGACCCACGCCTGTCCCGTTTAACATCCAAACATAAGTTTGTTTACCAAATACAATGGTAAAACAACACTATCAAAGGGTTAAAAATGTGTAGGAAAGATCTTTGGGTAGGGTAGACAACTCCTAGTTACTTGATCTCTTGCAAACATCCTTGCTAATTTCAAAAACACTCAACACAATTTCAAAACATTTCCCAAAACAAACTTTCAAACATTGAAACATTTTTTTTCAAAAGATAAACACCTTTGTAAAACATTCAATTAAGAATTGTTACAAAGGTTGCCTAGACAAGGCCTCTTTTCAAAATATTTTCAAAACCACACACAAAGCACCATTTCAAACAATTGAAAAGAAAAAGCAAGTGATCTAAACAAGTAACTAAGAGCCCATGGAAAACCATGGATGAAAAGGGTGCTAGCACCTTCGCTTTTCATAATCTACCCCCCGAACCCAGGAAAACATCTCAAAGGTCTTTCCTGTGCTTTTTGACCTTTCCTTTAGATAAAATAAAAAAGTCGGTGGCGACTCTTGCTAAACCGCACAAGTGCGAACACAAACGCAAAACCTCAAGTCAGTTCTCCCACCGTATCACAGAGGAATGTTGGTAAATACTGGAAGAAGTATCAGCATAAATCTCTTGTTGATTTATACTAAAACTTAATGTTTTACCTGTGAGAAAAAGAGTTAGTAAAATGCAGATGCATGCATGATGTTCACGAAATGTGGTATTATGTTAAATGTATATGGTATGTACATGCTATGATGTATGAATGTGAGATGTATGTTTTTGTCCGGGAAAATAAATCCCTGACTGCTGCTGAGGAAATTCTGGGAGGTTGAATCCCCCTGATTGTCGTTGGGGATGAAGAATATGCATATCTTCAAACTTTGTTGAAAGGATGCTTTCACTGGAGAATATCTCTTGAATGTCAGTTGTTATCTGTTCGGATCCAGGCTTCAGAATTTGTTGAGAATGAAGTAGTCAACTGCTATCTAGTCGAATCCAGGCTTCACGGCAACTTACTGGGGGAAGAGACGAATTAAATGTTATCTGGTCGAATTCCAGGCTTTATAGAAAATTTTCTTGAAATTGAATAGTTATCTAGTCGGATTCAGGCTTCACAATAACTTGTTGGGGATATGGAACTTAATTGTTATCTGGTCGGATCCAGGCTTCGCAGTAACTTGAAGTGGTAATTATTATCTGGTCGGGTCCAGGTTTCATGGTTTTTGGAGAGTTGTATTATTATCTGGTCGAGTCCAGGCTTCATAGTGTCTCTCTGGGGTTTTTAGTTAGTTGTTATCTGGTCGGGCTCCAGGTTTCATAATAAACTGTTTTAAAAACTGTCATCTGGTCGGGTCTAGGCTTTGCAGACTTCTGAGATTGATGAGGTCAATTCCTATCTGGTCAGGTCCAGGTTTCATAATAAATTGTTTGGGGATTTAGTTGTTATCTTGTCAGTTTTAAGGCTTCATAATGAATCCCTGAGGGTAATTTCTATCTGGTCAGATCCAGGCTTCACAACAACTTGCTTTGATAAGATGAAATTGAAAACTGATATCTGGTCGGATCTAGGTTTCATAGTAATTTGTTGGGGCAGAGGTAAACTCTACTAGGGAAAAGAAGTTAAACCTTGGTCGGGTTGAGTCCAAGTTCTTCTATATCTTTGAAGATCTAGACTATTATTTGATCGGGTCCAGGTTTTATAGTATCTTGAAATTGAGATCAACTGTTATCTGGTCGGGTCTAGGTTTCATAGTCTCTTGAAATTGAGGTTAATTGTTATCTGGTCGAGTCCAGATTCCAGATACTCAAACTATTATCTGGTCGGGTCCAGGTTTCAGTAATTCACTAGGGATAGTGGCAAACTCTACTGGAGAAGAGGAGTTTTGCTAATGACTTTGTAGGAATTAAACTTTTATCTGGTCGGGTCCAGGCTTTAGTAATAACTTGAAAGTTGTGCTAATATCTGGTCGAGTCCAGGTGTGATATGGTGGGAGAACTGACTTGAGGGTTTTGCGTTTGATCGCAAATGTTGCAGTTATCAAGAGTCGCCACCGACTTTTCTTTTATCCATAAGGAAAGGTTAAAAAGCATAGGAAATACCTTTGAGATTATTTCTTGAGTTCGGGGGATAGATTATGAAAAGGGAAGGTATTAGCACCCTTTTCATCCATGGTTTTCCATGGGATCTTAGTTACTTGCTAGATCACTTGCTTTTGTTTGAAATTGTGCTTTGTGTGGTTTTTGAAAGTATTTTGTAAAGAGGCCATTGTTTAGGAAATCTTTGTAATGGTTCTTGTTTGTAAGAATGTATACAAAGATGTTTGATCTTTTGAAAATGTTTTCAATTTTGTAAGATGTTTGAAAGTGTATATGATTGTTTTGAAAATAGAAAGGATGTTTTGTTTGAAATTTAGCAAGTAATTAGGAGCAATCTACCTAATCAAATGTCTTTCTTATTCATTTTCTTTTCCTTTGACATTGTTGTCTTACCATTGATTTGGTAAGCAACCCTATCTTTGGATGTAAACGGGACGGACGTGGGTCATCGTATAACCATGATTAGCAATGTTGTAAGGTATCTTAGCATTCTTTTTTAGGGACTAAGATCATTTGCAAGACAACTTAGATAACATCAGCGAGGGACTATGATCTTGTATTTGCTTGTTTTTGCTAAGATACCTTACATGCGTAATATGGCCATTTTTGTATAAGGAAACCAAATGGGATAACCCTAGGGGTGCTTGTGTGCAAGTTTATTATTTTCATGCTTGATTTAGTCTTGAATTAGGGTTTGCTATTTAGTTGGTTTTAATATTTCCATACAAAACCCTAATTACTAGCATTTGTTATATAAAGCGATAAATTGCGGGAATTAAAATTACTATGCTATTGCATCATTTAGGGGAGGGGGTGTACAAATTACAAATGGGGATTTGCAAGAAAATAAACCTGTTTATCTATTACAACCATATTGAATTGCATAAATATACAAGGAATGAAATGAATATAATATACAAGTATATAAAAAATGAATAAATGTACAAGGACGCAAAATGTAAAGAAAATGAATTTTGTTTGTTTTCTTTTATATAAAAAAATTTGTCTTAGCCTAATTTAAATAAAGAAGATAGTTAATTAAATTTGAATTTATTAAGAAAAAGATTTTAAAAGAAAAACCCCTAATTCTATTAATCAACCAAAAGAAAATAATTTAAAGAAAGTATTTTTTTTGGCATTTTTTTATCTTGAAAATATTTATAGCATTAAAAATATTTTTATTCCTTTTTTGGTATTTAAATAATATGTTTTTAAATGGTATGAAGGAAAATAAATAATATAATATTAAGTAAGTCTGTAAGATTTAGTTAATAAAATAAATAAAGTATAGTAAATAAAATATTTTTTTATAGAAAAATAAAATAAAATAAGTCAACATATAAAATATATCATTTTTTGTATTTTTGTGATTTTTTTAGTATTTCAGAAAATATATTTAAAAATAAAAATGCAATAAATAAATAAATATATACAAATGGGTCAGGGGGGTACATGAAGTAGGCAGTGAGTTAGTCAGGAAAAACAAAAAAAAAGCCAGGCCCAAAGGGCCCAGCGCCTGCAAACAAATCAGAAAAATGTCAAAAAAATATGTAAAAATGTAAAAATGGTCACGCTGGGGCTTGAACCCATGACCATGGGGTGAACAGGCGCGCGCTTTACCACTGGGGTGGTTATACATCCGTTTATATAAACAAAACAATAAATATGTAAGGTGAATCAAGTCCTGATGACTTCATCTTCAACCTTCAGCCGGTGTACCTGTAACTTCTTCATTTCTCAACAAAAATAGAAGATGACAAAATGAAAGTTGTTGCATTCTTCCTCACGAATATAACCATGTAAATAACCAAAGCTAAAAGTCAAAGATAAATGATAATTTCTCTGGCCCTAATTTGAACCCTAAAAATTTCAGAAACTTCAACTCTAAAATTCTCTAAGCTCGGGCCATGTAAATGCAGACTATGGATATGTACAGCTTCATGGCAATGAGGTCTACATTTTATCTTCACAATGAAAGCCTAACAATGCCTAAGTAATGAGATAGAAGTTCAAGAAAAATACCTCAAAACTGGAAATCGTGAAATGGATTTGAGCTTGCTTCAGGCAGTGCTGATGATCAGGTTAGCTTCCAGGGACCTCTAGGAAGCTAATGCAATGGTTGGCTTGAGCTGAAAGTGGCTGAGGAGCTCTGGAGAAGCCAAGTTGCAGACCCCTATTTTTGAAAATGGAACTTGATGATGGAGGTGTTACAGTTGAGCAAATGTACTTTGTATGGTTTGTATTTGATGTTTAGAAGCTTTTGGAAGTGAAAGGCCAAAGAACGCACGAGGGGATTTGGAGTTTGGTATGTAAAGTCAAAACTTGCACAACAATGGTGTTTTGAGACAATTTCTGATTAGAGGGAGTTTGAGTGAGTTTTAGGGGCTTCAAGCTCGTGTTCTAGCTCACAAATAGTGCTTCTATTTATAAGCAACAAGTTTGGAGACTTGTTGTTGATCAGAATTTGAATTTGCATTCTTAAGCTAAACATGTGATTTTTTGAGAAAACAAGTTTCAATCCCTTGTGTACTTGCTAAGATAGAGTGGTTATGCTTTAAACACACTTTCTTTTAACTTTGTAGATGAAGTTTGATCAGAGGGAACAAGTTAGAGGCTCAAGAGTGGACTTTATGCATAAAGCTTGCTTTTCAAGAATGGTATTGTTAACTTTCTTCCCAAAATGGCAATGTGAATTGGATAAAGCTTAAACCACTTGGATTATAGCTCAAAAGTTTATGTAATCCATTAATTATGGAGTTACAAACAAGTTTGAGACCTGCAAAGCAAAGATTATGCATCCTAACATTGATTTGCGTTTGTGTTCATCATGAAAATGACCTATAATTCAAGTGACAAAGCACCAACTTCATCTCTTCGATTCTCCTTACTCAAGAATGATCTCAAGGAGTTCTTGGACATCTTGGAAAGCTTGAAATGTTCTCTACAACTCATATTTGAATTTATTTTGAAGATTTCCCTTGGAACTATGTGAAAAAATGCCATGAAGTTAGGTCAAAAATCTGTCTAACTAGGGCAAAATTTCACTAAGTCTTTTTTAGTTCATGAGCATGTATTCACAAAACTATAACTTGATATCCATGCACTTTTAGGAGAAGTTGTGTGAAAAAAATTTGTATATTTCATGGATATCTACAACTTTCATGTTGGAAGTTTCCTTTGAATCATCTTGTATCATGGTGAAAATTTGGCTCAAAGTTATGAAAAAACATGAAATTTCCAACACTTAGAAAAATTTCTAAGTTTAGAAATTTTGACTTTTCAAAATGAAATCTTGACTTTTTGATTTCTTGATGAATAAGTTTCATATTTTGACATGTTTTTGATGAATTGTGATTTTTGGCACTTGAATTTGACCAAAATGTCAAAGTTTGACTTTTCAATATACAGTTGACTTTTGATCACTTGACTGTAAAATTCATCTGTCAATCCAATGGATTTACAATGTTTTGAATCATGTAATTAGGTAAAAATGATGCAATTGTACTCTTGAGAACACTCCTTAAACCAATTGACCATTTTCTAGGTCAAAAATCAGAAATTGCCCTTTCCCAATCAAAACCCTAATTTTGACCATTTTGCCCTTTTGGAGATTTGATCAAATTTCTTGAGGAATTATGGTATAAACTTGATAAAATGGTACATATGGGTTTAAAATGTTGATGTGTATAAAAAATTATGGAGTTTGACTGTAAATTGGCCATGGTTAACTTTTTCCCCAATACAACTGATTTTTAGGTCAAATGTTCAATTGACTGATCAAAAGTGTGATCCAAGGCTTGAAACTTGACATGAATAATCTTGGGGGTCCATAATGGTCCATGAAATTCATATGAAGCATTGATAGTTCAAAAATCCTTGTGCAAACTCAAACCCTAATTTTGGTCATCAGTGCATAAGGAGGTGTCTTGAGCTGATCAAACCCTAGTGCAGTCTTGAGCCCAAGGAGATCTTGTGAGCAAATTCTTGATAAGTGAGAGGACAAATTTTGGGGTACAACAGCTGCCCCTGTTCAATCTTCTTAAGCCTGAAGAGTTAGATTAGCATGTTTTTCCAGTCGTGACTCGAAGGTGGAAGATGATTGGACACTAGAGTGCCCAGAAATTTACACTTGGTGATGTGATGGTTGAGGGAATGGGCTTAAAGATGCCATTTGGAGAGGTGATAGAAAGTTTTTGGAGATGGGCTTGTAGATGCCATCCAAGAGTGATTGTTGGTATTGTAATTTGTGAGCTGGAAGAATGAGTATCAGGATGGCGTCCGTGTCTGGAGCGTATCTGAAATGTATCTGGGAGTTGATTATCATAATGGCATCCGTGTCTGGAGCGTATCTGAATTGTATATGAAAGCTAGTTTCTGAATGAGTATCAGGATGGCATCCGTGTCTGGAGCGTATATAAATTATATCTGAAAGTTGAATCTGAATGAGTATCAGAATGGCATCCATGTCTGGAGCATATCTGAACTGTATTTGAGAGTTGAAACTGAATGAGTATCAGAATGGAATCTGTGTCTGGAGCGTATCTGAACTGTATCCGAAAGTTGCACTTGAATGAGTATCATAATGGAATCCGTGTCTGGAGCGTATTTGAACTGTATTTGAAAGTTGAATCTGAATGAGTATCAGGATGGCATCTGTGTCTGGAGCGTATCTGAACTGTATCTGAAAGTTGAATCTGAATGAGTATCAGAATGACATCCGTTTCTGGAGCGTATCTAAACTGTATCTGAGAGTTGAAACCTAATGAGTATCATAATGGCATATGTGTCTGGAGCGTATCTGAACTGTATCTGAAAACTTTGGACATTGTTAATAGTAGTTGTTAACCTTATCCTGAAAAGGGTAAAATGTTAGCTAAAATGCAAAGTCATGTTGTATGAAATGTATGATATAATTCTTTCGTGTTATCAATGTTTATGATGTATGGATGCAATGTATGCGTATGTGAGCTAGTTCGTTGCACTACTGTTGGATTAGGGAAAATAAATCCCTGACTGTTGCTGAAGATATGGAGTATAAGCCTTCATGTTGTGAAGTCTAAGTGTTGACGAATTTCTGCTTGGAGAAATAAACTATGTTGTAAAGGGAATGCCATGTACTGCTTGTAAAATCCTGTTGGAAAATCCTGAGAAATTGAACGACTTCTACTGGGGATTGATAACTGGAAGCTTGTTCCGCTGGGAATTAATTTGCAAATTGTGGGGGATTTATGGAAATAGTATATAGATATCTCCCTACCTCTTAAATCCATCAGTGATTGTCTTTTATTTTGTTTATTTGTAAACAGTAATTATGTTCAAATGCATATGTTCAACAATGAATCATTGGACGTTTTTGTAAACAAAACACAAGAGTAAAGAAAAACAAATAGTTTTTCACTTTCAAGGAGATATCTTTGTATTGACTTTGAGTAAGTATTTTTGTACAATGAGACAAACATTCTAGTAAGATAATGTCGTCGTAAAAAAATTGAAAATTTTAATACAAAAAAGATAGCTATGTGTATTTATCCCATGGGGTTCCCATTCTGCTATAGTCTTTGCATCTCTGAGCATCTTGTCTATTTTTTGCTTCATCCGAAGATGATTGAATTGGTCAGAACCTCTGAGTTTGAAGGTTGAAGCCAAAGGTTGTCCGTAAGGTGACCCAACGGGACATAGTCATACACTTTACATTCCCTAACTTTTGCCTGGACCGCCCTTTCGGGTTTTCAGTCCACCGGGAAACCCTTTTTTGCCCAAGTCGCCCTTTCGGGTTTTCAACTTGCCGGATGTACAGATTTCTTTTTGTTTTATCCCTAATTTTTGCCCGAACCTTTTTGGTTCGCCAGGATAACCTTGTTTTTCCTAGGTATGTCAACCTAGCGGGTCTCTTATACGTAGTATTTTTTTACTATGTCCGCATTCGCAGGATGCGGCAGGTCGTCACTATCCATGGTGGTCAAGATCATTGCCCCACCAGAGAAGATGTTTTTTATTACAAATGGTCCTTCGTAGGTGGGAGACCATTTGCCCCTGGGATCACCTTGCGGCAGTATGATGCGTCTGATTACCAGATCTCCAACTTGATATACTTAGCGTCTGACCTTCTTGTTGAAAGCCTTGATCATTCGTTTTTGATACATTTGACCATAACAGGAAGCAGTAAGTCTTTTCTTATCAATTAAGTTCAGTTGATCAAGTTGAGTCTGGATCCAATCGTCTTTGTTCAGCCCTGCATCCTTCATAATTCTCAGAGAGGGGATCTGGATCTCGATAAGCAAGACAACCTCCATGCCGTAAACCATAGAATAGGGTGTTGCCCCGGTTGATGTGCGAGCTGTGGTACGATACCCGTGGAGAGCGAATGGTAGCATCTCATGCCAGCCTTTGTATATGAATGTCATTTTATGTATGATCTTTTTAATGTTCTTATTTGCAGCTTCGATAGCACCATTCATCTTTGGCCGATAAGGGGAAGAATTGTGATGCTGGATCTTGAATTGCTCGCACAAGGCGGTGATCATAGTGTTGTTGAGATTTGTACCATTGTCAGTGATGATCCTTTCCGGGATACCGTACCAGCAAATGAGATTTTTCTTGATGAAACGGGCAACAACATTCTTGGTAACGGAAGCGAAGGAAGCTGCCTCCACCCACTTTGTAAAATAATCAATGGCCACTAAGATGAAGCGGTGTCTATTGGAGGTTGTTGGCTTGATTTCCCCAATCATATCAATCCCCCACATAGCAAAAGGCCAAGGATCCGTCAAGACATTCAGAGGAACCGGAGGTACGTGCACTTTGTCAGCATAGATTTGACACTTGTGGCAGGTTCGAGAGTGTTGATAGCAGTTTGCTTCCATGGTAGACCAGTAATAACCTGCCCGTAGGATTTTCTTTTCCATCGTATGCCCACCGGAATGGGTGCCAAAAGTGCCTTCATGCAACTCAGCCATGATCCTTTCAGCTTCAACCTTGTCTACGCATCAAAGTAACACAGAGTCATGATTGCGTTTGTACAGGATTTCGTTACTTAGTAAAAATTTAGCAGAGAATCTTCTTAAGAACTTCTTATCATTAATTGAAGCTCCTTCTGGATATTCTTGAGCCTCGAGATACTTCTTGACTTCGTGAAACCAAGGCTGGTCCACTACTTCTTCAGTATTAATCTCATGACAGTGCGTTGGTTCCTCCATTCGTTCGATGGTGATCTGGGGAGCCTTGTTATCCCAATTAAGTTTAAACATAGCTGACATTATGGCTAGAGCGTCTGCTAGCTGATTTTCTTCTCGCGGGAAATGCTCGAAGGTAATCTTCTCAAAATGTGGTAGCAATGTCAAAACATGTTCTTCACAGTTATTTACCGTCATGATGTCTTCATCTGGAAATTTGAACTTCATGGATTGGTAGTCTTCTACAGCTTGGTAAGCAAGGTGATCAGCTAATACACTGCCCTTTATTTCTTTCTGGATAGCATAATGTATGTCATATTCTGTCAGGATCATCTTCCATCTCGCTATTCTCCCAGAAAGAGCAGGATTCTCGAAGATGTATTTTATCGGATCCATCTTAGATATCAACAAAGTAGTATGAGTCAGCATATACTGTCTTAGCCAGCGAGCAGCCCATGCCAGAGCACAGCAAGTTTTCTCGAGCAGTGAATATCTTGTTTCACAGTCGGTAAACATTTTGCTCAGGTAATAAATAACATGCTCTTTTCAGCCAGACTCGTTATGCTGCCCCAATACACACCCCATTGAGTTTTCTAAAACAGTCAGATACATGATCAATGGTCTTCCCTCGACTAGTGGCATCAACACAGGAGGCTCTTGTAAGTATTCTTTGATTTTGTCAAAAGCAACTTGGCACTCGTCATTCCATTTCACTACTTGATCTTTCTTTAACAATTTAAAGATTAGTTCACAAGTAGCTGTCAGGTGAGAGATGAATCTGGCAATGTAGTTCAAACGCCCCAAGAATCCTCTGACTTTCTTCTCAGTACGAGGAGCCGACATCTCTTGTATTGCTTTAACTTTGGCAGGATCGACCTCGATACCTCTGTTGCTGACGACAAAGCCTAGGAGTTTACTGGGTTGTACCCCAAATGTGCATTTGTTTGGATTCAACTTCAGCTTGTACCTCTTTAGTCTCTCAAACAGTTTTTGTAAGTGATCAAGATACTCTTCTTCTGTTTGAGATATGGCTATCATGTCGTCCACGTAGACCTCTATTTCGTGATGTATCATGTCATGAAATAGGGCTACCATGGCACGTTGATAGGTTGCCCCAGCATTCTTTAGTCCAAATGGCATCACCTTATAGTAGAAAGTGCCCCACTGCGTGACAAACGTTGTTTTCTCCATGTCCTCAGGCGCCATTTTGATTTGGTTGTAACCTGAGAATCCGTCCATGAAAGAAAACACTTTGTGTTGTGTCGTATTGTCAACTAGAATATCAATGCGAGGGAGTGGAAATCATCCTTAGGGCTTGCCCTATTAAAATTTCTGTAGTCCACACATATTCGCACTTTGCCGTCCTTTTTGGGCACGGGAACAACATTGGCAACCCATTGGGGATAAGAGGTGATAGCCAAGAATCCAGCATTGAATTGCTTCATGACTTCTGCTTTAATCTTTTCTGACATATCAGGCCTCATGCGGTGAACCTTTTGCTTTACTGGAAGACAATCCTCTCTTGTAGGAAGACGATGTACCACAATGTCTGCATCAAGTCCTGATATGTCTTCATACGACCAGGCAAAGACTTCAACATAATCGTGTAACAACTGAATAAAACGCTCCTTGATACTGGGTTCCAGATTGGCACCCACCTTAACCTCTTTTTTGTCTTCTTCGGTACCTAGGTTGATTGTATCCACGGGTTCCTCGTGAGGCTGAATGGTTATCTCTTCTTGTTGTAGTAGTCTGGCAAGTTCCCCTGGTACTTCACAATATTCCTCACCTTTGTCTTCAGCTTGGTAGATTAGATTCTCAGAGTCACAAAAGGCCATAGTAGTATCGTTACCCATGGGATCCTGAATGGATGTATACCTGCATTATGAGTGTGAATGTGTGTAAGGGTATAGATATCCTTGAAAGAAATGAAAATGTAAAAAATAAAAACAATGAGCACAAAAGTTTGTATGCAAAAACATCCATGATTCATTGATGTCATGTGAAAATGAGATGATAACCCTTACAAATGGACCATTGTACCTTGGGTAAGACACAAGGTTTTAAGAGTGCGAATTATTTTAATATTACAGATCCAACAAAATGTAAAGACAAATTACTGTGGGATAAAAGTGATTGGGACAAAATCTCTAGCCTCCCAGTTACTGAGACCTCCACTGAAAGTTGGGAATATCCAGCCTTCCAAGTCACAGCTATCTTCATCATCTTCTACGGCATTGACCTCGTGGTTGCTGATCTTCAGGGGTGGTCCTCCGGCACGAGCGCAGCGTACAGCCTTCTGAGCACTTGAAGTGAAACTCAGGCCAAACTTGTCAGACTTCTATGGGATATCTGGGAGTTGTCCCCATATAGTGCACCCACCTTCTTCTACCACTGCTTTGGCATCCTTCAGAGATGATATCTGGAGCAGAGGCCTTATGATCTTAGGAACAGCCTTGGTTACTGCCACATCTTGCGGGACCTCTTCAAAGTGTTGGAATGGAGTTTCAATAAATTCACCATCTAATTCCACATATCTGAAGGAATTAAGATGGCTGATCATATACCCCTCTTCTCCATGAACGGTGATGATCTTCCCTTGAATCGGATATTTCAGCATTTGGTGCAACGTAGAAGTGATAGCGCCAGTATTGTGAATCCACGGTTGGCCTAGCAAGCAGGAATATGAGGGACGGATATCCATTACGTAAAAAGTTAAATCAAAAGTTTATGTTCCCACTTTTATGGGAATATCTACCTTCCCATGCACCATCCTTTTCGAGTCGTCAAAAGCCCTTACTACTATGTTACTTGGCTTCAATGTCAATCCCTCACAGTCAAGCCTATCGAGATCTTTTTTAGGCAATACATTCATATATGAGTCAGTGTCTACCAAAACATGAGCCAGGGTTGTGCCCCTACATTTAACTGAGACATGCAATGCCTCATTATGCTTCCTTCCTCTTGGCGTTAAATCAGCATCTGAAAAACCTAGACCATTATCTGCAGTCAAGCTGGCTACGCAGTCTTGAAACTGATCGGCAGATGTCTCTTGGGGTACATGGGCAGTTTTCAGGAATTTTACCAAGGCTTTTGCATGCGCCTCGAAACATAGTAGTAATGCCAGCATGGAAATTTTAGAGGGAGTTTGCCCCAGTTGTTCAACTACATCGTAGTCGCTTCTTTTTATGATCTTCAGAATTTCCTCTATCTCTTTCCGGGAGGTCTCACGGATAGCCAATGACTAAGCCTTCGTCTGGACAGGCTCAATCAGAATACTTTTACCTCGAGTTTTGGTTAACTCGGCAGCATGAATGTCAGTAGGAATGATAACAGGGGTTATAACGGCTTTGTCAGTTGGAGTATTGGTGGAGATGATTGTAGGACCGGGAACAACTTTGTTAGTTGGAGAATTGGCTGAGATGATTGCAGGACCGGGAATAACCTTCGGAGAGGCAACAACAATAGGAATGATTATGGGTCCAAAAACATCCTTTGGGGGAGCAATTTCTGGAGAGAAGATCCTACCACTTCGGGTAATCTTACTAGTCCCTGCAATATTACTGACGTCGGAATCCACTTTCTCAGAACTTGAATCTTTGGCGGCTAGCCAGTCCTGCTTGATACCATGGTAGTAGACATCCCCTCCATAATTCCATGGTACGGTCTTGTCTGATGAATATGGGACTGGTCCAGGCATTGTAATTATTAAAGGAGTTGCTTTCGGAACTGGTGTAATTCTAACGGGTCTTTTGGTGGAAACCCTGGAAGAATTGGCGGAAATGGTAATGATAGAAACATCTTCAAAAGGAATAGGTGGAATGGAAGTCTTTTCAAAAAAAAATTCTTTGTTATCTATTAGGCACTGAACGCCTGCTTTCAACAAAGGACAGTTGGTTGGTAAGGACAAACAGAAATGGCACACTTCATCACAGCTCGGGAACACACCGGCATTCAACAAGTTCACTTTAATAGTCAGGAGTGGGGTCATAAGTTCATCAACTGAAGTAACAAACATTTCTTCTTCAATGGCATTGGTATTATGGCCATGTCTGGGCATAGGGGCAGAAATGACATTTGGCTTTTCGGGCGCATCGAATTCAATCTCTTTTGCTTCAATGAGGTCTTGTATTTTGTTCTTTAGAGCCCAACAGTTATTAGTGTCATGGCCGGGACTTTCAGAGTGGTATGCACAACGGGCATTGGGATGATAATAAGGATATGTTGTGTTGGAGTTTTTCGGAGCTTCTTTCAAGGTCACCAAATTGGATCTTAGTAGGTGAGGTAATACCTGAGATGGGGTCATGTTAATTCTGGTGAACTGCCTGACCAGTCTTTCCATCTCGGTTGATTGTTTCTTTGTTGATCAGGTGCAGGCTTACGAATCATAATAGCCCCCACCATTGGACTGCGTTCGGGCCTATCTTGATTTCTCTGAGGATAAACAGCAACCACTTCTTTCTTTCTGATGAAAGGCTTCCTTACAGCTGCAGAAGAGGATGTATCTTTCTGAATCTTTCCACTCTTTATATCGGCTTCTACCCTTTCTCCGATCAATATTAGTTCAGTAAAACCTGCAGATGAACTTCCAATTAAATGATTGAAGAAGGGACCAGACAAGGTGCCCAAGAACATGTCTACCAACTCTCTCTCAGATATAGGGGGTTGAACTATTCCGGCTAAATATCTCTATTTTTGCGCATAGTCCTTGAAACCATCATTGTAAACCATGGCCATACTTTGGAGTTGAGTACGAGTAGGCGCAAGATCAGCATTGTATTGGTATTGTTTGTAGAAGGTTGCAGCAAGATCTTCCCAGTTGTGAACGTTGGCTCTTTCTAGTTGGTAAAACCAGACAAGTTGAGTTCCAGACAGACTATCATGGAAGAAGTGTACCCATAAGTCTTTGTCAGCGGTATGGGGCTGGATTTTCCTTACATATGATCGGAGATGCATTTTAGGGAATGAGACTCCATCATACTTGGCGAACACAGGTGCTTTAAACTTCGGAGGAATGACAATCCCCAATACTAACCCTAATTCCTCAAAGTCCAAGCCAGGCACTTTTTGGATTTCCATCGCACTCAACCGCTCTTCGAGATGTTTATACTTGTCATCAGTTGTAGGGTATTGTTCTTCAGAATAGTCTTCTTCTTCCTCTTCCTCTTCTAATTCTGACAGGACAATTGTTTCCTTACCTTTCCCATCTTGATTGTCTCTTTCACCGGATGTCGTTGCAAAATCTAGGGTTCTTCTTGTCTGCCCATGAAATCTTCTTCCCATGTTTAGGACTCTGGTTACCTTCTTTGTCTTCTTTTTCTTCTCCTCATCTAGCAAAGTCTTCAACTCTTCTTGTCCTTTGGCTAGGGTCAAGAGCAACTGTTGAAGCTGTGTATTCTGAGCTTGGAGGTCCTTCATTGTTTGCTCGAGATCTATCTTACTGAAATAAATAGTAGAGAGATGAGGAGACTTATTGCAAAAGACCTGCTTATGTTATGATGAATGGTATATGCATATGTAATGATTTCAAGGATTTCAAAGATTCAAATTTGTTTTAGACAAAAAGGAAACACACGTTATATTAATAAGTTAAAGCTTTGAGTACATCAATTCCCCTTGGGCAAAATAATACAAAAACTCTAAGATAAAATGGTAGTTCACATCCTCTTTGGTGCGATGTAGGCATTCATAGTCTGCTCCTCATGAAGTAGTCTAGTGAGTTCCAAAACCTTCTTCTCGCTTGCGTAGAATTGGGCTTCGAAAGTATCTCGCTCCCCCTTGAGTTGTATCCAATCCCTTTGTAGGTCTTCAAGAGAGGTGGGCATATCAGGATGTAGGATAGTGTATGGAACATCTCCCTTCATGACAGGCTCAATGATTACCGGGAGAATGGAGGGGTAAGGCATCATAAGACTCTGAGCACGAGTTCGTACCCATTTGAGGTAAGGCTCAAGAGGGATGGAATTATTGTGCCCCAAAGTCTTACTATCCACCTTGTTTAACATCCTTCAAGCTCGGATAAATCTCTGGCGAAGACCTTGATCATCGTCGTCGTAGTCAAATACCAAACCTTGAATCAGCATCTCGTGTGGGCCATCCCTTCGGGCGTAACCAAACTGTCTTAAGGCTAAGCATGGGTTGTAGGTGATACCTCCCCTAATTCCAAGTAAAGGGACATTAGGGAACTCTCCACAATGGTCGACAATGATAACATTCTCTTTAGATCGGGAGCACCAATGAATGTTCGAATGTTTGAGCGTCATCAACCTTTGTGACCACTTTGAACCTTGCTCATTTTTTAATACAGATTGGGGAAGATGCGAAATAAACCATCTTGCTAAGATAGGAGTGCAACACATAAGAACACCTCTTTTCCTCATTGTGCGAGTGTGAAAGGAGTGTAGGATATCTCCTAGCAATGTAGGCATTGGGTTGCGACATATGAAGATTTTGACGGTGTTGACATCTATGAATTGGTCAAGATTTGGAAACAAAACCAATCCATAGATGAGGAGAGCCACAATTTCCTCAAAGGCTTGTAAGTCCAAGGAATTCCAACAATTTTGGGCTTTCTCAAATAAGAACTTTGAGAAAGAGCACCTTCATTATATCCTCATCTGTGTTGGAGGTGACCAAGTTGAGTAGGCGACCATGTCTTTCGGTAAATTGAGAGTTTTCAGGAATCCTTGAAGCTATCTCCTTAAGTTGTGGAGGGATTCTTACAAGGTTGACTTTAATAGTTTTCCTACGAAGTGAATCCATATCCTACAAAACAAGAACAAAGATGAATCCCCAAAAATCCTTGAAATGGTTAGTGGATGTATATGATGTTCATGATGTTCATGATATTATGTACAAGTATGCATATACAAACAAAACAAACAAATCCTTAGGTTTAGGCTTGCATGGGGTTTTATAGGTAAGTACCCTCTTGAAGTTTAGTTGGCTCAAACATGTCCTAGTAATAGTAATCAGGTTCTAAGGAGCTCAATATCACTGGTTTGTTTCCTTGGTTATTGTTTCAGCTCAAGCCTCTTTAATGGCGACCGAAATATCCCAAGAAACCAAACCTAAATGAGTGTAGTATCAAGTATCTACCAACTTCGGACTGCACCAAATTCGGTCATCTCACTACATCCTAAAGGCTAAGTTGGTCAAGTAAAGGTTCTAAAAGTTCATTAGTGCTTCATGACATCACTCAGCGGCCCCGTATTCTCTTTGATTAACTCAAAGGCTACCGGTACCCACAAATATGTCGCACTAACGTAGCTATTGCTTAGACCATGTCGGTATACCCCGCACAGTTTCCACAACGTATTGCTACTTACCTATAATATATCCCAAATCCGGGTAGAGGATTCAAACCCAAACAAAGAACCATAATGTAAATCATACAAGTCAAACAATGTAAGCAAGTAAATGTGATATATCCCTAAGGTAACCCCACTTTTAGAGTTTTCCCCAGCAGAGTCGCCAGTTCTGTGATACGGTGGAAGAACTGACTTGAGGGTTTTGCGTTTGATCTCAAATGTTGCGGTTAGAAAGATTCACCATAGACTTTTCTTTTATCCAAAAGGAAAGGTGAAAAAGCACAGGAAAGACCTTTGAGATTATTTCTTGAGTTCGGGGGGTAGATTATGAAAAGGGAAGGTATTAGCACCCTTTTCATCCATGGTTTTCCATGGGCTCTTAGTTACTTGCTAGATCACTTGCTTTTGTTCGAAATTGTGCTTTGTGTGGTTTTTGAAAGTATTTTGTAAAGAGGCCATTGTTTAGGCAATCTTTGTAATGATTCTTGTTTGTAAGAATGTATACAAAGATGTTTGATCTTTTGAAAATGTTTTCAATTTTGTAAGATGTTTGAAAGTGTATGTGATTGTTTTGAAAATAGAAAGGATGTTTTGTTTGAAATTCAGCAAGTAATTAGGAGCAATCTACCTATTCAAATGTCTTTCTTATTCATTTTCTTTTCCTTTGACATTGTTGTCTTACCATTGATTTGGTAAGCAACCCTATCTTTGGATGTAAACGGGACGGATGTGGGTCATCGTATAACCATGATTAGAAATTTTGTAAGGTATCTTAGTATTCTATTTGAGGGACTAAGATCATTTGTAAGGCAACTTAGATAGCGTCATCGAGGGACTATGATCTTGTATTTGCTAAGATACCTTATGTGCGTAATATGGCCATTTTTGTATAAGGCAACCAAATGGGATAACCCTAGGGGTGCTTGTGTGAAAGTGTATTATTTTCATGCTTGATTTAGTCTTGAATTAGGGTTTGCTATTTGGTTGGTTTTAATCTTTCCATACAAAACCCTAATTACTAGCATTTGTTATATAAAGCGATAAATTGCGGGAATTAAAATTACTACGCTATTAAATCATTTAGGAGAGGGGTGTACAAATTACAAATTGGGATTTACAAGAAAATAAACATGTTTATCTATTACAACCATATTGAATTGCATAAATATACAAGGAATGAAATGAATATAATATACAAGTATATAAAAAATGAATAAATGTACAAGGACGCAAAATGTAAAGAAAATGAATTTTATTTGTTTTCTTTTATAAAAAGATTTTTGTCTTAGCCTAATTTAAATAAAGAAGATAGTTAATTAAATTTGAATTCATTAAGAAAAAGATTTTAAAATAAAAAACCCTAATTCTATTAATCAACCAAAAGAAAATAATTTAAAGAAAGTATTTTTTTTTGGCATTTTTTTATCTTGAAAATATTTATAGCATTAAAAATATTTTTAGTCCTTTTTTGGTATTTAAATAATATGTTTTTAAATGGTATGAAGGAAAATAAATAATATAATATTAATTAAGTCTATAAGATTTAGTTAATAAAATAAATAAAGTATAGTAAATAAAATATTTTTTTGTTTATAGAAAAATAAAATAAAATAAGTCAACATATAAAATATATCATTTTTTGTATTTTTATGATTTTTTTTGTATTTCAGAAAATATGTTTAAAAAGAAAAATGCAATAAATAAATAAATATATACAAATGGGCCAGGGGGTGCATGAAGTAGGCAAGGAGTTAGTCAGCAAAAAAAAAGTCAGGCCCAACGCCTGCAAACAAATCAGAAAAATGTCAAAAAAATATGTAAAAAATGTAAAAATGGTCACGCTGGGGCTTGAACCCAGGACCATGGGGTGAGAAGGCGCGTGCTTTACCACTGGGGTGGCTATACATATGTTTATATAAACAAAACAATAAATATGTAAGGCAAATCAAGTCCTGATGACTTCATCTTCAACCTCCAGCCGGTGTACCGGTAACTTCTTCATTTCTCAACAAAAATGGAAGATGACAAAATGAAAGTTGTTGTATTCTTCCTCACGAATATAACCATGTAAATAACTAAAGCTAAAAGTCAAAGATGAATGAGAATTACTCTAGCCCTAATTTGAACCCTAAAAATTTCAGAAACTTCAACTCTAAAATTCTCTAAGCTCAGGCCATGTAAATGCAAACTATGGCTATGTACAGCTTCGTGGCAATGAGGTCTACATTTTATCTTCAAAAATGAAAGCCTAACAATGCCTAAGTAATAAGATAGAAGTTCAATAAAAATACCTCAAAACTGGAAATCATGAAATGGATTTGAGCTTGTTTCAGACAGTGTTAATGATCAGGTTAGCTTCCTTGGACCTCTAGGAAGCTAATGCAATGGTTGGCTTGAGCTGAAAGTGGCTGAGGAGCTCTGGAGAAGTCAAGTTGCAGACCCCTGTTTTTGAAAATGGAGCTTGATGATGGAGGTGTCACAGTTGAGCAAATGGACTTTGGATGGTTTGTATTTGATGTTTAGAAGCTTTTGGAAGTGAAAGGCCAAAGAACGCATTAGGGGATTTGGAGTTTGGTATGTAAAGTCAGAACTTGCACAACAATGGTGTTTTGATACAATTTATGATTAGAGGGAGTTTGAGTGAGTTTTAGGGGCTTCAAGCTCGTGTTCTAGCTCACAAGTAGTGCTTCTATTTATAAGCAACAAGTTTGGAGACTTGTTGTTGATCAGAATTTGAATTTGCATTCTTAAGCTAAACATGTGATTTTTTGAGAAAACAAGTTTCAATGCCTTGTGTACTTGCTAAGATAGAGTGGTTATGCTTTAAACACACTTGCTTCTGACTTTGTAGATGAAGTGCGATCAGAGAGAACAAGTTAGAGGCTCAAGAGTGGACTTTATGCATAAAGCTTGTTTTTCAAGAATGGTATTGTTAACTTTATTCCCAAAATGGCAATGTGAATTGGATAAAGCTTAAACCACTTGGATTATAGCTCAAAAGTTTGTGTGATCCATTAATTATGGAGTGACAAACAAGTTTGAGACCTGCAAAGCAAAGATTATGCAGCCTAACATTGATTTTCATTTGTGTTCATCATGAAAATGACTTATAATTCAAGTGACAAAACACCAACTTCATCTCTTCGATTCTCTCTACTCAAGAATGATCTCAAGGAGTTCTTGGACATTTTTGAAAGCTTGAAATATGCTCTACAACTCATTTTTGAATTTCTTTTGAATATTTCCCTTGGAACTATGTGAAAAATTTCCATGAAGTTAGGTCAAAAATCTGCATAACTAGGGCAAAATTTCACTAAGTCTTTTTTAGTTCACGAACATGTATTCACAAAATTATAACTTGAGATCCACGCACTTTTAGGAGAAGTTGTGTGAAGCAAAGTTGTATATTTCATGTAGATCTATAACTTTCATGTTGTAAGTTTCCTTTGAATCATCTTGTATCATGGTGAAAATTTGGCTCAAAGTTATGAAAAAACATGAAATTTCCATCACTTAGAAAAATTTCTAAGTTTAGAAATTTTGACTTTTCAAAATGAAATCTTGACTTTTTGATTTCTTGATGAATAAGTTTCATATTTTGACATATTTTTGATGAATTATGATTTTTGGCACTTGAATTTGACTAAAAAGTCAAAGTTTGACTTTTCAGTATACAATTGACTTTTGATCAGTTGACTGAAAAATTCATCTGTCAATCTAATGAATTTGCAATGTTTTGAATCATTTCATTAGGTAAAAATGATGCAATTGGACTCTTGATATCATGCCTTAAACCAATTGACCATTTGCTAGGTCAAAAATAAGAAATTTCCCTTTCCCAGTCAAAACCCTAATTTTGACCATTTTGCCCTTTTGGAGATTTGATCAAATTTCTTGAGGAATTATGGTCCAAACTTGATCAAATGGTACATATGGGTTTAAAATGTTGATTTGGATAAAAAATTATGAAGTTTGACTGTAAATTGGCCATGGTTGACTTTTTCCCCAATACAGCTGATTTTTAGGTCAACTGTTCAATTGACTGATCAAAAGTGTGATCCAAGGCTTGAAACTTGACCTGAATAATATTAGGGGTCCATAATGGTCCATGAAAGTCATATGAAGCATTGATAGTTCAAAAATCCTTGTGCAAACTCAAAACCTAATTTTGGTCATCGGTGCATAAGGAGGTGTCTTGAGCTGATCAAACCCTAGTACAGTCTTGAGCCCAAGGAGATCTTGTGAGCAAATTCTTGATAAGTGAGAGGGAAAATTTTGGGGTACAACACCAGGATTTATAGTATTTTGGAAATAGTAAAGGCTATGCTGACGGCTTTATTGGGGATCAGGGGTTGTGGCCCTATGATTTGCAATAATCTAAAAGGAAAATTCAAACTGGAAAGTGTAGACTCAGTCGGGTAAGACAGACTCAACTTTGGGGAGGATACACTCAACTGGGGAGGATAGACTCTGTTTTGGGATAATAGCCTTGGCTGGGGAAGATATACTCAGCTGGGGAAGACAGGCTCAGTTGGGGAACTTTGTGGTGTCTTGATTGTTGTATGTTGAGGAAATTTGAACTCGGCTAGGGAGTTATGTTATCTTGTTGTTTGTTGGAGAAGATAGACTATGCTGGGGGAATACAGACTCGGTTGGGGAGGATGTACTCGGCTAGAGAATTTTGTGATTCCTCGATGATTGTTATGGAAATAAAACCTGTTGGGGAAATAAACCCTGTTGAGGAGGTGAATTGACTTAGCTGGAGAGAGAACTGCCAAGAGATTGAGACTCTGGTTGGGGATTATCCTATGCAAAGAGACTTTGTGGGCAATTTAGTTAGGGAAAGGTTTATTATAGCCGTCCTTGTGGGGATAATGATAATGAGATAAACTCTGGGGATATTTCATATACATTAAAGAGATGTTTGTTGCTGCTTAGTAGGACACCTGTCCCAAATAGTTTTAATTATGTTCATATGCATATGTTCATTCAATTTTAGTCATTGGACAAATTTGCATTCAAAACAAAGACAAAAATTTTGGACTTCAAAGTATATTTGTATTGATATTTTACCCATGATTAGGCGTTTTTGTACAGAGAGACGGAGATCCTAGTAAGAGGAAATCGTCGAAAGGAAAACAAAATTGAGAATGAAAACAAATATCCATGTGAAATGATCTCATTGCCTCCAACTTTACTATTGTCGCAATGTCTTCGAATGTCCCTTGTCGTTGATAGAAGTTGATTGGATTGATCTTGGACCGTTTGAACTTGGACCTTGGTGGTAAAATTTATTGTGTTGATTCTAGGGGACATAGTCATACGCTTTTAATCCTTAACTTTTTCCTGGACCGCCCTTTCGGGTTTTCAGCCCACCAGAATTTCCTTTTTTGCCCAAGTCGCCCTTTCGGGTTTTCAACTTGTCGGGTGTACAATCTTTTGCATATATCCCTAATTTTTTCCCAAACCTTTTGGTTTGCCGGGATGCCCTTATTTGGCTTAGGTGTGTCAACCTAACGGGTCTCTTATGCGTAGTATTTTTTAATTATGTTCGTGTTTATGGGATGTGGGAAATCTTCACCATCCATGGTAGTCAGCATCATGGCACCGCCAGAGAAAACTCTCTTGACAATAAATGGCCTTTCATAGGTGGGAGTCCATTTGCCTCTGGGGTCGCTTTGTGGTAGAATGATGCGTTTTATCACCAAGTCACCAACTTGATATACCCGAGGCTTGATCTTTTTGTTGAAAGCCTTGATCATCCATTTTTGGTACGTCTGACCATGGCAAATAGCAGCTAACCATTTTTCGTCAATTAAGTTCCGTTAATCCAATCTCATTTGAATCCACTCGTCTTCGCCTAGGCCTGCCTCATTCATAATCCTCAACGAGGGAATCTGAACTTCCACTGGCAAAATATCTTTTATGCCATAGACTAGAGAAAAGGGAGTTGCCTCAGTTGATGTTCTAGCTGAAGTACGGTAGCCATGTAGAGCAAACGGTAACATCTCATGTCAATCCTTATAGGTTACTACCATTTTCTGCACAATCTTCTTGATATTTTTGTTGGCCGCTTTGACTGCACCATTCATTTTTCGTCTATACGGAGAAGAATTATGATGCTTGATCTTAAACTGAGTGCAAAGTCAGTGATCATAGCATTGTTAAGGTTAGTCCTATTGTCGGTGATGATCCTTTCGTGGATACCATAACGGCAGATGAGGTTGTGTCTAATGAATCTGGCTACCACATTCTTGGTGACTGAGGCAAATGAGGCGGCTTCGACCCATTTGGTAAAATAGTCGATAGCAAAAAGAATGAAGCGATATCCGTTGGAAGTGGTGGGCTTGATTTCTCCAATCATATCAATGCCCCACATTGTAAATGGCCACAGAGCGGTCATGACATTCAGAGGGATAGGAGGCACATGGACCTTGTCAGCGTAGATTTGGCATTTGTGACAAGTTCTTGATTGTTGATGGCAATCAGTCTCCATTGTTGACCAATAGTAACCGGCTCTTAAGATTTTCTTAGCCATCGTATGTCCACTTGAGTGAGTACTGAAGAGACCATCATGCATGTCTTCCATGATTTCCTCTACCTCCTTACTATCCACACATCAGAGTAGAGTTGAATCATGGTTGCGCTTGTATAATATCCCGTTACTCAGGAAGAATTTGGCTTCAAATCTTCGCAAGAACTTTCTATCATTGATAGATGCCCCCTCTGGATACTTTTGTGCTTCAAGGTATCTCATCACCTCATGGTACCATGGCTTTTCCGCATCGGTGTCAAGCTCATAGCAATGTGTAGGTTCATCGAATATTTCAATTGTTATCATAGGGGCTTCGTTGTCTCATCTGACTTTGAACATTGAATACATGGTTGCTAAAGCGTCAGCCAACTAGTTTTCTTCCCTATGGAAGTGCTCAAAAGTGATCTCTTCGAAGTATGGAATTAGGGAGAGCACAAGTTCCTTGTAAGGGATAAGATTAGGGTGTTTAGTGTCCCAATTTCCTTTTACTTGGCTGATCACTAGGGCGGAATCCCCGAACACATCCAAATGCTTGATCCTTAAGTCAATAGCAAATTTCAGACCTAAGATGCATGCTTCATACTCGGCTATATTATTTGTGCAATCGAAGCATAGTCTGGCTGTGAAAGGAGTGTGGCAACCTTTAAGAGAGATGATAACAACACCAATTTCGTTACCTAAGGCGTTGGAAGCCCCATCGAATACCATAGTCCACCGGGATCCTTGCTCAGGTCTGTCATACGGTCTAGGTTTCGCACAGTCGGTTACCAGCATGATGTTCTCATCAGGGAAGTCGAAGTTAATTGATTGATAATCATCCACAGCTTGATGAGCCAAATGATCTACTAGTACGCTTCCTTTGATGGCATTTTTAGTCGTGTATTGAATGTCATACTCAGTCAAGATCATTTGCCATCTGGCTATCCGTCCGGAAAGTGCAGGTTTTTCGAAGATGTACTTGATTGGGTCCATTTTAGAAATCAACAGAGTGGTATGAGTCAACATATATTGTCTTAGCCGGCGAGCAGCCCATGCTAAAGCACAACAAGTTTTCTCGAGCAGTGAATATCTAGTTTCACAGTCGGTGAACTTTTTGCTCAGGTAAGAAATAGCATGCTTTTTTCGGGCAGACTCGTCATGTTGGCCCAAAACACACCCCATAGAGTTCTCTAATGCTGTCAAGTACATGATCAAGGGTCTTCCTTCAATTGGAGGCATGAGAATAGGAGGTTCTTGTAGGTATTCTTTGATTTTGTCCAAAGCAGCTTGGTATTCATCGTTCCATCTAACTACCTGATCTTTCTTCAAGAGTTTGAAGATTGGCTCACAAGTAGCAGTCAAGTGAGATATAAAACGAGCAATGTAATTGAGATGACCCAAGAATCCTTTGACTTCTTTTTCAAAATGAGGGACTGGCATTTCTTGGATGCCCTTTACCTTGGCAGGATCAACTTCAATGCCTTTATTACTGACAACAAAACCTAGAAGCTTTCCAGATCGTACTCCAAACGTGCACTCGTTAGGGTTTAACCTCAGCTTGTACTTCTTCAGCCTCTTGAATAATTTTTACAGGTGATCAAGATGTTCTTCTTCAGTTTATGATATGGAAATAATATCATCCACATATACCTCTATCTCATGATGAATCATGTCATGAAATAAAGCTACCATAGCCCTTTGATATGTTACCCCTGCATTCTTTAATATGAAAGGCATGACCTTGTAGCAGAAGGTGCCCCATTACGTAACGAAAGTAGTCTTCTCCATGTCATCGGGAGCCATCCTTATTTGATTATAGCCTGAGAAGCCATCCATGAATGAGAAGACTTTATGTTGAGCATTATTATCAACTAAGACGTCAATGTATGGTATAGGGAAGTCATCTTTGGGGCTTGCCCGATTCAGATCCTTATAGTCTACGCACATGCGAACTTTCCCGTCTTTCTTTGGCACTGACACCACATTGGCAAACCATTGAGTATAGGATGTTATATCTAGGAACCCCGCATCAAATTGTTTCATCACTTCAGCTTTGATCTTTTCAGACATATTAGGCCTCATGCGACGAACTTTTTGTTTAACAGGAGGGCAGTCTTCTCTTATCGGTAGACGATGAACTACGATGTCGATATCCAACCCAGGCATATCTTTATAAGACCAAGCAAATACTTCCACATAATCATGCAGCATTTTAACCAACCTGCTCTTGACACCATTTTCCAATTTAGCGCCAATCCCGATTTCCTTCTTATATGACCCAGCACCCAAGTTGATAACTTCAACTGACTCTTCATGCAGTTGAATAGCTTTTTCCTCTTGTAATAGAAGTCTTGCTAGATCTCTCAGTATCTCACAATCTTCCTCACCTTCGTCTTCGTCTTGGTTGATAGGACATTCAAAGTCATAGTCGGTACTAGTAGAGTCACTGGCAATAGGATCCAGAGTGGATGTGGACCAGCAAGAGTGTGTGTGTGTGTATGTGTGTGTGTGTGTGCATGTAAGATACATGGCTATTTTTTTTTGAAAATTTATTTGAAAGAAATGCAAGACAGTGAATACAAATATTTGAATGCAAAAGAGTCCAATGTACTGAATGATCATATCATTAGATGAACATAAATAAAACCCTTGACAAATGGACCAAAGTGCCCCATGCCAGGCACATGGCTTAAAAGTCATTGTTTGAATATTACAGATAAAATGTTCTTGAATTGAAAGAAAAGCAATAACAAGTAGGTTACTCCTTAATGAAGGATATGGGCACAAAGTCCTTTGTATGCCAATTCTTCAGCTCCGTTGTAGTTGGATACACCCACTCTTCAAATGCAGCTTCTTCATCAGAATCACCCATGGTGTTGACTTCATGGCTTCCAATGCGGAGAGGTGGCTTTCCCGCATGAGCACGCCTCACTTCCTTCCGAGCTTTGACGGTGAATCCTAAACCAAACTTGTCCGCTTTAAAAGGTATATCGAGGAGTTTCCCCCAAGTATCACAGTTTCCTTCTTCAATTATCGTGCGGGCATCCTTGATTGAAACCATCTTTGAAATGGCCTTAACATCTTTAGACTCATCAGAAGAACATTTGGTAGCAGCGATCATTGGTGGTACAACCTCAAAGGCTTGACACGGGGTCTCAATGAATTCTCCATCCATCTCTACGTATTTGAACGAGTTAAGGTGGCTTACCATAAACTCTTCTTCTCCACAGACGGTGATTATTCTGCCCTTGACTGGATATTTGAGTTTCTGGTGGAGGGTTGAGGTTACTGCCTCGGC
Source organism: Vicia faba (assembly GCA_948472305.1). Lineage (NCBI taxonomy): Eukaryota > Viridiplantae > Streptophyta > Magnoliopsida > Fabales > Fabaceae > Vicia > Vicia faba. The sequence continues at coordinate 485,734,602 of OX451738.1, read as the reverse complement.
TTTATGGATCCACGGGCGATCTAACAGACAAGAATAGGCGGGACGAATATCAATAATGTAGAAGGTGGAGTTGAACATTTGGGAGCCCACTTTGATTGTAAGATCTACCTCCCCATGAACAGTCCTCTTTGATCCGTCAAATGCCCTTACAATGATATCACTTGGCTTCAAGACTAAATCCTCATATTCAAGACGGTCTAATGCACCCTTGGGTAATACATTCAGAGAAGAGTCAGTGTCGACTAGCACGTGTGCTAAGGTAGTCCCTTTGCACTCGACAGAAACATGTAAAGCTTTATTATGATTCTTCCCAAGAGGTGTTAAGTCAGCATCTGAAAATCCCAAGCCATTATCAGCTGTCAGGCTAGCCACGCAATTCTCAAATTGGTTCGTTATTGTCTCATGGGGGACATGATCCTTTTTCAGGAACTTGATTAATGTTCGAGCATGGGCATCAGAGCAAAGCAGCAATGATAACATTGAAATCTTATAAGGGGTTTGCCCCAACTGTTCTACAATCTTGAAGTCGCTTCTTTTTATGATCTTCAAAATCTCGTCTATCTTACGAGTGAAGGGTTATTCATCAACTACGTCCTTGGAGGGTATTTCAATTACAACTGGCTTAACAACCTTTTCCTTCCCTCTTGTATCGGTATTTAGCTTGGCAGCAGTAATGCAGATGGGCATCCTTGTAACAACTGGTGGTGAGATATTGGGTGAAAATATTCTCCCAGTTCTAGTTACCTTGCTTGAGCCAGCTATGTTACCGACATCGTTATCTTTTCCTTCTTCGATCTAGGCATCTTGTTTAATCCCATGATAGAACACCTCAGCACCGTAATTCCATGGTACCGCTTTGTTTGAAGAGTAAGGAATCGGTCAGGGATTGGTAATTATTAAGGGAGCAATAGTGGGTTTGTTTGAAATCCTAATAGGACCTTTGGAGGTGATCCTAAGAGGCTTGTTTGAGATGGTAATAATGGAGAGGTCTTCACATTTGTTAGTCAAACTTTTGGCAAGTGGGGTTTTCTCAAATAGAATTTTGTGGCTATCCATCAGGCTTTGAATGCCTTTCTTCAGCCCTTCACATCCATTGAGTTGTTGGATACAACACACATAGTCTTTTACACAGCCAGGGAAGATCCTAGCTTTCAACAGATTATTTTTTATTATATTCAGCGGAGTAGTCAATTCTTCAACAGAGGCAACAAAAATTGTATCTTCAACAACATTAACACCTTTGTCATGCTTTGGCATTGGAGAAGTGATTACATTCGGTGTTGGAGAAGGATCAAACTCAATAGTTTTGTTATCAATCAAATCCTGGATTTTGTTCTTTGAGGCCCAGCATTGGTTTGTCTCGTGCCCGGGGCTGTTTGAATGGTAAGCACATTTAGCGTTTGGATTATACTTTGGTGACGAGGTGCCAGGGTTGGAGGGAGGATCGCGCAACGTCACTAAATTAGCCTTGAGCAAATGTTAAAGGGCTTGAGACAATGACATGCCTAACCTCATAAATTGTCTTCTTGGAGTTTCAAAATGTTAATGATTTACAAATGGTCTTGGAGTAGGAGTTGGATTGGAGATTCGGACAGCATTGACAGACGGGTGATCAATCTTCTTGGTATGGGCCCTTGCCCCATACACAACATTGACTTCCTTCTTTGCAGCAAAAGGTTTCTTGATAGGATTGGGAGTGGAGGTGTATGCCACAGAGATCTTCCCACTTTTGATGCCACTTTCAACTCTTTCGCCGGTTAAGATCAATTCGGTGAAACCAGAAGAAAAGCAGCCAACCAACAAATTAAAGAAAGGACCAGATAAAGTGCCCATGAACATGTCGATGTGCTCCCTATCAGTCAAGGGAGGTTGGACCCTACTAGCAAGGTCTCTCCACTTTTGTGCATATTCCTTAAATCCTTCATTCTTTCCCATGGTCATATCTTGCAACTGAACCCTCATTGGCGCCAAGTCGGCATTGTACTGATACTGATGGTAGAAGGCAGTAGCCAAATCCTCCCAAGTATTGATACAAGAACCATCTAACTGATAAAACCATTCAATTTGCGTTCCAGCCAAGCCCTTTTGGAAAAAGTGAACCCATAGCTTCTTATCGGTAGTGTGCGGCTGTATCTTGCGCATATAAGATTTCAAATGGAGTTTTGGACAAGAAACCCCATCGTACTTTGCAAAGACTTGTATTTTGAATTTGTGGGGAATGACTACCCCAGATATCAAACCCAAATCATCAAAATCTAAATCGGGGACGGCTTGGATTTCAACAGCTTTCAATTTGTCTTCTAACTGCCCTTACTTGATATCAGCGGGTGGATACTGCTTGTTGTAATAATCATCATCAGATACTTGATCATTGATACAGTCAGCCTGAGTACTCATGACCTCATCAATCTTATTCTCGTCCTCTTCAGATGAATCTCCTCCTACTGGGATTTGACGGACTGTCTCCTTGAACCTTCTACCCATGTTGAATAGAGCTTTCTTCTTTGGCTTCTTCTTAATGGCCATCAAAGCCATCATATCTTGCTGCCCCTTGGCTAAGGCTAGTAGAGTCTCCTGAAATTGAGAATTTTGGGTTTGGAGGTCCTTCATAGTTTGCTCTAGATCCATCTTGCTGAGATAAACAATAGAAAGATAAGGAAACCTGTTATACGAAAACCTGTCATGTTATGATGCATGGAATATGTACATGCAAATGATTTCAAGGATTAATGAAGTTTAAATTTGTATAGAAAAAATAATGAACAAACATTAATTCTCATTAGACAAAACAAGAAAGATTACATCATGCCTCTTGGGCTTAGAAAATAGCTTTCTAAGATAAAAAGACTGAACGCATCCTCTTTGGTGCGAGATAGGCGTTCACACTTTGTTCTTCTTGTAGCTGCTTTGTAAGCTCCAAGACCCTCTTCTCACTAGCATAGAATTGAGCTTCGAAAGTATCTCGTTCTTCTTTCAACTGGATCCAACCCTTTTGTAAATCTATAAGAGAGGTAGGCATGTCGGGATGGAGGATAGTGTAGGGAACATCTCCTTTAACCACGGGCTCCATGATGACTGGTAGGATAGAGGGGTAAGGCATCACAAGTTTCTAATCACGAGCTCGCACCCATTTAAGGTAAGGCTCGAGGGGAATGGAATTCTTGTGTCCTAGTGTCTTGCTATCCACCTTGTTCAACATCCTCCATGCTCAGATAAATCTCTGGCGGTGACCTTGATCGTCATTCTCGTAGTCGAATACCAATCCTTGGATAAGCATCTCATATGGACCATCCCTTTGAGCATAATGAAACTGTCTTAAGGCTAAGAAAGGGTTGTAGGTGATACCTCCTCTAATTCCAAGCAAAAGGACATTAGGGAATTCTCTATAACAGTCGATGATAGTAACATTCTCCAAAGAGCGGGAACACCAATGAATATCTGAATGTCTGAGCGTCATCAACCTATGTGACCACCTTGAACCTTGCTCGTTCTTCAATACAGATTAGGGCAGATGCAAAATAAACCATCTTGCAAAAAGAGGAGTACAACACATAAGGATACCTCTTTTCCTCGTGGTGCGAGTGTGAAAATAATGTAGGATGTCCCCTAGCAAAGTGGGTACCGGGTTACGAGACATAAAGACCTTGACGGCGTTCACGTCTATGAGTTAGTCGGGATTTGGAAACAAAACCATCCCATAGATAAGGAGAGCCACAATTTCCTCAAAAGCTTGCAAATCCAAAGAGTTCCAACAGCTTTGGGCTTTCTCAAACAAGAATTTTGCTAGGAAACCTTTGACACCACTCCTTGTTTCCCAATTAGTTATGATATCAGATGGTTGCAAGTGAAGAGCTTGAGCAATCTCTTATGGATTTGGATCTCTTTCCATACCGTTGAAAGGTAGTTGATTGAGAATGGGAATCCTCAAGATTTGGTAGAATTCTTCCAAAGTTGGCACAAGTTGATAATCGGGAAATGTGAAGCAATGGTGCAAAGGATCAAAGAACTGAAAGAGCACATTCATCATGTCTTCATCAGTGTTGTAGGTAACTAAGTTTAGTAGGCGACCATGTCTCTTGGTAAATGGAGAGTTTTTAGGAATTCTTGACGCTACCTCTTTGAGTTGAGGAGGGATCCTTACGAGATTGGCTTGAATGGTTTTCCTGCGAATAGAATCCATGTCCTACAAAACAGAACAAAGATAAATCCCAAAAAATCCTTGAAATGGCTAGTGAGTATGAGTATGATGTTCATGATGTTATGTACAAGTAAATATATACAAACAAAACAAACGAGTCCTTAGGTTTAGGCTTGCATGGAGTCTCATAGGTAAGTACCCTCTTGAAGTTTAGTTGGCTCAAACCTGTCCTAGTAATAGTAACTGGGTTCTAAGGAGCTCAATATAACCGGTTTGTTTCTTTGGGCATTATTTTAGCGTGAGCCTCTTTAATGGCGACCGAAATATCCCAAAAAACCAAACCTCAATGAGTGTAGTATCGAGTATATACCAACTTCGGACTGCACCAAAGTCGATCATCTCACTACGTCCTAAAGGCCAAGCTGGTCAAGTAAAGGTTCTAAAAGTTCATTAGTGCTTCATGACATCACTCAGTGGCCCCGTATTCTCCTTGACTACTCAAGGGCTACCGGTACCCACAAATATGTCGCACTAACGTAGCTATTGCTTAGACCGTGTCAGTATACCCCGCACAATTTCCACAGCGTATTGCTACTTACCTATAAGGTATCCCAAATCTGGGTAGAGGATTCAAACCCAAACAAAGAACCATAATGTAAAGCACACAAGTCAAACAAAGAAAGCAAGTAAATGTGATTTAACCCTAAGGTAACCCCGCTTTTAGAATTTTCCCCAACAGAGTCGCCAGTTCTGTGATACGGTGGGAGAACTGACTTGTTTGTTTTGCGTTTTATCACAAATGTTGCGGTTAGTAAGAGTCGCCACCGAATTTTCTTTTATCCAAAAGGAAAGGTGAAAAAGCACAGGAAAGACCTTTGAGATTATTTCTTGAGTTCGGGGGGTAGATTATGAAAAGGGAAGGTATTAGCACCCTTTTCATCCATGGTTTTCCATGGGCTCTTAGTTACTTGCTAGATCACTTGATTTTGTTTAAAATTGTGCTTTGTGTGGTTTTTGAAAGGATTTTGAAAAGGCGCCATCGTTTAGGCAAACTTTGTAATGATTCTCATTTGTAAGAATGTATACAAAGTGTTGATCTTTTGCAAATGTTTTCAAGTTTGAAAGATATTTTTTGAAAGTGTTGGTGTTTGTTTTGAAAAATAGCAAGGATGTTTTGTTTTGAAATTGAGCAAGTAACTAGGAACATTCTACCTACTCAAAAGTCTTTCATGTTCATTTCCCCTTTCCTTTGACATTGTTATCTTACCATTGATTTGGTAAGTAACCCTATCTTTGGATGTAAACAGGACGGACGTGGGTCATCGTATAACCATGATTAGCAATGTTGCAAGATATCTTAGTATTCTCTTTAGGGACTAAGACCATTTTGAAAAGGCAACATAGATAGCGTCATCGAGGGACTATGATCTTTTATTTTTGCTTGTTTTTGTTAAGGTACCTCACATGCATAATATGGCCACTTTTTGTAAGGCAACCGAGTGGATTTTACCCTAGGGATACTTGTGTACAAGTGTATTGATTTGTCATGCTTGATTTGTCTTTGATTAGGGTTTGCTAATTGATTGGTTTTAGTCTCTCCATACAATTCCTAATTACTAGCATTTATATAAAGAGATAAATTGCGAAAACTAAAAGTACTACGCTATTACATCATTAGGGGAGGGGTGTACAAATTTACAAATGGGAATTGCAAGAAAATTAAACCTAATCATCTATTTCAACCATATTGAATATTATACAAAATTGAAAATAAAATGCAAGAATATAAATGGAAAAGAAATAATTTTTGTTGTTTTTATGGAAGGGATTTGTCTTGACTTAATTAAAGAAAAATGATTAATTAAAATTAAATAAAATTAATTTAAACTAATTAAGAAAGGAAATTAATTTGAAAAGGATTTTTAGGGTTTTTTATGAAAGATTTTAAATTAATGAAAATAACATGAAGATTAATTAATTAAAATAACCTAAGTTCTAAATTAATTTTAACCAAGAAAATAAAATAATATATTAATTTAACCTAAGTCTAAAGAATAATTATTTAAGAAAAAGAAAAGAATTTATTTTAAGAAAATGTTTTTTTTATCTTTTTGTTTTATAGAGAAAATAAATATATATATATATATATATATAAGTATAAATAATGAATAAAAATAAATTTGGATTTTTGTGATTTTATGAAAATAATAGTAGTAATAATAATAATAATAATAATAATAATAATAATAATAATAATAATAATAATAATAATAATGATATTAATAATAATAATAATAATAATAATAATAATAATGAAGAAAAATAAAATAAAAATAAAAATATAAAGAAAAGTCAGGGGGTGGATTAGTAATGCAAGGGGGATTATGAGGAAAAAAAAGACAAAGCCCACGTGAAGAGCCCAAACGCTGCCAAAAAACACAAAAAAGTCAGAAAATAGTGAAAAAAATAGCAAAATGTCTCGCTGGGGCTCGAACCCAAGACCTCTTAATACGCGTGCGCTTGTTGTACCACTGGGGTGGCGTCAAAACTGGAAATTGTGAAATGGATTTGAGCTTGTTTTAGGTAGTGGTGATGATCAGGTTACCTTCCTTTGACTTCTAGGAAGCTAATGCAATGGCTGACTTGAGCTGAGGGTGGTTGGAATGGTCTGGAGAAGTCAAGATGCAGACCTTTGTTTTTAATTATGTAGGATGGTATAAATGGTGTTACAATTTGCAAACAGGTATTGGAATGGTTTGTGTATGATGCTAGGAAGCTTTTGGAAATGTTAAGCTAAGAAACGCACGAGTGGTTTTGAAGATTGAAGTTCAAAGTCAGAAATGACACAAAAATGGAGGTTTTGTGTAATCTGAGTTTTCAGGGAGTTTGGGAGCTTCTTCAATCGTGGGTTCTGTTGTAATACACTTGTATAATTATATGGAAAAGGTTGGTGCACTTGATGAGGTTATAAACACAAGATATAGACTTATGACTATGTTACTTGATTTTGAAGAAAAGTGGGAAAAACAAGTTTCAATGTGTAGTACAAGCATGGCCTGAGTTTATGGAAGTCCCTAGACATGTTGCTTTTACCTTTGATATTGCTTGTGATCAGAAGGAACAAGTTAGGAGCTATATGCATTGGCTTTGTGATTAAAGTCACTTTTCCAAAATGGAAGTGTGAACTTTGTTCCATTAATGGAATAATCACTTGGACAAAGACTCAAACACTTAGATAATAGCTCAAATAGTTGTGTAATCTTCTGATTATGGATAGATCTTGAGGTTTAGAGGCCTTCCAAGCAAGATTGTGCAGCATAGGTTTGAAATTTAAATTTTGTTCATCACAAAATGACTTGTAATTTAAGTTTGAAAACCCTAACTTCATCTCTTCGATTCTCCTTGCTAAAGAATGATCTCAAGGAATTATTGGACATTTTGGAAAGCTTGTAATGTGATCTACAGCCAATATTTGAATTACTTTTTAAAATTCCCCTTGGAACTATATGAAAAAGTGCCATGAAGTTAGGTCAAAATCCTGGCCAAATCTAGGGCAAAATTTCACTAATTGTCCAATTTCAAGACCATGACTTTATGAATTAATAACTTGAGATCCAAGAATTTTTAGGAGAATTTGTGTAAAGAAATGTTGTAAATATCATGTAGATATACAACTTTCATGTTGAAAGTTTCTTCTGAATCCTCTTGCATCATGGTGAAAAATTGGCTCAAAGTTATGAAAAAACATGAAGGTTTAAACATTTAGAAAAATTTCTAAGTTAGAAAACTTTGACTTTTCAAAATGAAATCTTGAATTTTTTATTTCTTGATGAATAAGTTTCATATTTTGATATGTTTTGATGAATTGTGATCTTTGACATTGGATTTTGACCAAAAAGTCAAAGTTTGACTTTTCAATGTACAATTGACTTTTGATCAGTTGACTGAAAATTCACCATCAATCCAATTGATCTTGAGCAATGTTTTAGGTCATTACATTAGTTAAAAAAGATGCAACTGAACTCTTGAAATCATGCTTCAAACCAATTGACCATTTGCTAGGTAAAAAATCAGAAATTGCCCTTTCTCATTCAAAACCCTTATTTTGACCATTTTGCCCTTTTGATGATTTGATCAAATTTCTTGAGGAATGGTGGTCCAAAATTGATCAAATGATACATATGAGTTTATAATGTTGATTTAGATCAAAATATTATGAAGTTTGACTGTAAATTGGCCGTAGTTGAGTTTTTCCCCAATTCAGTTGATTTTTAGGTCAATTGCTCAATTGACTGAGCAAAAGTGTGATCCAAGGCTTGAAACTTGACATGAGTAATCTTGGGGGTCCATAATGATACATGAAAGTCATATGAAGCATTTAAAGTTCAAATATCCTTGTGCAAACTCAAACCCTAATTTTGGTCATCAGTGCTTAAGGAGGTGTCTTGAGTTGATCAACCCTAGTGCAGTCTTGAACTAAGAGAGATCTTTGTGAGAAAATATTTGATAAATGAGAAGGAAAATTTTGGGGTACAACACCGGCCTTCAAAGCAGAAACCTCCTCGTGAAGCTCGTGATTCTCTTGTTCTAAGTTGTCCATCTTCTTTATGAAATTAGCCCGAGTGTTGTAGTGATGAGTCAGCTTGCCAAATAAAGTAAAGAAGCTTGGTAAGACACCTGGATATGCATAACAAATGCAAGAAATATGTGCAATATGATGCATGGTATGCAATGCACGTGATTTTATTTTATTATTTTAATATTTTAAGGGATTTAAAATTTATGGACATATTGCAAATATCAAAGTAATAACGCATTTGAAATACTGAAAAATTTTATTATAACAACTCCAAAATGGATTACAAGTTTCAATGATCCCAAGTACAAGATGAAAATAAAATCTAAAACCCTGAGAAGTAAAGCTGATGGAGATCACTCTATACGCTGGCGCTTCCCTGTAAGCCTGGCAATTTGAGCCTTCAACCTCTGGTTTTCTTCCGCATATCTGGTGGCAACCTTCTTCCAATCACCTGAATCATGGAGTGAGAAAATGGCATTTGACTGAGGCTTAGGAGAAAATAAATCCCCTTTCCTCTCCATGGTCTCTACATCCCGTCTCTCAAGAATCTCAATCAAGTTGTATTTCTCCTTCAAATCTGCTCTATAAGAAATATCTAAAGTTTGACACTTGTTCTTCCAAGCATCCTTTTCCTGTTGCATCCTGACTAAAGCAAGTTGTAGCTCTTCTAGATCATCCAATAAGGGAGGAGTGGTATTCATAAACAAATCAGGCATAGGTGTTTCCCGAGAATACAGCATCTTCAACTGAATAGCTCTCATTTGGACCCACTGAAGATATGGCTCCAAAGAAACAACACCCCTAGGTCCCAAATCCTTCCTACTCTTCTTATGAATGTGACGCCAGGCCTTAGCAATTTGCTCCCTAGCTTCCTGTGATACGGTGGGAGAACTGATTGAGTTTTTGCGTTTGTTTTCGCAAATGTTTCGGTTGAGCAAGAGTCGCCACCGACTTTTTATTTTATCCTAAGGAAAGGTTAAAAAGCACAGCAAAAACCTTTGAGATGTTTTCTTGGGTTCGGGGAGTAGATTATAGAAATGGAAGGTATTAGCACCCTTTCTATCCATGGTTATCCATGGGCTCTTAGTTACTTGCTTAGATCAACTTGCCTTGATTTTCAATTGTTTGAAATGGTGCTTTGTGTGTGGATTTTTGAAAATGTTTTGAAAAGAGGCCAATGTGGTGGCAACCTTTGTAATGATCCATGTTGGGATGTATACAAAGGTGTATGTCTTTTGAAAAGGTTTTCAATGTTTTTTGAAAGTTGTTTTGAAAGTGTATTGATGTGTGGTTTGAAAAATAGGCAACTGTTTTGTTTTGCAAGTTTGGCAAGTACTCAAGAGCTATCTACCCTAAATTTCTCAAAGATCTTTGTTATGTTTTAACCCTTTTAACAATTTTGTTCCACCATTATATTTGGTGGACAATCTTGTGTTAGGATGTGAAAGGGACGGGCGCGGGTCATCGTTTAGACCATGATTGCAATGGTGCCAAGTATCTTTGGGCAATTTTCCTTTAAGGGACTTGATCATTTTTAGGCAACTTTCGAAAGCGTCATCGAGGGACTATGATCATTTGATTTGTTTTGCCCAAAGAGACCTAACATGCAATATGGCCCATTGTTGAAGGCAACAAGTGGAATACCCTAGGGGTGCAAGTGTGATTAGTGTTGTCCATTTTCATGCTTGTTTGTCTTGAAGTTTGGTCAAACTATTTTGGTTAATTGATTTGCATACGAACCCTAATTCTAGCATGGCATAATTAGAAAGCTTTAAAGTGCGAAAAAATAAAGTTCCTAAGTTATTACAACACAATATGGGATGGGGGGTACAAATGTTCAAATGGGGATGTTTTGACAAGAATTAAATCCTAAGCTATTACATCAAATTGGAATTTTGCAAGGTATTTAATTACACAATATTCAAATAAAATAAATATGCAAAAATGCAAAAAAAGGTTTTCATATGTATGTGAAAAAAAAATGTTTATCATATATCAAATAAATAAAAATAAAAATTAATGTATTTTTGGGCATTTTTAGGTTTAGAGCAAAACCCTAATTTTGCTAAATAAAAAGGTATTAATTATTTAATATATACAATATTTATTAGTTATGTACAAAAAATAAATAAAAGAGAAGTATATTTGTCAAAAAGGTATTTTTAATGTTAAATATTAATAAAAATAAAAATGTATATATTTTGTATTTTTATCCTAAATATTCTAATAAATATATATGTATTTGTATTATTTACTAAATATGTTAAATATGAATAAAAGTATTTAATATTTACAAAAAAAGTATATTTTATAAAAAATGTTTTCAGAAGATAAAATAAAATAAAATTAGAGAATAAATGTATTTTGTATTATTCCTAATATTCTAAACAAAAAGTAATATGTATTTATTTATATATATAACTAACTAAAGCAAATAAATATCAAATAAAATGCAAAAAAATGTGGAAAAATGTTTTTAATATTTTTTATGCTTTAGTAAGAAATAACAAATCAGAATCAAAAAGAAAAAATTGAAAATGGCAAATAAAACTCAAAATGGGCCAGGGGGTGCAAATGTAAAAGCATGGTGCAAAAAAGAAAAATGAAACAGGCCCAGCCCAAAGGCAAGCTTCTTCAACCTCCAGCCATCTCTGTTTGAAAACGCGCGCCTCTTTGCTTCCACAACAAGAACCTGATTCTTTGATCTTTAATGAAAACTCACAACACAAAAAATGTAAAGCATCATCTCACGAGTTCATACATATAAAGAACATGATCTAACTCTCAGAAATGAGAGAGAATTTCTTCTCCCCCAATTCCTGACCTAAATTTTGTTCAATGTTCAGACTCAAAATTCTCTATGTACACATAACATAAATGAAAAGTAATGATATGGGCAGATTCAGGGCCATGAATGTGACATAATTTCTTCACAAATCTAAACCTGACAATGCCTGGATAGAGAGATACGAGTTCATGAACTTACCTGTTCATCTTGAATCGTATCTGGCAATGGAGGTGCTTTCAGGGCAAGGTGAGGATTGGCACAGCTTACTTGAGGTCCATGGATGTTATTCCAACCTTTAGTTTGCTTTGAAACCAAGTGAATCGTGTTATGGCACTCCAACTGCAAAACAGAAAATATGAAAATGGTGATGTTGGTTAGGGGTTTTACAGGTTGTGTTTAGGGCTTGGAACAGTTTCAAGGGATGGTGTGGGATGTGTTTGAACAAGTCTTAGCAAGAATGCACGAGTGGAATGAACTATGGAAGTCCAACTGCAGCTTATGCCCTGTTTTTGCAGTTTTATGGTGATTCTGTGTTTGAGAAGGTATTGGAAGTGGTTGGCTTGTGTTTCAGGTTAGGGTTGGTGTTTAGAAAGTGTTCACAATCTTTGCTTAAGCTCTTGTTGACAGGAATGAGAGTTGGTGTTTAGTTTGCAAGTTTTCTTCTCTCTTAAGCAACAAAATGTCAAGTTGTGTTCTAGACTTGTGTAGGCCCTCCATCTATGCTGCATACATTAGTCTTGGTTAGAGTGATTTGTGTACAAAATACCAGCTCAAAAGATTGTGCCTATGCTTCTTGGATTTGCATTTGACATAAAGTTCAACTTTTCTAAAATGGATATAATGCTTTTTCTACTTATGGCTTAATTTTGCATACAATGCTTAAACACATAAAATAAGGTCTTGGCACAATGGGTTAGCATTAAATTTATGAGTGCAAATGGGATATAGGACCTGTAATCAAGGAATGCAAGCTGAGTTCAAAATTGCCTAAGTGTATGAACATGTAAATTGGCCATAAGCAAAGTGACTTTTTCCCAACTTGCCAAATTCGATTCTCCCTAACCATGAGGTTGTTTGATGAGTTCTTGGACATTTTGGAAAGCTTGGAATGTGTACTACAATCCATCTTTGTAATGCAAATTTAAATTCCAAGTGGAAGCATGTGAAAAGTGGCCATGAAGTTGGGCAAAAATCCTGCCTAAAATAGGTCAAAAATTTTCTAAGTTAAGAATGGTTTGGTACCCTTGTTCCAAAAATTGTAACTTGAGCTACAAGCTTCTTTTGAGGAAACTTTGTGAATCAAAGTTGTATATTTTGCAATGGGCTACAACTTTCATGTTTTGACTTTTCCTTGAATCCAAATGCATCTTGATGAGAAAGTGGGACAAAGTTAGGAAAAAATTAGGGTTTTTCATAACTTAGAAAAATTCTAAGTTATGAAAAATCTTCATTTCAAACCCTAATTTGTGATTCTTGATTTCTTGATGAACAAGTTTCATGATTTGGCATGTTTTTATGAAAAATGAATCTTGACACTTGATTTTGACCAAAAAGTCAAAGTTTGACTTTTCAGTATACAGTCAAAATTGATCAATTGACTGGAAAATTCAACTGTCAATCTTGTGCATTTGGGATCTTTTGAACTTGTTGAGTATGTCAAGACAATTCCATGGGGTCCTTGAGTCCATATGTGAGCTTGGTTTTCCATTGGCTAGGTCAAACAGTCAAAAATTGCCTTTGTGCAGTCAAAACCCTAAAAATGACCATTTTGCCCTTTTGGTGATCTGATCAAATTTCTTGGGGAATTGTGATCCAAACTTGATCAAATGGTTCATATGAGTTCATTATGTTGATATGGGTCAATTTTCATGAGGTTTGACTGTCAATTGGCCACAGTTGACTTTTTCCCCAATACAGCTGATTTCTAGGTTAACTGTCCAATTGACTGGGCAAAGGTTGGAATCAAGGCTTGAAACTTGGTATGGATAAACTTGGGAGTCCAACATGAAGCATGAAAGTCATATTAGGCATTTTAGGTCAAAACATCTTTGTGCAAACACAAACCCTAATTTGGGTCAACAGTGCTAGGAGAAGTCTTGCAGAGGAAACCCTAACTGGATCTTGAGCTCCAAGGGCCTTGTGATGAGAGAATGTTGAGAAAATGGGAGGGAAAATTTTGGGGTACAACACTTCCCTATGGTCTTCTCCCTCCTTCATAAAGAAACTACTCAAATGAATACTATTTGGTTTATCCCTCATCAGATAACCGAGCTATCGTCGTGCAAGAACAGGGTTATAGTTAATTCCTCCCTTTGTACCAAGAAGAGGTACATTGGGGAAACTACCACAACTGTCAATAATATCTATATTCTGGTAAGCTCGATGATACCAATCAATATCCGAGTGATTAAGTGCCATGATCTTAGGAGCCCAATGGGGTTCCTTCTCGACATCCCAAAAAGCATCAGACTGAGGCATATGAGAGATAAACCACCGGTGCAACAGAGGCGTGCAACAGATAATCATCCCCCATAGTAAGAATTCCGAAGATGAATAGAGTAATAAGCATCACCCAACAAGGTAGGAACTGGGTTTCCAATCATGAAGATCCTGATAGCATTAATGTCAACAAACTTGTCCACATTAGGAAATAAAAACAACCCGTAAGAAAGTAGAGCAAAGATGGCCTCAAAAGAGATTGTACTCTTCATCCTGGAAAAGTAGCGAGCTTTCTCCAATAAGAACTGAGTTGGTAATCCTCTAATCCCTCCTTTGGTAGTCGTATGGGCTTCCACCTCAGACTTCCCCAGACGGATCAAAGCAGCAATATCGTGTGTCTTTGGCTCATCCTTCAAGCCAGTAAAAGGAACACGATCGATAACAGGTAAATCCAATAGATAAGAATACTCCTCTAGTGTAGGCATCAACTGATAGTCGGTAAAAGTAAAGCAATGATACATCACATCATATAACTGGACCAAGATCAAGAGAATACCCTCCTTCATCTTCAGCTTCATGAGAGGAATGATGGATCCATACTTCTTCCAAAAATCTGCAGAACACTCAATCTCGGGAATTAGACTGATCAACTCATCTATCTTAGGATCCTTGAAACTGTACTTCCCGGTCTTTCTCTTTCCAGAATCCATGGTTAAAAAGTACCTGAGATATTCACAAATGGTCAACTTTTAAATCCCTTGAAATAAGGTCTCTTCAAAAGATGCTTATGAGTGCATGGATGCATGATGCAGCAATCACACAAAAGATCACACATATAGGGTTCATAGGTTTAACGTCACGAGCATGAGGTCGAAGGTACTACCCATAAGGTATTGGTCTAAAAGTTATCACCTACCGAACAAGGTTCTAGAGGTTCCCAGAGTCTACATCCTTCCTTCGGATATTACTAACTTCCCAATTAACTCGGTAATTAGTAATATTCTAAAGAAAAACTCGTCCGAGCATAGTATCGCATGACAACTATTTCCGGATTACTCCGTCATAGCTTCCGCACTACACCTAAAAGGCCAAGATGGGTTATGTATTATACGGTCCTCAGCTTCAACAGGCTCCCAGGTCGAAAGCAGTATGTCTTCCCTATTACTCGATAAATAACACTACAGTCAAAGGGGCCTCCAATGAGTGGGGGATATCATGCCTCCTTTTTTGGGATTACTCCCTCAAAGTTAACATGACTATACCACCTGTCTTATCTTAAAGTTTGCCCATGTCCGGGTATAGGACTTATAAGTAAACACCAAGCACCCTAAAAACCAGGAAAATCCAGATAAACATATATACAACATATAACACATAAACAACAATAGCACATATACAGATATAAACAAAGATAGGCTCAACCCACTTAGGGATGGACCAGCAAGAGGTCAATCTTTCCCCAAGGAAGTCTCAATTTTTCTCTATAGGGATGGGAGAGAATGTACAAACCACTTTTGAATTAAATTTAATCAAACTATTATTAAAATCATTCATCCATTTTTGTGAAGTTAAACTCAACACCATGGATTCAATGATGTTAATAAAGTTCATGATAAAAAATTCAACCCAAGATTAGCCAGAAAATAATCACAAAATAATATTTCATTTTAATATATACATTAAAAAAGGTTTTAGAAATATTTAAAATAGAAATAAGGGATAAAAATATAAACTATGTTCAAATTAATCAAGAAATAAAAAGTAAGACCATAGAAAAACCAAAAATGGACTCAGATATTTTAATAATTTTTTTGGTAATTTTTTAAAGTCAGAAACTATTTTTAAAAATTAAAAGAAACGAGTAAAATAAACCAAAAATGATAAAAAAATACCAAAGTCATAAATAAGAAATAAGTCAGATCACCAATATTTGTCACAATATTATTGGATCATTCCATATTTTTTTCAGAATTTAAAAATGCATAAGAGTATTTTTAAATATTTAAAACAAATCAAATAAAGTAAAGATTTATAAAAAATACCAAATCACAAAATAAAATTGTGAAAAAATAAAAATCAAAAAGAGAATAATCAAAAATATTTTTCAGATTTTTTTCAGATTCTTTGGACTTAAAATGAATTTTCTATGATTTTTTGAAGTTTAAAACAATTAAATATAAAAATCAGAAAAGAAAATAAAAGTAAAAAATATGTGGACCATTGGATGAGAGTCAAAATGCATTAGTAATCAAATCCAAGGGATCTGGCGCGATGTGTATATCATGGTCATTAGTGAATAAAGCACTGAATCAAATATAAATCAGAAATTCAAAAAAATCCAAATGGCGATGTTTCATTGGTTGGAGGATGACACGTTGGTCATCTTCAACCTCCAGCCAGTCCCAAAACCAGGTTGCTCAATCTGTAAAATTAGATCACGAGACCTATGCCACTCGTTTCGTCTATTCAAGACGAAAACAACCACATCCTCGCGACAAATTTATATAAATCGTAGCTCAAGCAATTTGGAAGGAATGTTTTGAAAAGGAATTTGAAATTTCATGGTCAAAACGTGTTTCCAGTAAAAAGCAAGTGTTGCAACTAGAACCAGGGAAATAAGAGCATCACAATGATATCAAAGTTTTGAAGAATTGATGAAGGAATCCACCTATTGAAGTTGAGTTGTAGAGCTCTGAAACTGGACTTCTATGGAGCAATATAGGGCACGATTCTTGAATGTAATTATATGGTTAGCTTCAGGGAAGATCAAGGAAGGTGAATTGATGGAAAAATCGGATTGAAAAAGGCTTGAGAATAGATTTCGAAGTTGCAGAATTTTGAGTTATATAACAAGTTTGGCAGGGTGATTCTGGCTATCTAAGCTTGAGGAAATGAATGGGGAATGACCCTCTATTTATAGGGAATCAAATGGAATTTCATAGCGTGTGAAATGATGAAGTTTGGAGGGAAATCGTGTGAAGTTAAAAACAAGAAAATTGTGACTTCTAATTTGATCAAAACTTATCCAAAATGCACGTTTTGTTATGATAATCAATTCTAAAACTTCATTAAACATGTTTAGAGGCATATACGCGTGGAAAACTTGTGATTAGAAGCCAAAACAAAGACTTCAAATTCTGACTTATGGGGAAACTTCAGTTCCAAGTTACCAAGTTCAATCCAATGGCATTCTCAGCTCAATGGGTCTTAGGGTATGATTCTTGATGCTTTAGAAAGATGAGGTTACAAGCTTTGCAATGGAAAAAGAATGGAATCAAATAGATGCTTGATCTGAAAGTTTTATTGAGTCAAAGTTGGGGAAAAAGGTTGACTTTCCATACTTTGAAATATTTCAAGTTTTTCTTCAAAAGTGACCTATAATGTCTTGCATCCAAACATGGCCTTCCACTTGGATTTTGCTCTTGACCAAAAAAGATGGCATGAAATAGACCTATTGAATGACATTTTGGGACTTGAACCATTCAAAATCTCAAAAAATTGAGAGAGTTATGAATTGTTGAAGTTGGCAAAAAATCATGAAATGACCTATAATCTTTTGTATCCTTAAGGCAACTTCCATCCATTTTCTCACTTTGCACATAAAAGAAGGCATAAATTTCACATCCTCAAGAACATTATAGAAAAATAATGGGCTCAAGGTGATAAAAATTTACCAAGTTATGATCATTTGAAGTCACACATGGAAAATTGGGGATTCATCTGGAGGACTTGTAATCTTTCTTCTTCATCAAGTTTCTTCCACATGAAAACTCCTTGGAACTTTTGAAGTGATTTGTTGGTAACCCTTTGAAGTGAAGGATGTCTTTGGAATCACTCCAAAATACCAAAATATGAGCAAGATATGCTTCTTTGAAGTTCAAAACCATAGCTCCTAGATCAAGAAAAATGCCTTGAGGAACTTTGACAATTTTGAACAAACTTCTTCTACCAACACAAATGCTTTGTAAATATAAGTTGTTGAGGATGATAATGAGAACTCGTAGCAACCACAACCAATTCCATATCTTAAGAATTGAGAGAAATATGCATTTGTGACCAATGGGAACAGAGCCTTGTCCAAGCAAGACAACTTCTCCAATCAATCCCTTGTGCTTTTGAACCAAATTTGATAATCTTGAAATATGGTGAACCAAAATAACCTTGCCATGCCATTTCCTCCAAAACAAATCCAATGGTGAGGTTTGAACTTCTCAAGCTTTATTGACTAGGGCGTGGAAATAAATTCATGAACCCATGGAGCAACTTGCTGAATCTTATTGCCTTTACCTACATGAGTAACAAGCAAGACAAACCAACATTAAATTTTATTAATTAAAAGAAGAAATCAAGACAAAAATATTCATGATCACAAAAGAACACAAGTCAAGGTGCTCGGTGATTACTCAAAGAGCAAAGCTAAATATAGGGAGGGGAACCAAGAATCCTAATGTGATCTTGTTGTGATGGAATCAACATGATATGATGAAGGGATCTTAGGGGGGGAAATTAGGGTACAACAATATGGAAATTGTGTTCTTCAACCAGAACATGATTCTTCAGCATATGAAGGTTATGTTTAACGCTTTGGTCAGGACATCACCCTTCGAGTCTCATTCTGGTCTTCTGCAATCAGAATATCACCAAATCTCAAAACCTCGTTTAAGCAGCCTGCTGCACTGCTACAACACAGTCCTGTAATCAGTTGCTGATCCAGTCCACGCCTGCACTTTCTCAAACCCCATATTTGCACCAAATTAGCATACCAAAGCTCTGAATAAAAAGCAATGGAACAGTATGCCAAAAATGTTTAAATACCATTTGTTTTTCCCCCCAAAACCACAATAAATTCATCTATAAATAAGTTGCTCTATCACTCGTTCAAGGGGCTAGCTTTTGGAAAGACAAAATTATCAAATACAAAAAAAAAGAGAAAACAGTAAAACATTCGTAAACTCAGAATTCCCAAACAAAACAAAACATTTGTTCTTCCCTTTGAATCAAAGAACATAACATTTTGTTCCGTTCCTTACTAACCCCAGAACATCTGAAGGCAGCAGCTCAAGTCCCAAACACACGCTTCAGATTCAAGGTAAGTCTTTCTGACTTTGCATCTTTTCATTCAGAATATTATTAAATATGTAAATATCATAGCATTGATGTTGTTCATACCATTGCATGAGTAAGAAAAACCATGGATCAGAACTTCTCGAATAAAGCTAGGTTCAGAATTAGGATTAGAACTTCTATAAACTGTTGTGCTTTTATCTTTCTGATTTGCTGACATTAAGAACTAAATAAGTTGCTGATGTGCCGGTTAATGTAAGGAAGGAGTTGAAGTGTAACACAGAACTTCTGAGTTCTCCTCACTGTTTTCACAACACAGAACTTATGATTTTTCACTCACTGTTTAACACAACACAGAACTTCTGATTTTCACTCACTGTTTAACACAACACAGAACTTCTGATTTTCACTCACTTTTTAACACACAGAACTTCTAGGCCTTCTTACTGTTTTAACACACATAGAACTTCTAGGATTTTTCTCACTTTTTTAACACTCAGAACTTCAGCGCGTAGCAACCCAGAACTTCCTTTTTTTCGCTAACCTTTCTTTCAGGACCCCAAGGTGCATCAACCTAGAACTTCTGATTACATCTGACGTTTCATTCTGAACCACAGTGCGCCCGACATCAGAACTTCTGGTCCCCTTTTATTTTTGTTTGCAGTAACATGCTGATCCTATTTCTCATTATTTTTCCTTTTTTTCTCTTTTATTATTTTTATCATTTTTAGCATTAGAATTATTTTTATAAAAAGACATCAAAAATATTTTCTTTTATTAAATGATTATTTTATTTTCAATTTATTAAGACAAAAAAACCATTTTCAAAACAAGTCTTTTCCTTTTTTTCTTTTTCTTATATTGTATAGTTCGATATGGTTGTAATAAATGATTAGGATTTAAATTCTTCCAAATCCCCATTTGTAAACTTGTACCCCCCCATCCCTAAATGATGTAATAGCGTAGGACTTTACATTTCCGCAATTTACCGCTTTCAAATATAAATGCTAGTAATTAGGGTTTGTATGGAAAGACATAAAATCAACAAATAGATAACCCTAATCAATACTAAATGCATGTAAACAAACACACCGTTCACACTTGCACCCTTAGGGTAATCTCGCTTTGTTGCCTTTCGGAAAATAGCCATGTCCCCCGAATATGGGCGTTTTAGCAAAGACCCTCGATAAAAGATCGTAGTCCCTCGATGTCGCTCAATGTTGCCTTTGGTAAACGATATAGTCCCTAAATGAAAATTGCTAAAATGTCTCATAGGTTGCCTTCTATGACTACACAAATGAGCCACGCCCGTCCCTTTACATCCAACAATGAGGTTTCTTACCAAAACAATAGTGAGATAATAACATCTAAAGGAGGAGGAAAAGAACATTTAAGACTTTTTGGGTAGGTAAGATACTCCTAGTTGCTCGCTTGCTCACAACAAAAAACATTTTATACACCCACACTTTCACATTGAAGCATTTTTCAAAAGAGAAAACACTTTGTACGCGTTCTTATAGAGACGAGAACCATTACAAAGGCATTCCTTTTAAAAATACTTTTAAAACCCACATCACAAACACATTTTCAAACAAAAGGAAAGTGATCTAGCAAGCAACTAAGAGCCCGTAGATAACTACGGATGAAAAGGGTTCTAATACCTTCCCTTTTTTCATAATCTACCCCCCGAAATCAAGAAATAATCTTGAAAGGTCTTTCCTGTTCTTTTCAGTCTTTCCTTATTGGATAAAAGAAAAGTCGGTGGCGACTCTTGCTAACCGCGATAATTGCAATCAAACGCAAAACACCCAAGTCAGTTCTCCTACCGCGTTACAATGTTCATTTATCATATGATCATTTAATGAAAAACATTGGACCTTTGCATTCAAAATTTGTGCTCATTGTATTTATTTTTTCTTTATTGCATTTTTCAAATAGCCATGTATCTTACATGCATACATACACTTGCAGATCCTCGTCCACTCCGGATCTCATTGCCAACGACTCTACTATCACCAGTTATGACTTCGAACATCCAATTAACTAAGCTGAAGACGAAGGAGAGGAAGATTGTGAAATACCAGGGGAACTAGCCAGACTTCTAATGCAAGAGGAGAAAGTTATTCAACCACATGAAGATCCAGTCAAAGTTATCAACCTAGGTACGGAGATAGACAAGAAAGAGGTCAAGATCGGCGCCAACTTAGAAGATGGCATCAAGAGCAAGTTGGTCCAAATGTTATATGACTATGTTGAAGTGTTTGCTTGGTTGTATAAAGACATGCCAGTGTTGGATACTGACATTGTGGTTCATCGTCTACCGATAAAGGAAGATTGCCTTCCTATCAAACAAAAGGTTCGTCGGATGCGGCCTGACATGTCTGAAAAGATAAAAGCAGAAGTGATGAAGCAATTTGATGTAGGATTCCTAGATGTGACATCTCATCCTCAATGGGTTACAAACATGGTCCCTGTGCCAAAGAAGGATGGAAAAGTTCGTATGTGTGTAGACTATAGGGATTTAAATAGGGCAAGCCCCAAAGATGATTTCCCTCTACCTCATATCAACGTCTTGGTTGACAACACCACTCAACATAAAGTCTTCTCCTTCATGGATGGATTTTCTGGCTACAACCAAATCAAGATGGCTCCCGAAGACATGGAGAAGACCACCTCTGTTACGCAATGGGGCACATTTTGTTACAAAGTCATGCCTTTTAGATTGAAGAATGCAGGGGCAACATATCAAAGAGCTATGCTAGATTTATTCCATGATATGATCCATCATGAAATAGAGGTCTATATGGATGATATGATTGCAAGGTTGCAAACTGAAGAAGAGCATCTCGATCACCTACACAAGTTGTTTGAGAGGTTGAAGAAGTACAAGTCAAGGCTGAATCGTAACAAGTGCACTTTCGGAGTAAGGTCTAGAAAACTTATAGGTTTTATGGTCAGTGGTAAAGGAATCGAAGTTGATCCTGCAAAGGTTCTAAGAAAGAAGTTAGAGGATTCTTGGGTCATCTTAACTACATTGCCCGCTTCATATCTCACTTAACTGCTACTTGTGAGCCAATCTTCAAACTCTTGAAGAAAGATTAAGTAGTCAAATAGAACAACGACTGCCAAGCTGCCTTCGACAAAATTAAGGAATATTTGCAAGAGCCTCCTATCCTTATGCCTCCAATTGAAGGAAGACCCTTGATCATGTATTTAACTATGCTAGAGAATTCTATGGGTGTGTGTTGGGCCAACATGATGAGTCTGGTCGAAAAGAGCATGCAATATACTACCTAAGCAAAAAATTTACCGACTGCGAAGCCAGATATTCACTGCTCTAGAAAACTTGTTGCGCTCTGGCATGGGCTGCTCGCCGGCTAAGATAGTGTATGTTGAGTCATACCACTTTATTGATTTCTAAGATGGACCCTATCAAGTACATCTTCGAGAAGCCAAATCTCTCCAGATGAATAGCTAGATGGAAAATGATTCTGACCGAATATGACATCCAGTATGCCATACAAAAGGCCATCAAAGGAAGTGTATTGGCAGATCATTTGGCCCATCAAGCTGTTAATGATTACCAGTCTATAAACTTTGACTTCCCGAATGAGAATATTATGCTAGTAACTGACTGTGAAGAACCTGGATCGTATGAAGAACCTGAACAAGGATCCCGATGGACTATGGTTTTCGATGGGGCTTCCAACGCTTTGGAAAATGGAGTTGGTGTTGTGATTATTTCTCCTGAGGATTGCCATACTCCTTTTACTGCTAAATTGTGCTTCGATTGTACGAACAACATGGCTGAGTACGAAGCGTGCATCTCGGGTCTAAAGGTTGCCATTGACTTAAGGGTCAAGTTCTTAAACATATTCAGAGATTCTTCTCTAGTGATCAGTCAAGTCAAAGAAGAATAGGACACTAAGCATCCCAACCTTATTCCTTACAAGGAGCTTGTGTTAACCCTGATACCATACTTCGAGGAGATCACCTTTAAACATTTCCCTAGAGAAGAAAATCAGTTGGCTGACACCTTGGCAACAATGTTTTCCATTTTCAAGGTCAAATGGGACAGCGAAGCTCCTATGATTACAATCAAAATATTTGACAAACCTGCACACTGCTATGAGCTTAACACTGACGAAGAGAAACCATGGTACTATGAAGTAAGGAGATATCTTGAAGCACAAGAGTATCCTGAAGGAGCTTCCATCAATGATAAGAAATTTTACGAATATTCTCAGCCAAATTCTACCTAAGCAATAGAATCCTGTATAAGCGAAATCATGATTCTACTCTACTCCGGTGTGTGGACAAGAAGGAGGCAGAGAAAATTATGGAAGACATGCATGATGTAATCTTTGGGACTCACTTTAGTGGGCACACTATTGGTCCATAATGGAAACTGTTTGTCATCATCACTCAAGGACTTTTCACAAGTGTCAAATCTATGCTGACAAGGTCCATGTACCCTCAATTCCTCTGAATGTCATGACCGCTTCATGGCTGTTTGTAATGTGGGGCATTGACATGATTGAAGAGATCAAACCTACTGCTTCCAATGGGAATCGTTTTATCCTAGTTGCCATTGATTACTTTACCAAGTTGGTCGAAGCTGCCTCATATGCCTCAGTTACCAAGAATGTTGTAGACTGGTTTATCAAGCACAACCTCATCTACCATTACGGTATCCCCGAAAGGATCATCACTGAAGATGGAACCAATCTCAACAATGATATGATTATGGAACTTTGTACTCAATTTAAAATCAAGCATCACAATTCTTCTCCATACAGACCCAAGATGAATGGCACAGTGGAAGCTACCAATAAAAATATCAAGATGATTGTGCAAAAGATGGTGGTAACATATAAAGACTGGCATGAGATTTTATCGTTTTCTCTCCATAGCTACCGTGCTTCAGCTCGAACGCCAACTGGGGCAACCCCTTTCTCTTTGGTATATGGCATGGAAGTTGTCTTGCCTATAGAAGTTCAAATCCCTTCCCTAAGGATTATGAAAGAGGCAGATCTAGGTGAAGACGAGTGGGTGCAGACTAGGTTGGATCAGCTAAACTTGATTAATGAGAAGGAATTGGTTGTTGTTTGTCATGGTCAGATGTATCAAAAGCGTATGACCAAGGCATTTAACAAAAAGATCAAGCCTCGAGTGTATCAGACTGGTGACTTGGTAATAAAGCGCATCATTCTCCCACAAGGCAACCCCAGGGGTAAATGGACTCCCACTTACGAAGGACCATTTATTGTAAAGAGAGTTTTCTCTGGTGGAGCCATGATGTTAACTACTATGGATGGCGAAGACTTGTCACATCCTGTGAATGTGGATATAGTTAAAAAATACTACGCATAAAATGACACATTAGGTTGACACACCTAGGCAAAAATAAGGGTATCCCAGCGAACCAAAAAGGTTCGGGCAAAAGTTAGGAATATATGCAAAAGATTGTACACCCGAAAAGTTGAAAACCTGGAAGGGCGGCTTGGGCAAAAAAGGGTATCCTGGTGGGCTGAAAAACCCGAAAGGGAAGTCCAGGCAAAAGTTAAGGATTAAAGCATATAACTATGTCCCGTGGAATCTCTACAACCAACTTTATTACCAAGGTCCGAGTTCAAATGATTCAAGATCAATCCAATCAACTTATTTCAGTGGTAAGGGATGATGTTTAAAGATATAAGGGTAATAGTAGAGTTGGAACACAATGAGATCACTTCCACATGGCTATTATTTTTTCTTTCACTTTGTATTTCCTTTCATTCTTTCGAAGATTTCCTCTTACTAGGAACTCTGTCTCTTTGTAAAAAAAATGTCTATTCATGGGCAAAACATCAATACAAATATACTTTGAGGTGCAATTTTTTTTGTCTTTTTTCTGTTTTGAGTGCAAAAGCGTCCAATGCCTAAAATTGAATGAACATATGCATATGAACATGATTAAACTATTTAGCAAATGTATGCTCCAAAATAGTAACAAGCATCTCCTTAAGGCATTTGAAGATATACTCAGAGAGTTATTTCATTAACATTATCCCCTCAGAGTTTGGATTCATGAAATCCCCAACCAAAGTTTCAATCTCCGGAAAACCCTCTCCCCGGCTGAGTTGGTCCAAAATAAGAAGTCTTATGGAGTTCCTTCCTTAAGAATACACCTCCCATGCAGGTCATAAACTTTTCTCTTCAACATGGTTTATTTTCCCAGCAAACTACAAATTTTCCAGCTTGAGTTCACCTTTCAAACCATTACAAACCAACGAACAAAACCCTTTTGTCACCAACAAAGTCATCATAATCTCCAATAGAGTTGATGTTATTCCAAACAAGTTATTATGAAGCCTGGAATCCGACCATATAACAATTAACTTCAGTAAGTTACTACGAAGCCTGAACCCGACCATATAATAGTTCAAATTTCATCCTACTCTCAATTTACTATGAAGACTGGACCCGACCAGAGAAGAGTTTAAGTTGCTGAAACCTGGACCCAACCAGATAACAGTTGATCTCAATTTCAAGTTACTGAAACCTGGACCCGACCAGATAACAATTTAACGTCTCCAATTACTGCAAAGCCTGGACCCGACCAATTAACAATTCAAGTTACTAAAACCTGGACCCGACTAGTTAACAATTCTAGTTGCTGAAACCTGGACCCGACTAGATAATAATTAACCTCAAGGCTAAGTTACTACAAAACCTATACCCGACCAAATATTAGTTTAACTTATTCAATCACTAACAAATATCCTCTTCCCTAGTAGAGTTTGCCACTATCCCCAGTAAGTTGCTGTAAAGCCTGGAATCCGACCAGATAACAGTTTGAACTTCATCTTCCTTAGTAAGTTGCTGCGAAGCCTGGAAACCGACCAGATAACAGATAACTTTTGTAACTCCCCAGTAGAGCAAAGGACAACTAAAACTCCCGAACTATATTCCCTAAGCAGAAACCAACATTCCCCATAGAGTTTATCTCAAAGAAAAATTAACGTTCCCCAGCGGAGTTCTCATCAAACAACAAAGCAGGAATCCCTAGCGGAAACATTCTAACAAAGTTTGAAGACACATACTCTTCATCCTCAACAACAATCTGGGATTCAACTTCCTAAAGTTCCCCAACACTGATCAAGGATTTATTTTCCAAGACAAAGATACACTTCAACAATAATTCATATTTCATACATCATACTACATACACGACAAATGCATACAATATAATCTCATTTATTTTGAGAACATCATTACACCATGCATATATATACATGCAACTAACCCTTTTTCTTGCAGGTCTCTTTTGGATAGATTTAATTCCCCAGTGAAGTCACCAATCACAAGACCTCTTCAGGGTCAGATTCATTTCTCCCAGTTAAAGACGGGCAAAGAACATCTACAATTTCAACCAACAGTCACTCTGGATGGCATCTATAAGCCCATCTCTGGCAAAATTTTTATCATTTCTCCAAATGGCATCTTTAAGCCCATTCCCAACATAATCAGCTAATATGTCATCATCGAGTGTAAATTTATGGGCACTCTAGTGTTCAATCATCTTTCACCTTCAAGTCACAAATGACGAGCCCGCCAATCTAACTCTTCAAGTTTAAGAAGATTGAACATGGGAAGCTTTTTCACCCCAAAATTTTCCCTCTCTTTTCTCAAAAATTCTCCTCACAAGATCTTCAATTGCTCAAGATTGCACAAGGATTGATCAATTCAAGGCACTTCCTCAACACTAATGACTCAAATTAGGGTTTGAGTTTGAATAAGGACAAATGGATATTTAATGCCCTATATAATTATCATGGATCATTATGGACCTTCAATAATGCTCATGTCAAGTTTCAAGTCTTGCAGTTCAAGTTTGCTCAGTCAATTGATCAGTTGACCTAAAATCAGCTGTATTGGGTAAAAAAAGTCAATTATGGTTAACTTACAGTCAAACTTCATGATTTTTTATCCATATCAACATTTTGAACTCATAAGAACCATTTGGTCAGGTTTGGATTACAATTCCTCAAGAAATTTGATCAGATCACTAAAAGGGCAAAATGGTCAAAATTAGGGTTTTTGACTAAGAAGGCTTGATTTTTAACTCTTGACCAAATACATGACTTATTGGTTTGAGGCATGATATAAAGGATTCAAATGCATCATTTTTTACCTAATTGCATGGTTCAAAACACTTCTCAAGATCAATTGATTGATAATTTAAATTTGGTCAACTGATGAAAAAGTTAATTGTACACTGAAAAGTCAAACTTTGACTTCTTGATCAAAATCAAGTTTAAAAAATCATATTTCATCAAGACATGTCAAAATATGAAGATTGTTCATCAAGAAATCAAAAAGTCAAAATTCCCTTTGAAAAGTCAAAATTTCTAAGACTTAGAAATTTTTTTGTGTTGGAAAATTTACTTTTCTCATGACTTTGTGCAAAATTTTCACCATGATGCAAAATGATTCAAAGAAAACTTTCAACATGAAAGTTGTATATATTGAGGAAATATACAACTTTTCTTCACAAATAAAATTCTAGAAAATCTTGTATTTTAAGTTATGAATTCATGAAGACATGTGCATGAAACAAAAACACTTAGTGAAATTTTGACCTAGTTTAGGCAGATTTTTGACCTAACTTCTTGGACAAGTTTCACATATTTCCAATTTGATTTTGCAAAAATGATCAAAATAGAAGTTGTAAAGGATGTTTAAATCTTTACAAAATGTCCAAGAACTCATTGATATCATGTTTGATTTATGATAATCGAAGCCATGAAGTTAGGGTTTCATTCTTGAATTACAAGGCAGATTTTGTGATGAACATGAACCAAATCCATAGCCATGCTGCATAATCTTCACTTTGCAGGCCTCAAACTTGTATATCACTCATTAATTGAATTCTTTCACAACTGATTGAGCTATAATCCAAGTGCTTGAGCCATTGTCCAATTGATAATTCCATTTTTGGAAGAAAGTAACATATCCATTCTTGAAAAGTGACTTTAATCACAAAGTCAACTTGTCTTGAGCCTCTAACTTATTGTCCTGATCACCTCAACTCCTACAAGTTAGAACAAGCTTTGTTTAAAGTCCTAACCACTCTAAGATAGCTTGGTACAAACATTGGAAACAAGTTCTTCATGCTTGCTTCAAAAACAAGTAAGAATGTCATAACATATGATTTCAAATTCTGGCTTATTGTAGCATATAAAACCTCTTGCCTATAAATACATACACATATTGCAACCTAACACACGAATGCTCAAGCCCTCAAACACTCCCAAAGCTATAATCACATAGCAAACCTCCATTGTTGCATATTCTGACCAGAAATCCCAAAATCAAAAACCACTCATGCGTTTCTTGGCCTTTTGTTTCCAAAGACTTCTAAACATCATACATAAACAATCCCAACACCTGTTATCTAACTGTAACACCATCTTCATCAACTTCCATAACCAAAAAACAGAGTTTGCATCTTGACTTCTCTAACATGACTCAAGCACTTCCAGCACCAAGTAAGGGTTGCATTAGTTTCCTGGGAACTTGAGGAAGCTAACATGATCATTACCATCACTTAAAACAAGCTCAAACTCATCCCATGATTTCCAGTTTTTGAGGTAATTTTTTGAACTCCCATATCTTCATTTATGCATTGTTAGGCTTGCATTTTCAAAGATAAAATATGCATATCATGGCCCTGAAGCTAACCATGTCCATAGTTTTCATTTATATTGCCTGAGCTTAGAGAATTTTGAGTTTGAAATTTTAGGAAAAATTAGGGTTCAGATTAGGGCCAACAAAATTCTTTCTAATATTTGATTTATAGTTTAAGTTATTTACATTTCTGGAATCGTGAAGAAAAATGGAGTAACTTTCATGTTTACAGTTTCAATTTTTGTTGAGAAATGAGAAAGATACAGGTCCAAGCATGGCGCGAGGTTCAAGATGAAGTTCACACCATGGAAGCGTTTTTTAATATAATTCTATGGTTTCAGTTTTAATACCGGATGTATAGTCACCCCAGTGGTAAGGTAGCGCGCGTGTATTGTTGAGGACATGGGTTTGAGCCCCAGCGCTGCCATTTTGCTATTTTTCTAACACTTCTTTCTTTTTTTGTTCCTAACAAGCGTGTTGGGCTTAGTACATTGGGCCTTTTATTTTTGCTTCTTCTAACCCCCCCCCCCCCCCCCCCCCCTCTTTGCAGGACTACACGCAACCTACTTACATTTATTTTATCTATTTTTCTGATTCAATAACAAAAATTGTTAATGGGCCATGCCTAGTACAAAAATTTGTTTTTGCTACAAAACACTCTAAATCCACTTTACACCCGTGCCCTCATTTTCATGTCATATTTTATTTCCTTTTTTTATTTATTTTTATCATTATTAATATTAATTTTATTATTATTTTTATTAATAAAAAATTCAAAAAATATTTTTATTTGTTTATATACATATTTAATATCTTTTTATTTCCTTTAAAATAAAAAAGACAAAAAGACATTCTCTTAAAAAATTTAATTCTTTTTCTTAATAAATTAATAATTGGATTTAAGGTTTAGCTTATTTCTTATTTTAATTAAGTTAAAACATCTTCTTAATAAATCCAAAACAAAAACATTTTTTATGTTCCTTTATACATCATATTTATTTCCTTGTACATTATATTCATTTCTTGTACAATATAATTCAATATGGTTCTAATAGATAATTAGGCTTTAATTTTTTATTATCCCCCATTTGTAAATTTGTACACCCCCTCCCCCAAAATGATGTAATAGCGTAGAATTTATTTTCTGCAATTTATCGCTTTAATATAATTGCTAGTAATTAAGGGTTTGTATGGAAAGATAAAATCAAAACTTAGAAAACTCTAAATCCAAGATAAATCAAGCATGAAATACAAAACACTTGCACACTTGCACCTCTGGGGTTAAATCCATTTTGTTTCCTTAAGAAAAATGGTCATGTTATGCATGTGAGACACTTTAGAAAAGACCCTCAAATACAAGATCATAGTCCCTCGATGACCCTTCGATGTTGCCTTTATAAACGGTCTTAGTCCCTTACGACAAATTTCTAAGGTATCCTATAATGTTGCCTTCTATGACTATACGATGACCCATGTTTGTTCCTTCACATTCAATGATAGGGCTTCTTACCAATCAATGGTAAGATAAAAATGTCAAAGGAAGAGAGAAAAGAACAAATATTTTTTGAGTAGGTAGAACGTTCATAGTTGCTTGCTCATAATCATTCTTCAAAACATCTTTCAAAAAAAAAACACCAACACTTTCAAACATGAAGTATTTTCAAAAGTCAACACTTTGTATGCATTCTTATAGAGACGAGAATCATTACAAAGTTCGCCTAAACAAAGGCACTTTAAAAAAAAAACTTTCAAAACCAATCACAAACACATTTCAAACAAAGCATTTTCAAAGTGATCTAGCAACTAAGAGCTCGTAGATAACTACAGATGAAAATGGTGTTAACATCTTCCCTTTTTATAACCTACCTCCCGAACTCAAGAAAATATCTCAAAAGGTTTTTCCTGTTCTTTTCACCCTTTCCTTTATTGGATAAAAGAAAAGTCGATGGCGACTCTTGCTATCTGCAACAATTACAATAAAACGTAAAACACCCAGGTCAATTCTCCCACCGTATTACTATAGGTAATTGTCAGGAACTAGCCGTTATGACGGATATGGAAGTATTCACGGGAAAGCATGATCCTGGTTATTCCTGGGTGATTGTCCCCGTGCAAATGGAAGGTGGAGGAATGACATGTTTTGAGTGGGCAGATGTGATCTCGTCGATCTTGGGGGTCAGTCGACCATGGCCCCTCAGGTGATAGGCAAAAGGAAAAAGTGATCCTTATCCATTCCGACTAATTGGACTAAAGTTATTGGACCATTTTGGACATCTAAGTGGATTGGGCCATGCCAAGTCATTAGGCCAATCCTGGATTATATATATATATATATATATATATATATATATATATATATATATATATATATATATATATATATATATATATATATATATATATATATATATATATATATATATATATATATATATATTATATAGCAAATTATTAAATTTATTGATTGTGTAATCAATTTGTATAGACATATCCTTTGATTGCTAAATATTGTTTTGTTGATTACATTATAATTCATTAGATGGTAAGTGGAATTTCATATAGACAAAGTCAAAGGGAAAATCTGAAAAATCAATTACACGCCAAGTGTTTGATAGTTTGTTGTTTTAGCTTTATCAATAATTTCATTGGAAATTGGTTAACAATTGTGATCATTATAAAATGATTGATTGAGAAATTATTGTATTAAGTCTTATCATCATTTTAGATTTTATTTTTTGGTTTACGCATATCCGAGTTTCCAATAGTCGTTTCAAATTAGACGACTTATTTGGTCTAGGCTTAATCTCTCGTTTGCCCATAGTTTTTGATTTGTTTTCAACATAAAGTTTTAAAAAGAAATTTTTAATTTATGGATATATGACCCCCTCTAGATAAGTTTTCGTCATCTAACAATCGGTATCAAAGCTTCTGTTCATTTCGTGCTTCAAAAACACTTATTAGATAATGGCTACCGAGCCTAAAAGGGCGTACAATAGAGCGCTCGTATTCATCTGTGAAAATTATCGCTATTGGAAAGATTGTATGTGTATTCATATCAATTCATATGATAAAAGTGTGTGGGACACTATTGTCAAATGTACAACTCAAATTACCATGGTTGATGCTAATGGTGTTGTCATACTTAAACCAGAAGCACAATAGAATGACGATGATAAGAAAATATGCGGTTGCGATTGCAAAACACAAAATATTCTCATATTCTCTCTTGGTATTGATGAATTTTATCGTGTTTCCCATTGTGAAACTGCCAAAGGTATGAATGACATATTACAAGTTGCCCATGAGGGAACTAATAAAGTCAAACAAGCTAGAATAAATACACTAAATCAAGAGTTCGAACTATTTCACATGAAGCTTGGTGAAACCATTACCGAAATGCAAAAAAGGTTCTCTCATCTCATTAATAGTTTAAATTCACTTGGGAAACCGATTTCTAATGATATTTCTACTAATAAAGTTTTGTGGTGTCTTAATAGGAATTAGCAACCAAAGGTCACTGCAATCAAGGAAGCTAATGATCTTACAACACTATACCTCACTATATTGTTTGGTAAGCTTGAAGAACATGAGAAATAACTCACTTTCTCATAAAAACATGAGAAAAAGTATGATAAGAAGCAAAAGAAGTAGAAAGACAAGGATAAGGAGGTAGAAAAAAAATTATTTCTCTAAAGGCTTTGTGATACGGTGGGAGAACTGACTTGAGGTTTTGCGTTTGTATTCGCAAATGTTGCGGTTAGCAAGAGTCGCCACCGACTTTTTATTTTATCCTAAGGAAAGGTTAAAAAGCACAGCAAAAACCTTTTGAGATGTTTTCTTGGGTTCGGGGAGTAGATTATAGAAAGGGAAGGTATTAGCACCCTTTCTATCCATGGTTATCCATGGGCTCTTAGTTACTTGCTTAGATCACTTGCCCTTTGTTTTCAATTGTTTTAAATGGTGCTTGAGTGTGTGGGTTTTGAAAATGTTTTGAAAAGATGCCAATGTGGTGGCAACCTTTGTAATGATCCATGTGGGGATGTATACAAAGATGTATGTCTTTTGAAAAGGTTTTCATTTGTTTTTGAGAGTTGTTTTGAAAGTGTAGTGATGTGATTTTGAAATTAGGCAAGTGTTTTGTTTTGCAAGTTTGATTCAAGTAACTAAGAGGTTATCTACTCCTAAATTTCTCAGAAGATTATTGCTATGTTTTAACCCTTTTAACAAGTTTATTCCACCATTGTATTTGGTGGACAATCTTGTGTTAGGATGTGAGAGGGACAGGCGCGGGTCATCGTTTAGACCATAATTGCAACGGCGTTAAATATCTTTGGGCAATTTTCTTTAAGGGACTTGATCATTTGTTTTTGTTTGTTTTGAAAAGTTTTATCGAGGGACTATGATCATTCAAATTGTTTGCTTTGCCCAAAGAAGTTTAACATACAATATGGCCCATTTATTTGAAGGCAACAGGTGGAATACCCTAGGGGTGCAAGTGTGATTTGTGTGTCCATTTTCATGCTTGTTTATCTTGTGTTAGGTCAAACTATTTTTTATCGTTTTTCGCATACAAACCCTAATTCTAACATGTTATCATTAGAAAGCAATAAAGTGCAAAATTAAATTTACTAAGCTATTACAAAACCAAATATGGGAAGGGGGTACAAATGTTCAAATGGGGATATTGACAAGAATTTAAATCTAAATTATTACATCAATTTGAATATTTGCAATGTAAATAATGTACAATAATTGAATAAATAAAGATGGAATAAAAATGCAAGATGCAAAAGTGTTTTGTATATGTATGAAAAATATTATTTATGTAAAAGGGAAAAGAAAATAAAAATAAAAATTATATTATTTTTGGAGTATTTTGGATTTAGGGCAAAAACCCTAATTTTAAAGAAAATGCATTATTATCTAATTTAATACAACTATTTATTTATTATTTATAAAAATAAAACAAAATGAAGTATATTATGAAAAAAGTATTTTTTGATCAAATATTAATAAAAATAAAAATTCAAATATTTTTATATTTTTAACTTAAATATATTGATAAACATATATATATATATATATATATATATATATATATATATATATATATATATATATATATATATATATATATATATATATATATATATATATATATATATATATATATATATATATATATATATATATATATATATATATATATATATATATATATATATATATATATATATATATATATATATATATATATATATATATATATATATATATATATATATATATATATATATATATATATATATATATATATATATATTAAATCTTAAATCTTAAATATGTATCATACACAAAATAAATATTTATTTAATATTTTAATAAAATAAATAAAAAGAGTATTTTTTATGTGAAATATTTTCAGAAGGTAAATAAAAAAATAAAAATGTATTTTTTTACTATTTTTCTATTTATTCTAATAATAGTATATATATAACATTTATATTCAAACAAAAGAAATAAACAAATAAATATGCAATAAATACAAAAAAAGATGGAAAAAATATTTTTATGTTTTTTTTATATCATGAGAAAAAATAAACAAAGTCAACCAAAAAAGAAAAAGTCAAAAAGAGTCAAAAATGAAGCAAATGGGCTCAGGGGGTGTGAATCAAAATAAATGGTGTGAATAGGAAAAAATTCCAGGCCCAGCCCAGAAGGCCTGTCTTCTTCAACCTCTGAACAACATCCTTCAAGCAAAACACGCGTTTTTTATCTCTGGATTCCTGGACTTTCAAGCAAAACTCATAACATGAAAAGTGTAGAGCATTAAGAGACGGTTTCAACCATATAAAGAACTTGACCTATCTCTCTAAGATGAGGGAGAATTTCTCCTCCCCTAATTTCTGACCTAACTTTTCATCAATGTTCAGACATGAAATTCTCTAAGCACACGAAATATAAATGAAATCTAATCATATGAGCATGTTCAGGGCTATGATTGTGACATGTTTTCTTCAAAAACCTAAAGCTAACAATGCCTAATAAGGGAGATAGAACTCCATGAATATACCTGTTCAGTTGGAATCGAGCTTTACAATGGAGGATGTTTCAGAGTGAAATGATGACTTGTATAGCTTCCTTGAAGTGTAAGGATGCTTTTCCAAGTCCTACTTTGTCTTGAAACTCCCTGAATCGAGCTAGTGAACTCCAACTGCAAAACAGAAATTTAAAAATGGTGAAGTGGCTTGGAGGTGTTACAGGTCAGATTTCAAGTCATGGTTAGCTTGCATATGTTGTAAGGAAGGTAGAGGAACAGGTTTGGACAAGAATGCTCGAAGGGATTGAGAGATAGCACTCAATCTGCAGGGGTTCCCCTGTTTGTGCATTTTCAAGGTGATTTGGGCAATGGGAGTGTTCTAGATGGCAAGGGCTCGTGTGTTAGCTTGGATATGTTCTTCTGAATGTGTTTGATAACTTCCCTCTTGTGTTTGTAAGCTGAGATGAGACATGGCACAAGTTATGCAATGTTACTTGAAAATGAAGCAAGCAAAGGTCACTTTGTGTTTTAGGTCAGTAGGGGCCTCTAATCCTGCTGCATAAGCCTCTCTTGATCAGAGCAATTTGTCCATAATCTTGTGCCATAAGGATTTTGCTTGTACCTTCTTGGATTTCAATTTGACATAAAGCTAGCTTTTTACAAAAATGGATAAAGCACTTTATCTAGTTTAGGATTAATCCACTATGCAATATTAGAACTCAAAGAACATGGCCTTAACACATTGAATATGCATTGAATTATTGAGTATGGAATGGTTCAAGGACCTGTAATCAAGCATAAAGCAAGCTGAGTTAAAATTTGCAAAGTTGTGAACATGTTTTGATGAAGAACAAAAGTGAATTTTTGCCAACTTGTGAAATTCGAATCTCTCAAGTTATGAGGTTGTTTGATGAGTTCTTGGACATTTTGGAAAGCTTGGAATGTGTACTACAATCCATCTTTGAAATTCAAATCAAAATTCCAAGTGGAAGGGTATGAAAAGTGGCCTTGAAGTGGGGTAGAAAACCTTGTCAAAATAGGTTAAAATTTCACTAAGTTAAAAATGGTTTAGTGCCCTTATTCAAAAAATTGTAACTTGAGATACAAGCTTCAAATGAGAAAACTTTGTGAATCAAAGTTGTAGATTATGCAACAAGCTACAACTTTCATGTTTTGACTTTTGTTTGAATCCAAATGGATCTTGGTGAAAAGATGGGGCAAAGTTGGGGAAAAATTAGGGTTTTTCATAACTTAGAAAAATTCTAAGTTATGAAAAATTCCATTTTCAAACCCTAATTTGCATTTTGTGATTTCTTGGTGAACAAGTTTCATGATTTGGCAAGTTTTGATGAAAAATGAATCTTGACTCTTGATTTTGACCAAAAAGTCAAAGTTTGACTTTTCAGTATACAGTCAAAATTGATCAATTGACTGGGAAATTCAACTGTCAATCTTGTGTACTTGGGATCTTTTGAGCTTGATGAACATGTCAAGATAATTCCATGGGGTCCTTGAGTCCATATGTGAGCTTGGTTTGCCATTGGTTAGGTCAAACAGTCAAAAATTGCCTTTGTGCAGTCAAAACCCTAAAAATGACCATTTTGCCCTTTTGGTGATCTGATCAAATTTCTTGTGGAATTGTGATTCAAACTTGATCAAATGGTCCAAATGAGTTCATAATGTTGATGTGGATCAAATTTCATGAGATTTGACTGTCAATTGGCCACAGTTGACTTTTTCCCCAATACAGCTGATTTCTAGATCAACTGTCCAATTGACTGGGCAAAACTTGGAATCAAGACTTGAAACTTGGTATAGGTAAACTTGGGAGTCCAACATGAAGCATGAAAGTCATCTTAGGCATTTTAAGTCAAAACATCTTTGTTCAACCACAAACCCTAGTTTTGAGTCCACAGTGCAAGGAGAAGTCTTGAGCAGAGGAAACCCTAATTGGATCTTGATCTTCAAAGGTCTTGTGATGAGAAAATGTTGAGGAAATGGGAGGGAAAATTTTGGGGTACAACAGTTTCCCCTGTTCAATCTTCTTGAACCTGAAGAGTTAGATTGGCAAGTTTGCCTTTCGTGACTCGAGGGTAAAAGGAGATTGGACACTAGAGTGCCCGGAAATTTGCACTCGCATGCTGGAGTCTCAACAATGTGGTGTCGGGAATGGGCTTATAGATGCCATTTGGAGAGATGGTGGATAGGGAGATGGGCTTATAGATGCCATCCGGAGATGTGATGGAACCTTGTCGGGAATGGGCTTATAGATGCCATTTGGAAGTGTCGATCGCATAAGAGATTCCTTAGCGAGAATTTGTGTATTTGAGAAAGACAGATGTTTTCCTGGCTTGTTACAGGTGTTTGATCTTCAATCTCCTCATGCAGATATGCCCTGGCTAGATACAGGTGTCGAATCTACAATCGGTTGCTCACAGATGTGCCCTGGCTGGATACAGGAGTTGAATCTGGAAATAGTTGTCAATAGATGTGCCCTGGCTGGATACAGGGATCGAATCTTCGAACTCCTCAGACGTGCCCTGGCTAGATACAGGAATCGAGTCTGGAAACGTGGTCCACAGATATGCCCTGGCTGGATACAGGAATCGAGTCTGGAGATGTTGCAGTTGATAGACGTGCCCTGGCTGGATACAGGAATCGAATCTTTGAACTCTTCAGACATGCCTTGGCTAGATACAGGAATCGAGTCTGGAAATTGATCACTCTCAGATGTGCCCTGGTTAGATACAGGTATCGAATCTGGAATTGTGACAGTTGAAGGTAATTGTTTTTGGGATTGTCTTTTTCCTGAAAAGGCAAAAACGTAAGTGGTATGCAATGTCATGATGTATGATATGCATGGTGTTATGATGCTCAGTCATGAGATAGTGTTGTATGCGCTTTATCATGTATGTAAGCAAGATGTATGAAAATATGAAATGTTTATGCATGTAACTCCGTCTTAGGAAAATAAACCCTTGACGAACGGCCGGGGAGTTGCTCTGTGGAAGAAATACTTGGCCGAAGTTTGATGAGAGGCCTGTTGAGGACTTTAATGATGGATTCCGCTGGGGATAATGATGATAAACTCCGCTGGGGATCACCAAAGATAAACTCCGCCGGGGATTGAAGGAACTTTGCCGAGGGCGGTCTTCCGTGGTTTTTAGCTGAGGATAACCCAGTTATAAGTCCTTGTGAGGAAATAACTCTAAATAAAACTCGGGAGAGACGTCCGCGCTCCGCAGGGGATAAGCTTCCAGAATCTACTGGGGATGAGCTTTAAGACCTGCCGGGGAATGTTGTGTCCTTTCAGGATTGTCGGGGAGTCAACTCCGCTTGGGGAAAGTATTGCTGAATCTTGTTTTACTCTGCGGGGAGTTGAGATGATCTGGTCACATTCTTCAGTTGAATCTAACCCGGTACCTTGGTGGACAAAACAACCAGACTGCATTAGACAACTTCAATTGCCCCTGTCTCTGATGTCACCTGTAATCAATCTCTCGTTTCATATGCAAATATTTATGAATTAGCAATTTAATGTCAAATGCATATATCAAAAATGAACATTGGACGTTCTTCGCAAGACAAAAACAGAAAAAGGAAAACAATGGCAATTTGTATGGACAAGTGAATTTGTATTGATTTAAACTTTGCCTGTGAATATGCGTTTTTGTACAAGAGGCTGACATCCTAGTAAGAGGACATCGCCAAATAGTATAGAGTTTACAATTTGAAAAAGGAAACAAAACAGCTATGTGAACAATCCCACTGGGTTCCAACTCTGCTATTGCCTTTATGTCTTCGAACGTCTCATCGCTTTGCTACCTAGTTGAAGATGAAGCTGATTGGTCAATGCCGAAATCTGGAGCCAGATAGTTGATGCCGAATTCCGGATGCGAAGTGATCCAATGAGACATGGTGTTACGCTTTTATCCCTAACTTTTGCCTGGACCGCCCTTTCGGGTTTTCAGTCCACCGGGATACCCATTTTTGCCCAAGCCGCCCTTTCAGGTTTTCGACTTGCCGGGTGTACAGACTTTTATTCATTTCGTCCCTTATTTTTTCCCGAACCCTTTTGGTTCGCCGGGAAGCCCTTATTTTTGCCTAGGTATGTCAACCTAGCGGGTCTTTTATTTATGCGTAGTATTTTTTCACTATGTCTGCATTGGCGGGGTGAGGAAGGTCGTCACCATCCATGGTGGTTAGGATCATGGCTCCTCCTGAGAACACGCGTTTAACCACAAATGGTCCTTCGTAAGTAGGGGTCCATTTGCCCCGGGGATCACTTTGAGGAAGGATGATGTGTTTGATTACCAGGTCCCCAACTTGATACTCTTGCGGTCTGACTTTCTTGTTAAATGCCCTGATCATCCGTTTTTGATACATTTGACCATGACAAATAGCAGTGAGCCTCTTTTCGTCAATCAGATTTAATTGATCAAGTCGAGTCTGGATCTAATCATCTTCATCCAAGTCCGCATCCTTCATTATCCGGAGAGAGGGTATCTGGATTTCAATTGGCAAGACTGCCTCCATGCCATAGACCAAGGAAAAGGGGGTTGCCCCGGTTGACGTCCTTGCTGAGGTGCGGTACCCATGAAGAGCGAACGGTAACATCTCGTGCCAATATTTATAGGTCATTGTCATCTTCTGCATAATTTTCTTGATATTTTTATTGGCTGCCTCTACAGCCCCATTCATCTTCGGCCGGTAGGGAGAAGAATTATGGTGCTGTATCTTGAATTGTTCACAGAGTTCAGTGATCATTTTGTTATTGAGATTGGTACCATTGTCTGTAATGATTCTTTCCGGGACGCCGTACCGACAGATCAGATTATGCCGGATGAAACGTGCCACGACGCTCTTGGTTACTGTGGCATAGGAAGCTGCCTCAACCCATTTCGTGAAGTAATCGATCGCCACCAAGATGAAGCGATGCCCATTGGATGTCGTTGGTCGGATCTCACCGATCATATCGATGCCCCACATCGCGAAAGGCCAAGGTGCCGTCAGGACATTCAAAGGAACCGGAGGGATATGCACCTTGTCAGCATAGATCTGGCATTTATGACAAGTTCGGGAGTGCTGGTAACAATCGGCTTCCATTGTGGACCAGAAATATCCTGCCCGAAGGATTTTCTTAGCCATGGTGTGTCCACTGGAATGCGTTCCGAATGTTCCTTCATGCAGTTCTATCATAATTTTCTCTGCTTCAGCCTTATCCACACAACGTAGCAGAGTTGAATCATGATTCCGTTTGTAGAGAATGCCGTTGTTGAGGAAGAATTTTGCAGCGAATCTCCTCATGAACTTCTTATTATTGACAGATGCACCTTCAGGGTATTCCTGAGCTTCCAAGTACCTCTTCACCTCATGATACCAGGGTTTTTCGGTCACCTTCTCAGCCTCGAGCTCGCAACAGTATGCCGGTTCATCCAACTTCCAGATAATGATTCGGGGAGCCTCATTGTCCCATTTAACTTTGAACATTGAAGACATCGTAGCTAGGGCGTCCGCTAGCTGATTCTCCTCTCTAGGGAAGTGCTCGAAATTTATCTCTTCAAAGTGGGGGAGCAAGGTCAACACATACTCCTTGTAAGGAATAAGATTCGGGTGTTTCGTATCCCACTCGCCTTTGATCTGATTGACCACGAGGGCGGAATCTCCGAAGACACTTAGAAATTTTATCCTTAAGTCGATTGCAGCTTGTAAACCCATGATGCATGCCTCATATTCTGCCATATTGTTGGTGCAGCTGAAACATAATCGGGCGGTGAGGGGAGTATGAGTTCCTTTGGGAGATATGATTACAGCGCCGATGCCGTTACCCAAAGCATTGGAGGCTCCATCGAAATGCATAGACCATCGGGATCCTTCCTCAGGTCCTTCATCCGGTCCAGGTACTTCACAGTCAGTTACCACCATGATGTCTTCGTCCGGAAAATCAAAGTTCAATGATTGGTAATCGTCCACAGGTTGGTGTGCCAAGTGATCTGCCAGTACACTTCCCTTAATTGCTTTCTGAGTTGTATACTGGATGTCATACTCTGTTAAGATCATTTGCCATCTTGCTATTCTTCCAGACAGAGCGGGCTTTTCAAATATGTACTTGATGGGATCCATTTTTGAAATCAATAAAGTAGTATGAGTCAGCATATACTGTCTCAGCCGGCGAGCAGCCCATACAAGAGCGCAGCAAGTTTTCTCAAGCAGTGAGTAACGAGACTCACAGTCGGTAAACTTTTTGCTCAAGTAATAAATAGCGTGCTCTTTTCGGCCAGACTCGTCATGCTGCCCCAGCACACACCCCATTGAATTATCAAGTACTGTCAAGTATAGTATCAGAGGTCTTCCTTCCACCGGGGGCATAAGAATGGGTGGCTCTTGAAGGTATTCCTTTATCCTTTCAAAGGCAGCCTGACATTCATCATTCCAGCGTACTACTTGATCTTTCTTCAGTAATTTGAAGATTGGCTCACAAGTAGCAGTCAGATGTGAGATGAATCGGGCAATGTAATTCAGTCGTCCTAGGAAACCTCTGACTTCTTTCTCTGTTTTTGGAGTCGGCATCTCTTGTATGGCTTTTACCTTGGCAGGGTCCACCTGAATACCTTTATCACTTACAATGAAACCTAGCAATTTTCCGGATCTTACCCCAAAGGTGCATTTGTTAGGATTCAACCTCAGCTTGTATAACTTGAGTCGGTCAAACAACTTCCTCAGATGGTCAAGGTGCTCCTCCTCAGTTTGAGACCTTGCAATCATGTCATCAACGTATACCTCAATCTCATGATGGATCATATCATGAAATAAAGCAACCATGGCACGTTGATAGGTTGCCCCAGCATTTTTCAATCCGAATGGCATGACCTTATAACAGAAGGTGCCCCACTGAGTCACAAAGGTAGTCTTCTCCATATCCTCTGGAGCCATCTTGATCTGATTATACCCTGAAAAACCATCCATGAAGGAGAACACCTTGTGTTGAGCTGTATTGTCAACAAGGACATCAATGTGAGGTAGGGGAAGTCATCCTTGGGGCTGGCCCTGTTCAGATCCCTGTAGTCAACACACATTCTGACTTTACCGTCCTTCTTCGGCACTGGCACCACATTGGCAACCCACTGAGGGTAAGAAGTTACTGCAAGGAACCCGGCATCAAACTGTTTCATAACCTCGGCCTTGATCTTTTCAGACATCTCTGGACGCATCCGTCGGACTTTTTGCTTTACCGGAGGGCAATCTTCCTTGGTTGGCAGGTGGTGAACTACAATGTCGGCATCCAACCCAGGCATATCTTCATAGGACCAAGCAAAAATCTCCATGTAGTCTTGTAGCATCTGGATCAATCGTTGCTTCACGCTGAGCTCTAGATTGGCACCAATCTTGACCTCTTTCCTATTTGTCTCGGTACCCAAGTTAATTGTCTCCACCGGCTCTTCATGTGGCTGAATAGCTTTCTCTTCCTAGAGCAGCAGTCTTGCGAGTTCACCAGGCACTTCGCAATCATCTTCACCTTCGTCTTCGGCCAAGTTGATCGG
The DNA here is from genome assembly GCA_948472305.1 of Vicia faba. Lineage (NCBI taxonomy): Eukaryota > Viridiplantae > Streptophyta > Magnoliopsida > Fabales > Fabaceae > Vicia > Vicia faba. Next base: position 485,692,341 of record OX451738.1, on the reverse strand, counting down.
ATTTTCGAAGTCATAACTGGCGGTAGTAGAGCTGTTACCAGTGAGATCCAGAGTGGATTGAAACTGCGTGACAAATGTGATAGGGGTAAAATCCTTTGCCGTCCAGTTGCTTGGTCCGTTGCTGGTAGTCGGGTAGATCCAACTGTCGAACTCTGCTTCCTCCACATCCTCCTCGATAGCATTCACCCTTGAGCTGGAGATAAACACCGGAGCCTTTCTGACCTTCTCCTTGCGCACAGCCTTCTGAGTCTCTGCAGTAAAGCCTAGCCCAAACTTGTCGTTCTTCTGAGTGAAGTTAGGAAGCTGACCCCAGTTTGCACAATTGCCTTTCTGAACCACAGCCCGGGCATCCTTTAGGGAAGCCATCTTCAAGGAAACATTCTCTTCGACCGCTGTCTCTGCTGCTGCTGAAATTGGATGTACTTCTTCGAAATGCTGAAAGGGGGTTTCAATAAACTCCCCATCCATCTCAATGTATCTGAAGGAATTCAAATGGCTCACCATGTACTCCTCTTCTCCTTGCACAGTGAAGATCTTCCCCCTGACGGGATACTTCAGCTTCTGGTGCAAGGTGGAGGTCACTGCCCCAGCTTTATGGATCCAAGGTCGACCCAGTAGACAAGAGTACGATGGACGTATGTCCATCACATAAAAAGTAGAGTCAAACACTTGAGAGCCCACACGAATAGGGATGTTAACCTCTCCATGAACCATCCTTTTGGAACCGTCAAAGGCCCTGACGATGATATTGCTGGGCTTCAATTCCAGGCCTTCATAATCCAGACGATCTAAAGCCTTTTTCGGTAGGACATTCAAGGAAGAACCAGTATCCACCAATACATGCACCAGAGTAGTGCCCCTGCATTCGATAGAGACATGCAGGGCATCATTGTGGTCTCTTCCCTTCGCAGTCAGGTCAGCATCTGAGAAACCCAAGCCATTGTCTGCTGTCAGATTCGCTATGCAATCGGTGAACTGGACTGCAGACGTCTCCTGCGGCACATGGGCCGTCTTGAGAAATGAGATCAAGGCCTTAGCATGGGCCTCGGAGCATAGCAACAAGGAGAGCAGGGAGATCTTGGAGGGCGTATGCCCCAGCTGCTCGACAACATTGAAATCACTTTTCTTTATTATTTTCAGAATCTCCTCCATTTCTTGTCGGGAGGCCTCAGCATTTATGGGTATTGGTGCCTCCATCCGGGCAGGCTCTTCTTCAATCCCTTTGCCCCGAGCATTCGATGACTCGGCAGCAGGGGAAACAACTTGATCAGCAACAGGAACAGGTAAACTTGTAGGTTTTATAAGGAGGGGCTTTCGAATAGCGGGCGGTACAATGTCAGGCGAGAAGAGCCTGCCACTGCGGGTGACCTTGGCTGGACTAGTGATATCGCAGATACTGGCGCCAGTGTCGAATTCTTGTTTGATTCCATTCACATACACGTCTGCCCCATAATGCCAGGGGACAGCTTTATCAGATACGTAGGGGAGAGGCCCCGGAACAGTAATAATCACAGGTGCAATAGTCATGATTTGAACAGGCTTCTTCGGGGGAGCCTTGATTGGATTATTGAAGATGGTAACCACAGAAACTTCTTTTGTCGGGACCGACTGAACAGCAGACTTTTTGAATAGAATTTCCTTGCTATCCATTAGGCCTTGGATGCCTAACCTCAGCAAGGGGCAATCAGATAGGGAGACAGCACAGAACAGGCAACCTTCACCGCAACCCGGAAATAAACCGGCCCGCAGTAGGTTCTTCTTAACAGTCTTCAGAGGGGTGACAACTTCATTTACCGAAATAGCGTACATTTCTTCCTCAATGGCATTTACTCTATGCTGGGGCATAGGAGCAGTTACAACATTTGGTCTTTCTGGTGCTTCAAACTGAATTTCCTTTGCGTCGATCAGATCTTGCACTTTGTTTCTCAAGGCCCAGCAATCATCAGTAGTGTGCCCGGGACTATCAGAATGATAAGCACACCGGGCATTTGGGTTGTACTTAGGAGACGCAGTGTTGACGACCTTAGGAGCTTCTTTGAGGGTCACCAGGTTGGTGGATAACAGTTGGGGTAAAATTTGAGATAAGGTCATACTCAGTCGAGTATACTGCCTCTTGGGCCTTTCGCTTCTTTGTTGATTGTACTGCTGAGGAGCAGCAACAGGTTTGGAGATGACCAAAGCATTGACGGCTTGGCGACTTTCGGGTTTGACTTGTCTTCTAGGACCATAGACGGCGCTTGCTTCTTTCTTAAACGGCCTCTTCTCAGCACTTGTAGAGGCAGCCTTTTGTATCTTGCCTGACCTAATGCCAGCTTCAATTCTTTCTCCTGTCAATATCAAATCTGTAAACCCGGCGGAGGAGTTACCAACCAAATGATTGAAAAACGGACCAGACAACGTCCCCAGAAACATATCAACCAGCTCTCGATCAGTCAATGGAGGCTGCACCCTGCCAGCCAAATCTCTCCATTTTTGAGCGTACTCTTTGAACCCTTCACCCGTTCCTAGAGACATACCCTGAAGTTGGGTACGCGTAGGAGCAAGATCAGAATTGTATTGGTATTGTCTGTAGAATGCGGTTGCCAAATCTTCCCAGTGTCGGATGCTAGCTCCATCCAATTGGTAGAACCATTCAAGCTGTGACCCCGAGAGACTATCTTGGAAGAAGTGAATCCAGAGGTTCTTATCTGCCGTGTAAGGTTGGATTTTCCTTACGTACGACCTCAGATGCAGCTTTGGACAGGAGACCCCATCATACTTGGCGAAGGCAGGTGCCTTAAACTTGTGTGGAATTACTACTCCAGAAGATAACCCCAAATCTCCAAAATCCAGTCCCGGCACATTCTGAATTTCCATGGCGCTCAAGCGGTCCTCCAATTGCTTGTATCTGTCAGCGGCAGGTGGGTATTGTTCGTTGTTATAGTCCGTCTCGTTGTCGGAGACTGCGGGACTAGGAGCTCCTTCCCCCTGGGGACTGTTTTTCTCAGCAGAAGAAGTAGTTGGATCAGCTTCATTGTGGAGTGTGTTCCCGAATCTGCGTCCGGTGTTGAACAATGCAGTCCTCTTTTTCTTCTTCTTCCTCATGAGTAGAGTCTTCAACTCTTGCTGACCTTGGGCTAGGCTTAGGACCATCTCTTGAAATTGTGCACTTTGGGCCTGAAGGGCCTTGATTGCTTGCTCACTGGATGAGTCTGGATTCATGATGACTGTTCACACAAACAGCGAAGAAAATTAAGCAACCTGTGAAATAGGGTACCTGCTATGCATATGGTGCGATGGAATGCGTATGTTTTATGTTTTCAAAGACAAACAAGATTCAACTTTGTAGACAAAAAAGGGAAACACACTTCATTAGATTTTCAATTGTTCAACAATTTGCCCTTAGGCATTACAGGAATGAAAAAATACTGGAAAGGAAATAAACTACAAAAGGAAACAATCAAAGTTCATCAATGCTCCCATGGCCTCCTCTTTTCAGTGCTGATGTAGTTGTTCAGGACCCGTTCTTCTTCCAATTGCTTAGTCAGCCTCTGAATCTTTCGTTCCTGCTCGTTGAACTTCTCTCGATAGAAATCCCGTTCTTCCTTTAGCTGCGCCCAAGATCTCTTCATGGTGTCAAAATCAGTAGGTATCTGAGGAGGGAGGACAGTTGGAGGAACCCCATCTTCATCAGGAGATTCAAGGATGATTGGTCTGACAGCTTCGTAGGGCATACCTAACTTCTGAGCACGGATGCGGACCCATTTGCAATAGGGCTTCAATGGCAGAGAAGTCTTTGGTCCCAACTCATGTGGGCTGGCTTTGTGGATTCTGTCCCAAGCTCTAATGAATCCTTGGCGTAGCTTGTCACTGTCTGCCTGAAATTCAAAATGGAAGTGAGGAACCAGCATTTCATGAGGCCCATCTCCTCTGGCTCTTCCAAACTGTCGGAGAGCTAAGCATGGATTGTAAGAGATTCCTCCTTGGATACCAATCAATGGAACATTAGGGTATTCTCTGCAACGATCAATAACAGCTACCTCACCCAAACCTCTGAGAGTCCAAGTGATGTCATTATCAGTGAGAGACATTAACCTCCGAGCCCAACCTTTTCCTTCTTCATTCTTCAGCACGAACTTAGGAAGGTGCGAAATAAACCACCTTACTAGCAAAGGAGCACAACACCACGGAGTTCCCCGTTTTCGAGCAGTACGAGCATAGAGTTGTTGCAGAATGTCTCCCAAAAGAGTGGGTATCAGATTCCGAGACATGAAGATCTTTATGACATGGATACTGATAAAAGTGTCAGGGTTGGGAAACAAAACCAGACCATAGATCAAAAGAGCCAGAATATCCTCGTACGCCTTGAAGTCCAAGTCATTCCAGAAATCATTAGCCTTGCCAACCAGAAATTTGACCAAAAAGCCTTTGATCCCATTCCTAGTTTCCCAGTTGGACAAAACCTCTTCTTTGGTCAAGGGGAGAATTGCAGCAATCTCTTCAGGCCTAGGAGTCTTTTCCAAACCAGTGAATGGAGTTTGTTCCAAGACGGGAATCCCAAGCAAATAAGAAAATTCTTCCAGGGTAGGAACCAGCTGGAAGTCTTGAAAGGTGAAACAATGGTACAGTGGGTCATAAAACTGGGTCAGAACACTTATCAGTTGTTGGTCCCATTTTGCAGTGACCAAGCCAAGGAGAGAACCATGTCTGTTGATGAAGGAGGTAGTGTTTGGAATCCTTCCAACCAAATCCTTGAGTAAAACTGGTGGTTGAACAAAGTTGAGCCGGACAGTATTTCTACGCACGGGCATCATGATGTCCTACAAAACAGAGCAAAGATGAAACTCTTTTGTCTTTGAAATGGGTTAGTCCTTTATACAGGATGCATGTAATGGTATGATGGCATGATGCTATGATGGAGCACACCACAAGTATTCACATAGGCAAATAAGGCACACAAGTCACTCAAGGCAACCTTAGGATTCAGGCCAGCATGAGTTTCAGGTATTACCCTCTTTTAGTTTTGTTGGTTAAAACATGTCCTATTAGAAGTAACCGGGTTCTAGAGGATCTCAAATCATTGGCTAACCTCAATCGGTCATAACTCCAGCATCGCAATCTTTTCTCGCGGCCAGAACCATCTCGAGAGTTTAGCCTCAATGAGTGTAGCATACTGCTACTGTCCTAATAGCCAAGTTGGTCAATTTAGGGTTCTAAGGTTTGTTGGTGTTTAATGACCCCTTAGAAGACCTATATTCTCCCCGTTACAACACAAGGGATATAGGTACAGACTAAGATGCCACACCAACGTAGCCACTGCTTCACCCATGTCGGTCTACGCCGGACAGGTCCCTCACAGATTATGCTACCTAAAAAGGGTATATCCCAGATCCGGGTTAGGATCTATGAACTCCGATGCAAAGCCCACAAATATAAAAGCAAACAAAGCAAACAATTGAAAACAAAGGTGATCTAAGCCCTAAGGTTACTCCACTTTTAAAAGATTTCCCCAGCAGAGTCGCCAGTTCTGTGATACGGTGGGAGAACTGACTTGAGGTTTTGCGTTTGTATTCGCAAATGTTGCGGTTAGCAAGAGTCGCCACCGACTTTTTATTTTATCCTAAGGAAAGGTTAAAAAGCACAGCAAAAACCTTTTGAGATGTTTTCTTGGGTTCGGGGAGTAGATTATAGAAAGGGAAGGTATTAGCACCCTTTCTATCCATGGTTATCCATGGGCTCTTAGTTACTTGCTTAGATCACTTGCCCTTTGTTTTCAATTGTTTTAAATGGTGCTTGAGTGTGTGGGTTTTGAAAATGTTTTGAAAAGATGCCAATGTGGTGGCAACCTTTGTAATGATCCATGTGGGGATGTATACAAAGATGTATGTCTTTTGAAAAGGTTTTCATTTGTTTTTGAGAGTTGTTTTGAAAGTGTAGTGATGTGATTTTGAAATTAGGCAAGTGTTTTGTTTTGCAAGTTTGATTCAAGTAACTAAGAGGTTATCTACTCCTAAATTTCTCAGAAGATTATTGCTATGTTTTAACCCTTTTAACAAGTTTGTTCCACCATTGTATTTGGTGGACAATCTTGTGTTAGGATGTGAGAGGGACAGGCGCGGGTCATCGTTTAGACCATAATTGCAACGGTGTTAAATATCTTTGGGCAATTTTCTTTAAGGGACTTGATCATTTGTTTTTGTTTGTTTTGAAAAGTTTTATCGAGGGACTATGATCATTCAAATTGTTTGCTTTGCCCAAAGAAGTTTAACATACAATATGGCCCATTTATTTGAAGGCAACAGGTGGAATACCCTAGGGGTGCAAGTGTGATTTGTGTGTCCATTTTCATGCTTGTTTATCTTGTGTTAGGTCAAACTATTTTTTATCGTTTTTCGCATACAAACCCTAATTCTAACATGTTATCATTAGAAAGCAATAAAGTGCGAAATTAAATTTACTAAGCTATTACAAAACCAAATATGGGAAGGGGGGTACAAATGTTCAAATGGGGATATTGACAAGAATTTAAATCTAAATTATTACATCAATTTGAATATTTGCAATGTAAATAATGTACAATAATTGAATAAATAAAGATGGAATAAAAATGCAAGATGCAAAAGTGTTTTGTATATGTATGAAAAATATTATTTATGTAAAAGGGAAAAGAAAATAAAAATAAAAATTATATTATTTTTGGAGTATTTTGGATTTAGGGCAAAAACCCTAATTTTAAAGAAAATGCATTATTATCTAATTTAATACAACTATTTATTTATTATTTATAAAAATAAAACAAAATGAAGTATATTATGAAAAAAGTATTTTTTGATCAAATATTAATAAAAATAAAAATTCAAATATTTTTATATTTTTAACTTAAATATATTGATAAACATATATATATATATATATTAAATCTTAAATATGTATCATACACAAAATAAATATTTATTTAATATTTTAATAAAATAAATAAAAAGAGTATTTTTTATGTGAAATATTTTCAGAAGGTAAATAAAAAAATAATAATGTATTTTTTTACTATTTTTCTATTTATTCTAATAATAGTATATATATAACATTTATATTCAAACAAAAGAAATAAACAAATAAATATGCAATAAATACAAAAAAAGATGGAAAAAATATTTTTATGTTTTTTTTATATCATGAGAAAAAATAAACAAAGTCAACCAAAAAAGAAAAAGTCAAAAAGAGTCAAAAATGAAGCAAATGGGCTCAGGGGGTGTGAATCAAAATAAATGGTGTGAATAGGAAAAAATTCCAGGCCCAGCCCAGAAGGCCTGTCTTCTTCAACCTCTGAACAACATCCTTCAAGCAAAACACGCGTTTTTTATCTCTGGATTCCTGGACTTTCAAGCAAAACTCATAACATGAAAAGTGTAGAGCATTAAGAGACGGTTTCAACCATATAAAGAACTTGACCTATCTCTCTAAGATGAGGGAGAATTTCTCCTCCCCTAATTTCTGACCTAACTTTTCATCAATGTTCAGACATGAAATTCTCTAAGCACACGAAATATAAATGAAATCTAATCATATGAGCATGTTCAGGGCTATGATTGTGACATGTTTTCTTCAAAAACCTAAAGCTAACAATGCCTAATAAGGGAGATAGAACTCCATGAATATACCTGTTCAGTTGGAATCGAGCTTTACAATGGAGTATGTTTCAGAGTGAAATGATGACTTGTATAGCTTCCTTGAAGTGTAAGGATGCTTTTCCAAGTCCTACTTTGTCTTGAAACTCCCTGAATCGAGCTAGTGAACTCCAACTGCAAAACAGAAATTTAAAAATGGTGAAGTGGCTTGGAGGTGTTACAGGTCAGATTTCAAGTCATGGTTAGCTTGCATATGTTGTAAGGAAGGTAGAGGAACAGGTTTGGACAAGAATGCTCGAAGGGATTGAGAGATAGCACTCAATCTGCAGGGGTTCCCCTGTTTGTGCAGTTTCAAGGTGATTTGGGCAATGGGAGTGTTCTAGATGGCAAGGGCTCGTGTGTTAGCTTGGATATGTTCTTCTGAATGTGTTTGATAACTTCCCTCTTGTGTTTGTAAGCTGAGATGAGACATGGCACAAGTTATGCAATGTTACTTGAAAATGAAGCAAGCAAAGGTCACTTTGTGTTTTAGGTCAGTAGGGGCCTCTAATCCTGCTGCATAAGCCTCTCTTGATCAGAGCAATTTGCCCATAATCTTGTGCCATAAGGATTTTGCTTGTACCTTCTTGGATTTCAATTTGACATAAAGCTAGCTTTTTACAAAAATGGATAAAGCACTTTATCTAGTTTAGGATTAATCCACTATGCAATATTAGAACTCAAAGAACATGGCCTTAACACATTGAATATGCATTGGATTATTGAGTATGGAATGGTTCAAGGACCTGTAATCAAGCATAAAGCAAGCTGAGTTAAAATTTGCAAAGTTGTGAACATGTTTTGATGAAGAACAAAAGTGAATTTTTGCCAACTTGTGAAATTCGAATCTCTCAAGTTATGAGGTTGTTTGATGAGTTCTTGGACATTTTGGAAAGCTTGGAATGTGTACTACAATCCATCTTTGAAATGCAAATCAAAATTCCAAGTGGAAGGGTATGAAAAGTGGCCTTGAAGTGGGGTAGAAAACCTTGTCAAAATAGGTTAAAATTTCACTAAGTTAAAAATGGTTTAGTGCCCTTATTCAAAAAATTGTAACTTGAGATACAAGCTTCAAATGAGAAAACTTTGTGAATCAAAGTTGTAGATTATGCAACAAGCTATAACTTTCATGTTTTGACTTTTGTTTGAATCCAAATGGATCTTGGTGAAAAGATGGGGCAAAGTTGGGGAAAAATTAGGGTTTTTCATAACTTAGAAAAATTCTAAGTTATGAAAAATTCCATTTTCAAACCCTAATTTGCATTTTGTGATTTCTTGGTGAACAAGTTTCATGATTTGGCAAGTTTTGATGAAAAATGAATCTTGACTCTTGATTTTGACCAAAAAGTCAAAGTTTGACTTTTCAGTATACAGTCAAAATTGATCAATTGACTGGGAAATTCAACTGTCAATCTTGTGTACTTGGGATCTTTTGAGCTTGATGAACATGTCAAGATAATTCCATGGGGTCCTTGAGTCCATATGTGAGCTTGGTTTGCCATTGGTTAGGTCAAACAGTCAAAAATTGCCTTTGTGCAGTCAAAACCCTAAAAATGACCATTTTGCCCTTTTGGTGATCTGATCAAATTTCTTGTGGAATTGTGATTCAAACTTGATCAAATGGTCCAAATGAGTTCATAATGTTGATGTGGATCAAATTTCATGAGATTTGACTGTCAATTGGCCACAGTTGACTTTTTCCCCAATACAGCTGATTTCTAGATCAACTGTCCAATTGACTGGGCAAAACTTGGAATCAAGACTTGAAACTTGGTATAGGTAAACTTGGGAGTCCAACATGAAGCATGAAAGTCATCTTAGGCATTTTAAGTCAAAACATCTTTGTTCAACCACAAACCCTAGTTTTGAGTCCACAGTGCAAGGAGAAGTCTTGAGCAGAGGAAACCCTAATTGGATCTTGATCTTCAAAGGTCTTGTGATGAGAAAATGTTGAGGAAATGGGAGAGAAAATTTTGGGGTACAACAGGCTTCTAGTTCAAGGTCCTCAACAAATGAGCAAAGTGATAGTGATATTATTGACGACGAGAATTCGAATGATAAAGAAATGGGGCTGTTTGTGAAAAGGTACAATAGGTACATTAGAAAAAATTGTGTAAAACACTCTTCATAATTTATCTTGTCACTAGTGTTGCAAGAAATGTCATACTATTGAAAAATGCAAATTTATGAGTTTTTTTTATCCCTAAAGGTGTTTTTCAATGGTTTCCCAATTGCAACCATGTTTTCACTAACCCTCAAGGACTCTATGAAGATTGGGTATCTAGCATTTCTTATCGATCTTGCAGAAAAATGTCTTGGCTCTATGAAGAGAATATGGGTTCTCATTTGTGGATGCTCAAGACATATGACGGGTGACATCTCCCTATTTTATTGACTTTGCAGCAATAAACAAGGGTTATGTGACCTAGGAAGACAACAACTAGAATTATTTAATTGGTAAAAGATATGTAGACTATTTTTAATGCTTCTTATCCAAGAAATTTGGAAAAGGTATTTCATTCATGTAGGTATATCTTTAAAAGACATACTCAATAACACCGAAGAAGAAATTAATCAACCCAAACCGATGGAACATGGGGAAGAGCAAGATAACAATCATGATAAGAAATAGGATGAAATTCCAAACAAAATGGATGATAATTGAATAAATAACTTTCTTAGATACTATTGTACCCCAAAATTTTCCCTCTCATTTTATCAAGGTTTCCCCTCACAAGACTCTTTGAACTCAAGACCAAGCTAGGGTTTGCTCTGCTCAAGACATCTCCTTGCACTATTGACCTGAAATTAGGGTTTGAATTTGCACAAGTATTTTTGGACTTCTAATGCCCCATGTGACTTTCATACTTCATGTTGGACCTATAAGATTGCTCATACCAAGTTTCAAGCCTTGAATCACATTTTGTCCCAGTCAATTGGACAATTGACCTAAAAATCAGTTGTATTAGAGAAAAAGTCAATTGTGGCCAATTTACAGTCAAAACTCATGATTTTTGATCCACAACAACATTATAGGCTCATATGAAACATTTGATCAAGTTTGGACCACAACTCCTCAAGAAATTTGATCAGATCATCAAAAGGGCAAAATGGTCATTTTTAGGGTTTTGACTGCAGAAGGGCAATTTTTGATTTTTTAACCTAGACAATGGCAAATTGGGTTCAAGCATGGATTCTAAGACTCAATGGCATCATCTTGACCTAATCACAAGGTTCAAAAGATCTCAATTGCATTGGATTGACAGATGAATTTTCCAGTCAACTGATTAAAAATCAACTGTACACTGAAAAGTCAAACTTTGACTTTTTGGTCAAAATCAAGTGCCAAGGGTCATTTTTCATCAAGATATGTCAAAACATGAAACTTGTTCATCAAGAAACTTAATTTTGCAAATTAGGGTTTAAGATTGAAAATTTTCATAACTTAGAATTTTTCTAAGTTATGAAATTTTCTTATTTTTTCCCAACTTTGCCCAACATTTTCACCATGATGCAATTGGATTCAAACAAAACTTACAACATTAAAGTTTTAGTCCTCCACAAAATCTACAACTTTGATTCACAAAGTTTTCCCAAAAGATGCTTGGATCTCAAGTTATGATTTTGTGAACAAGGGTCCGTGAAACTTTTAACTTAGTGAAATTTTGCCCTAGTTTAGGCAGGATTTTGACCTATCTTCATGGTAATTTTTCACATAGTTCCAATTGGAATCTCAAGATGCATTTCAAAGATTTATTGTAGAGAATGTTACAATCTTTCCAAAATTTCCAAGAACTCTCCAAAATCATTTATGGTTAGGGAGAATCGAAGGTTTGAATTTGGCAAAATATCACTTTCGTTCATGGCATTTTTCATGTTGACACAAGTTGCAATTTCTGTCCAGCCATGCTTGTACTTGTTTACAGGTCCTTAAACCCTTCCACACTGAAAAATTAAATGCAAATACAATGGATTAAGGCATTTTTATTATCTATAGAAGTTTACACATTGAATTAATCTAAAAATGGCAAAAAGGCAACATTGCCATTTTCATAAAGTTGGCTTTATGTCAAGTTGTTCCTCTTGAGCTGTGAACCCTTTCTTTTGTAGCAAACCAACTCCATAAACTTAGGCAAAAGTACAACAAATTTGTGCAGCTAAGAAGGAGGCATGTACATGCCATAGCATGGTCACTACTCACTTTTGCTTCAAAACCAAGAAACCTTGTAAAAGGTCAACAACTTTGCAATATGATAAAACCAAGCTTTGTAAACATTTGAACCAAGTTTGGCATATCACACTAAGTCAGAAGCACGAGCTAGCAAGTCTTGAAGCCTTCCAAAACACCAAAATCACGTTTTCTTGCAAAACAGGGCAAGTTCTGCAGTTTCACTTCCATCTTCCAATTGCCTCATGGGTTTTGCTCCAAACCTCTTCCAACACACTCCATACAACCTACCTAAACTATCCCAACCATTCCCAAGTGACTGTAACTCCATTTACACACTTCACCATTTTTGAATTCTGACTGTGCAGGTTGACTTGTACAGGCTTATTCAGGCAAGTTCAAAGCTAGCTAGGCATTGGGAAAGCTCAAAGGAACTTCAAGCAAGCTCACAACCATCTCAGGCCTCACTGAAAACCCCTACATTGCCATACTCGAGCTTGACTGAAACAGGTAAAGTTCAAACTTCTATCTCTCTATTTAGGAAACATTAGGCTTAGGTTTGTGAATAAAAAATGTAGTACTCATTGCCCTTAAGTTGTACATATGAATAGATTTCATTTAAGTTAACTGAGCTGGGAGAATTTGAATGATGAACTTTCTGAAAAAGCTAGGTTAGAAATTAGGGCCAGAGAAATTCTATCTGGTCTTTGGAGTTAGGTTAAGTTTTTTATATGGTTAGAATCGTATGATCATGCTCTATAACTTTCATTTTGCAAGTTTTTGTTTTTAAGCACAAATGCAGGATTTCCAATTTTGAATACCATGCACGCGTTTTTCTTGTCACAAGGTTGAAGATGAAGGCCATCTGGGCTGGGCCTGGAAGTTCCTTGCTACTTGCTCCCCCTGGCTTGCTGTTGACACCCCCTTGGCCCATTTCATTATTTTTTTTATATTTTTCTATTTCTATTTACATTTCTGACTTTATTTTATTTTTCTAAACATTAAAAATTTATAAAAATATTTTCATAATATGATACGGTGGGAAGAGAACTGACTGTTTTTGGAATACTGGTTCGCGTTTTGCGTTTGTTTTTGCAAAATGTCGCGGTAAGCGAGAGTCGTCGCCGTCTTTTATTTTATCCAACAAGGAAAGGAAAAAAGCACAGAAAAATTCCTTTTTCGAGATGTTTCTCGGGTCCGGGGGGTAGATTATAGAAAGGGAAGGTGTTAGCACCCTTTCTATCTGTGGTTATCCACGGGCTCTTAGGTACTTTCTCAAAGTGTTTTCAAAAATTGCTTTTCTTTGTGTTTGTGGGTTTGAAAGAAGTTTTTGTTTGAAAGGTGTAAGTGCAAAAAGTTTTATTTTATTTTAGAATGAGCAAGTACTTAAGAACCATCTACCTACTCAAAAAAGGAATCAATCTGTACAAATTTCCTTGAGACAATGCTATCCCACTATTGATGAGTAGGTAGCATCGTCGTTGGAGTTTTAAGGGTCAATTCGATTAAGGGACGTGTGGTCACTAAAGCAATGTTAGGACGCTTTAGCGGTAACCCTAATATCTTAGATCATTTTATCTGAGGCAACCGTTTCGAGGCAACTATGATCTTTGGACAAGAGGGCGACCTTTAAAACTTCCTATACTCAATGACCACGTTCGAAGGCAACCAAGTGAGGTGTACCCTAAGAGTGCGCATGTGTGAGTGTGTTAGTTTGGTTAATTTTATCTTTGTACATGTCATGGGTGAGCTATGCTGATTTTAAGTTCATACATTTGATCTTGTCATGCATTCCCTATTATCAAACATCTAACAGTGTATAGTTGCGGAATTTAAATTGCGGAAATTAAATCTAAACTATTACCAGGCGTCGGGTATTTACATCGCCAAAAACAACCCTTGAAATTAAATTGCGGAAAATAAAAGAAAGCGATAAAATAATTAAAGTCATATTTAAAGCTATTACATTCCGGAAGCAAGTACAATAATATGATAAATGGATTGCGTGCAAGAAATTAAATCGGGCGCATTTAGGGTTTTGACCCTTTTTGAAAAGAGAGCATTTTTGAATTATTTTTGAATTAAAAGGAATTAAACCTAAATTAAACCTAAATTAACAATTAAATTAATTAATTAATGAAAATATTTTTGGATTTTTGAGTATTTAAAGAAATAAAATAAATTGATTAAAAGTTAGTAAAGACCTAATTTTTCTACATTAATTTTAATTATTTGCAAAAGATTTTAAAAATTATACCTAATTAAAACTAAGTTAATTGAATTAATTTATTTGCAAAAATAAAGTGATGATTTTAATTTTAATAAATAAAAATATATTTTTTTTGTGTTTTTGATTTTATGAGAAAAAATTTAATGGGATAGTGATTAATAATAAAAAATAATAACAATAAAACAAATAAATAAATATAATGAAAAGAAAAAAGAAATAAACCAAGGGGGGTGTTGGGCCTGAAAAAGGAGTAAAATTGGCAATTTCTTTGGCCCGTTGCAAATAAGCCTGATTGACTTTCCAGATTATCCATGGCACGTTGACTGGGCAATAGGATGCACCTTCAATCCTGACCATCAGATTTGGCCTGAAGGCCATCTGGCATGTTGAGATATGAGGGCATATGGTGGACCATGCTTTGGACATTGCATGGGAGTACCTATTGAAAAATAATAACAAGCAATTAGGGGACCTGGGATTTGAACCCAGGTCCCAATGGATTTTGTACAACGCGCTTGCCAACTCAACCATTGCACTCAATTGTTATTATAATGGATAAACAATATTATAAGAGATAAACAAATAATATGCTGAAATTAAAAAATAAAAACGCGCGCAATTTGAAACAGCCAATGGGAAAAGGATGCATCATCGTCTTCTTCGTTGTAAACTGGACATTTACCTGCGGAATTTTATCCGCAGCAAAATCCATGGCTTCATCCTAAAACGAGCCCTAAGCCATAAAAATGCATACTAAGACCATATTCATGATCGTCTCTTCCTCCTGATTTCATCCATGTCCAGTATTGGCCTTAATTTTTCCTGAAACTCAAACGCCTAAAAAAACAAGAACTAAAACCCTAGTTTTGGGTACAGGGTTACAGGCTACAAAAACAAAATCAAATATTGCAAAAAGTCTCTAAATGGACCGATTAGCATGTTTGTGCAAAGATTTTGGCAAAAAAAACGCATGAATATGAGAATATGATTTCATGTACAGGGCGGTGTTCAAGGAGACTTACAGCGCGAGTTAGGAGGTTTCAGAGCTTGCTTTTGATTCCAATAGGTTCAGTCGATGTCTAGCAAGAGAACCACGTTGAGATTTTATGTTGAATTGGCCTCTAACCAAGATTTCGATTCCACACGTTTTCAAGCTTTTTTCAAGTTTGCCTTTTCTGATTTTGCCGCCTCTTGATTTTAATTTCGTGCCTTTTTGTTGTGTATGTATCAAGCATTGTATTAGGTCAAATATTGGGCTTTCAATCCTTATGCATTGATGATTTTGGATTTGATATGATCCTCCATTACAAAGCTTCCAAAAATGTCCCAAATCCAATATTTTGTTCATAACATGGCTTGATTCGGATCTGATTGTGTACATGATGATATTTAAGACCTGTAATGATAAAAAAGATACCAAGTGATTAAGATTTGGATTTTATTTGGATTTAAATTGATTTAAAATGAATTAAATCAATAAAAATCAAATAAAATATAAAAATTAATAATTGGACACAAGGCTGAAGATAGGACACGTGTGTAGTGTGATAAGACCAAATCAAGTGGGAAAAAGTGGGCCCATTTGACAAAATTTGAAGTTTTGGGGATAGTTGACTTTTGACAATTTTGAAAAATGCCCAACTTCAACAATGCATAACTTCTTCAATTTTGAACATTTTGAGGTGTTCTTGGACTTTTTAGAAACCTTGAGATGTCCTATAACCAACCCTTTTGGTATCATCTCATTTTTATATTCCATGCTCAAGTTATAAGCTTTGGAAAAAAAAGGTGTTTTTGTTGACTTTCAAAAATGACCTATAATGTCCAAATTTGTAACTTTTTATGAGTGCATTTCTTGATCTTGGGGTGTGAAGATGGATTGTAGGAAATTTCATCCTCTTAAAAATGAGCTTTGGATGGGTCATTTCTCATAAAGTATGAGAAAGTTATGCTTGGTCAAAGTTGAGTTGACTTTTCCTACAAAACCCTAATTTAGCAACTTTTGAATCTTGATGAATTTTGAGAAATCCTTGATGAATCATGATCAACCCTTGATAAAATGATGAATTATCCTTAAAAATGAGAATGTTGACAAAAAATCTTGAGGTTTGACTATTTGTAGGCCATAATTGACTTTTGCCCTAGCACAGCCGATTTTTGGGCCTCTTGATCAATTGACTGACCAGACTTCCTCTGCAAGGCTTGAAATTTGACATGGATGAACTTGAGAACATATTAGGACATTTGGGAGAACTTGAGGTCATTTGGATGCAAGGACCTTGATGCAACACAAAACCCTAATTTGAGATTGACTGCCTTAGGAGATGATTTGACTGTCCAACTCTTGAGCAATCTTGAGCCACTTGGGGATTTTTCTTGCAATGTCTTGAGAAATATGGGAGGGAAAATTTTGGGGTACAACAGTTGCCCCTGTTCAATTTTCTTAAACCTGAGGGTATAGATTGGCTTTCGGGCCTTTCGTGATCCGAAGGTGGAAGATGATTGAACACTAGAGTGCCCAGAAATTTGCACTCGCATGAAGTGGTATCAGCATTGTGATGTCGGGAACGGGCTTACAGATTCCATTTGGAGATTTTTGGTAGGTAGTCTTGTCTTCTTTGACTGGATTGGTATCATAAAAATCTTTAGGAATCGATTTAACTGGACCAGAGGGGTTTTTGTCTTCTTTGACTGATTGTATTCTTTGACTGGATTGTCTTCTTTGACTGGATTGTCTTCTTTGACTGGATTGTCTTCTTTGACCGGATTGTCTTCTTTGACTGGATTGTCTTCTTTGACTGGATTGTCTTCTTTGACTGGATTGCCATCAGAAAAATCTTTAGGAATTGATTTAACTGGTTTTGTCTCTTTTGACTTGATTGGCATCAGAAAAATCTTTAGGAATCAATTTAACTGGTCTTGTCTCCTTTGACTTGATTGGCCTCAGAAAAATCTTTAGGAATCGATTTAACTGGTTTTGTCTCCTTTGACTGGATTGGCCTCAGAAAAATCTTTAGGAATCGATTTAACTGGTTTTGTCTCTTTTGACTGGCTTGGCCTCAGAAAAATATTTAGGAATCGATATAATTGGTTTTGTCTCCTTTGACTGGCTTGGCCTCAGAAATATCTTTAGGAATCGATTTAACTGGTCTTGTCTCCTTTGACACAGCTGAGAACTCATCTGTATCTTTCCTGAAAGGTAAAGGTCAGTCATATACAATGCATGATGGGGATCAAGAAATGATGTCCTCAACATAAATGAGATTGTATTTGTATGATGCGTATATGCATGTATCATGATGTATGGAAATGTAATGTTTTAGTTGGGGAAAATAAATCCCGAATAGCTGCTGGAGAATAGAGTTGAATTCTTCGTTTCCGCTGAGGATGATGAACGAAGATGATTGTGAGAATAATCCTGTAGGAGAAGAGAACTTCGTTGGGGAATAGACTGATGAGGATATTACTCTGTGGGGAGAGATGCTCTGCTGAGGATTTTAACAATAAACTCCACTGGGGATTCCGCTGATAAACTCTGCTGGGGATGAATTACCGTTGTTGGTGATATTGAATCTGTTGAGGATTGAATTCATGTTTGTGAAAGGAAATAACTTCGCCGGGGAATATCTTTCAGTTGCAACTTGTTGAGGATAATCTTGTTAGACTCCTGTGGGGATAATCCTCTAAAATCTGCTAAGAATGATCCTTTGAACTTGGCTGGGGAGATTTATTTTTGTACTCCGCTGGGGGATCAACTTCCAGAGTCTACTGGGGATGTTGATTCAACTCTGTTGGGGAAGCTTTTTCAGACCGTGTTGGGGAAATATTGACTCCACTGGGGGTATCTTGTATTCTGTCAGGGAATATTCTTATACTTTATTGAGGAATATTAAGACTGTCGGGGATAATCTTATACTTGCTGGGGAATATTCTTATACTCCGCTGGGAATATTAAGACCCTGACGGTAGATAAACTCTGCTTGGGGAGAATATTACTGATTCATTCATAGCTGCAAGTCTCAGCTGGGGAGAGCTACCATTATTATCTTACTCTGCGGGGTGTGAAGGTATCTTAGCCATATTCTTCAGCTGAATCTACCTTTATACTTGGTGGACAGAGCAACTGTACAGTTCGGACAATTCGTATTGCCCCTGTTTTTGATGTTACCTGTAATCGTCTTTCGTTTCGCATGTAAATATTTATGAGCAACAATTAATGTCAAATGCATATATCAAAAATGAACATTGGACGTTCTTTGCAAAACAAAACAGATAAAGGAAAAACAGTTTGAAATTTGTTTGAAAATGAATTATATTGATTTTGAATTTTGGCCTGTAAATAGGCGTTTTTGTACAAGAGGCTGACGTCCTAGTAAGAGAACGCTGCCAAACAAATAGAATTTATACAATTTGTGAAAAGAAAACAAAACAGCTATGTGAATGATCCCACTGGGTTCCAACTCTGCTATTGCCTGTATATCTTCGAGCATCTCATCACTTTGCTATTGGTTGAAGGTAGATCAGATTGATTAGTGTCGTTTGAGCTTGAGAGTCGATACTGAAGTTTGGATGCAAGGTGATCCAATGAGACATAGTGTTACGCTTTAATCCCTAATTTTTGCCTGGACCGTCCTTTTGGGTTTTCAGTCCACCGGGTTACCCTTTTTTGCCCAAGCCGCCTTTTCAGGTTTTCGACTTACCGGGTGTACAAATTTTTTCATTTTCATCCCTTAATTTTGCCTGAACCCTTTTGGTTCACCGGGAAGCCCTTATTTTTGCCTAGGCCAGTCAACCTAGCGGGTCTTTGATTACGCGTAGTATCTTTTCACTATGTTTGCATTGACGGGGTGAGGAAGGTCGTCACCATCCATGGTGGTTAGAATCATGACTTCGCCTGAGAAAATGTTCTTAACCACAAATGGCCCTTCGTAAGTAGGGGTCCATTTTCCCCTGGGATCACCTTGAGGTAGGATAATGCACTTGATTACTAGATCCCCAACTTGATACTCTTGTCGTCTAACTTTCTTGTTAAATGCCTTGATCATCCGTTTTTGATACGTTTGATCATGACAAATAGCAGTAAGTCTCTTTTCGTCGATTAGGTTTAGCTGATCAAGTCAGGTCTGGATCCAGTCATCTTCACTCAAACCTGCATACTTCATGATTCGAAGAGAGGGTATCTGAACCTCAATGGGCAAGACTGCCTCCATACCATATACCAAGGAGTAGGGTGTTGCCCCTGTTGACGTCCGAGTTGAGGTACGGTACCCATGAAGAGCGAATGGTAACGTCTCGTGCCAGTCTTTGTATGTCACTGTCATCTTCTGCACAATCTTCTTAATATTCTTATTAGCTGCTTCAACATCCCCATTCATCTTAGGCCGGTAAGGAGAAGAGTTATGATGTTGTATCTTGAATTACTCGCAGAGCTCAGTGATCATCTTGTTGTTGAGATTGGTACCATTGTCTGTAATGATCCTCTCTGGTACACCGTATCGACAAATCAGATTGTGCCGAATGAACCGTGCCACGACGTTCTTGGTTACAGTAGCAAAGGAAGCTGCTTCAACCCACTTCGTAAAGTAATCAATAGCTACCAGGATGAAATGATACCCGTTGGATGTTGTAGGTCTGATCTCACCGATCATATCAATGCCCCACATTGCAAAAGGCCAAGGTGCCGTCAAGACGTTCAGAGGAACAGGAGGTATGTGCACCTTATCAGCATAGACTTGGCACTTGTGACATGTTCGAGAATGCTGATAACAGTCGGCTTCCATTGTGGACCAGTAATATCCTTCCCGTAGGATCTTCTTTGCCATGGTGTGTCCACTAGAATGAGTTCCGAAAGTACCTTCATGTAACTCCGCCATGACCTTTTCTGCTTTGTTCTTATCCATACAACGCAGTAAGGTCGAATCATGGTTACGCTTGTAAAGGATACCATTGCTGATGAAGAACTTCGCCGTGAACCTCCTCAAAAACTTCTTGTCGTTGGCAGATGCACCCTCGGGGTATTCTTGAGCCTCAAGATACCTTTTTACCTCATGAAACTAGAGTTTATCTGCTACCTCTTCAGTCTCAATGTCACAGCAATGTGCAGGTTCATACAATCTTTCAATGATGATCTGGGGAGCCTCGTTGTCCCAATTGTCCTTGAACATAGAATACATCGTAGCCAGCACGTCCGCCAACTGATTCTCCTCTCTAGGGAAGTGTTCAAAGGTTATCTCCTCGAAATGGGGAAGTAAAGTCAACACATACTCCTTGTAAGGAATAAGATTTGGGTGTTTCGTATCCCACTCGCCTTTGATCTGACTGATCACGAGAGCGGAATCTCCGAAGACACTTAGAAACTTAATCCTTAGATCAATTGCAGCTCGAAGACCCATGATGCATGCTTCATACTCCGCCATGTTGTTGGTGCAGTTGAAGCATAGTCGGGCGGTGAATGGAGTATGAGAGCCTTTATGAGATATGATTACGGTGCCAATGCCATTACCCAAAGCGTTTGAAGCTCCATCAAAGTACATAGACCATCAGGATCCTTCCCCAGGTCCTTCATCCGGTCCAGGTGTCTCACAATCAATTACCAACATGATATTCTTGTCCGGGAATTCAAAGTTCATAGACTGGTAATCATCTACTGCCTGATGTGCCAAATGGTCTGCCAACACACTTCCCTTAATTGCCTTTTGAGTCGTGTACTAGATGTCATACTCAGTCAAGATCATCTGCCATCTCGCTATTCTTTCGGACAAGGCAGGCTTTTCGAAGATATACTTGATTGGATCCATCTTTGATATCAACAGAGTAGTGTGAGTCAGCATATACTGTCTCAGCCAGCGAGCAGCCCATGCCAAAGCGCAGCAAGGTTTATCGAGCAACGAGTATCGGGTCTTGCAGTCGGTAAACTTTTTGCTAAGGTAATAAATAGCATGCTCTTTTCAGCCAGACTCGTCATGCTGACCCAGCACACACCCCATTAAGTTATCGAGCACTGTCAAGTATAAGATTAGAGGTCTCCCTTCAACTGGAGGTATTAGAAAAGGTGGCTCTTGGAGATACTCTTTGATCCTTTCGAAAGCGGCCTGACATTCATCGTTCCAACGTACTACTTGATCTTTCTTCAGCAGCTTGAAGATTGGTTCATAAGTAGCAGTCAGGTGTGAGATAAATCGGGCAATGTAATTTAGTCATCCCAGGAAGCCTCTGACTTCTTTCTCTGTTCTGGGAGATGGCATTTCTTGTATAGCTTTCACTTTTGTCGGATCCACTTGAATACCTTTATCGCTTACAACGAAACCCAGCAGTTTACCAGATCTCACCCTGAAGGTGCACTTGTTCGGGTTTAACCTCAACTTGTACAACTTCAACCTGTCAAACAGCTTCTGCAGATGGTCAAGGTGTTCTTCCTCAGTCTGGGATCTTGCAATCATATCGTCGACGTATACTTCAATCTCATGATGGATCATGTCATGAAACAGAGCAACCATGGTGCGCTGGTACGTTGCCCCAGCATTCTTCAATCCAAAAGGCATGACCTTGTAGCAAAAGGTACCCCATTGAGTAACAAAAGTGGTCTTCTCCATGTCTTCGGGAGCCATTTTGATCTGATTATAACCGGAGAAACCATCCATAAAGGAGAAGATTTTGTGCTGAGCAGTGTTGTCAACCAAAACATCGATATGAGATAGAGGGAAATCATCCTTGGGGCTTTCCCTGTTCAGATCCCTATAGTCAACACACATTCGGACCTTTCCATCCTTCTTTGGCACAGGAACCACGTTGGCAACCCACTAAGGGTAAGAAGTAACTACTAGAAAACCGACATCAAACTTTTTCATAACTTCAGCCTTGATTTTCTCATACATCTCTGGGTGCATTCAGCGGACCTTCTATTTCACTGGAGGACAGTCTTCCTTGGTAGGCAGGCGATGAACCACAATATCAGTATCCAACCCAGGCATATCTTCGTAAGACCAGGCAAAGATCTCAACATAGTCACGCAGCATCTGAATCAATCGTTGTTTTACACTAAGCTCCAAATTTGCACCGATCTTAACTTCTTTCTTGTCCTTGTCTGTACCCAGATTCACTGTTTCCACTGGCTCTTCGTGTGGCTGAATAACCCTCTCTTCCTGAAGTAACAGCCTTGCAAGTTCACCAGGCACTTTGCAATCATCTTCACCTTCGTCTTCGGCTAAGTTGATCGGATTTTCGAATTCATAACTGGCAGTAGCAGAGTCGTTACCAGTGAGATCCAGAGTGGATGTAAACCTGTATATGTGAGTGTGTGTAAAATAGCTGTTTTGCAATATATAATAAAGAAAAACAAGGAGTGCAAAATTTGAAATGCAAGAAAACGTCCAATGCTTTTATTAATGATATATGAAAATGAACATATAAAGCCCTCACAAGTGAAGCCACAGTGCCCCGGGTAAGACATCGGGCCGTAAAGTTTAAAACATTGTCTGTTATATATTCAAAACAAAGAGTTTCATTACTGGGTGATAACAGAAACATGCATAGAATTCTTCGATGTCCAGTTGCTTAATCCTCCATTGGCAGTCGGGTAGATCCAACTGTCGATATCAAACTCTTCATTGTCGTCATCCCCGATAGCATTCACCCCTGCATCTTGTTTAGGCTTCTCTGGTGCTCCGAACTCAATCTCTTTCACATCGATCAGGTCTTGTACCTTGTTCTTCAAAACCCAGCAATCATCCGTATTATTCCCCGGGCTGTCAGAGTGATAAGCACAGTGGGCATTAGGGTTATACTTTGGTGATGTTGTATTTGGATTCTTTGGGGCTTCCTTTAGAACCACCAGATCGATCTTCAACAACTGTGGCAGAATCTGAGACAAAGTCATGCTGAGACGGGTGAATTTCCTCTGAGGTCTCTCGTCCTTTTGTTGATTGTTGTACTGAGGAGAACCAACAGGTTTTGAAATAACAACCGCATTAACAGCTTGGCGGTGTTCAGGTCTATTCTGTCTTTTCGAACTGTAGACAGCACTGGATTCTTTCTTAAATGGCTTCTTCTCGGTGCTTGACGAAGCACCCTTCTGTATCTTACCATCCTTAATACCAGCCTCAATCCTCTCACCGGTCATAATAAGCTCTGTAAACCCAGACGAAGAGCTTCCAATTAGATGGTTGAAAAATGGACCAGACAGGGTCCCCAGAAACATGTCTACAAGCTCCCGATCAGCCAAGGGTGGTTGTACTCTACTGGTGAGGTCCCTCTACTTCTGAGCATAATCTTTGAATCCCTCACCAATTCCTATTGACATACCCTGGAGTTGGGTACACGTAGGAGCGAGGTCGGGGTTGTATTGATAATGCCTGTAGAAAGCAGTAGCCAAATCTTCCCAATTGCGGATACTGGCTCCGTCTAACTAATAAAACCACTCAAGCTGAGTCCCTGAGAGACTGTCTTGGAAGAAGTGGATTCATAGGTTCTTATCAGCGGTATACGGCTGAATCTTCCTCACATATGACCGGAGGTGCAACTTCGGACAAGAAACTCTGTCATACTTGGCAAAGGCTGGTGCTTTGAATTTGTGGGGAATCACCACCCCAGATGATAGACCCAGATCACCAAAGTCCAGACCAGGAACTTTCTGAACTTCCATAGCACTCAATCGGTCTTCCAGTTGTTTGTATCTATCCTCGGCCGAAGGATACTGTTCTTCGTCGAAGTCTGTCTCGTTGTCGGAGACCACAGGGCTAGGAGCCCTCCTTTCCTCTTGACTATCTTTCCCTCCAGATGAGGTGGTCAAATCAAATTCATTCTGAAGCCTGTTTCCAAACCTAGGACTAGTGTTAAACAGGATAGTCCTCTTCTTCTTCTTCTTCTCTTTCAGAATCAGGGTCTTCAGGTCTTGCTGACCCTTAGCTAGATTCATGAACAGCTCTTGAAATTGGGCATTCTGGGCCTGGAGGGCCTTGATGGCTTGCTCAGTTGAAGGTTCAGCAGACATGATGAGTGCTGAAATAAACAGCGAAGAAGATAAGAGACCTGTAATGGGTACTTGTTATGGAGTGCATGATATGAAATGCGTATGATTTATGATTTCAAAGACAATCAAGAGATTCAAATTTGTAAACCAGAAAGGAAACACACTTTATTAGATAAACTTTGGAATTCAAATTGTTCAACTGATGCCCTCAGGGCGTTACAAGAATGGAAATACTGAAAGGTAAATCAAACAGGAAAGGAAATAAACAAAGGCCCATCAATGCTCCCATGGTCTCTTCTTCTCAGTGCGGACATAGTCATTAAGAATCCACTCGTTCTCCAGTTGTCTAGTCAACTTCTGGATCTTCTGATCTTTTTCGTTGAACTTCTCTCGGTAAGAATCCCGTTCTTCCCTCAGCTGTATCCAAGACCTTTTCAGTGCCCCAATGTCAGTGGGTATATGAGGATGGAGGATGGTTGGAAGAACCCCTTCTTCATTAGCAACTTCAAGAGTGACAGGTTGGATGGCTTCATACGGCATACCCAGCTTTTAGGCACGGATACGGACCCATCTGAGATATGGCTCCATCGGAAGTGAAGTCTTTGGGCCCAGCTCATGTGGATCAGATTGGTGAACTCTATCCCAAGCCCTTATGAATCTGTGACGCTGCTCGTCGCTATCCCCTTGAAAATCAAAGATGATGTTAGGCATTAAAAGCTCATGAGGTCCTTCTCTTCTGGCTCTTCCAAACTGACATAGGGCCAAGCACGGATTATAAGAAATTCCTCCATGGGTTCCTAACAGGGGAACATTGGGGTACTCCCCACAACGATCAATGATAGTCACCTCGTCCATACCTTTGAGAGTCCAGATAATGTCATTATGCGAGAGAGATATAATCCTATAGGCCCAGCCCATTCCTTCTTTGTTCGTTAGCACTAACTTGGGGAGGTGCGAAATAAACCACCTCGACAATAATGGAGCACAACACATCAAGGTTCCCTGCTTTCGGGCAGTACGAGCATAGAGCTGATGAAGAATGTCACCCAAGAGAGTGGGTACCGGATTCCGAGAGATGAAGATCTGTATCGCATTCACGTCAACAAAGGAGTCAGTTTGGAAACAAAACCAAGCCGTATATCAAAAGAGCCAGAATATCCTCGAATTCCTTGAAGTCTAGACTATCCCAGAAATAGTTAGCCTTACCAACCAAAAACTTAGTTAGGAAGCCCTTTGCTCCACTTCTAGTCTCCCAATTAGCCATTACATCTTCTTTGGTCAAATGAAGGGCTTCAGCAATCTCTTCGGGCCTAAGGGTCTTTTCCCAACCAGTAAATGGGGTCTGCTCCAGAACAGAGATACCGAGCAGCTCAGAGAACTCTTCTAAGGTGGGAACCAGCTGGTAGTCCTGGAAAGTAAAGCAATGGTACAACGGATCATATAACTGGACTAGGACACTCATCATCTGCTCGTCTAATTTAGAGGTGACTAAACTGAGAAGATAACCATGTCTCTTGAGGAAGGAAGTAGTATCAGGCATCTTTGCAACCAAATCTTTAAGCAAGGTGGGGACCTGGACAAAGTTGATCTGGATGGTATTCCTACGCATGGGCATCATGATGACCTACAAAACAGAACAAAGATGAATCCCTCCTGTCTTTGAAATAGGTTAGTCCAATGCAAGATGTATGCAATGTTATGATGTCATGATGTCATGATAGTAAGCACACCACAAGTATCCACAAATAGCAAACATGGTAAAGGCACACAAGTCACACAAAGAGCCCTTAGATTTCAGGCTGGCAAGGAGCTTAGGTACTACCCTCATTCAGTTCAGTTGGTTAAACCTGTCCTAAAAATAGTAACTGGGTTCTAGAGGATCTCAATATCATTGACTACCCTCAATCGGACATAATTCCAGTTTAGCAACCTTTTCTTGTGGCCGAAATCATCGCGAGAGTTTAGTCTTAAAGTGTAGCATATTGCTACTGTTCTATGGCCAAGTTGGTCAATTTAAAGGTTCTACGGTCAGTTGGTGCTTAATGACCCCTTAGAAGACCCATATTCTCCTCGTTCCAACACAAGGGATATCATTACAGACTAAAGTGCCACACCAACGTAGCTACTGCTTCAACCGTGTCGATCTACACCAGACAGTTCCCTCACAGTTTATTACTACTTACCTAAAGGGTATCCCCAGATCTGGGTTAGGATCTATAGAACTCCGATACAAGCCCACAAATATAAATCATAAAAAGCATACAATTGAAAACACAATGATTTATTCCTAAGGTACACCCCACTTATTAGATATCCCCAACAGAGTCGCCAGTTCTGTGATACGGTGGGAAGAGAACTGACTGTTTTTGGAATGCTGGTTCGCGTTTTGCATTTGTTTTTGCAAAATGTCGCGGTAAGCGAGAGTCGTCACCGTCTTTTATTTTATCCAACAAGGAAAGGAAAAAAGCACAGAAAAATTCCTTTTTCGAGATGTTTCTCGGGTCCGGGGGGTAGATTATAGAAAGGGAAGGTGTTAGCACCCTTTCTATCTGTGGTTATCCACGGGCTCTTAGGTACTTGCTCAAAGTGTTTTCAAAAATTGCTTTTCTTTGTGTTTGTGGGTTTGAAAGAAGTTTTGTTTTGAAGGTGTAAGTGCGAAAAGTTTTATTTTGTTTTAGAATGAGCAAGTACTTAAGAACCATCTACCTACTCGAAAAAGGAATTAATCTGTACAAATGTCCTTGAGACAATGCTATCCCACTATTGATGAGTAGGTAGCACCGTCATTGGAGTTTTAAGGGTCAATTCGATTAAGGGACGTGTGGTCACTAAAGCAATGTTAGGACGCTTTAGCGGTAACCCTAATGTCTTAGATCATTTTATCCGAGACAACTATGATCTTTGGACAAGAGGGCGACCTCTAAAACTTCCTATACTCAATGACCACGTTCGAAGGCAACCAAGTGAGGTGTACCCTAAGAGTGCGCATGTGCGAGTGTGTTAGTTTGGTTAATTTTATCTTTGTACATGTCATGGGTGAGCTATGTTGATTTTAAGTTCATACATTTGATCTTGTCATGCATTCCCTATTATCAAACATCTAACAGTGTATAGTTGCGAAATTTAAATTGCGGAAATTAAATCTAAACTATTACAAGGCGTCGGGTATTTACGTCGCCAAAAACAACCCTTGAAATTAAATTACGGAAAATAAAAGAAAGCGATAAAATAATTAAAGTCCTATTTAAAGCTATTACATTCCGGAAGCAAGTACAATAATATGATAAATGGATCGCGTGCAAGAAATTAAATCGGGCGCATTTAGGGTTTTGACCCTTTTTGAAAAGAAAGCATTTTTTGGTTATTTTTTGAATTAAAAGGAATTAAACCTAAATTAACAATTAAATTAATTAATTAATGAAAATATTTTTGGATTTTTGAGTATTTAAAGAAATAAAATAAATTGATTAAAAGTTAGTAAAGACCTAATTTTTCTACATTAATTTTAATTATTTGCAAAAGATGTTAAAAATTATACCTAATTAAAACTAAGTTAATTGAATTAATTTATTTGCAAAAATAAAGTGATGATTTTAATTTTATAAATAAAAATATATTTTTTTGTGTTTTTGATTTTATGAGAAAAAATTTAATGGGTTAGTGATTAATAATAAAAAATAATAACAATAAAACAAATAAATAAATATAATGAAAAGAAAAAAGAAATAAACCAAGGGGGTGTTGGGCCTGAAAAAGGAGTGAAATTGGCAATTTCGTTGGCCCGTTGCAAATAAGCCTGATTGACTTTCCAGATTATCCATGGCACGTTGACTGGGCAATAGGATGCACCTTCAATCCTGACCATCAGATTTGGCCTGAAGGCCATCTGGCATGTTGAGATCTGAGGGCGTATGGTGGACCATGCTTTGGACATTGCATGGGAGTACCTATTGAAAAATAATAACAAGCAATTGGGGGACCTGGGATTCGAACCCAGGTCCCAATGGATTTTGTACAACGCGCTTGCCAACTCAACCACTGCACTCAATTGTTATTATAATGGATAAATAATATTATAAGAGAAAAACAAATAATATGCTGAAATTAAAAAATAAAAACGCGCGCAATTTGAAACAGCCAATGGGAAAAGGATGCATCATCGTCTTCTTCGTTGTAAACTGGACATTTACCTGCGGAATTTTATCCGCAGCAAAATCCATGGCTTCATCCTAAAACGAGCCCTAAGCCATAAAAATGCATACTAAGACCATATTCGTAATCGTCTCTTCCTCCTGATTTCATCCATGTCCAGTATTGGCCTTAATTTTTCCTGAAACTCAAACGCCTAAAAAAACAAGAACCAAAACCCTAGTTTCGGGTACAGGGTTACAGGCTACAAAAACAAAATCAAATATTGCAAAAAGTCTCTAAATGGACCGATTAGCATGTTTGTGCAAAGATTTTGGCAAAAAAACGCATGAATATGAGAATATGATTTCATGTACAGGGCGGTGTTCAAGGAGACTTACAACGCGAGTTAGGAGGTTTCAGAGCTTGCTTTTGATTCCAATAGGTTCAGTGGATGTCTAGCAAGAGAACCACGTTGAGATTTTACGTTGAATTGGCCTCTAACAAAGATTTCCATTCCACACTTTTTCAAGCTTTTTTCAAGTTTGGCTTTTCTGATTTTGCCGCCTCTTGGTTTTAATTTTGTGCCTTTTTGTTGTGTATGTATCAAGCATTGTATTAGGTCAAATATTGGGCTTTCAATCCTTATGCATTGATGATTTTGGATTTGATATGATCCTCCATTACAAAGCTTCCAAAAATGTCCCAAATCCAATATTTTGTTCATAACATGTCTTGATTCGGATCTGATTGTATACATGATGATATTTAAGACCTGTAATGATAAAAAAGATACCAAGTGATTAAGATTTGGATTTTATTTGGATTTAAATTGATTTAAAATGAATTAAATCAATAAAAATCAAATAAAATAGAAAAATTAATAATTGGACACAAGGCTGAAGATAGGACACGTGTGTAGTGTGATAAGACCAAATCAAGTGGAAAAAAGTAGGGCCATTTGACAAAATTTGAAGTTTTGGGGATAGTTGACTTTTGACAATTTTGGAAAAATGCCCAACTTCAACAATGCATAACTTCTTCAATTTTGAACATTTGGAGGTGTTCTTGGACTTTTTAGAAACCTTGAGATGTCCTCTAACCAACCCTTTTGGTTGCATCTCATTTTGATATTCCATTCTCAAGTTATAAGCTTTTGAAAAAAAAGTGTTTTTGTTGACTTTCAAAAATGACCTATAATGTCCAAATTTGTAACTTTTTGTGAGTGCATTTATTGATCTTGGGGTGTGAATATGGATTTTAGGAAATTGCATCATATTCAAAATTAGCTTTGTATGGGTCATTTCTCATAAAGTATGAGAAAGTTATGCTTGGTCAAAGTTGAGTTGACTTTTCCTACAAAACCCTAATTTAGCAACTTTTGAATCTTGATGAATTTTGAGCAATCCTTGATGAATCATGATCAACCCTTGATCAAATGATGAATTATCCTTCAAAATGAGAATGTTGACAGAAAAATCTTGAGGTTTGACTATTTATAGGCCACGGTTGACTTTTGCCCTAGCACAGTCGATTTTTGGGCCTCTTGATCAATTGACTGACCAGACTTCCTCTACAAGGCTTGAAATTTGACATGGATGAACTTGAGAACATATTAGGAAATTGGGGAGAACTTGAGGTCATTTGGATGCAAGGACCTTGATGCAACACAAAACCCTAATTTGGGATTGACTGCCTTAGGAGATGATTTGACTGTCCAACTCTTGAGCAATCTTGAGCCACTTGGGGATTTTTCTTGCAATATCTTGAGAAATATGAGAGGGAAAATTTTGGGGTACAACACATAAATCTTCACATTTTATTTTATTATTTTTATTATTTTTGGACATAAAAATAATTACTTTAATAATATACTTTTATTTTCTTAAATAAAAAACTTGTAAATATTATAAAAATATTATATTTTTATTATTTGTATACTTAAATAATATTATCATACATATTTTTTATTTCTCAACATTTTGTATATATTTTATTTTATTTTTCTACATGAATATATATATATATATATATATATATATATATATATATATATATATATATATATATATATATATATATATATATATATATATATATATATATATATATATATATATATATATATATATATATATATATATATATATATATATATATATATATATATATATATATATATATTTTCTTAAAACAAATTAGGATTTCCACCCTTAATAAAAATAAGCTTTTTATTTTCTTATTTTTTGATACATTAAATAAACTTATTTTTACATACATAAAAATAATACAAAAAAACAATTTTGCATATTCATATTTATTTGCATATTTAAATATTGTCTATTTATTTATTTCCACAATGAATTCAATTGGGTTGTAATAGTTGACTTAGGGTTTTAATTTCTTGCAAATATCCCTCTATTCAAATTTGTACCCCCTTCCCATATCAATGTTGTAATAGTCGTAGATTTACTTTTACGCACTTTATTGCTTTCAAATATGCCATGATAGAAAGATTAGGGTTTTTATGCAAATATCCAAAATCAAATAAATAGCTTGACTAATACAAGACAAAAATGCATGAAAAATGACAACACAATGCACACAAGTATCCCCTAGGGTTTCATCCACTTGTTTCCTTAAAAACATGGCCATGGTATACATGTTAGGTGTCTTGGCAAAACAAAAACAAAACAAAAAGATCATAGTCCCTCGATGATGTTATCTTGGTTGCCTATACAAAATGATCTAGTCCCTCAAAAACTTGCTAAGATACTTGGCAATATTGTTATCATGGTCATACGATGACCCGCGCCTGTCCCGTTTAACATCCAAACACAAGGTTGTTTACCAAATACAATGGTAAAACAACAATGTCAAAGGGTTAAAAATGTGTAGGAAATACTTTTGAGTAGGTAGGGTAGACAACTCCAAGTTACTTGATCAAACTTGCAAACATCCTTGCTATTTTCAAAAAAACACACAACACAATTTCAAAACATTTTCCCAAAACAAACTTTCAAAACTTGAAATATTTTTCAAAAGACAAACACCTTTGTAAAACATTCAAACAAGAATTGTTACAAATGTTGCCTAAACATAGGCCTCTTTTCAAAATATTTTTAAAACCACACACAAAGCACCATTTTAAACAATTGGAAAGCAAAAGCAAGTGATCTAAATAAGTAACTAAGAGCCCATGGAAAACCATGGATGAAAAGGGTGCCAGCACCTTCCCTTTTCATAATCTACCCTCCGAACCCAAGAAAACATCTCAAAGGTCTTTCCTGTGCTTTTTGACCTTTCCTTTGGATAAAATAAAAAGTCAGTGGCGACTGTTGCTAAACTGAAACATTTGCGAACACAAACGCAAAACCTCAAGTCAGTTCTCCCACCGTATCACAGATACGTCAAGAATAAAACTATCTGATACTTTAACAAAGAGAAAAGTGGTAAGAACGTGGATGTCAAAATATCTTATGAAATTATTTGCATTGGTTTCAACTTTCATTTGAGAATTACTTGTAATATACTAGTGCATCCTCCTTCATGTTTACGGTGAGGTAATATCATTTTAATTTTTGCTTTGTAAGCAAGTACTTTCTTTTACCTATTTATATTTAAATGGTACATGATATACTTGGTATATGATATATGTTATGAGTGCTCATTTATAAATATCTCAATTGATAACCATGGCGTGTTCTCAATTTATACGCCTATAATAACCTCGTCATACTATATTCACATGTATTTTTTTATGATCACTTATGTATGCATAAACATGGTAAGTTTCATTAAACGTCAAGGCAAGCTCATACCTCTAGTTCAAAATTATGTTGACGAAATCATATTTGGTTCTACTAACATGCAATAGCTCAATGAGTTTTCTAAGCTAATGCAAGGGGAATTTGAGATGAGTCTATTGGGGGAGTTTAATTACTTTCTCGGACTTAAAATCAAGCAACTCAATAAAGAAATGTTTGTGTGTCAAACAAAGTATTGTTACGAATTGTTAAAATGATTCAGTATGGATGAGGCAGAATCAATTGACACTCCAATGCCAACAAACAATAACTTGGATAAATATGTATATGGTAAGGATGTGGATGTCAATCAATATAAATGTATGATTAGATCTCTTTTACATCTTACTTCATCTAGACCTGACATTATGTTTAGCGTTTGTATGTGCACCCGATATCAATCGTCTCATAAGGAATCCATCTAGAAGTTGTCAAGTGCATACTTAGGTACCTTCATGGTACATCTAAATACAGACTTTAGTATTCCAAAGGAAGCAATTGTATTTTGGTTGGTTATTCTGATTTTGATTTTTCCGGTTGCAAATTGGATAAGAAAAGTACTAGTGGAACTTGCCACATGTTTTCAAAAATCCTTAATTAGTTGGCATAGCAAAAAATGAGTTTTCGTTGCCTTTCCAATAGTCGAGGAGGAATATGCAGAAGTCGGCAATTGTTGTGCTTAAATTTTATGGCTCAAACAACAATTACTAGATCTTGATATTAAACTTTCACGTATTTCTATCATGTGCGACAATAATAGTGCGATTAACCTAACCAAAAATCCAATATTACATTTTCGCACTAAGCATATTGAGATTTATCACCACTTCCTACATGTTCATGTTGAAAAAGAGGATGTTATATTTGAGCATGTTTATAGTAAAAACCAAATTGCGAATATCTTTACAAAACCTCTTGCAACCAAACCTTTTTTCAACATTTGAAGGGAATTGGGGATTCTTTATAACTCAAATGTTACCTAAATATACTTGTTGTATGCACTCTATATACATTTTGTTAGCTTTCACTTGAGAGTTTCATACTATACGAGTGTATCCTCCATTCCATTTATCTATGAGGTAATTTCATTCTTTTTTCTCCTTAAAATTAAGCCCTTTTCAATGTAATGTTGTTTATGTTCCAAATACTTGATATACTAAATATATGAGATATTTCATGAATGTTTGCTTCCAAAAAAATTAATTGATAACTATAATATGTTTCAACTCATATGCTTATACTAACTTGATGTTATTGATTCTTTCTCATTTGAAGTATATTTTCTTAGTGTACAAGCATGGTTTTTATCTATACATTCACGCATGAATTAATTTGAGCATGTTTTCATGCAAATTCAATTCTCGATCAAGTCGTGTCACATGTTATGAGAGAATCTTTGGTTTTGGTTTTGGTGTTGATGTATTTTTCGCTAATCTAGGCACATGTGTGTGCAATATCAGGAACACAATTGTGAAGTTTTACGTGATCATGGCATTTTTGAAGCGACTCAAGATTTT
The DNA here is from genome assembly GCA_948472305.1 of Vicia faba. Taxonomy (NCBI): domain Eukaryota; kingdom Viridiplantae; phylum Streptophyta; class Magnoliopsida; order Fabales; family Fabaceae; genus Vicia; species Vicia faba. The sequence continues at coordinate 485,658,882 of OX451738.1, read as the reverse complement.
TATAGTGCATTACATTCATCATCTTTCACATCTTTGTATTTCTTATTATGGTGATGTGTATTGCCTGTTATTTATGTTTAATCTTTGCGTCACTCCATGTATATGGGTATATATGAGTGCACTTTATTACTTTTACAAAATGCATATGTGTGATATATTAGTGTTGTACCCCAAAATTTTCCCTCCCATTTTTTTCAAGACATTCTCAAAAGGTCCTCAAATGCTCAAGTTGGTTCAAGAACTGATCAGACAAATTCTCCTTCTAAGCAATGGGTCCACAATTAAGGATTGGTATTTCTCAAGGAAGATTGAGTTTTCAAGGTCTCACGTGGTTTTAATGGTTCTCCATAGGTCTTCAAGAATGCTCGTGTCAAGTTTCAAGTCTTGCATCACAAGTTTGCTTAGTCAATGACTCATATGATGGAAAATCAACTGTATTGGGTAAAAAGTCAACTGTGGTCAACATACAGTCAAACTTCAGTATTTTTGGTTAACATCAAGGTTTTGAAGTCATATTCATCATTTGATCAAGGATTAATCATGATTACTTAATAAAAGCCCTCAAATCATCAAAAGTCAAAAGTTTCTAAATTAGGATTTTCTTAGGAGAAGTCAACTGAACTTTGACCATGCATAACTTTCATATGCTTCATCAACTTTTCCATAACCAAATCCCATTTTAAAGTAAATTCAATTATCTACAACTACGAATCTCTATGCTTAAGTCCAAAAAATGCTTCATTTGAGAGATATGAGTCAATACATTATAGGTCATTTAAAAAGTGAACAAAAAGACACTTTTTGTCAAGGCAACTTACATAAAGATAAATTCTTCAAATGTAAAAATGATAAAAAGAGAAATTGAAGAGGATATCTTGAGCTTTCTAAAAAGTCCAAGATCACCTTAAAAAGATGAAAGTTGAGAGATTTATGGCCATTTAAATTTGGGAAGTTTTGGTAGAATATATGAAGACCAAATTGAGAAAGCTTGATATTTTGGACTATTGGGCCATTGTTTTAAGGTCCAAATGTGTTTTATGACTTTCATACACCTCAAAATTCATTCACATATCTTTGGCCTTGTTTCATTCTTATTATTATTATTATTATTTTTTATTTAATTCATTAATAATACAAAATAATAAGATTAAAATTATATCTTGTTACACAAGGGTCCAAGCCCATTGGTTTTTACCCTAAAAATTCTCTATATATTCAGACATAAAGACAAGAACAAGAAAACGAATCCTTGCACCCCAACACTTGCCCAAAATTTTCCTAATATTTTTAAGAACCCTAAAATTCTCAAACCCTTATTACACTACCTTTCACCACAAGCTTACGATTCTAATCAATTCCATTCACTCCCAGGGTAAGCTTGGATCATTTACAATGATCCAAATGGCCAGAAAACACTCACGCAAACATCACAATTTCATCCATATTTAAATTTTTGTATTTTTCATTTTACTGCATTCTAATGTTTACTAACGCTTGCTATGTGTTCATGAGGTCTAATAATGTTAAATATAGCAGTCGTAGGAGTCCCATGCATGCTAGACTGCAAAACACCATGTTTGTTTCGATCGATTTTGCTTGCTTCGAAACTCATGATCCAAGGACTTTTAGCCAAAACTAAGCCCATATTTGTTTTGTTTAATTATAGGAATAGATGAAACAACCATCCTAGTGGCAGAAGCGCGCGTGATAAGGCATTAGTCTCAAAGGTCCTGGGTTCGAGCCAACCTTTTGACATTTTTTCTTCTTCATATTTCTCATATGTTTTGCAGGTTGATGATAAAACATGTTGAGCGTGTATCCTAGAACCAACGCACGCTTGGCTCAGTTGGTAAGCATGTTGCCTGGAGATGCAGGGGGTGTGGGTTCAACACCCACCCCAACATTCTTTTTCTCAATTTTTTTACTAACATTATTTTTCTTTTTCTTAACCCTAATTTTTTAGTAAACCCTAATTATTTTTAATCAACGTTAAAATACATTAGATTTAGTCTTCTTTATCATAAATTAACTTTGATTTTTATTTATTAAAATTAATTAGGATAATTAGTTTCGATTAATTTAATTACCTAACTTTTTCGATTAATTAAAATGAACCTAGACCTTAGGGTTTGCTCAATTTAATCAATTAGGTTTAGGTTCAATCATCAATTATTTTTCATCAAGCATTTTTCCTCTTATATTACTGTTTTGCGCACTTTATTATTTTCGCGTTAGTTTTTCCTATTATGTAATTGCTACAGAATGTAATAGTTTTAACTAGGGTTTTTGCTTTATTTCTTTCCCTATTTTTTTAATGGCTTGTACCCCTTTCCCCGAAGCGTTGTAATAGCATAAGACATTTAATTTTTGTCTTTACTGCTTTCCTTATAACTGCTAGTAATCAGGGCATGTATGGAAAGATCTAAAATCAACCGTTAGATAACCCATATCAAGATTAAATAACTGAATATGAATCACTCTTCATACTTGAACCTCTAGGATGACCTTACTTGTTGCCTTCAAATAAATAGTCATGTCCCTCGAACGTGGGGATGCTTTAGCACTGTCCCTCGAAATCAAAGATCATAGTCCCTCGATGACCCCTCGATGATGGCTTCGGTAAATGATCTTAGCCCCTTACGATAAAATTACTAAAGCACCCTACAAGCTGCCTTTATGATTGTATGATGAGCCACGCTTGTCCCTCACACATCCAACGATAGGGCTTCCTACTAACTAATGGTAGCGTAGCACTATCTAAGGAAGAGGAAAATAACACGAAAGACATTTGAGCAAGGGTATAACTATCCATTGCTCACACAAAAATAAAACATTTTCACAAAACACTTCTTTTCTGAAATATTTTCAAAATAAAACACTTTGTACACATTCTCAACTGATACGAGAATCATTACAAAGTTCACTGAACTTAGGGCATTTTCAAAATACTTTCAAACATACACACAAATCATTTTTCAAACAAAGTGAGCTAGCGATTAAGAGCCCGTAGATAACTACGAATGAAAAGGGTGCTAACACCTTCCCTTTTCATAACCTACCCCGAACTCAGAAAATTCTCGAAGGTCTTTCCTGTTATTTTCACCCTTTCCTTTTTGGATAAAAGAAAAGTCGGCGGCAACTCTTGTTATCCGCAACATTTGCGATAAAATGCAAAACTAAGTCAATTCTCCCACAGTATTACAATTAGTATTTGTGTGATGAATGATACTTCTTATGGCTTGATTTGTCTCTTTTTTATGTTGTCAAAGGGGGAGAAATATATGCGAGATGAAGTTTGGATGCACAAATTCAGGGGGAGCCTTCACGAACATATGAAATGCATCGTTGCAAGTTTTAGCATCATAAAAAGGGGGAGTACGTGAGTGCACTTGCCCATTAAATGTTTTGCATGATGTCAAAACTAAGATAACTGTCATTTTTGTATATTGAACAATATCTTTGAGTCTATGTGTTCACCTTTGCATTAGAGATCTTAGAATGCATTTAGAACATGTTTGGGAAAGGTATCATGCATAAAAAAACGAGTTTTTACATGAAAAATAAAGTTATGTGTCGATATATACGATGTATGAGTCGACACATGTGGATCAATAATAAAGCATGTAGCTTTTGTAACTATGTGTCTACACATAAAGCCTTTTAGGTCGACACATGCTTTAAAAAATTTCGTCCATGTGTCGACACATACATGTTTCAGGTCGACACTTGTACTACATTTTTAAAACTTGTAAGCCTCTATTTTTCTGTGTTGACACATGAACTTGAATAAGTCGACACATGTCATTACATGTGTCAACACATGACTTATACGCGTCGAAATATACTGTAGTTTTTCTGAAAAATTGCATTTCTTTTCAATTTCCAAGTCTCCCTTTTGCCTCCAACTCGCACACATATAAATACTTCATACATGCATCATTTCCAAACAAATTAAACAAAAACATAAAAAGATTGCTCTCCATCTTCAACCTCTCATCTATACATACACACAAATAAATTACACATAATAACTTTTTGTTTGGGTACCATCTAAACTTGTGTTGATAACATCCAATTTAGGTTGATGTATCGGTAAATTGAGTTGAGAATCTTTGGGGGTTTCAAATAAGAAAACCAAGCAGGGGTTTTCCTTCAAGATCATTGGTGATTTGAAGGTTTTAGACGAGATTATGCAATTTGGATTCGATTGAGTGAAAGCTTTGAAGAATGAGATTTTTTTTGAGAAGGAGTGGCGTGAGATGATGGATCAAATTGGTAAATCTCAGGTGATAATATTTTTCAATTCGTATTCGATCAAGTGAAAGCTTTGAAGAACGATGATTCTTGTAAAGGAGTAGCGTGATAAGGTGGATCGATTGAAAATCTTGGATGACAATAATTTGCAATTTGGATTCGGCCGAGTGAAAGCTTTAAAGAATAGTGGTTCAGTCAAAGGAGTAGCATGAGACGATAGATCATATTGATATTTTTATGTGACTTCATCTTATTTAAGATCAAGGGAAAAAGGACAAGCTAAGATCAATATCAAACATAAATTTTGTAGGGTTGGATTGCTACTTTTCTCTTGTAAACAACTATTTGCAAAGTAATATTTACTATCTCAATTCCAAACGAAATTAGGGGTAGACGTACCCATAGCGAGGACGATTGGTGAACTGCCTAAACAAATCCTTTTATTTTCTCTCTCTCTCTCTCTCTCTCTCTCTCTCTCTCTCTCTCTCTCTCTCTCTCTCTCTCTCATATATATATATATATATATATATATATATATATATATATATATATATATATATATATATATATATATATATATATATATATATATATATATATATATATATATATATATATATATATATATCATTTTATTTATATAACAAATTATTAAATTCATAGATTGTGTAATCGATTCGTATAGACATATCCTTTGATTGTTAAACATTGCTTTGTTGATTACATTACAATCAATTGGATTGTAAGTGATATTTCATATAAACAAAGTCAAAGGGAAAATCTGAAAAATCGATTGCACGTCAAATGTTTGATAATTTGCTTGTTTCAGTTTTATCAATAATTTCATTGGAAATTGGTTAACGATTATGATCATTATAAAACGATTGATTGAGAAATTATTGTCTCGAGTCTTATCATAATTTTATATTTCATTCCATGGTGTGATACGGTGGGAGAACTGACTTGAGCATTTGCGTTTTATCGCAAATGTTGCGGTTAGCAAGAGTCGCCACCGACTTTTCTTTTATCCAAAAGGAAAGGTGAAAAAGCACATGAAAGACCTTTAGAGATGTTTTCTTGAGTTCGGGGGTAGATTATGAAAAGGGAAGGTGTTAGCACCCTTTTCATCCATGGTTTTCCATGGGCTTTTAGTTACTCGCTAGATCACTTGCTTTTGTTTGAAATTGTGCTTGTGGTGTGGGTTTTTGAAAGTGTTTTGAAAATGTCTTTGTAATGGTTCTCGTCTCTATAAGAACGCGTACAAAGTGTCGTTTTGAAAATAGTTCAAAGAGGTGTTTTTGAAAGTGATTTTGAAAAGGTGTATTCTTTGTAATGATTCTCGTCTCTATAAGAACGCATATAAAGTGTTGTCTTTTGAAAATGTTTCAAAGTGAGAGTGTCAGTGTATAGAATTTTGTTGTTGTGAGCAAGCAAGCAACTAGGAGCGAATCTACCTACTCAAAAGGTCTTAATTATTCTTTTCCTCCTCCTTTAGATGTTGTTATCTTACCATTGATTTGGTGAGAAGCCCCGTCGTTGGATGTTTAAGGGATGAGTGTGGGATGTTTTTGTATAGTCATAGAAGGCAACCCATGGAACGTTTTGGCAATGTAGTTTTAGGGACTAGATCGTTTACCGAAGGCAACATTGAGGGTCATCGAGGGACTACGATCTTTTATCGAGGGTCTTTTACTAAAAGGCCCATGTTCGAGGGACATGACTAATTTCCGATAGGCAACAAGTGGGATTACCCTAAGGGTGCTACTGTGCAAGTGTGTTTGATTGCATGCATTTAGTCTTGCTTATGGTGATCTATTTGTCAATTTCATATCTTGCCATACACACCCTAATTACTAGCATTTATATTTGAAAGCAATAAATTGCAGAAATGTAAAGTCCTACGCTATTACAATATTTTAGGGATGGGGGTACATATTTACAAATGGGGGTTGCAAATAAAATTAAATCCTAAGTTACTATTACAACCATATTGAAATGTACAATATAAGAAAGAAAAAGGACTTGTTTAGAAAATGGTTTTTTGTCTTAAAAAAAGAAATTAATTAATTAATAAAAGAAAATATTTTTATGTTTTTTTATGTTAATATTTAAAAATGGTTAATATAAAAATGATAAAAAGGAAAATAAATGAATGAGTTGAAACAACGTGTTGCTGCAAGCAAAATAACAAGAATCATAAATTTTGAAGCCAGGCACGCTGTGACTCAGAAGAAAACATCAGTGGGTATCAGAAGTTCTGGATTGGTAAATTCTGAGGTCCTGCAAGAAACGTTAGAGGGGGGACACAAAAGTTTTGGATGGTGCGTGCTAAAGTTTCGAAGGTGAGAACAGTGAGAAAACCTCAGAAGCTCTGTGCGTGTCAAAGCAGTAGGAAGAACTCAAAAGTTCTGTCTAGGGCTAAGACAGTGAACAAACAATAAGCAGTTCAGCATGTTATCAGTGTATGAAAATCAGAAGTTCTAAGTGTTAAAATAGTGAGTGAACAATCAGCAGTTCAGCGTGTTTAAACAATGAGGAGAACTCATAAGTTATGTGTTATGCTAAAGATGTGAGTGAACATCAGAAGTTCTATGCCATATTTCAACTCTTAATCAGAACATCAGCAATTTATTCCATTCTTAATAAACAGCAAATCAGAAGGATAATAGCATAACAATTTATAGAAGTTCTAATCCTAAATCTGAGTCTAGCCCTAATCAAGAAGTTCTGATCCACTATTTTTCTACTTAAGCAATGATATGTACAACATTAATAATATGATATTCACATATTTAATGATGTTCTGAATGAAAAGATGCAAAGTCAGAAAGACTTACCTTGAATCTGGAGCGTATGGTCAGAGCTTCAGGCTGCTGCCTTTAGATGTTCTGGAATCAGCAAGAGCAACGCAAGAGAAAATGCCAAGTTGTTTGATTCAAAAAGGAAGAACAAAGGTTTGGTTTTCTGTTTGGGAAATCTGGATTTTTATGAAGGTTTCTCAACTTCCTTTTCTCTCTTTTGGCCAATCTCTCTGCAAAAGTCAACAGGTTTTTGTAGTTTGTGTTTGCAGTTTTTTGGACTCTTGGAATTTTTGCAGGGGTTCAAGGCTTTTCTTTCTCAAATTTCCGACCTCTTTACAGTTTCCAATAGATTTTAATTTATAGGCAAATATTTTGTACTTTTTAGAGGTTAAGTGGCACCAACATCATACGCTAGACGCTGACTTACTCTTGAAGTAAGCTTAAACAAGCATGGTTCAAGGCATAAAGCAGGATGGCTAGCAGGTTTAGCAGCGCCTAAGCTGGATTTGTCAGCCAAAATTAAGGAAAAGCAAAATAAACAGATGGACCTAGCACCCTTTTGCATAAAAGTTTACTTTCCCAGGACAGTAGAGGTACACGTGGGGGAAATCCTTTGGGTAAAGGCTCAAAAGTGGTTGTGAGCATTAAATGAGCATTAAATGATGATGAGATTTATCAAATCATAAATTCTGCCATGTGAAACTCTGCATCATTTCTTAATTCTGGATCAGAAGTTCAGCTTTAGCGTAGCTTAAAATAGACATCCAATCTTCTGATCATTGTATCTCCTGGCTCCAGCATGTTCTGAAGGAGCTCTCAGATTTTCCAGGAAGCTTGCAACATGCTTTGTAATCTTCTTAGACTTACCCTTACAAACTCTGACTGATATTTTGTGAAAACTGGCCCAGAAGTTCTGACCAAACTCTGTCTTGAAAGTGTCCCGAATTTGTTGAGTGCTTTAGTTTCATGGACGTGTCTTCAAGGATTTTATAACTTGAAATCCCAGCATTTCTAGGAGAAGTTCTGTTCTGCAATGTTTTAGATCTCATTGAAATCTATAACTATTGAATCAAAAGTTCTTCCAGAATCATCTTGCATCATGGTGATAATCTGACCAGAAGTTCTGAGTTTGTCCTATTTCTTAAACACTTAGAAAAATTCTAAGTATTTAGAAATTTGACTTTTCCAAAGTAACTTTTGACTTTTGAATTTCTAGATGAAATAAACTTCATATTTTAACATGTCTTACTGAAATATGATTCTTGAAACTTGATTTTGATCCAAAAGTCAAAGTTTGACTTTTTAGTGTGTAAATGACCATTTCGCCCTTGTGGATGATTTTCTTGGAAATTTTGTAATTCAAAGCTTGAAATCGGATAGGAACAAACCTGAGGGTTTAGGGTGATCCTTTGAGAAATGAGAGGCCAAATTTTGGGGTACAACAGTTGCCCCTGTTCAATCTTCTTAAGCCCGAGGATGTAGATTGACTGGTCAGTCTTTCGTGATCTGAAGGTGGAAGATGATTGGACATTAGAGTGCCCAGAAATTTGCACTCAATGATGTGATGACTGAGGGTATAGGGAATGGGCTTAAAGATGAACTAAGGGTATGTGAAGCCTGGAAGAAACCTCAGTTGAATTATGGACGAGTTCCTAAATCTCAGCAAAAATGTTTCCTCCCTTGAGTACGGACAATCGAAGTTCCTAAATATCAACGGAAACGACTCACCAGCAGAATAACAGACGACGAAGCTCCTAAATTTCTACTTCTCTTAACAAAGATCAGACTTCCCCCAGCGGAATCTTCCAAAATAAACAGGTATACAAACTCTCGCTAAGGAATCTCTTATGCGATCGACACTCCTTCAGATGGCATCCTTAAGCCCATCCCCTCGTCAACAATCTCCAAATGGCATCTGTAAGCCCATTTCCAACATCACAAGACGGATACCATGTCACGTGAGTGCAAATTTCTGGGCACTCTAGTGTTCAATCCTCTTCCACCTTCGGATCACGAAAGGCACTAAAGCCAATCTACATCCTCAGGTTTAAGAAGATTGAACAAGGGCAGTTGTTGTACCCCAAAATTTTCCCTCCCATATTTCTCAAAACATTGCAAGAAAGATCCTCAAGTTGCTCAAGGTAGTCCAAGGGTTGGCCAGACAAGCTCTCTCCTAAGGCAGTCTACCCCAAATTAGGGTTTCATGTTGCATCAAGATACTTAAGTACAAGTGACCCCAAGTGCTCACCAAAGTCCTAATATGTTCTCAAAATCATCCATGTCAAGTTTCAAGCCTTGCGGAGGAAGTTTGCTCAATCAATTGCTCAAAGGTCCAAAAATCGACTTTGCTGGAGCAAAAGTCAACTGTGACCCAAATACAGTCAAACTTCAAGATTTTTTGTCAACATTATCATTTTGAAGTATATTTCATCATTTGATAAAGGGTTTATCATGATTCATCAAGGATTGCTCATAATTCATCAAGATTCAAAAGTTGCTAAATTAGGGTTTTACAGAAAAAGTCAACTCAACTTTGACCAAGCATAACTTTCTCATACTTTATGAGCAATGACCCATCCAAAGCTCATTTTGAAGAGGATGAAATTTCCTACAATCCATCTTCATCTCCCAAGATCAAAAAATGCACTCACAATAAGTTATGAATTTGGACATTATAGGTCATTTTTAAAAGTCAACAAAAACACCTTTTTTGTCAAAGCTTCTAACTTGAGCATGGAATATCAAATTGAGATGATACCAAAAGGGTTGTTTAGAGGACATCTCAATATTTCTAAAAAGTCCAAGAACACCTCCTGTGATCGGTGGATTTAGAACTGACTGTTTAATGCTGGTTCGCGAAATGTCGCGGAAGCAAGAGTCGCCACCGTCTTTTATTTTCTCCAAATGGAAAGGACAAAAGCACAGAAAAATTCCTTAAAGAGATTGCTCTCGGTTCGGGAGGTAGATTATAGAAAGGGAAGGTGTTAGCACCCTTTCTATCCATGGTTATCCATGGGCTCTTAGATACTTGCTCATTTGTGTTTTCAAAAATGGTTTGTTTGCTTTTCAATGTGGGTTTTAAAAAAAGTTTCTTTGAAAATTTCAGTTCGACTCTTGTATCGGTCCTCAAGAGTGTTTGAAAAATTGCTTTCGAAAGCTTTTTGAAAAGGTGTCGGTGTGAAAAGTATTTTTGAATTGTTTTGAAATTAGAGCAAGTATCTAGAGTCGCCTACCTACCCTAAGGAATTCGTCTGTGTAAATGTCCTTTAAAGTAATGTCATCCCACCATTGAGAGGTAGGTAGCACCACCGTTGGAGGTGTTCAGGTCAATTCGAAGGTTCGGGACATGGTGATCACCAGAGCAATGGGAAGATACCTTAGAAGCTACCCTCATGCCAGGTTCCCGGATCATGAGGACTTACTAAGACATCCTCTACTCGACGATCACCTTTCGAGGCAAGGCACCAGTGAGGCGTACCCTAGGGGTGGTGCGTGATTTGTGTGTCGTTTTCAGATATTTTTGTCTTGTCATGCATTAGTGATCTACGCGTTTGTTTTTATTTAGACATTCATTCTTGCATGCAATTGTTAACAGTTAAAAAAGTTGCGGAAAATTAAAGCTCCTAAACTATTACAAGGGCGCGGGTCCACATCGCCAAATTAAAATCCAGGACCCGATTTGACATAAAATAAAGGAAAGTGCGAGAAATATAAATTTACACGGCTTTGGGAGAATTACATTACTATTATAAGAAATAAAATAAAATGCGCGAATTGAATTAAAATTGAAAGCGAGGGCGTTGGACCCTTTTTAATGAAATTAAATTATTACTAACAAATTAATTAAATTTAAAAAAAAAAAAAAAAAGATTTTTGAGGTTTTTTGTATTTATGAATATTTTAATGAGAATTAAATGAAATTAATTAATTAACCCTAATTCTAGTTATTTTTAATTTATTAAAAAAACATGTTAAAGTTAAACCTAAATTAACCTAATTAATTAATTCAATTTTTATTTACAAAAATAATAATTAATAATTAATAATTAATAAAAGAAAAGAAAAAGGTGAAAGTAATTAAAACCTAATTCTACAAATTTTAAATTTATAAAGACAAATAAAAGTAGAAAAATATAAGAAGAATGAAGAAGCAAACCAAGGGGGTGGAGGACCTGGGATTCGAACCCAGGTCCCAGAGGTTACCAATACACATGCCTGCCACTTGAACCAACGAAACGCTTTGTTTATTATATGACAACAAATTATTATAAGATAAAACAAGCGTTAGTGGCATTTTTCCGCGCGCAATTCAAATACTCCAATCATTGCCTTACACATCACCGTCTTCTCCATCTATGCGCTGTACCTGAAATAAAAACAGATTAAATAGCGGGGGTTTTAAACCCCCACTAAATGATGAATAGGAAAATAGCGAATAGGCCCTCCTGCTTCATAAATTAGGCGTGATTGTCGCATTCGCTTCGTCCAAGTGTCCTGATTTTGACCATGGCCCTGAGATGTTCTAATTTTACCAGATATGAAGATGCCCAATTTGAAAGTTTTGTAACCCTAATAATCGTCCATGGTGAAATCGCGTATGGGTGAGGAAAACTTAATTAAACAACAGGGTTAGCTTCAGAATGATAAGAGCAATACAAAACAAGCATTAGAATTGAAAATTATGGCATGAATGATCAGATACGATTTATGCAAAAAAGTGAAACAGTTGGACTGCTATATACCAATTCTGGGCGTTAGAGTTGATGCTTTTGATTCAGAAACGTCCCTTGAGACCTTTGCAAGCTAATGGAATCAAAGTTTTCCTCTGAATCGTCCTCTAAGGCCACTTTCAGTTTTGGATTTTTTTGATAAAAACTCAAACTTGGTTATGGTGTTTCTGCGCAGCTTTCATGTGTCTTGGACTAGGGTTTGCATGAGTATAATTATGTGAATGATTAGGGTTGAAAATTGGATCAAAAAAAACCCTTTGCATTGATGAAGAGATATTTGATTTCATGGCATAATTTTTCAAATCTTTCCCATGCATATTTGGTATCAATCATGGCAAATCACATTGATTCTTTCCCTATCTAATAATGCACGAAATCCTTAAGTTATTCCATGCATAAAAAGATTTGAAAACTTTGGTTTAGTATTTTCCACATATTTTAATTAATTAAATGAATTTTTAGCAATTAAAAATTCAAATAAATAAAATAAAAATGATGAATAACTTCCCTTTGGGCCAAATGGTCGTGCACATGCTTTGGATGATGAATCTTGGAAGAAAAAGAGGCCCATTAGCAATTTTAAGGCATTTGAAGCAAAGTTGACTTTTCAAAATACCCAAAATTTCCCAACTTCCACAAGGCATATCTTGCTCAATTTTTAAGCTTTGCTCATATTCTTGGACATTTTGGAAAGGTCTTGAAGTCCTCTAACCAATGCCTTTGGTCCCATGTCATTTTGATTTACCAATCTCAAGTTATGGCCTTTGACTTAAAGTCCCTTTTTGTTGACTTTTAAAAATGACCTATAATGTTGGAATTGATAACTTTTTGTGAGAGCATTTCTTGGACTGGAAGTGTGAAGAGGAGTTGTAGGAAATTTCTTTCTCTTCAAAATGAGCTTTGGATGGAATTTTTCTGATAATCCATGTGGAAGTTATGCCTTGGTCAAGTTACAGTTGACTTTTTCAACTGTCCAAATATGGAAACTTTTGCATCTTGAGATTTTTTGAGCCAAGCTTTGAGAATCATGATCAAGAATTGATCAAATGATGTTTGTGGCTTCAAAATGAGATGTTGAACAAAAATTTGAACTTTTGACTGTCAAATGACCATTTTGCCCCTGTAGTTGACTGTAGGGCAATTATGGTTTTTGACTGTGCAATTTTGTGCTGTAAGTCTTGAAACTTGGCATGAGGATGCTTGACCATGTTTATAAGCATGTGGGACTTGATTGGACCCTTGGAAACTTCAATTTCTTTGTCAGAACCAAAACCCTAGTTTTTGACTGTTAGGAGGCCCTTGAACTGTGCAACCCTTGGGGAGATTTTGAAGCTTTGACTTGGCAAATTTTGAAGAATATGGGAGGGTAAATTTTGGGGTACAACACCTCCAAAGAGTCAAAATTGAGGAAGTTATGCATTGTTGAAGTTGGACTTTTTTGCAAAATTGCCAAAAGTCAACTATCCCCAAAACTCCATTTTTTGCCAAATGGGCTCATTCTTTTTCACTTGTTTTGAGTTGGCATTACAGCCCACGTGCTCTAGCTTTGGCCATGTGTCCATATCATATTTTTATTATTTAATTTTGTTTTTATTTGAATTAATTAATTTTAAATCAAATAAAATCAAAATTATTAAAAACCAAAGATCTTTTGATGATTTTAGGTTTCATTGGACAGCTAGAACCATTCCCAATTCGTATAAAGGCAATTGTGTACAAAAAGATTGCAAATGAGCCAATTTTGGAAAGTTTTAAAGGAGGATCAAATCCACATCAAAATCATTGAAAGAAGGAGATTTGGACAGGGTATTCAAACCTAATACATTGTGCAATACATAAGGGTCGTGTGGATACCAAAATAAGGGTTGGAGATCAGATATAGAGCACAAACAGAATTTGCAAAAATCAAGAAAAAGTGTGAATTAGAAATCACTTCTAGAGGTAGTTTCAAGGCTTGATAGTTGTCTCAATCGTTTCCTGGGAACCTCCACAAGTGAAAGCAACCAAAAGCACACGTTCTCAAGCCCTCCAGTGCGATGTAAGTCACTCACGAACCCGCCCTGCTCTTAATTTCGTATTTTGCAAATTAAGCATGGTTGATCTGAATTAATGGCATAATCTTAATCTACACATCATTTGCAAGCTTTTGGTATTACTTGATTTCATTTATCTGACCTATATCGTGATTCACCATAGCTAGGGTTTCTTGGAGTTTTTTAGGGCTTTTTGTTACAGGAATAATTGGCCTTCGTGAAGGGTACTATCTTGTTCAGGGGAACAAAACGAGTTCAACCATGGCGCTAGCTTCCATTTATATTTCCTATGGAAGAACTTAGAGTGAAGCTACAATATTAGCTGCGGATAAGATCCGCAGGTAAAAGTTCTAGTTTTTAGAGGACAGGGACGATGAGTTGTCATCTCCTTATTCGTCCATTCAAACAACGCACGCTTTTTTATTATTTTCTGTCCGTTGGCTTTTGTTTTATATATTATGTTTTGTTTATATTATACTAACAAATAGAAGCATGTGATCCAGTGGCAAGCGTGGCGTGGATATCCCTTCAGAACCTGGGTTCGAATCCCAGGTCCTCATGTTTTTCTCTATAATATTTTCTTTCAAATAATCATATGCACGCAGGAACTTGATGTCTACCATATGCTCTCACTCATCAGTGTGCCAAATGGACAGATGGCCAGATCTGGTGGCCAAGCCTTGAAGGCACACCATAGGTCAGTCAACGCATACGCAGGGGATCCCAAAAAGTCAATTGGACCTTCATAAATGGGCCAATATTCTTGCTTTCTGCACCCTCTAAACAGGCCCATTCTCACTCCCTTTTTTTATTATTATTATTTTGTTTACTTTATTTAATTATTTTATTTTGTTTTAATTTAATTACTAACCAATAGAATAATTTCTTTTTATCAAAAAAACAAAAAAAATATTTTTATCCAATCAAATTTCAGAAATTTAATTTTTTATTAATAAATATTAATTAATTTAATTAGGATATTAATTAGGCAACTTTAATTTATTTTGCAAATATTTAAAATTAATTAGAAATCAATAGGTTTTAACTCTAGTTTAATTATTTTATTTTCTTTTCTAAAATAACCAAAAACTCCAAAAATATGTCATTAATTATTTTTCATTAATTAATTTATTTAATAATCAATTTAGTATTTAACTTTAGGATTAACTTCTTTTCTTAAAAATAAAAAAACAACAAAACATTTTCTTTTAAAAGGGTCAAAACCCTAATTTCACATTCGATCCAATTCACTCGCGCGATTTATTTTTCCTTATTCAATTATTAATGTATCTGTTCTCGGCTTGTAATAGTTTTAATAGGACATTTATTTATTTTTCTGCTTTTTATTTTCAAAGGGTTGCTTTTGGCGATGTAAATACCCGACGCCTTGTAATAGTTAGTTTAAATTCCGCATTTTAATTCCGCAAATTATACAACTGTTAGATGTTTGATAATAGGGCTTGCATGACAAGAATGAATGCCTAATTTAAAAAACAGTTAGATCACCCTTAACATGTGCAAAGATAAAAATAAATGAAATCAACACACTCACACATGCGCACTCCTAGGGTACACTCCCACTTGGTTGCCTTCGTACACGGTCATTGAGTATAGGTCGTTTTAGAGGTTGTCCTCTTGTCTAAAAGATCATAGTTGCCTCGAAATGGTTGCCTCGGATATTGTTGCCTCAAACAAATGATCTAAGACATTAGGGTTACCGCTAAGGCGTCCTAACATTGCTTTAGTGATTGTATGTCCCTCATTCGAATTGACCCTCAAACTCCAACGACGGTGTTACCTACTCACTAATAATGGGATAACATTGTCTAAAGGAAATTAGCATAGAACGATTCCTTTTTCGAGTAGGTAGATTAGCTCTTAGATACTTGCTCTTTCAAAACAAAACTCTTTCACACTTACACTTTTACAAACAAGTTTTCAAAACACTTCATTACACTCTTGAGGACAGAAGCAAGAGTTAAATCGAAGTTAAAAACAAAAACTTTTTTCAAAGCCCACAAACACAAAGAAAACAATTTTGAAAATAATGAGCAAGTACCTAAGAGCCCGTGGATAACCACATATAGAAAGGGTGCTAATACCTTCCCTCTCTATAAATCTACCCCCCGTACTCAGAAATATCTCAAAAAAAAGGAATTTTTCTGTGCTTTTTTCCTTTCCTTGTTGGATAAAATAAAAGTCGGTGGCAACTCTTGCTTACCGCGACATTTTGCGAAAACAAACACAAAATGCAAACCAGCATTCCAAAAACAGTCAGTTCTTTCCACTGTATCATAATGTCGATGCCCCACATCGCAAAGGGCCAAGGAGCCGTCAGGACGTTAAGAGGAACCTGAGGTACGTGCACCTTATTAGCATAGATTTAACATTTATGACAAGTTCGAGAGTGTTGATAACAATCGGATTCCATGATGGACCAGTAGTATCCTGCCCGCGGGATCTTCTTAGCCATGGTATGTCCACTAGAATGGGTTCCGAAGGTGCCTTCATGTAGATTTGTCATGATCCTCTTTTCTTCGCTCTTATCTACACACCGTAATAGTGTGGAGTCATGGTTGCGTTTATAGAGGATTTCATTACTAAGGAAGAACTTTGCAGTGAACCTTCTCAGAAACTTTTTATCATTGACAGATGCCCCTTCGGGATACTCTTGAGCCTCGAGATACCTTTTGACTTCGTGAAACCAAGGTTTATCTACTACCTCTTCAGTATCTATCTCGTAGTAGTGTGTTGGTTCATCCAACCTTTCAATGGTGATTCAGGGAGCTTCATTGTCCCACTGGATTTTGAACATAGAAGACATGGTGGCTAGCGCGTCTGCTAACTAATTCTCCTCTCATGGGAAATGTTCAAAGGTTATTTCCTCAAAGTGTGGGAGCAATGTCAGTACGTGCTCTTTGTAAGGAATGAGATTCGAGTGCTTCGTATCCCACTCGCCTTTGATCTGACTTATCAGCAAGGCGGAATCCCCGAATACACTTAAGCACTTAATCCTCAGGTCAATAGCAGCTCGAAGACCCATGATACATGCTTCATACTCTGCCATATTATTAGTGCAGTTGAAACATAGTCAGGCAGTGAAAGGAGTATGACAGCCCCCAGGAGATATGATCATGGCGCCAATGCCATTACCGAGTGCGTTTGAGGCTCCATCGAAATACATAGACCATCGAGATCCTTCCTCGGGTCCTTCGTCCGGTCCAAGTTCTTTGTAGTCAGTCACCAGCATAATATTCTCATTCGGGAACTCAAAATTCATGGGCTGGTAGTCATCCACAGCTTGATGAGCCAAATGATCAGCCAATACACTCCCCTTTATTGCTTTTTGGGTTGTATATTATATGTCGTATTCAGTTAAGATCATTTGCCACTTTGCTATCCTTCCGGAGAGAGCGGGCTTCTCGAAAATGTACTTGATTGGATCCATCTTCGATATTAACAAGGTAGTGTGAGTCATCATATATTGTCTTAGCCGACGAGCAGCCCATGCCAAAGCGCAACAAGTTTTCTCGAGCAGTGAGTATCGTGTCTCACAGTCGGTAAACTTTTTGCTAAGGTAATAAATGACGTGCTCTTTTTGACCAGACTCGTCATGCTGCCCCAACACACACCCTATTGAATTATCTAGCACTATCAGGTACAATATCAAAGGTATCCCTTCAATTGGAGGCATTAGAATTGATGGTTCTTGAAGGTATTCCTTGATTCTTTCGAAAGCGGTATGGCATTCATCATTCCACTTTACCACTTGATCTTTCTTCAGAAGCTTGAAGATTAGCTCACAAGTAGCAGTCAGATGTGAAATGAACCTGACGATATAATTCAAGCGTCCCAAGAAACCTCTAACTTCCTTCTTCGTATGGGGAGCTGGCATTTCTTGTATAGCTTTTACCTTTACGGGGTCTACCTGAATGCCTCTGTCACTGACGATAAAACCCAAAAGCCTACCCGACCTTACCCTGAAGGTGCACTTGTTCGGATTCAACCTCAACTTGTATATCTTCAACATGTCGAACAACTTTTGGAGATGATCAAGGTGATCTTCCTCAGTCTGAGACCTGGCTATCATGTCATCCACATAAACTTCGATCTCATGATGAATCATGTCGTGGAACAAAGCGACCATGGCACGCTGATAAGTTGCCCTAACATTCTTCAACCCAAAAGGCATCACTTTGTAACAGAAGGTGCCCTAGTGTGTAATGAAGGTTGTCTTCTCCATGTCTTCAGGAGCCATCTTGATCTAGTTGTAACCAGAGAAACAATCCATGAAGGAGAAGATCTTGTGTCATGCGGTGTTGTCAACCAGAACATCAATATGGGGGAGCGGGAAGTCATCCTTGGGGCTTGCCCTGTTCAGATCTCTGTAATCCACACATATCCTTACCTTGTCATCTTTTTTAGGTACCAGAATGACGTTAGTGATCCACTGCAGATAAGAGGTGACAGCTAAGAACCATGCGTCAAACTGATTCATGACCTCTGCCTTGATCTTCTCTGACATTTCAGGGTGCATATGAAAAACCTTCTATTTAACCGGAGGACGGTTTTCTTTAGTTGGCCGACGGTGTACCACAATGTCAGTGTCTAAACCAGGCATGTCTTCATAGGACCAGGCGGAGATTTCAACGTAGTCGTGCAACATCTGTATCATCCTCTATTTGACACTAAGCTCCAGATTTGCACCTATTTTAACCTCTTTTCTATCTATCTCTGTGCCCGAGTTTATTGTCTTAACTGGCTCTTCATGAGGCTGTATAGCCTTATCTTCCTGTTGTAGCAGTCTGGAAAGTTCTCCAGCTACCTCACAATCATTCTCACCTTCGTCCTCGGCTTGGTTGATCGGATTTTCGAAGTCATAACTGGCAATAACAGGATTGTTATCAATGGGATCCAGAGGGGATATGGATTTGCAGTTTGATACGTGAGTGCTTGTAAGAGTATGGTTGTATTGATAAAGTAAAGCCATAAAAGAAAAACATATAGCGCAAAATTTGTATGCAAAGAACGTCTAATGCTTCATTGATGATATATGAGATGACACATAATAACCCTCACAGATAGAACCATTGTGCCTCGGGCGATACACAAGGCCATAAAGTTCAAATTGTTCATTACAAACTTAAAAAATAAGTAAGACAATTACTGTGGAACAAAAGAATCTGGTATGGAATCTTTGGTCGTCTAATTACTTGGTCCATCGTTGGTAGTCGGGTAGATCTAGTTGTCGATGTCAGGGTCTTCTTCGTTGTCTTCAATAGCGTTGACCTCACGATTACTGATGCATAGGGGAGGTCCTCCAGCCCGAGCGCGTCGAACAACTCTTTGAGCCTTTGAAGTAAAGCCCAAAACCAAATTTGTTAGTTTTGTGAGTGAAATCAGGGAGCCGACCCCAATTGGCACACCCACCTTCTTCAATCACGGCCTTGGCGTCCTTGAGAGAAGCCATCTTCAGAGGAGGTTTGTTGTTGGTAGTTGTCTCAGCTGATGCCAAGATCTGGGGAACCTCTTCAAAGTTTTGACAAGGAGTCTCTATAAATTCCCCGTCCATCTCTACGTACCTGAAGGAGTTCAGGTGGCTCACCATATACTCCTCTTCTCCATGTACAATGATTATCTTCCCCTTTACTGGATACTTCAACATTTGGTGTAGGGTAGAAGTAACAGCCCCAACTTTGTGGATCCAAGGACGACCCAACAAATAAGAGTACGATGGCCCGATGTTCATCACATAGAAAGTGGACTCGAAAGCCTGAGAGCCTACCTTGACAGGGATATTTACTTCCCCGTGCACCATTCTTTTCGATCCGTCAAAAGCCCTTACCACAATGTTACTGGGCTTTAAGGTCAAACCTTCACAATCTAGTCGATCGAGAGCCTTCTTAGGCAAAACATTAAGCAAAGACCCAGTATCCACCAACACATGAGCCATAGTGGTCCCCTGCATTCAATCAAGACATGCAGAGCATCATTATGCTTTCTTCCCTTCAGTGTCAAGTCTGCATCTGAAAAACCCAGCCCATTGTCAGTAGTCAGGCTAGCCATGCAATCTTTAAATTGATTAGCTGAAGTCTCTTGCAGCACATGCGCTGTTTTGAGGAATGCAATCAAAGCCTTCGCATGGGCCTCGGGGCACAACAACAAGGATAACGCTGGTTCCTTCTAGCTGATAAAACCACTCCAACTGAGCTCCAGAAAGACTGTCTTGAAAGAAATGAATCCAAAGGTTTTTATCTGCCGTATAGGGTTGGATTTTTCTCACGTAGGACCTAAGATGCATTTTGGGACAGGATAGCCCATCATACCTCACAAACACTGGCACTTTGAATTTTGGGGGAATCACAATCCCAGCAACCAAACCCAAGTCTTCAAAATCCAAACCCGGTACTCTTTGTAGCTCTATAGCGGCCAACCTGTCTTCTAGCCCTTTATATTTATCATCAGCTGGAGGGTATTGTTGATCGGTATAATCTTCATCCTCTTCGACCTCCTCCTCTTCTGCATCAGACTCGGAAGGTACCGCAGCTCCACCTCCTTTGTTGGTTCCTTCATCAGAGATAGGAGTAAATTCAAGCACTCTCCGAGCTTCTCCGTCAAATCTTCTCCCCAAAGTAGCCATCCCGAGTCTCTTTTTCTTCTTTTTCACTGGGTCTTTGTTCCCCAATTGAGTCTTGATATCCTCCTGACCCTTAGCCAAGGTCATCAGGAGTTGCTGGAACTGTGCATTCTGAGCTTGTAGGTCTTTGACTGTTTGCTCGAGATCCATCCTACTGAAATAAACAGCAGACAGATAAGGAAACCTGGAGTGAGACCTGCTTATGCACATGATGAATGGTATGCTCATGTATGCAATGCATTCAAGGATTTAGAACATTCAAAATTGTTTCAGACAAAGAAGAACGCACGTCATATTAATAAGAAGAAATTTGTTAGTACATAAATGCCCCATGGGCCAAATATTACAAAATAACTTCTCAAGGCAAAAAGACATTGCGCATCCTCTTTGGTGCGATGTAGGTGTTGAGGGCCTCTTGCTCATGGAGTCGGCGGGTAAGCTCTAGAACCTTCTTCTCACTGGCGTAGAAGCTAGCTTCAAAAGTATTCAGTTCCTCCTTGAGCTGAATCCAACTTTTCTGCATTTCCTCCCACGATGTAGGCATGTCTGGATGTAGGATGGTGTAGGGAACCTCTCCTTCCTTGACGGGCTCTTTAATCACAGGGAGAACATGAGGATAAGGCATCATCAAACTTTGGGCTCGGGATCGTACCCACTTGAGATAAGGCTCGAGAGGGATGGAGTTCTTGTGTCCCAGAGTCTTGCTATCAACCTTGTTGAGCTTTCCCCAAGCTCTGATGAATCTTTGACGAAGTCCTTGCGCATCGTTGTCGAAGTCAAAAACTAGGTCAGGAATCAACATGTCATGAGGACCATCCCTCCGTGCATATCCAAATTGTCTCAAAGCTAGGCAAGGGTTGTAGGTGATACCTCCTCTAATTCCAAGTAAAGGAACATTAGGAAATTCTCCGCAACGATCGACGATGATGACATTTTCTCTGGACCGAGAACACCAATGTACATCAGAGTGAGTGAGAGTCATCAATCGTTGGGACCACCTTGAACCTTGGTCATTCTTCAAGATAGATTGTGGAAGGTGCGAAATAAACCACCTTGCAAGGAGAGGAGTACATCACATGAGAACACCCCTCTTTCTCATTGTCCGTGTGTAAAATGAGTGAAGGATGTCCCCAAACAATGTTGGTATTGGATTTCTGGACAAGAAGATTTTGACAGCATTGACATCTACCAGTTGGTCAGGATTTGAGAACAAGACTAACCCATAGATAAGGAGTGCCACAATTTCTTCAAAGGCTTGTAGGTCCAATGAGTTCCAACATTCTTGTGCCTTCTCAAACAAGAATTTTGCTAAGAACCCCTTGACGCCGCTTCTGGTTTCCCAATGCCCCTTGATGTCGGATGGTTGTAGATGTAATGCTCGAGCAACATCTTCTGGCTTTGGTTCCTTTTCCGTACCGTTGAAGGGTAGTTGATTAAGGATAGGAATCCTCAGGAGTTGGGAAAATTCCTCCAAAGTGGGCACCAACTGATAATCAGGGAAAGTGAAACAGTGGTGAAGAGGGTCAAAGAACTGGAATAGCACTTTCATCATGTCTTCTTCAAGGTTGGTGTTGACTAGGCTGAGCAGTCTACCATGTCTTTCACTGAAGGATGAGCTTTCCGGAATTCTTGAGGTGAGCTCCTTGAGTTGAGGAGAGATTCTCACAAGGTTGACTTGAATGGTTTTTCTGCGAGGAACTTCCATGACCTACAAAACAGGAACAAAGATGAAGATCCAAAACCCTTGAAATGGTTAGTGAATGCATATGATGTTTTATGATGTCCATGATGTATGCACAAAACATATATACAAGCAAATCACACCAAACCCTATTTTGAGGCTTGCATGAGGTTTCATAGGTAAGTACCCTCTTGAGTGTAGTTGGCTTAAAAACCTGTCCTATAAATAGTAACTGGGTTCTAAGGAGTTCAATATCACTGGATTGTTTTCATTGTTCATTGTTTTGGTTTAGCCACTTAACTAGCGACCAAAATATTCCAAGAAAACAACCCTCAATGAGTGTAGTATCGAGTATCTACCAACTTCGGACTGCACCAAAGCCGGTCATCTCACTACCCCTAATAAAAGGCCAAGATGTTCAAGTAAGGTTCTAGGTCATTAGTGCTTAGTGACATCACTCAACGGCCCCGTACTCTCCTTGATTGGACTCAAGGGTTACCGGTACTCACAAATATGTCGCACTAATATAGCTATTGCTTCAACCGTGTCGGTATACCCCGCACAGTTTCCACAACGTATTGCTATCTATGAATGTTTCCCAAAATCCGGGTGTAGGATTGCAAACCCAAACGATAGAGCCAAGATATAAAGCAAACAATTCAAATAATTTGTCATGCAAGAGGGTGATCTAAGCCCTAAGGTTACTCCACTTTTAAAATTTCCCCAGCAGAGTCGCCAGTTATGTGATACGGTGGGAGAACTGACTATGGTTTTGCGTTTGTTTTCGCAAATGTTTCGGTTGAGCAAGAGTCGCCACCGACTTTTTATTTTATCCTAAGGAAAGGTTTAAAAAGCACATCAAAAAACCTTTGAGATTTTTTTCTTGGGTTCGGGGAGTAGATTATAGAAAGGGAAGGTATTAGCACCCTTTCTATCCATGGTTATCCATGGGCTCTTAGGTACTTGCTTAGATCACTTGCCTTTCGTTTTCAATTGTTTGAAATGGTGCTTTGTGTGTGGGTTTGAAAAATGTTTTGAAAAGAGGCCAATGTGGTGGCAACCTTTGTAATGATCCATGTTGGGATGTATACAAAGGTGTATGTCTTTTGAAAAAGGTTTTCATTTGTTTTTGAAAGTTGTTTTGAAAGTGTTGTGAGGTGTGGTTTGAAAAAAATAGGCAAGTGTTTTTGTTTTGCAAGTTGACAAGTACTTAAGAGCGATCTACCCTAAAGTTCT
Organism: Vicia faba; assembly: GCA_948472305.1. Taxonomy (NCBI): domain Eukaryota; kingdom Viridiplantae; phylum Streptophyta; class Magnoliopsida; order Fabales; family Fabaceae; genus Vicia; species Vicia faba. The sequence continues at coordinate 485,635,510 of OX451738.1, read as the reverse complement.
CAAAGATTTTTGTTATGTTTTAACTCTTTTAACAATTTTGTTCCACCATTGAATTTGATGAACAATCTTGTGTTAGGATGTGAAAGGGACGGGCGCGGGTCATCGTTTAGACCATAGTTGCAATAGTGCTAAGTATCCTTGGGCAGATTTTTCTTTAAAAGGGACTTTGATCATTTTAGGCGACTTTCGAAAGCGTCATCGAGGGACTATGATCATTTGAGTTATTTGTTTTGCCCAAAGAGACCTAACATGCAATATGGCCCAATTTTGAAAGGCAACAAGTGGATGTAACCCTAGGGATGTTAGTGTGCAAGTGTGTTTTATTGCATGCAAGAGTTTCTTGGAATTAGGTTTTTCTATTTCATTGATTTTATCTTGCCATACATGTCCTAATTACTAGCAATAAGAAGCGGAAATGTAAAATCCTACGCTATTACAACAATTAGGGGAGAGGGGATACACATTTGTACATGGGGGGTTCAACGAGAAAAATAGACAAAAAAGAAAATAGCAAAAAACAAGATATAGAGAGAGAGAGAGGGAGCCCGCACGCTGCTGGGAGGTCATCAGAAGTTCTGACTCAGATCCGCTGCCAGATGATCAACCTGTTAGTGAAACTGGATGAGTCAGAACTTCTGACTCTAGCACCTGCAAAACAGAACCTTGTTAGTGGGGAAATCAGTAGTTCTGATTTCCCTGCGCTGCAAGACAGAAGTTTGTTAGTGGAGAAACCAGAAGTTCTGATTCTGCTGAAAAGGCAATAACTCTCAGAGGTTCTGATATCATTGACAGCAAAACAGGCTTCAGATGTGCTAACGTCAAAGTCAGCACCTGGCTTTTCCCTGTACTAATCAGAACATCTGCAATCCTGTTGTTACTCCACAAAACAGGAAACATGTTTGGAACAGATCCAGCAAATACAAAAAAATGTTTCAGAGGTCAGAACCACCAAGGTCACAGGCAAGTCCTATACTGACTCAGAATGTTCTGAGGTATGAAACTTCTCAGAACATAAACAGCAACAACATGATATTTACATTATGTGTATTGAAGTATGCACAGCTGATGATGCTTAACAGCGTGATGAGGGTCAGCAGGTGCTTACCTGACTGTTGGAAAAGTTGGTGGGTGAGAGTTTAGCTTTAGGTTCTGGTGGTGTTCTGGACAGATTTGAAAAGGGGAAGTAAAGGTGTATACGTATGTAGGGTCAGAAGTTTGGAAAGGGTGTCTTTTGGTTTACAGAAAAAAACTGGATATTGGATGAAGTTGAAGGTGAGAAACTCAAAGTTATGAAACAAAACTGGAGATTTTGGCAGAGTTTCAGAATGCTGTGTTGCTAAGGGTTGTTGTTTCTCTCTTAGCAATTTCTGTTTCTTTTTTTCTTGAACCCTTTTGCAGTGGTGAAGGCTCTCTATTTATAGGCAAAGTTCTCGTGGATGCCTTGAACATTAAAGCGCCAACAGAGTTTGAATTTGTTCTTTGACAGAAATTCCTGGGAAGTTGTGATACAGATAGCTTTCAGCCTAGGTTGCAGCAGTAGGCGTAGATTGGGGAGAAGTGACCTCTGAAGTGGGCGGTGGCGTGAAGACCCATGCCAGAATCTGTGCAAAAGCGTTTCCCAAGCCACACGTGAATGCTCAGGAGTGGTTGGAAGCATTAATAGGCATTAAATGGTGACAAGACCTATCAATATCAACATTCTGGTAATGGAAACCAACGTTGAATCAACAGCGTAATACCATGCTCTGGCCTTGGCTTCCTGTTGTCTTAGTTAGCTCTGGAGATTCTCCTGATTTTCTGGTACGTTCCTTGGATTTACTTCTGGACCTCCTGGGCCTAGAGATTCTGTATCAGTGTAACACCCATTCTTCTGACCTTTTCATCTTCTGAATTCAGCATGTTCTGAAGGAGCCTTCAGATTTCCCTGCTTCTCTTGCATTCCTTTAGCAAATTCTGACTGAGCTTGTGTAACTGCTGAAGGGGCATGTTCTGTTTGAGGCTTATATATTAAACCACGTTTACAACTTCTGATTGAACTGATGTAGCTGCTGAAAAGCCAACTTCTGACCACGCTGAGCCAAACTTGCAACTTCTGACCGTTTTTATCTGGAATGGGTCCAAAAGTTCTGAAGCGTTGATTTTTTTTTTCTTAAACACTCATTTTAGAGAAACGGTCTAAGTACTTAGAATTTGATTTTTCTCAAGATAAAAGCGTTGTTTTTGGAGTTTGTGAGATCACCTTGCTCTTGTAAGTGGCTTGCTTGGGCAAAAGGATAACTCAGGACTTGGATTTGTTTCAGAAGGACCTTGAAAATCCAAGATGGTTTCCTGAAGAAAGGGAGGGCAAATTTTGGGTTACAACAGTTGCCCCTGTTCAATCTTCTTGAACCTGAAGAGTTAGATTGGCAATCTTGCCTTTCGTGACTCGAAGGTAAAAGGAGATTGGACACTAGAGTGCCCGGAAATTTGCACTCGCATGTTGGAGTATCAGCGATGTGATGGCGGGAATGGGCTTATAGATTCCATTTGGAAAGGTGGTGGATGGGGAGATGGGCTTATAGATGCCATCTGGAGACGTGACAGAGCTTTGTCGGGAATGGGCTTACAGATGCCATTTGGAAGTGTTGATCGCACAAGAGATTCCTTAGCGAGAACTTTATGTATCTGAGAAAGGCAGATGCTTTCCTGGCTTGTTACAGGTGTTTGATCTTCAATCTCCTTATGCAGATATGCCCTGGCTGGATACAGGTATCGAATCTACAATCGGTGGTTCACAGATGTGCCCTGGCTGGATACAGGAGTCGAATCTGGAAATGGTCGTCAATAGATATGCCCTGGCTGGATACAAGAATCGAATCTTTGAATTCTTCAGACGTGCCCTGGCTAGATACAGGAATCGAGTCTGGAAATATGGTCAACAGATATGCCCTGGCTGGATATAGAAATCGAATCTGGAAATGTTGTAGTTGATAGATGTGCCCTGGCTAGATACAGGAATCGAATCTTCGAACTCTTCAGACGTGCCCTGGCTAGATACAGGAATCGAGTCTGGAAATGTGGTCAACAGATATGCCCTGGCTGGATATAGGAATCAAATCTGGAAATGTTGTAGTTGATAGATGTGCCCTGGCTGGATACAGGAATCGAATCTTCGAACTCTTCAGACGTGCCCTGGCTAGATACAGGAATCGAGTTTGGAAACTGATCACTCTCAGATGTGCCCTGGCTAGATACAGGTATCGAATCTGGATTTGTGGCAGTTGAAGGTAGTTGTCTTTGGGATTGTCTTTTTCCCTGAAAAGGCAAAACATAAGTTGTATGCAATGTCATGATGTATGAGATGCATGGTGTTTTGACATGAGACAGCGTTGTATGTACTTTATCATGTATGTAAGTGAAATGTTTATGAATGTATTTTCGTTTTAGGAAAATAAATCCTTGACAATCGGCCGGGGAATTGTTTTGTGGAAGAGATATTTTGCTGAAGTTTTTGATGAGAGGCCTGCTGAGGACCACTTCAATGATGAATTCCGCTGGGGATAATGATGATAAACTCCGTTGGGGATTGAAAGATAAACTCCGCTGGGGATTGAAAGATAAACTCCGCTGGGGATTGAAAGAACTTTGTTGAGGGCGATCTTCCGTGGCGATTAGCTGAGGATAACCCAGTTATAAGTCCTTGTGAGGAATAACTCTGAATAAAGCTCGGGAGAGACGTCTGTATTCTGCAGGGAACAAGCTTCCAGAATCTACTGGGGATAAGCTTGCCAGAGAAAGTTGTGCCTTTTCAGGATTGACGGGGAGTCAACTCCGCTTGGGGAAAGTATTGATGAATCTTGTCTTACTCTGCGGGGCGTTGAAATAATTTGGTCACATTCTTCGGTCGAATCTACCCTGGTACCTTGGCGGACAGAGCAACCAGACTGCATCAAACAACTCCACATTGCCCCTGTTTCTGATGTCACATGTAATTAATTTTCGTTTCATATGCAAATTTTTATGAGTCAGCAATTTAATGTCAAATGCATATATCAAAAATGAACATTGGACGTTCTTCGCAAGACAAAACAGAAAAAGGAAAAACAATGGCAGTTTGTATGGACGAGTGAATTTGTATTGATTTGAACTTTGCCTGTGAATAGGCGTTTCTGTACAAGAAGCTGACATCCTAGTAAGAGGATGCCGCTGAATAATCACAGAATTTACAATTTTGAAAAGAAAACAAAACAGCTATGTGAACAATCCCACTGGGTTCCAACTCTGCTATTGCTTTATGTCTCCAAGCGTCTCATCGCTTTGCTGCCTAGTTGAAGATGAAGCTGATTGGTCGATGCCGAAATCTGAGCCAGATAGTTGATACCGAATTCCGGATGCGAAGTGATCTAATGAGACATAGTGTTACGCTTTATCCCTAACTTTTGCCCGGATCGCCCTTTCGGGTTTTCAGCCCACCGGGATACCCATTTTTACCCAAGCCGCCTTTTCAGGTTTTCGACTTGCCGGGTGTACAATTTTTTTTATTTCATCCCTTATTTTTGCCCGAACCCTTTTGGTTCGCCGGGAAGCCCTTATTTTTGCCTAGGTATGTCAACCTAGCGGGTCTTTTACTCATGCGTAGTATCTTTTCACTATGTCTGCATTGGTGGGGTGAGGAAGGTCGTCACCATCCATGGTGGTTAGGATCATGGCTCCTCCTGAGAACACATGTTTAACCACAAATGGCCCCTCGTATGTAGGGGTCCATTTGCCCCGGGGATCACTTTGAGGAAGGATGATGCGTTTGATTACCAGGTCCCCAACTTGATACTCTTGTGGTCTGACTTTCTTGTTAAATGCCCTGATCATCCGTTTTTGATACGTCTGACCATGACAGATAGCGGTGAGCCTCTTTTCGTCAATCAGGTTTAATTGATCAAATCGAGTCTGGATCCAGTCATCTTCGTTTAAGTCTGCATCCTTCATTATCCGGAGAGAGGGTATCTGGACTTCAATGGGCAAGACTGCCTCCATGCCGTAGACCAAGGAGAAAGGAGTTGCCCCGGTTGACGTCCTTGCTGAGGTACGGTACCCATGAAGAGCGAACGGTAACATCCCGTGCCAATCTTTATAGGTCACTGTCATCTTCTGCACAATTTTCTTGATATTCTTATTCGCTGCTTCTACAACCCCATTCATCTTCGGCCGGTAGGGAGAAGAATTGTGGTGCTGTATCTTGAATTGTTCGCAGAGTTCAGTGATCATTTTGTTATTGAGATTGGTACCATTGTCCGTAATGATTCTTTCCGGGATGCCGTACCGACAGATCAGATTATGCCGGATGAAACGTGCCACGACGCTCTTGGTTACTGTGGCGTAGGAAGCTGCCTCAACCCACTTTGTGAAGTAATCGATCGCTACCAAAATGAAGCGATGCCCGTTGGATGCCGTCGGTCGGATCTCACCGATCATATCAATGCCCCACATTGCAAAAGGCCAAGGTGCCGTCAGGACGTTCAGAGGAACTGGAGGAATATGCACCTTGTCGGCATAGATCTGGCATTTGTGACAAGTTCGAGAGTGTTGGTAACAATCGGCTTCCATTGTGGACCAGAAATATCCTGCCCGAAGGATTTTCTTAGCCATGGTGTGTCCACTGGAATGTGTCCCGAATGTACCTTTGTGCAGTTCTATCATGATCTTCTCTGCTTCAGCCTTATCCACACAACGCAGTAGAGTTGAATCATGATTCCGTTTGTAGAGAATATCGTTGCTGAGGAAGAATTTTGCCGCAAACCTTCTCACGAACTTCTTGTCATTGATAGATGCACCTTCAGGGTATTCCTGAGCTTCCAAGTACCTCTTTACCTCGTGATACCAGGGTTTTTCAGTCATCTTTTCGGCCTCAAGCTCGCAGCAGTATGCCGGTTCGTTCATCTTCCAGATAATGATCCGGGGAGCCTCATTGTCCCATTTAACCTTGAACATTGAAGACATCGTAGCTAGTGTGTCCGCTAGCTGATTCTCCTCTCTTGGGAAGTGCTCAAAAGTTATCTCTTCAAAGTGGGGAAGCAAGGTCAACACATACTCCTTGTAAGGAATAAGATTTGGGTGTTTCGTATCCCACTCGCCTTTGATCTGATTGATCACGAGAGCGGAATCTCCGAAGACACTCAGAAATTTAATCCTTAAGTCGATTGCAGCTTGTAGACCCATGATACATGCCTCATATTCTGCCATGTTGTTGGTGCAGTTGAAACACAATCGGGCGGTGAGTGGAGTATGAGTTCCTTTGGGAGATATGATTACAGCGCCGACGCCGTTACCCAAAGCATTGGAGGCTCCATCAAAATGCATAGACCATCAGGATCCTTCCTCAGGTCCTTCATCCGGTCCAGGTACTTCACAGTCAGTTACCACCATGATGTCTTCGTCCGGAAAATCAAAGTTCAATGATTGGTAATCGTCCACGGGTTGGTGTGCCAAATGATCTGCCAGTACACTTCCTTTAATTGCTTTCTGAGTTGTATATTGGATATCATATTCTGTTAAGATCATTTGCCATCTCGCTATTCTTCCAGACAGAGCGGGCTTTTCAAATATGTACTTGATGAGATCCATCTTTGAAATCAACAAAGTGGTGTGAGTCAGCATATACTGTCTCAGCCGGCGAGCAGCCCATACTAGAGCGCAACAAGTTTTCTCAAGTAGTGAGTAACGAGACTCACAGTCGGTAAACTTTTTGCTCAAGTAATAAATAGCGTGCTCTTTTCGGCCAGACTCGTCATGTTGTCCCATCACACACCCCATTGAATTGTCAAGTACTGTCAAGTATAATATCATAGGTCTTCCTTCCACTGGTGGCATAAGAATGGGTGGCTCTTGGAGATATTCCTTTATCTTTTCAAAGGCAGCCTGACATTCATCGTTCCAGCGTACTACTTGATCTTTCTTCAGTAATTTGAAGATTGGCTCACAAGTAGTAGTCAGATGTGAGATGAATCGGGCAATGTAATTCAGTCGTCCCAGGAAGCCTTTGACTTCTTTCTCTGTCCTTGGAGTCGGCATCTCTTGTATGGCTTTTACCTTGGCAGGGTCCACCTGAATACCTTTATCACTTACAATGAAACCTAGCAATTTTCCGGACCTCACCCCAAAGGTGCATTTGTTGGGATTCAACCTTAGCTTGTATAACTTTAGTCGGTCAAACAGCTTCCTCAGATGATCAAGGTGCTCCTCCTCAGTTCGAGACCTTGCAATCATGTCATCGACGTATACCTCAATCTCATGATGGATCATATCATGAAATAAAGCAACCATGGCACGTTGATAGGTTGCCCCAGCATTTTTCAATCCGAATGGCATGACCTTGTAACAGAAGGTGCCCCACTGAGTCACAAAGGTAGTCTTTTCCATATCTTCCGGGGCCATCTTGATCTGATTATACCCTGAAAAACCGTCCATGAAGGAGAAAACCTTATGTTGAGCAGTATTGTCAACGAGAACGTCAATGTGAGGTAGAGGAAAATCATCCTTGGGGCTTGCCCTGTTTAAATCCCTGTAGTCAACACACATTCTGACTTTACCGTCCTTCTTCGGCACTGGCACCACATTGGCAATCCACTGAGGGTAGGAAGTTACTGCTAGAAATCCGGCATCGAATTGTTTCATAACTTCGGCCTTGATCTTTTCAGACATCTTTGGGCGCATGCGGCGAACCTTTTGCTTTACCGGAGGGCAGTCTTCCTTGGTTGGCAGGTGATGAACTACAATGTCGGCATCCAAACCAGGCATATCTTTATAAGACCAAGCAAATACCTCCATGTAATCATGTAGCATCTGGATCAAACGTTGCTTCACGCTGAGCTCTAGATTGGCACCAATCTTGACCTCTTTCCTATCTGTCTCAGTACCCAGGTTAACTGTTTCCACTGGCTCTTCATGTGGTTGTATAGCCCTCTCTTCCTGGAGTAGCAGTCTCGCGAGTTCACCAGGCACTTTGCAATCATCTTCACCTTCGTCTTCGGCCAAGTTGATCGGATTCTCGAAGTCATAACTGGCGGTAGCAGAGCTGTTACCAGTGAGATCCAGAGTGGATTGAAACCTGTATAAGTGAGTGTGTGTAAATATAGCTGTTTTGCAATATATAACACAGAGAGAAAAAGAGCACAAGATTTGAAATGCACCAAACGTCCAATGTTTTGATTGATGATATATGGAAATGTCATACAAAAAGCCCTCACAAATGGAGCTACGATGCCCCGGGTAGGACACCGAGCCAGTAAAGTTTTAACATATTGTTTGTTACAAATTGGAAATCAAAAGAAATAATTACTGCGTGACAAATGTGATAGGTGTAAAATCTTTTGCCGTCCAGTTGCTTGGTCCATTGCTGGTAGTTGGATAAATCCAATTGTCGAACTCTACTTCCTCTACATCCTCCTCAATAGCATTCACCCTTGGGTTGGAGATAAACACCGGAGCCTTTCTGATCTTGTCCTTGCGCACAGTCCTCTGAGCCTCTGCAGTAAAGCCGAGCCCAAACTTGTCGTTCTTTTGAGTGAAGTCAGGAAGCTGACCCCAGTTCGCACAATTACCTTTCTCGATCACAGCCCGGGCATCTTTCAAGGAAGCCATCTTCAACGGAAAGTCTTCTTCAACCACTGCTTCAGCTGATGCCAATATTGGAGGTACTTCCTCAAAATGCTGAAAGGGGGTTTCAATAAACTCCCCGTCCATCTCGATATACCGGAATGAATTCAAGTGACTAACCATGTATTCCTCCTCTCCCCGTATAGTAACAATCTTCCCTTTGACAGGGTATTTGAGCTTCTGGTGTAGAGTGGAGGTTACTGCCCCAACTTTGTGAATCCAGGGCCGACCTAACAAAGAGGAGTAAGATGGACGAATATCCATTACATAGAACGTTGAGTCGAAGACTTGGGAACCCACACGAATAGGGATGTCTACTTCACCGTGCACCATCCTTTTAGAACCGTCGAAGGCTCTAACAATGATGTTACTAGGTTTCAACTCCAGCCCCTCACAATCCAAGTGATCCAATGCCTTCTTGGGCAAGACATTCAGGGAAAAACCGATATCCACCAACACGTGTGCGAGAGTAGTGCCCCTGCACTCTATAGAGACGTGCAGGGCATCATTGTGACTTTTCCCTCTGGCGGTAAGGTCGGCATCTGAGAACCCTAAGCCATTGTCAGCCGTCAAATTAGCCACACAGTCGGTGAATTGATCCGCGGAGGTCTCTTGCGGTACATGGGCCGTTTTCAGGAATGAAATCAGGGCTTTTGCATGGGCCTATGAGCATAGTAGTAATGATAGCATAGAGATTTTGGAGGGAGTATGCCCTAACTGTTCAACAACGTTAAAGTCACTCTTTTTGATGATTTTAAGAATTTCCTCCATTTCTTGTTGGGAGGCTTCTACAGCGGTCTTTTTTGGTGCCTCTGTCCTGGCAGGCAAATCGGTAGCAACTTCTTTGCCCCGAGTATCAGAGGATTCGACGGCAGTAGTAGACACAGGAACTTGAATTGGAACATGCACACTTGCGGGCGTGATGGTGAGAGGTTTTCGGATAACTGGTTGTGCAATGTCAGGCGAGAAGAGCCTGCCACTGCCGGTAATCTTGGCGGGACCAGTGATGTTACCGATACTTATATTGGTGTTGAACTCCTGCTTCACCCCAATCACGTACACGTCGGCCCCATAATGCCCCCCATAATGCCATGGGACCGCTTTATCAGACTCATATGGGAGAGGCCCCGGAACAGTAATAGTAATGGGTGCAACAGACATAATTTGGACTGGTTTCTTCATGGGAGCTTTGGTAGAATTGTAAATTGTGACAACAGATATTTCTTCAACGGAAACAAACGGAACAGCAGATTTCTTGAACAGAATTTCCTTGCTATCCATCAGGCTTTGGATGCCTGATTTCAGCAGTGGACAACTGGTAGGGATAACAGCACACATGAGGCAACCCTTACTACAACCCGAAAATAAACCGGCTAGTAGTAAGTTCCTCTTAACAGTCAACAGAGGGGTAGCAACATCATTCACTAAAACAGCATACAACTCTTCTTCAATGGCATTTACTCTATGCTGGGGCATAGGAGCAGTTACAACATTCGGCCTTTCAGGCGCTTCAAACTGAATTTCCTTCGCGTCGATAAGATCTTGCACTTTGTTTCTCAAGGCCTAGCAATCATCAGTAGTATGCTCGGGGCTATCAGAATGATAAGCACAACGGGCATTTGGGTTATACTTAGGAGATGCAGTATTCACGACTTTAGGAGCTTCTTTGATGGTCACCAAGTTGGTTGATAACAGTTGGGGTAAAATTTGTGACAAGGTCATACTCAACCGAGTATACTGTCTCTTGGGTCTTTCACCTCTTTGTTGATTGTACTGCTGAGGAGCAGCAACAGGTTTTGAAATGACCAGAGCATTGACGGCTTGGCGACTTTCTGGCTTGACTTGCCTTCTAGGACCATAGACGGCACTTGCTTCCTTCTTAAAAGGCCTCCTCTCAGTGCTTGCAGCAACACCCTTCTGAATCTTTCCTGACTTGATGCCAACTTCTATTCTTTCGCCCGTTAAGATTAAATCGGTAAACCCCACGGAAGAGTTACCAATTAGATGATTGAAAAATGGCCCAGATAGGGTCCCTAGAAACATATCAACAAGTTCACGATCGGTTAACAGAGGCTGCACCCTGCCAGCCAAATCCCTCCATTTTTGTGCGTACTCTTTGAATCCTTCGCCTGTTCCTAACGACATACCCTGAAGTTGGGTACGAGTAGGGGCAAGGTCAGAATTGTATTGGTATTGTTTGTAGAAAGCGGTGGCCAAATCTTCCCAATTTCGAACGCTGGTTCCTTCTAGCTGATAGAACCACTCCAACTGAGCTCTAGAAAGACTGTCTTGAAAGAAATGAATCCAAAGGTTTTTATCTGCCGTATAGGGTTGAATTTTTCTCACGTAGGACCTGAGATGCATTTTGGGACAGGATAGCCCATCATACCTCACAAACACTGGCACTTTGAATTTTGGGGGAATCACAATCCCAACAACCAAACCCAAGTCTTCAAAATCCAAACCCGGTACTCTTTGTAGCTCCATGGCGGCCAACCTGTCTTCTAGCCCTTTGTATTTATCATCAGCTGGAGGGTATTGCTGATCGGTATAATCTTTATCCTCTTCGACCTCCTCCTCTTCTGCATCAGACTCGGAAGGTACCGCAGCTCCACCTCCTTTGCTGGTTCCTTCATCAGAGATAGGAGGAAATTCAAGCACTCTCCGAGCTTCTCCGTCAAATCTTCTCCCCAAAGTAGCCATCCCGAGTCTCTTTTTCTTCTTTTTCACTGGGTCTTTGTTCCCCAATTGAGTCTTGATATCCTCCCGACCCTTAGCCAAGGTCATCAGGAGTTGCTGGAACTGTGCATTCTGAGCTTGTAGGTCTTTGACTGTTTGCTCGAGATCCATCCTGCTGAAATAAACAGCAGACAGATAAGGAAACCTGGAGTGAGACCTGCTTATGCACATGATGAATGGTATGCTTATGTATGCAATGCATTCAAGGATTTAGAACATTCAAAATTGTTTCATACAAATAAGAACGCACGTCATATTAATAAGAAGAAATTTGTTAGTACATAAATGCCCCATGGGCCAAATATTACAAAATAACTTCTCAAGGCAAAAAGACATTGCGCATCCTCTTTGGTGCGATGTAGGTGTTGAGGGCCTCTTGCTCATGGAGTCGGCGGGTAAGCTCTAGAACCTTCTTCTCACTGGCGTAGAAGCTAGCTTCAAAAGTATTCCGTTCCTCCTTGAGCTGAATCCAACTTTTCTGCATTTCCTCCCACGATGTAGGCATGTCTGGATGTAGGATGGTGTAGGGAACCTCTCCTTCCTTGATGGGCTCTTTAATCACAGGGAGAACATGAGGATAAGGCATCATCAGACTTTGGGCTCGGGCTCGTACCCACTTGAGATAAGGCTCGAGAGGGATGGAGTTCTTGTGTCCCAGAGTCTTGCTATCAACCTTGTTGAGCTTTCCCCAAGCTCTGATGAATCTTTGACGAAGTCCTTGCGCATCGTTGTCGAAGTCAAAAACTAGGTCAGGAATCAACATGTCATGAGGACCATCCCTCCGTGCATATCCAAATTGTCTCAAAGCTAGGCAAGGGTTATAGGTGATACCTCCTCTAATTCCAAGTAAAGGAACATTAGGAAATTCTCCGCAACGATCGACGATGATGACATTTTCTCTGGACCGAGAACACCAATGTACATCAGAGTGAGTGAGAGTCATCAATCGTTGGGACCACCTTAAGCCTTGGTCGTTCTTCAAGACAGATTGTGGAAGGTGCGAAATAAACCACCTTGCAAGGAGAGGAGTACAACACATGAGAACACCCCTCTTTCTCATTGTTCGTGTGTAAAATGAGTGAAGGATGTCCCCAAACAATGTTGGTATTGGATTTCTGGACAAGAAGATTTTGACGGCATTGACATCTACCAGTTGGTCAGGATTTGGGAACAAGACTAACCCATAGATAAGGAGTGCCACAATTTCTTCAAAGGCTTGTAGGTCCAATGAGTTCCAACATTCTTGTGCCTTCTCAAACAAGAATTTTGCTAAGAACCCCTTGACGCCGCTTCTGGTTTCCCAATTCCCCTTGATGTCGGATGGTTGTAGATGTAATGCTCGAGCAACATCTTCTGGCTTTGGTTCCTTTTCCGTACCGTTGAAGGGTAGTTGATTAAGGATAGGAATCCTCAGGAGTTGGGAAAATTCCTCCAAAGTGGGCACCAACTGATAATCAGGGAAAGTGAAACAGTGGTGAAGAGGGTCAAAGAACTGGAATAGCACTTTCATCATGTCTTCTTCAAGGTTGGTGTTGACTAGGCTGAGCAGTCTACCATGTCTTTCACTGAAGGATGAGCTTTCCGGAATTCTTGAGGTGAGCTCCTTGAGTTGAGGAGAGATTCTCACAAGGTTGACTTGAATGGTTTTTCTGCGAGGAACTTCCATGACCTACAAAACAGGAACAAAGATGAAGATCCAAAACCCTTGAAATGGTTAGTGAATGCATATGATGTTTTATGATGTCCATGATGTATGCACAAAACATATGTACAAGCAAATCACACCAAACCCTAGTTTCAGGCTTGCATGAGGTTTCATAGGTAAGTACCCTCTTGAGTGTAGTTGGCTTAAAAACCTGTCCTATAAATAGTAACCGGGTTCTAAGGAGTTCAATATCACTGGATTGTTTTCATTGTTCATTGTTTTGGTTTAGCCACTTAACTAGCGACCAAAATATTCCAAGAAAACAACCCTCAATGAGTGTAGTATCGAGTATCTACCAACTTCGGACTGCACCAAAGCCGGTCATCTCACTACCCCTAATAAAAGGCCAAGATGGTCAAGTAAGGTTCTAGGTCATTAGTGCTTAGTGACATCACTCAGCGGCCCCGTACTCTCCTTAATTGGACTCAAGGGTTACCGGTACTCACAAATATGTCGCACTAATATAGCTATTGCTTCGACCGTGTCGGTATACCCCGCACAGTTTCCACAACGTATTGCTATCTATGAATGTTTCCCAAAATCCAGGTGTAGGATTGCAAACCCAAACGATAGAGCCAAGATATAAAGCAAACAATTCAAATAATTTGTCATGCAAGAGGGTGATCTAAGCCCTAAGGTTACTCCACTTTTAAAATTTCCCCAGCAGAGTCGCCAGTTCTGTGATACGGTGGGAGAACTGACTATAGTTTTGCGTTTGTTTTCGCAAATGTTTCGGTTGAGCAAGAGTCGCCACCGACTTTTTATTTTATCTTAAGGAAAGGTTTAAAAAGCACAGCAAAAACCTTTGAGATTTTTTTCTTGGGTTCGGGGAGTAGATTATAGAAAGGGAAGGTATTAGCACCCTTTCTATCCATGGTTATCCATGGGCTCTTAGGTACTTGCTTAGATCACTTGCCTTTCGTTTTCAATTGTTTGAAATGGTGCTTTATGTGTGGGCTTGAAAAATGTTTTGAAAAGAGGCCAATGTGGTGGCAACCTTTGTAATGATCCATGTTGGGATGTATACAAAGGTGTATGTCTTTTGAAAAAGGTTTTCATTTGTTTTTGAAAGTTGTTTTGAAAGTGTTGTGAGGTGTGGTTTGAAAAAAATAGGCAAGTGTTTTTGTTTTGCAAGTTGACAAGTACTTAAGAGCGATCTACCCTAAAGTTCTCAAAGATTTTTGTTATGTTTTAACTCTTTTAACAATTTTGTTCCACCATTGAATTTGATGGACAATCTTGTGTTAGGATGTGAAAGGAACGGGCGCGGGTCATCGTTTAGACCATACTTGCAATAGTGCTAAGTATCCTTGGGCAGTTTTTTCTTTAAAAGGGACTTTGATCATTTTAGGCGAATTTCGAAAGCGTCATCGAGGGACTATGATCATTTGAGTTATTTGTTTTGCCCAAAGAGACCTAACATGCAATATGGCCCAATTTTGAAAGGCAACAAGTGGATGTAACCCTAGGGATGTTAGTGTGCAAGTGTGTTTTATTGCATGCAAGAGTTTCTTGGAATTAGGTTTTTCTATTTCATTGATTTTATCTTGCCATACACGTCCTAATTACTAGCAATAAGAAGCGGAAATGTAAAATCCTACGCTATTACAACAATTAGGGGAGGGGGGATACACATTTGTACATGGGGGGTTCAACGAGAAAAATAGACAAAAAAGAAAATAGCAAAAAACAAGATATAGAGAGAGAGAGAGGGAGCCCGCGCGCTGCTGGGAGGTCATCAGAAGTTCTGACTCAGGTCCGCTGCCAGATGATCAACCTGTTAGTGAAACTGGATGAGTCAGAACTTCTGACTCTAGCACCTGCAAAACAGAACCTTGTTAGTGGGGAAATCAGAAGTTCTGATTTCCCTGCGCTGCAAGACAGAAGTTTGTTAGTGGAGAAACCAGAAGTTCTGATTCTGCTGAAAAGGCAATAACTCTCAGAGGTTCTGATATCATTGACAGCAAAACAAGCTTCAGATGTGCTAACGTCAAAGTCAGCACCTGGCTTTTCCCTGTACTAATCAGAACATCTGCAATCCTGTTGTTACTCCACAAAACAGGAAACATGTTTGGAACAGATCCAGCAAATACAAAAAAATGTTTCAGAGGTCAGAACCACCAAGGTCACAAGCAAGTCCTATACTGACTCAGAATGTTCTGAGGTATGAAACTTCTCAGAACATAAACAGCAACAACATGATATTTACATTATGTGTATTGAAGTATGCACAGCTGATGATGCTTAACAGCGTGATGAGGGTCAGCAGGTGCTTACCTGACTGTTGGAAAAGTTGGTGGGTGAGAGTTTAGCTTTAGGTTCTGGTGGTGTTCTGGACAGATTTGAAAAGGGGAAGTAAAGGTGTATACGTATGTAGGGTCAGAAGTTTGGAAAGGGTGACTTTTGGTTTACAGAAAAAAACTGGATATTGGATGAAGTTGAAGGTGAGAAACTCAAAGTTATGAAACAAAACTGGAGATTTTGGCAGAGTTTCAGAATGCTGTGTTGCTAAGGGTTGCTGTTTCTCTCTTAGCAATTTCTGTTTCTTTTTTTCTTGAACCCTTTTGCAGTGGTGAAGGCTCTCTATTTATAGGCAAAGTTCTCGTGGATGCCTTGAACATTAAAGCGCCAACAGAGTTTGAATTTGTTCTTTGACAGAAATTCCTGGGAAGTTGTGATACAGATAGCTTTCAGCCTAGGTTGCAGCAGCAGGCGTAGATTGGGGAGAAGTGACCTCTGAAGTGGGCGGTGGCGTGAAGACCCATGCCAGAATCTGTGCAAAAGCGTTTCCCAAGCCACACGTGAATGCTCGGGAGTGGTTGGAAGCATTAATGGGCATTAAATGGTGACAAGACCTATCAATATCAACATTCTGGTAATGGAAACCAACGTTGAATCAGCAGCATAATACCATGCTCTGGCCTTGGCTTCCTGTTGTCTTAGTTAGCTCTGGAGATTCTCCTGATTTTCTGGTACGTTCCTTGGATTTACTTCTGGACCTCCTGGGCCTAGAGATTTTGTATCAGTGTAACACCCATTCTTCTGACCTTTTCATCTTCTGAATTCAGCATGTTCTGAAGGAGCCTTCAGATTTCCCTGCTTCTCTTGCATTCCTTTAGCAAATTCTGACTGAGCTTGTGTAACTGCTGAAGGGCATGTTCTGTTTGAGGCTTACATATTAAACCCCGTTTACAACTTCTGATTGAACTGATGTAGCTGCTGAAAAGCCAACTTCTGACCACGCTGAGCCAAACTTGCAACTTCTGACCGTTTTTATCTGGAATGGGTCCAGAAGTTCTGAAGCGTTGATTTTTTTTTCTTAAACACTCATTTTAGAGAAACGGTCTAAGTACTTAGAATTTGATTTTTCTCAAGATAAAAGCGTTGTTTTTGGAGTTCGTGAGATCACCTTGCTCTTGTAAGTGGCTTGCTTGGGCAAAAGGATAACTCAGGACTTGGATTTGTTTCAGAAGGACCTTGAAAATCCAAGATGGTTTCCTGAAGAAAGGGAGGGAAAATTTTGGGGTACAACAGATGGCATTTGCTTACTTATTAGCAGTGAAAGGCCTCTTTGTTGAACTTGACGAGGTATCTTTTTGTATTTTACCACTCAGAATCCTAGCTTTTACCCTCTCTCCAGTTAATATCAGCTCAATAAAACCAGCCGATGAGCTACCAATCAAATGGTTGAAGAATGAACCAGACAGCGTCCCAAGAAACATGTCAACCAACTCCCGGTCAGATAATGGAGGTTGAACTCTCCCATCCAAGTCTCTCCACTTCTGTGTGTAGTCCTTAAAGCCTTCACCTGCACCCATGGACATACTCTAGAGTTGAGTACGAGTAGGGGCCAAGTCGGCATTGTATTGATACTGTTTGTAAAAAGCAGCAGCCAAATCTTCCCAGTTTCGGACATTGGTTCCCTCCAATTGGTAGAACCATTTGAGATGAGTCCTTGACAGGTTGTCTTGAAATAAATGAACCCACAAGTTTTTATCAGTGGTGTGGGGTTGGATCTTTCTTACATAGGAACAAAGATGGAGTTTTGGGCAAGACACCCCATCATACTTTGCGAAGACTGGAGCTTTAAATTTTCGTGGGATGACCACCCCGGACACCAAACCCAATTCTTCAAAATTTAGCCCTGGTATTCTCTGGACTTCCATAGCACTTAACCGATCCTATAACTGTTTGTACCTATCCTTAGTGGGAGGATACTGCTCATCATCGTAGTCAGTATCGTTGTCAGACACTTCAGGATTGGGGTCCTCTTCCCTTGTCTGTCTCTCTTGATTTTACCCCTCTTTAGATGAGGAAGTCACATCAACTAATTGCTTTAGTGGCCCCCCGAACCTTCTGCCCATATTGAGGGTAACAACGCGCTTCTTCTTCTTCTTCTTCTTCTCTTTCTCTCTCAGGATGAGGGTCTTCAGATCCTCCTGCCCTTTTGCTAGAGTTACAAACATTTATTGAAATTGGACATTCTGTGCCTGAAGATCTTTGATGCTTTGTTTAGAAGAGATGTCTGCTTGAAATAAACAGCAGAAGAGATGAGAAACCTGTAACAATACTTGCTTATGCAATGTCATGGATAATATGCGTATGCAATGATTTCAAGGATTCTTAAAAGCTCAAGTTTACTTAAACAAAAAGGAAACACACGTTAATTGTATTTAATGAGTTTGAATTGTTACAAAGAAAATGCCTTTTAGGATTACAGTTTAAACAAAACTAAACTTAAATAAAAAAGAAACTAGGTTTCCCATGAGCGCATCCTCTTCGGTGAAATGTAGGCGTTTATGTTCCTTTCTTCATGGAGTAGCATAGTGAGCTCCAGGACCTTCTTCTCGCTGGCATAAAACTGAGCTTCAAACATGTCCTGCTCCTCTTTAAGTTGAACCCAGGATTTCGGCAACTCCTCATGATCGGTTGGCATGTCATGATGATGAATAAGGGAAGTCGTATCTCTCTCAACAATTAGTTCCACAATTATTGGTAGGGCAGCAGGGTAAGGCATCATAAGTCTTTGAGCATGGGCTCGTACCCATCGGAGGTAGGGTTCAAGAGGGATGTAATTCTTGCGCCCGAACATCTTGCTATCAATTTTATGTACCATGCCCCAAGCTTTTATGAACCTTTTGCGGTAACCCTGAGCATCATTCTCATAGTTGAAGGAGATTCCTTGGATAAGCGTATCATGAGGACCATCTCTCCTTGCATAACCAAACTGACGCAAGGCCAAACAAGGGTTGTAAGTGATTCCTCCCCTAATGCCTAAGAGAGGGACATTAGGGAATTCACCACAACGATCGATAATGGTGATATTCTCCGAGAACCGCGAACACCAATGAATGTCCGAATGCTTAAGAGACATCAGCCTACGAGACAATTTCAGACCCTGCTCGTTCTTCAAAACCGACTTGGGTAGGTGCGAAATAAACCACATAGCCAAAAGAGGAGTGAAACACAGGAGGGTCCCCCTTCTCTTTAGAGTGCGAGTATGCAAATAGTGTAGAATATCCCCGAGTAATGTAGGTACTGGATTATGAGATAGGAAAACCTTGATAGTGCTCACATCTACGAGTTGATCAGCATTAGGGAAAAGTATCGTCCCATAAACGAGAAGTGCCAACACCTCTTCGAAAGCTCGTAAATCTAAGGTATCCCAAAAATGGTAAGCCTTCTCGAACATAAACTTAACCAGAATCCCTTGGACGCTTCCTCTAGTCTCCCAATTTTCCACTATGTCAGACCATTGTAAAGACAGAGCTCTAGCAATTTCTTCAGGCTTTGGATGTTCTTCAGTACCTTTGAACGGTAGCTGGTCCAGAATAGGTATCCCTAACAGCTGAGAAAATTCCTCCATAGTAGGTACTAGCTGGTAATCCGGGAAGGTGAAACAATGGTGCATAGGATCGAAGAATTGGAACAACACTTTTAATAATTCTTCATCAGGTTTGGCAGTGACCAAGTTGAGCAATTGACCATGCTTTTTAGTGAAATGAGAGCTTTCAAGAACCTTTAATGCCAGGTCCTTCAGTCGGAGGGACACTCTCACAAGGTTGATTTGTATAGTGTTCCTACAGGCGGATGCCATGTCCTACAAAACAAAGCGAAGATGAGACCTAGAAACCCTTGAAATGGTTAGTCAATGATATGCCATGTTTATGATGTTTATGATGTCATGATAAATCACAGGTATAACAAACACAGACAAATCACACCAAGACCTTAGGTTTAAGGCCTGTTTGAGTTTTAAGGTCATACCCTCTTGAAGTTGGATTGGTTCAACCTGTCCTATAAATATGTAATCGGGTTCTAAAGGGATCTCAATATCACTGATCCTTCCCCCAGCTTCGTCCGATAGGCAATTGACTCGCAACCAAACAAAACTCAAGAGTCAAACC
Source organism: Vicia faba (assembly GCA_948472305.1). Taxonomy (NCBI): domain Eukaryota; kingdom Viridiplantae; phylum Streptophyta; class Magnoliopsida; order Fabales; family Fabaceae; genus Vicia; species Vicia faba. Next base: position 485,616,031 of record OX451738.1, on the reverse strand, counting down.
TCAATGAGTGTAGCATCGAGTATTTGTCGACCTTGGGAATACACCAAGGCCGACCACCTCGCTACGTCCTACTGGCCAAGTTGCGCAATTTAAAGGCTCTAAGGTCAGTTGATGCTTTATGACACCACGCGGTGGCCCTGTACTCTCCCTGATTGACTTAAGGGTTACCGGTACCAACCAAAGTGCCACATCAACGTAGCTACTGCTTCGAGTGTGTCGGTATACCCTGCACAGTTCCCTCACACTTTATTGCTACTTACCTAAAAGGTGTCCTCAAATTCGGGTGTAGGATTTTTAACATTTACCCAAACAAGGACCCAAAAACGTAAAGCATACAAATCAAACAATGTAAGTAAGTAAATGTGATCTATCCTCAAGGTAACCCCACTTTTAGAACATTTCCCCAGCAGAGTCTCCAGTTCTGTGATACGGTGGGAGAATTGACTTGAGTGTTTGCGTTTTATCGCAAATGTTGCGGTTAGCAAGAGTCGCCACCGACTTTTCGTTTATCCAAAAATAAAGGTGAAAGAGCACAGGAAAGACCTTTAGAGATGTTTTCTTGAGTTCGGGGGATAGATTATAAAAAGGGAAGGTGTTAACACCCTTTTCATCCATGGTTTTCCATGGGCTCTTAGTTACTCGCTAGATCACTTGCTTTTGTTTGAAATTGTGCTTGTGGTGTGGGTTTTTGAAAGTGTTTTGAAAATTTCTTTGTAATGGTTCTCGTCTCTATAAGAACGCGTACAAAGTGTCATTTTGAAAATAGTTCAAAGAGGTGTTTTTGAAAGTGATTTTGAAAAGGTGTATTCTTTGTAATGATTCTCGTCTCTATAAGAATGCATACAAAGTGTTGTCTTTTGAAAATGTTTCAAAGTGAGAGTGTCAGTGTATAGAATGTTTTTATTGTGAGCAAGCAAGCAACTAGGAGCGAATCTACCTACTCAAAAGGTCTTAATTACTCTTTTCCTCCTCCTTTATATGTTGCTATCTTACCATTGATTTGGTGAGAAAACCCATCGTTGGATGTTTAAGGGACGAGTGTGAGATGTTTTTGTATATTCATAGAAGACAACCCATGGAACGTTTTAGCAATATAATTTTAGGGACTATATCGTTTACCAAAGGCAACATCGAGGGACTACGATCTTTTATCAAGGGTCTTTTTTTAAAACGCCCATGTTCGAGGGACATGACTAATTTCCGATAGGCAACAAGTGGGATTACCCTAAGGGTGCTAGTGTGCAAGTGTGTTTGATTTCATGCATTTAGTCTTGCTCAGGGTGATCTATTTGTCAATTTCATATTTTGCCATACACACCCTAATTACTAGCATTTACATTTGAAAGCAATAAATTGCAGAAATGTAAAGTCCTACGCTATTACAATATTTTAGGGATGGGGGTACATATTTACAAATGGGGGTTGCAAATAAAATTAAATCCTAAGTTACTATTACAACCATATTGAAATGTACAATATAAGAAAGAAAAAAGACTTGTTTAGAAAATGTTTTTTTGTCTTAAAAAAAGAAATAAATTAATTAATAAAAGAAAATATTTTTATGTTAATATTAAAAAATGGTTAATATAAAAATGATAAAAAGGAAAATAAATGAATGAGTTGAAACAGCGTGCTGCTGCAAGCAAAACAACAAGAATCAGAAATTTTGAAGCCATACGCACAGTGACTCAGAAGGAAATGTCAGTGGGTATCAGAAGTTCTGGATTGGTAAACTCTAAGGTCCTGCAAGAAACGTTAGAGGGGGAACACAAAAGTTTTGGATGGTGCGTGCTAAAGTTTTGGAGGTGAGAACAATGAGAAAACCTCAGAAGATCTGTGCGTATCAAAACAGTAAGAAGAACTCAGAAGTTCTGTATGGGGCTAAGACAGTGAACAAATAATCAGCAGTTCAGTGTGTTATCAGCGTATGAAAATCAAAAGTTCTAAGTGTTAAAACAGTGAGTGAATAATCAGCAGTTCAACGTGTTTAAACAGTGAGGAGAACTCATAAGTTTTGTGTTGTGCTAAAGCTGTGAGTGAACATCAGAAGTTTTATGCCATGTTTCAACTCTTAATCAACACATCAGCAATTTATTTAATTCTTAATAAACAGCAAATCAGAAGGATACTAGCACAATAGTTTATAGAAGTTCTAATCTTAAATCTGAGTCTAGCCCTAATCAAGAAGTTCTGATCCACAATTTTTCTACTTAAGCAATGATATGTACAACATTAATACTATGATATTCACATATTTAATGATGTTCTGAATGAAAATACGCAAAGTCAGAAAGACTTACCTTGAATCTAGAGCGTATGCTCGGAGCTTTGGGCTGCTGCCTTCAGATGTTTTGGAATCAGCAAGAGCAACGGAAGAGAAAATGCCAAGTTGTTTGATTCAAAAAGGAAGAACAAAGGTTTGGTTTTCTGTTTGGGAAATCTGGATTTTTATGAAGGTTTCACAACTTCCTTTTCTCTCTTTTGGCCAATCTCTCTCCAAAAGCCAACAGGTTTTTGTAGTTTGTGTTTGCAGTTTTTTGGACTCTTAGAATTTTTGCAGGGGTTCAAGGCTTTTCTTTCTCAAATTTACGACCTCTTTACAGTTGCCAATGGAGTTTAATTTATAGGCAAAGATTTTGTACTTTTTAGAGGTCAAGTGGCACCAACATCATACGTTAAACGTTGACTTACTCTTGAAGTAAGCTTAAACAAGCATGGTTCAAGGCATAAAGCAGGATGGCTAGCAGGTTTAGCAGCGCCTAAGCTAGATTTGTCAGCCAAAATTAAGGAAAAGCAAAATCAACAGATGGGCCTAGCACCCATTTTCATAAAAGTTTACTTTCTCAAGACAGTAGAGGTACACGTGGGGGAAATCCTTTGGGTAAATGCTCAAAAGTGGTTGTGAGCATTAAATGAGCATTAAATTATGATGAGATTTATCAAATCAGAAATCCTGCCATGGGAAACTCTGCATCATTGCTTAATTCTGGATCAGAAGTTCAGCTTCAGTGTAACTTAAAATAGACATCCAATCTTCTGATCCTTGTATCTCCTGGCTCCAGCATGTTCTGAAGGAGCTCTCAGATTTTCTAGGAAGCTTGCAGCATGCTTTGTAACCTTCTTAGACTTACCCTTGTAAACTATGACTGATCTTTTGTGAAAACTAGCCCAGAAGTTCTGACCAAACTCTGTCTTGAAAGTGTCCAGAATTTGCTGAGTGCTTTAGTTTCATGGACGTGTCTTCAAGGATTTTATAACTTGAAATCCTAACATTTCTAGGAGAAGTTCTGTTCTGCAATGTTTTAGATCTCATTGAAATCTATAACTATTGAATCAGAAGTTCTTCCAGAATCAGCTTGCATCATGGTGATAATCTAACCAGAAGTTCTGAGCTTGTCCTATTTCTTAAACACTTAGAAAGATTCTAAGTATTTAGAAATTTGACTTTTCCAAAGTAACTTTTGACTTTTGAATTTCTAGATGAAACAAACTTCATATTTTAACATGTCTCGCTGAAATATGATTCTTGAAACTTGATTTTGATCCAAAAGTCAAAGTTTGACTTTTCAGTGTGTAAATGACCATTTTGCCCTTGTGGATGATTTTCTTGGAAATTTTGTAATTCAAAGCTTGAAATAGGATGGGAATAAACCTGAGGGTTCAGGGTGATCCTTTGAGAAATGAGAGGGAAAATTTTAGGGTATAACACATAGTTTACACATATCCGAGTTTCCAATAGTTGGATCATATTAGATGACTTATTTGGTCTAGGCTTAATCCTCTCCGCTTGCCATAATTTTTTATTTGTTTTTAAAACAAAAGTTTAAAAAGTAGTTTTACTTTAAGGATCTATTCACCCCCTCTATATAAGTTCTCATCGTCTAACAAGAAATAAATCATAAATACACAATGTCTACAATGTCATTGGTTGTTCCGGGTCACTTCTTTCTCCCCTGAACTTTTTACATTTTAGAACCCTTGTTCTATTACTTCTCCTCGACTCCAATTGTCTTGCCACCTTTTGTTTGACTTGCTTTTTTCTACAAAGATATGATCATAACATAAAAGTTAGGCCAAATATAATAAACCCAATTGAAACTTATAAATTGAATTAGTATAAGTGCCTTAATTGGTTTAGGAATCCTTAGAGGTGCAAATTCAACTACCTGAGGAATAATTTCCACATTTGGAACATGTGCAGACAAAATGTAATCAGATTACGAACCAAAGTCATGTGCAACTACCTGAGGAATTGGTGCCACATTTGGAACAATGGTATTTTCAATATTGGGAACAAATGCAGTTTAGAAAGTAACATCATTCACATTTGGTTGAGGTTATGTTGCCTCAAATGTTGCAACTAGCATTTCAAATTTAGGATCAACTTTAGTTTGAGTTGCAAATTGGTGTTGTTCTTGTGTTGTATTTTCTGGTACAACTCCAGTTTAAGGCCAGGTTTCTTCTTGTGTTGTATTTTCAGATACAACTTTAGTTTGAGATTTGGTTTGTGGTTGTGTTGTATTCCTAGATGCTTCCATTGTTAGGGTCTACATCAGGTTCCTTCCTCCTCAATTTCTTTGACCTACCAGGTCCTCGAAAAGCAAAATAAGGAGCCACCTCCATGACTCTTTTGTTTTAGTTTCACAAGTACCAAAAGCTAGGGAATAATATTGGTCATCGAAATCTCTCCCAATAACAATAAGCAAGGTCCCTCCATATTTTGTCTTAAGACGACACCCATAAACACCAATGAATGACCTGCAAGATATGGTGAGTCCCTTCTTAATTCTATCAAAGTAAAAGTAAAAACTCTAAAACCTTGGTTGTTGTGGCTTAAACCCTTATCATATTAATTTTGCAATTATTCCATGAATTTACCCTCCTTAATTCTGCAGAATATCTCCATAGCAGGGTATATTATTTTGCTACATCACCTTCATCCAAAGCTTTTGTAATTTACTTTGCCTTCCATGCCATATTCATAGTTATACCAACAAGGTAAGTACTCTTAATATCAGAAACAATAGCACAAATCTTGATTCCATTATAAGAAGCCATCCTAGCCGCCACAGTCTTAGCAATCCACTTGGAATTAGCTGAATTATTATTTAATATCCTACCACACGTATGAGCACCAGCCCATATCTACACTCTATAAGTATGCTTATTCCCAACCTTACTAACAAGTGCCAAAAACCCATATTTGACCTTGCAAACTACACTTACTCTAACCTTGTCATTTTTGACATAGTTTATCTCTCTACCATTAAATACTGAGCATTCAGTAATTGCCCCCTTAAACCCATCAAGTGATACAAACTCCAATCCCACTTTGAACTTATAATTCTTGTCCAGCCCCTCCATCTTAAAACCCTATGATAATTTGGTCCATTCTCCTGATATGAAGCATCTGGATCATTACTACCAAGCTCATCACTGACATAATTAGTGTTTATATCATCATTAACGCCATTAGATGAACCTACATTATCATCAATAATTCTTAATTTCTTTGGAGTATTCTTGTGTTTTCGTGCTATTTGTTTAACCTTTTTTCTTTTCCCCTTATATTGTTTTAAACCAAATTCATCATCCAACCCAAGAACTCTCTCATCCTCACTATCATCAATGATATACCATTAACTTCAAAGTCACTATCATCGCTATCATCATTGCCATCATTCATGTTCATCTTCTTCAACATTAACACCCCCACCATCCTTAATATTAACATTGGCCTCAATATTAACATCAACATTGTCCTCAACACTAACACCACCATCCTCAACACTATCACCCGCATTATCATCCAACATTAGCATTGTCCTCAACATCAACATTAACATCATCATCAACATTAACATTATCATTAACATTAACATTGTTCTCAACATTAACTACACCATCAACATCAATAGTATTAACAACTCTATCATCAACTATTTTATACTTAACATATATGTCAACTACACACTTTAGTTTAATAACATATTTATAAACCTTATTAACATCTCTATCACTATCAAAAATAAAATTAATATTAAATTAAAAATTGAGATGCATTAATATTAAAAACTGAATTGAAATTAGTTTTTATTGACAAAAGCGGTACAAAAATATAATACTATAAAAAAACTAAAAATATTTTGTATATAAGTTAAAATTAAAATTTAAAATAATAAAAAATAATATAATTTGATTTTTTTAAATAAAATAAAGGTGTTCACGTGTCGGTCATTAACATCTCACTTTATCGATCCCTAGCGTCTTTATCTGTCCTACTACATCGACGGCTCAGATCTCTTCACAACCGAGATTCTCATCTCCCTTTAAAACACTTCTCCTTCACGATCTGCTGTCTTCACCAATCCTAGAAAAACACGATGCGTCAAGAAAAGGGAAGAAAATAAAATAAAACAGAAGAAGAAGAAATTCACACTCGAGAATTTTCTCACACGATTAGGGTTTGAAATTTTCGAGCTATTTCTTCACCTACCACCTTCTTCCTTTACGATCCATTCACGATCCAGTTGAATTTGATGTTCACCTTCTTCGTCCACTGATTCAGTTTCCGATTGCTATCGCTGTCGTCATCACCGGCACCATGATCTCCGTGCAAGGAGACCACCACCTTCGCCACCACTATAACCACCAGTCCCAGCTTTCGGGATTAGCTGACGATTCTCGGTCGCCGTTCAGTTTGGATCGCGTCGAGCCGTTCTCCGTCAAGCAAGAACCAGCTTCCCTCACGCTATTGCCTTTACGCTCACATGATTCTACTGAAGGTTTGTTTTGATTTTTATTTGCTTCCTGAGGTTCTACACTTGACATGCGCCAATAATTAATACTGGTTTTAGTTCTGTTGTTTAATTCCATAATTAGGGTTTATTTTGTGATTTTTTGCTGTGATAAATTTATTAGGTTGTTTTTAAGTATTTTTTTATTAGTTTGTTATTTCAAATTTGGTACTTTTGAGGACTTCTTAATTGCTTAACCGTGAACTCATGTTGAAAGTTTATGAGAATTTATGATCCTTGTGTAGTTGATGAAGACTTACATTTAACTCTTGCACATCAAATGTACAAGACTGGGAGTTATAAGAAAGCGCTAGAACACAGTAACACTGTCTATGAGAGAAATCCGCTTCGCACGGACAATTTACTGCTTCTTGGTGCAATTTATTACCAGGTCTATTATATATATTTTTGTATCTATTTTTGTGTGTGTTTTGTTTGACTACATTTGGTATTAACCTAGCTTGTCTTGTGCAGTTGCATGATTTTGATATGTGTGTGGCGAAAAATGAAGAAGCGCTTAGGATTGAGCCACACTTTGCGGAGTGTTACGGTAATATGGCAAATGCATGGAAGGCAAGTCACCAATGCTAATATGCCATGACTGTGATGGATGCTCAACTGTTTTTCTGGGTAATGGATGAATGATGAATCATATACGTTTTCTGGAGTTAATAAAGCTTTTTTCCTTTATGCAGGAAAAAGGCAACATTGACCTTGCAATTCGCTATTACTTGGTTGCCATTGAGGTCCGTATGCAAGTCTGAACTTGTAAATGTAGTCTGTCATGTAATTGTTTTGCGAATTTACACATTGCTTTGGTTTAGTTTTCTTCTTTTTGTATAATTACTCTAAAATTCACCATCTCAGTTTCTATTTGTGCCCAAGAATCATAAATAAGATCAATGACAACATATCTTGTATGGATTCAGTACTAACACACACTGGATTCTGTTGCTTAATTTTATTGGCTATCATAATATGTTCTTAACTGTTGCAGCCGGTAGTAATGATAGGTCACAAATGTTAGGCGTGTATGAAGGCATTATTCTACTATTAGAGACAACCTTATAAGCCTCACCTTCTAGTTTGTTTGATGCCAATTATTTTTTAGAAAATGATGCATATGAGGAGTGCTAGTAGCAACACTCTCAAACACTCACTTTTTTTATTGGTTGAAACGTGTGGGGTCCCTCACATTGGAAATGGATCCCACATAAAGTGGTAAGACCCACCATGTTTCAACCAATAAGAACGTGAATGTTTGAGAGGGTTTTGAAAATAGAGTGTTCTTAACATTTCTCATGATGCATATATGTTATAATTATTATCATTTTCAATGCCCTCTCATTTGATGCGATTTCCCCCCTCTTGGTTCTGCTGCTGCAGCTTCGTCCCAATTTTGCCGATGCATGGTCAAACCTAGCTAGTGCATACATGCGTAAAGGAAGACTTACTGAAGCAGCTCAATGCTGCCGTCAAGCGCTTGCTATCAACCCTCTAATGGTAATTTTGCTACTTGTTTGATGAGTAACTGCTGCTCAAGCTAATAAGTAATTATCCCCACGTCATAGGATGTAATCTCTTATCTTTCTTCTCTATCCATTTTACTCTGCTTTTACAGGCCTCAGTCACATATCTTTGTTTTTGTTGTCATTATCTACGTACTACAGGTTGATGCACATAGCAACTTGGGTAATCTAATGAAAGCTCAAGGGCTGGTCCAAGAAGTAAGTCCTAACACTTGATATGCACTTTTATGTTATAAATTTTACCTTTTAGAATTTTGATGCTTTATAATTCTTTTATGAACTTTCAAATGTTATGGATAAGGAGATTAGTCTTCTCTTAATGACCTGTCTGCCACAGTGCAACATTTCTGAATTTGGATTTTGTTATACCACAACCTGCTGCTATAGCGAGTTCAGTTTTTGTGCTTTGAAGTTTGAGATGATGCTCTACTAGATTCCCAGTTTGAGTGGTGCTCTACCTATTGTTTAGTTTTCTTATGTAGGTGATTAGGTTTTTCTAAGATGTTTTCTTCTACAATGCTATTTACCCTGATCTTGGTGTTCCACATTGATATTAGAGCCAAAACACCTTTTATTTGGCTTCCAGTTTGAGACAACTCTCTGCCGGAACTGCCAGAATAAACACCATTATGCCTTCCATTGATACTCGCCTCCCATTTATACCTGATAAAAATGGCTTTGTCCTGGCCTGGAAGCCTGGAGGGTTCCTTCAGTACTTAGTCTTTTATTCCCTACATTTTTTTCACATTTTAGTTACTGATTTAAATAATTGGTGGGTGGAACTGTGTCCAAATTCACAGTTTGATACAGATATGAAGTTGTTGTCTTCAAAGCTTGGACTCAGATGATGGTTGGTCTTGTTGTAACTTCAATCTGCAACACTGCAAATAGTCAGAATCTAACATTTTGTGCAGGCATACAGTTGTTACCTCGAGGCTTTGCGTATTCAACCTAGCTTTGCTATTGCATGGTCAAATCTTGCTGGTCTGTTCATGGAGTCTGGTGATTTCAACAGAGCCCTACAGTATTACAAGGTGTGTCTCGCTTTCATATTGATGTGCTTGAATGAACTTTTGTTATGAGCCTCTTATAAATCAAGACTGTCTGACTAACTTTGACGTATTTACTTTTATTTCTGATATGTTGGTTTCTTATTATTAACAAGTTTATTAATGTTCACCTTTAGAAGTTACTAATCACAGTTTTGGTGTATGATACGTTAAGTGTTGTGCATTAGTCTCTTTTGCATTTTATACAAAATAATATATCATTGTATATTCTCATTTTACATTTTTATTTAAATATTTCAGGAAGCTGTTAAACTCAAACCTTCCTTCCCTGATGCATACTTGAACCTTGGGAATGTATACAAGGTACAAGGTTAAGAATATGATTGATTGGTTGCAGTTAAAACTTTGATTGGCATTGATGATCCCTGAAAGTTTTTATCTTTTCCTTCATTAGGCTTTAGGGATGCCTCAAGAAGCTATTGCATGTTATCAGCATGCTCTTCAGACACGACCAAACTATGGCATGGCTTATGGTGAGTTTTGTTGCCTTACTTTATCTGTTTGCAGCTAATTTTTTCCTCATTGGTAAGATCAATGCAAAGATATGGGATAATGAGAAACGGACATCGGTAGAAATCAATGAGAGTCCGCAAACTGAAACGATAAACCAACCCAAGAAAAAGGAGAAGGAATAGACGAAAAAAAGAAACCATGATGTTTTATTGGGATAATAAACGATACTTGTAGTAGATGATTTCTCTAACTACTCCTAGAACAAAGCTCTAACACAGGAATTCTACTCTGACCCTAACAGAGTAGAACTCTGTGATTGGTGGATATCTATTTCTAAAATCACTAATGATAACATGCCACGTGACTCGGGAACAATCATTGATGTATTGTATCATAATAGGCTCACATGTTTTATTATATTAATAGGACTCCCTTTTTCTTATTTATTTTTTAGAAAAGTTTGCTAGGAAACAAACTTCATTTTTAATAAATATGCCACTATTAGAAGTCAACTAATATGTTTCACATATATATTGGCTCGTCTCATGGTTTCCTTTGCAAAGTATAATATAGTTATGGCTTCTTCTTAGTGGAGAGAGTATTTCCAGACAACTATGCTTTGCTGCAAACAACCATAGTAATGCAAAAGTAGTGAAACAGTGAATCAGTTAAAATTGCTTGTCTTTATGGCTGTTCAAGTATCCTTCTATGTTATTCTAATCACACTGGCTTTATAATTTATAATTTAGAAAACCCAATGTATTCTATGCTAATCACACTTGCTGTAACGGGTTACAAATAATGTTACAGGTAATTTGGCCAGTATACATTATGAGCAAGGTCAACTGGACATGGCAATTCTACACTACAAACAAGCTATTGCATGTGACCCCAGATTTTTGGAAGCTTACAATAATTTGGTTGGTTTCTTTTTTTTTATTTTTTAACCGCTATTCAGTTTTAAGATTTAAAGGGTTTGGTTTTGGAGAATTTTTTGTTCAGTTTTAATTGCAAAATTGCCACTTTTTGTCTTTAAGGTTTTGAATTAATTTTTTATTTACTGTTTTCACCGTTTTCCATACAAAACTTTGAAAATAGAAAATAAAATGAAGTTATTTTATTGTCATTAAAACCGAAAGCAACAGATGGAAACAAAATCCAGACCCTAAATGTGCTATTTTAGATTCGATGCAATTGGATAATATAATCTTTGTTTTCTTAGGGTAATGCTTTGAAAGATGTTGGCAGAGTGGAGGAAGCAGTCCAGTGCTATAATGTATGTCTTTTCTGCTTTACATGTATTTAGTCATTAGTTCATTATGCCATTAGATTCCTACTCAACTTGTTTTTTTTGTTCCTATGAAGCAATGCCTTTCATTACAGCCCAACCACCCACAAGCGTTGACCAATCTTGGAAATATATACATGGAATGGTATGTGATCCATCTATCTTCATGCTAAGGTAATAGTTTGTGGGTTATGTGAGAGATTTGGAATTTTTATGGTTGAAATTGCTGATGCAGGAACATGGTGGCCGCCGCTGCTTCATATTATAAAGCTACACTAAGTGTAACCACTGGATTATCTGCACCTTATAACAATCTTGCTATAATCTATAAGCAGCAGGTATGAAACCTAGAGCTTTGGTGTATATACCCATGATAAAACATAAGATAGGTTGGAAGCTTAGAGAAAAAATTGATAAAAATATCTTACTGCTTATCTTGTTAATTTCTTGGGCAATATCGTAGGGGAATTATGCAGATGCCATATCATGCTACAATGAGGTCCTCCGCATTGATCCCTTGGCTGCTGATGGTCTTGTAAACAGAGGCAATACTTATAAGGAGATTGGAAGAGTTAGTGATGCTATCCAGGATTATATACGTGCAATTACTGTCAGGCCTACTATGGCTGAAGCTCATGCTAATTTGGCCTCTGCTTATAAAGATAGGTTTGTTATTTTGCTTACCTCCAACTCTGAAACTAAAGCAAACTATTAAAATAGCAAGTGTGAGCTTCAATTCAGATAAAATGTACTTTAGCGTAATATTGAAATTGAGCCTGGACTTTCTGATATCTTTTGGGATTATTTATCTTGTGGCTGCATCAGAAGTTTTAGGTTTCTTCTTTTGTCTCGAACCTCTTTTATTTCCCTATTTCCCTTGCAACATCTGTTGGTGGCGTCCCATAAACCTTATGATGTCTAGTTACTCTGTAAAAACTCAACTGTATGCTTAATGGTATTCTACTGTTTATTTCAGCGGACATGTAGAGGCAGCTGTAAAGAGCTATAGACAGGCATTGGTTCTTCGCAAAGATTTTCCTGAAGCAACTTGCAATCTTCTACACACACTTCAGGTTTCTTACCATTTGTTATCTTTAACATTGAGTCAATAGTTGTTCAAAAAGTCATTGTCTGTCTCTTAAGCTGGATGATTTTTCAAAAATTTTATTGAATTTTTGTAATATGTTCAAATCATAGTGTTTTTTAGTGTGTGCTGCTTGTATTATTTTTCTTATTGTCTGTGATTGAAGCACCTTATTAGAAAGTAGAAACTCCTTACTTTTTCCTTAATCTCCAGTTCATCTTGTTGATTCTACTCTTTTCTAATATTGAAGTGGTTGTTGTATTGGTAGGTTGTATGCTTGGAATGAATAAGTATAGCTTGCTATCTGTTCGATTTGATTGAACTATATGCTATTCTCTTGTCATCTTGATTTTGGATATACTATTAAGCATAGCGATTGAAATCATTATTTCATGTGTTTAATGTTATGATGCGTAGTTTGTGGCTGTTACTGTGGTATTTAGTTATTGTTTAGTCCTGGTGTTTCCTTTGTTATCACCCCACTATGCACACCTTTGTTGCATCTAATGTAAATATGCAGTTTTTTTGTGTATCTCAGTGTAGTCTTTTGCAATATTGCAGTGTGTCTGCTGTTGGGAGGATCGTGACCAAATGTTCAAGGAAGTAGAAGGGATTATCAGAAGGCAAATTAATGTCAGGAGCAATTTGTATACTATATTGTTTTTTTAGTAACTCAACATATGATATGAACATGCGCGTCTGTTTGGATATTCTTCAGTTATTTTTTTCTTTCTATTTTTCAGATGTCTGTTCTTCCTAGTGTCCAGCCATTCCATGCAATAGCATATCCACTTGACCCAATGCTTGCTCTGGAAATTAGGTAAAATTAATGTGTTTGCAGAAGATCTACTCAATAATAAATGGAATGCTCTATGTTATTCTAGCCATGCTTATTTTATTGTCCTTTGTCTCTTCACAGCCGCAAATATGCTGCACACTGCTCTGTAATTGCATCTCGTTTCTCTCTTCCACCATTTAGCCATCCCGCTCCTATTCCTATCAAGCAGGAGGGAGGCTATGAAAGACTAAGGATTGGGTATGTGATTATTAATTTGTAAAAGCTCTAAATTATTTTCTTCTCTTTCCCTGTGTCCTAAGGATTGGGTATGTGATTATTAATTTGTAAAAGCTCTAAATGATTTTCTCCTCTTTGGCTCTTTCCCTATGTCCTATATATGTAACATATTTTTAATTGCATGTGAATTTTTTGGATTGCAGGTATGTGAGTAGTGACTTTGGTAATCACCCCTTGTCACATTTAATGGGATCTGTTTTCGGTATGCACAACAGTAAGAATGTGGAGGTATTGATTTTTGTGTTATTCAACCTTTTTGTCTTCCAGATATTCTTCCTTCTGTTCTCTATGTATTGACAATTTATATATGTAGGTATTCTGCTATGCCTTGAGTCCAAATGACGGTACTGAATGGAGACAACGTATTCAATCTGAAGCAGAGCATTTTGTGGATGTATCTGCCATGACATCAGATATGATAGCAAAACTGATCAATGAGGATAAGATTCAGATCCTAATCAACCTTAATGGTTATACAAAGGTAGCTCCCTCATCTTTGAGCGTTCTTGTATGATCTCTTTACTAATCAAAAGTCATAAATAGGGATGTTATATACAATTAGTTCTTGTATGATCTCTTTGCTAATCAAAAGTCATAAATAGGGCTGTTATATACAAGTTAGTTTTGTTTTACTTGTTTATAGCTTAAAGTTGCCTTTATAGATATTTATAGATTATAGATTAGTTAGCTCACTTTGGATTTTGTGTTTATTACTTTTCACCTGAGAAGGGTGGGTAAAATGGTGGAATGCTTCAGACGTAATATGGGACAACAAAGTATTATTCTAGTTTAAAGAGTTTTTTAATTACAACTATAAGATTTACAATACAATATTGTATAGAATTAAATGTTGGACTGTAAAAAGTTAGTAAGAAAATAATAATTGTGTTGCTGCTAAGATGACATTACCATGGTATGAGCTGTCGAACAAAACAAGACGGGATTTAATATTCTTAGAATGAAAGTAGGGCAGTGTCTTCTCTGGAGATTCATAGAAGCAGTACCAGTAAGTAATTAAGGAGGGTATAGATGAAGCGGAGGGCACCCATTAAAAAACTATAACTCAAACTATTTAGTGTTCTTTGAATACATGTCGGTGAACTTTTTCTCGCGTCCCAATGGCAAGTCACCATGATAGTATTACAAATTTAGCATAATGACGGAAATTTCATTGATTGTCATATCCAACTGGATAACAAGCTCATTGCCTGTTGATCATTCTACTCTGTTGGTTTTATGCTAATATAGAGTTGATTCTCACCTATAATCTTGACACAGTTTTAAAGATGGAATATGATTATATATCTACCTAAATTTTGTTTATATAATATTTTTGTAAATTAGTTAAGTTTTGGTCCATACTATTGGTTCAATATGAAAGGACATTATGACACTCGCTTGATAAATATACTTTTATCTTAGTGGTAAAAACTTTGATTTTTTATATATGATACCATACAAAGATCCTGGCCTGGTGAATTTTATATAGCTGATCCTACTTATTGGGTAAAGGCTTTGAGTTGTATTGGTGTATTTTCTATCTTTTTTTGCTATTTCTGATTGTATGGTGCAATTGTCCTTTTTTTTCTTCTTCTCAGGGTGCCAGAAATGAGATATTTGCCATGAAACCTGCACCAATTCAAGTTTCATATATGGGATTTCCTGGTACTACTGGAGCTACTTACATAGATTACTTGGTCACTGATGAGGTGAGCAATATTGGGTGTTACCCGGCTATCTTATTAACTTGTTTACATGCTTTCTGAATTATTGCTACTTCTCTTGCAGTTTGTTTCACCTCTTCAGTATGCACATATTTACTCTGAAAAGATTGTCCATCTCCCGCATTGCTACTTTGTAAATGATTATAAACAGGTTTGTTTTATGAATTTGTATTGTAAAAACTTGGATACAATTGTGTGTACAAGTTGGAAGGTATGCATTTTTACTATACATTGGTATTCAATGTCTTTGTCCTGGGTAATCTGTTTATTCAGAAAAATCAGGACGTGTTAGATCCAAACTGTCAGCCCAAAAGATCAGATTATGGTCTACCCGAGGATAAGTTTTTATTTGCATGCTTCAATCAACTTTACAAGATGGATCCTGAAATATTTAATACATGGTAATGTTATGAAGCGCTCTATTTCTTCTATAGATAAGCTTTATAGACCGCTTAATTATATTCCATCTGTGTATACTCTATTTTCTATACTTGGCATCTCATCATTTACGTGTGTGCCTATTTGTTGCTTTAGGTGCAATATACTTAAACGTGTGCCCAACAGTGCGCTTTGGCTCCTGAAATTTCCGGCAGCAGGCGAAATGAGACTAAGGGCATGTATGTGTCTTTGTTTGCATAATACTTACACACCACACAAAAAATGTCTTTTTCAAATCAATCTCCAGTGGGCATTATTCATGTCAACCATTGGGACATCTTTATTTTTCTATTTGTGTATGCTGCGACGTATTCTTGTGAACTTCCTCTGATTATTGTACTTCTTTCAGATGCTGCTGCACAAGGGGTACAGCCCGATCAAATTATCTTCACAGATGTTGCGATGAAGAGCGAACACATTAGACGGAGTTCTTTAGCAGACCTATTTCTTGACACGTAATTCAGCTCATCTACATGTTGTTTTGCTTCTTCAGCCTTCCGTTGCTGTGTCACTAACATATACTGAATATGCTCTCTTTTAGGCCTTTATGCAATGCACATACAACAGGAACTGATATACTATGGGCAGGTCTTCCTATGGTTACTCTGCCTCTTGAGAAAATGGCTACTAGGGTTGCTGGCTCACTCTGTCTCTCCACTGGACTGGGGGAGGAGATGATTGTCAACAGGTCAGCTGTTTTCCAATTTAATAGTTGTCAGTTGCTGCTCAGAGTTACATTAATAATATTCCACAATGCCAGTACTGTCAGATTTTGAGAATTTTCTTTTAATTTTTTGTATGCTTAATTTTAAACCTCTGAAACGATGTAGTATGAAAGAGTATGAAGATAGAGCTGTATCACTGGCTCTGAATCGCCCTAAGCTTCAAGCTCTTACTGACAAACTCAAAGCTGTGCGCATGACCTGTCCTCTCTTTGACACAAACCGATGGGTGAGTTCAAAATGCTACTTCATACTACAATCAAATTTCTGTGTCCTGCACGGTTAATTATCCTTAAGTTTTATGCTTGTAATTTAACAGGTGAGGAATCTCGACAGAGCATATTTTAGAATGTGGAATCTGCATTGCTCTGGTCAACGGCCACAACATTTTAAAGTTGCCGAAAATGATATCGAATGTCCTTATGATAAATAGAATAGGAAACCGTAGTAGACGGAAATGTAGATAAGAAAATCAAGAGGAAGTTATAGTGCTATCCCATCATGTTCGAGGGTTGCCAAAAATTCCAAGGAAAGATACATTGTAATTTAGTTACTCGAAATTATTGCTTATTTGGTTACCGCTGTTGGGTTGCCTTGTATTACTATTAGAGGTTAAAGAAGAAACTATGACATATTTATGTTATTGGAGGATGTTAACTGTTTGCCTTCGGATTTGTGTTATTGCCTTCGGATTTGTGTTAAATACATTATAATTGGAAACTTGTCTATGTTGATTATCATCCTATGCATTATTTTTCTTCTATTTTTAAGGGGAAATATTAAGCTGAAAGTCTGAACTAAAAATTTAAATGGTTTTGCATTTAATATACCTCTATATTTGACAAATGATAATGTGAACTATTGACTATAAAACGATTGATTAAAGTGAATTCGAAACTCAGAAATGCATTTTCAGACTAATCTTAAATACATCAAATTTACGCATAAATATATCTTTATTTTGTAAAATAAAATAATCTAGAAATATATGACATTTTTGGACGAATCTTAAATACAACCAAATTTTCTCAATAGTATACATCTGTATAATATATTGTCGGTTTATTCTGCAGAGATATGAAAATGAGTTGAGATTTGTCTATAAGAGCTTATTACATAAATGTAGTGAGGAAGTTCACACATTCTAATTTGATCAACTATAATGTAACATGCGATTATTTTTCTTCAAAATAACCATCTTTTCTAACTTAATTCTCAAACTAACCATCTTTTTCAACTATATACCAAACTATTCATTAAAAAAATCGCAGCAAAGCGCCAAATCAATTGACGCCTATATATGAGCGTTATATGCATGTTTCACTTTCATTGGCGCATATGTCTATTTGCTATATGAACGCGCTAATTGACCTAGCGCCGTATATTTATTTTTATTTTATTGGCTATTGGCGTCTATGTTTGGATGTTATATGCAACCACTAATTTCATTGGCTATTGGTGTCTCTGTATGGATGCTATATGCATGCATTAATTCCATTGGCGCATGTTGTTTCACGGTTTTGAAAATTAGCCATAAAATAAATTACCAGATCGAGTCACGGACTAGATCGCTCTCTTTAAGACGTTTCGTGACACTATCTAAAATTATGAAAAACAGTTGAACTACCGCGTCACCTCCAGGATTAAACAGTTTATTTCTATACTGTACGATTACTATTTGCACTGTAGATAATCGGTCTAGAAATATACCTTCTGATAGTACAAAGACTATTCGAATATGGTGTAAATACCATTCGTAATATCTGATATATCGACTAGTTGTAATAATTTTTTAAATCAAGAGAAATTTAAATAATTCCCCAAAGAGAATTCAATAATGATCATTTGACCACTCAAAATGATTTATCAAACAAAGAAAAATTTGAATAGTTCTCTAAAGAGAATCTAAGAATTATACTTGATAATTTTTCAACTCAAATGAGAAGAAACTAACATAATTCTTTAAAGAGAATTCAAGAAACATTCGAAAAATTCAACGAGTAGAAAGAAAGGGGAAGAAGTTGGCGCTTCGACAATTCGAAAGACGCAGAGTTATGAGAGCGAGGAAGGAAAAACTTAAAACAAGTTTTTACTGTATTTTGGAATGAAACAAGTGATTTCCTTATATAATGAAATAAACTAACCAAAATTTCTTATCTAAGCAGTGTGAGACTAAGGAGTTTTTTCAACTAACACAAAGTGTGAGACTTGACTTAAAGAACTTTTTAAATTCATCTCCCTATATTGGAATATTAATATAATGTTCCAACAATCCCCCACTTGAATTTTAAAAGTGTTTTAAAAATAACGTCATACGTTTCTAAGTTGTGCATAAACAAAGGTGTCTAAGACTCGAACCTTTGCGTAGCAAGTAAGATTTCGATTAAACAAGAGTGACACAAATGTCTTGAACTCTATCTTAGACATAAAACCCACACACAATCTTTTCTTATGGTGTATTCTAATAGCATGTGCTTTGATGGCCCTGCACGCATATCTCAGTTTAGTGAAGGCTATAGGAATTCTGCCTCGAAATTTATAGGAACCAGCCTAAGTTCCATAATCACATAGGTGAGTCTATAAAAAGTAATCATGTAGTCTAGGTAATCCCTCATACATAGTTAGATCTCATTAAGAGTTTCTATTATCTCATCCTCGTATCGCTTCAAGATTCCTGATTCTCTTATTCACATTAGCATGATCACCTCATATTACTCACAACTTGTTATTACCCATTGAACTTATTTTTGAGATCCCCAATCATTTAGGCCGAGTTACCATCTTGAGCAACTCATTTATCTATAGGCATTAGTCCCATTCTTTTTGATGTATTCTGGAATTTCTCTCTAGCCAATCCTTTCGTCAAGGATCTGCTAAATTTTTATCAGTGTGTACATGATCCACTCTTATATCTCTTTTAGAGATACAATCTCTAACAGTGCTGTGCTTTCCACTTATTTGGCGTCTTTTACCATTATAATAAAGGTTCTCAATTTTTGCAAATAGTTGCGGTAATATCGCAATAAATGAACACAATTGGCATAGGGTTTTCTCACAAAGGAATCTCAACTAGCAAGCATCTTAACCAACTTGCTTCTTCGCTAGAAGTCATTAATGCTATCATCTCAGACTCCATCGTGGATTGAGCCAAGATAGTTTGTTTCTTTGATTTTCAAGATATAACTCCTCCAACTATACTAAATATATAACCACTAGTTGCTTTTGAATCATCTGATAAGATATTCCAATTTGCATCACTATATCATTCAAGTACAACAGGAAAGCTCTGATAATGATAATCGAGATTCATGAATTTTAAGGTACCACATGACTCACTCAATGGCTTGCCAATACTCATTACTATGTCTACTAGTAAACCGACACAACATTCCTACGATATATGCAATGTCGGGTCTAGTATAATCAGTGGTATATCTAAGACTGCCAATGATGCTCGCATAATCTGTTTATCTAACACTTTCACCCGTGTTCTTAAACAGTTTCATGTTAGGATTGTATGATGTGATAGAAGGTTTACAATCAAAGTAATTATATTTCTTTAAGATCTTTTCCACATAGTGTGATTGATCCAAAGAAGTTCCCTGCTCAGATCTCGTGATCTTGATAGCAAGAATCACGCTCGCTTCTCTAAGGTGTTTTATATCAAAGTTGTTGCACAACAATGATTTCATATCATTAAAGGCCTGAATGTTTGATCCAAGTATGAGTAGATCGTCTACATATAAACAAATGATAGTGAAAATGCAAATAAACACATTTGTTACTTTCATTCCCTTTGTCCCATTCGATATTATTAAGTTATCAAAATTTTCATGCTATTTCTTTGGAGCTTGTTTTAACCCACACAAAGACTTATCTAACTTACAAACGTTATTTTCTTGTCTATGAATCACAAACCCTTTCGGTTGGTCCATATAGATTTCTTCTTATAAGTCACTATTTAAAAAAATTATTTTAACATCTATTTGGTGTACTATTAAGTTATAAATAACGCCTATTGAAATTAATACTCTAAAACATTTGGCTATGGATGTAATTCAAGTGAATGGAGAAAAAGTATCGAAAAAATCTATATTTTCTCTTTTCCTAAAACATTTGGCTACAAGGCGAGCCTTGTACTTATCAACAGTTCCATCAAATTTTAGTTTCTTTTTCAAAATCTATTTACAACCGATTGGTTTGCAACAAGGAGTAAAATCTACTAAATTCCAGGTCCTGTTAGTTGCTGTACCCCAAAATTTACCCTCTTCATTTCTACTTTAATTTGGCTTATATTGCATCATCATATGCATGCATATCATTGGTTCTATGGTTATCGGATCAGGGTATTTCATATGAGCCTCGATAAATTGCAAGAGACGTTTATTTCGTCAATAGACATTCTCATGATTTTCTTTATGCTAATAAACGGTATGCCGTTTCGCACGGTTAGGGTATTCGGAAATTCACAAGGCCAATTCGTTTCGTCATATTCAAGTATTCTTTCGCCAAGATATCCCTGTGGATGTATTCTCAAATTCATGTGTGGCTCGAGAGCCAATTCTTTGAAGAAGAGCTCTAAATGTGCGAGTTGTTTCAAAGAAATACAACGGAAAAGTGTGTTGGAAGTGCAGTTTTCGGACACTAAAAAATTCATAACTCAAAGCCCGCGGCTCATTTTGAACTCATTTTGGTGGCCAAAATTCCTTCTCAATATCCTCTACATTTCATTTCGCACTACCATAAGCTAATTCTGCTCAGAAGGTCTCCAAAATTGTGGATTTATCAAGTGTGTTCGCGCTGAGAAATTGTGGCAAATTCTTATCTGTATCACATTAAAAAAATTATAACTCAGTCGATTTTTATTGTATCAAGATGGATCTAGTGGTGTTTATTTACAAATATTGTATACTTCAACTTATCTTCAGATTCTAAAAGCAAACGGTGACCCGAAGATTCTCGTTTTTGGTCCAAACCACATGTAACATATTGAAAATCCAGAACCGAGAAATATTTTCATCTGAGACGAAACTTCAAAAATTTATAACTTTATCATTGTTTATTCGATTGAGTCCATCTTCGGACACAGGGTCATTCTCGACATAGGCTACATTTTGGTTTCACATGTCAACTTCAAAAATGGCACCGAGGTTCCTGGGAATTTGCCAAGAACGTGTCGCACTCTGATGAATTGAAAATCTGCATTTTTGGTTTGTGGTTATTTGAGGTCTATTAATCAAATCCACCCACATAAATTCACACAATATATATATATATATATATATATATATATATATATATATATATATATATATATATATATATATATATATATATATATATATATATATATATATATATATATATATATATATATATATATATATATATATATATATATATATATATATATATATATTCTCATTTACTCCAATTTTCAAGGGAGGTTCTCATAATTCAAATTTTTTCATAAACACTCAAAACTTTCCTCTCAACTCTCTAAAGGATCAAATCAAGGTTCTACACTTTTTTGATCAAGAACATTCAACAACATTTTCAACAACTTTTAAAGATCAAGCAAATCAAGAGCAATTTTCCTACGATCTTCGATCCGTTCGTTGCGATCTCCAAAGCTAAGTCTCCTCATCATTTCTATTGGTGAGTTTTCTTGAATTAAGCACTTTTGAAATAAGTGATTATTTGAGAAACACTTTTTGATCAAGTATGAATTGAATCTAGATTAAAATTTGAATTGAGAACTTAGATCTAAGCCTAGAATTGTGATTTGATTTGATCATCATGTGTAAATCCAGAATTGGATAGTTGAATTAAATGCTTATTTGACTTAAGTGATTTTTCATGAAAGTGCTTAATTATTGAATCAAATTGTTGACGTTGCATGAATCCTAATTGTTGATCTTATATCAATCATATGTTGTTAGAATCTATGCTTTGAATTATGTAAAATCATGTGTTGAATTTGAACATGACATGTGTTTGATAAAATGCTTAAACTATGATCTTGCCTTGCAATAGAATCAAAAGCTTTCGCAAACCATGAGCTAAATCTCAAAAAACTCTTAAAAAACTGCTTTCTGCCCGAAGGTAACCGGTTACCTAGTTATGGTAACCGGTTACCCCACTTACAATAGAGTTTTCTAGTTTTTTTTGGCTTGGGTAACCGGTTACCTCGAGTCAGTAGTTATTTTCTCAAATTTTTGAGTTAGGGTAATCGGTTACCCAAATTCTGGTAACCGGGTTCCCAGGCCAAAAATCAGCAACTTCCTTTTTTTTTATTTTGTTTCATTTCTCATTGTGTTTTCTCTTTTGACTTAGTTTTTTCTTGTTATTTTTGACATGTGTGTTGATTGTGCAAGGACTCACACTAAGGGATTCTCATGATGATATTAATTCGTGTTCCACTTTATTTGGGGAACATGAATTCAATATTATTTTTGATTCGTGTTTCGCTTTATTTGCGAGATACAAATACGATTCGGACGAGCTTATGCTTTGACCCTCATGATTTGAGGAGTATACATGCTTGTTGTGTTTTTCGTATGGGCTATATTTTCATGCAAGATAACTTTTGTGATGGTGTCCGATGCACACTATTTGTGATTTATTTTCACACCGTTTCTTTGAGGCTTATGCTAGACGTTCGATTTCTGACTTGAATTGTTTGTTGATGCTAGCTCACTTGAAGTTTTCTGAGCTTCTTATATTTTCTTGCTTGCTTACTACAGATTGTTATCCGTTTGGTATTTCATCTCTTCCTTTTTACCACTTTCGCACTTTACCGCTTTCCATGCCATGAGAAGTAGAAATAGAGATGTATGACGTGGATCTCCGTTGCTGATCATGTCAGAAATCCCTCTGGTTTATTTAAAGACCCGTTTAAGGCAATTCCGCCATATGTGATTTTTTGCTACTTGTGGTTATTTAAAACCCTACCTTTGAAATAGGTATTCTGCATGTGTGTTTATATTTGTGCTCACATATTTTCCCACCCTAATAAGTCCTCAAAAGGAGGCGAGTGAAAAAGGGTTTCACAATCAAACCCCCACACTTTGCCAGGAGATCGTAATGGCCATTGCTGACACTTTGCTACCCGCTTGTTTGCTTCTGGTAATCCGCTCCCCTTAGCTAAAGTAATGCTTTTCTTTTTTATTTCATACCAGTCTCCCGCTTATTTGCTTCAGGTGATCCGCTCCCCTTAGCTAAAGAATTTTCTCTTCATACCCCCACCCCCCGAGTCAGTACACCCCGATTGTGTGCTTTTGCCAAAGCACTTGTTTGTATATACCATGCTCCTTTAGGATGTGCTTGTTTCTTTCCCGATTCGAGCTAGACCTTAAGATAGGTAATCCATGTATGCTAACAATAGGTAGATATTTCCCCTTTATCCTTGACATAGGGCCAATATTGTATGATAACATTAGGGATTAGATTTAGGATAGTCTCCCTTAGATGTTTTTCTTTCTCTTTCATCCTTGCATTAAGACTAAAACTCTTTTCTTGAAAAATGCATAAAACATATAACAACTTTCAAATACTTCTTTAAATTAAAAAATACTAACCAACTCCTTTCTTCTTGCCAATCATCTTTTCTCTTCTAAGAGCATGTTAGTTCCTTTCCACTACAAGTCGTAAGTCTCCAAAGGTCGAGCAATGGTGGAATGATTGAATTTAACATTGTTCCATTAAAAAACAAAAAACACACCAAAACAAATGAGCCAAACTACGACTGCTCTGATTCCTTAAAAGGGATACGTAGGCAGAGGCTTTTTGTGGGGCCTAATCGAGCATATCTTTGTAAAAATCTCTTTTCTTTTCCCAACAACTATATTTTCCTACATTTTATTTTATGTTTTCTTTTACATGCATTCCCTCTTTGCATTTTTATTTTAGTTCTTAAGAATTAGATTTAACCACACCCATTGTATTAGAACAATAAGAGTGGATATCATAGATTACTACATGCGTGTGGGGTGCTAATACATTCCCCTTGCAGTAGCGGTAGAAATGTTCAAGACTAAGCCATTGGATTGACTAGACTTTATACAAATCAAAAATAAAAATCTCCACCGCGCTTTATTGTTTCCAAAGGAATGGGAAAAGAGCGAATAACATAAAAAAAGGGGAAAGATTTAAGGTAAGGGGGTTGGTTATGCAAAGAGAAGGTATTAGCATCCTAAACATCTACGGTACTCTGCAGGAACCTCTTTGAAAAATCTGTATATTTTGGCTATATAAAATGTGTTGTATATAAAATAGATGGTGTATGTTGTACCACAAAATTTTCCCTCTCATTTCATCAACATCTCTCATCACAAGACTCTTGGAATTCAAGATCAGGCTAGGGTTTGCTCTGCTCAAGGCACCTCCTTGCACTGTTGACCTAAATTAGGGTTTGAGTTTGCACAGTGATGTTTTGACCTACAATGCCCAAAGTGACTTTTATAATTCATGTTGGACTCATAAGTTTGTCCATACCAAGTTACAAGCCTTGATTCAAAATTTTGCCCAGTCAATTGGACAGTTGACCTAAAAATCAGCTGTATTGGGGAAAAAGTCAATTGTGGCCAATTGACAGTCAAACCTCATGAAATTTGACCCACATCAACATTATGAACTCATATGAACCATTTGATCAAGTTAGGATCACAATTCCACAGGAAATTTGATCAGATCATCAAAAGGGCAAAATGGTCATTTTTAGGGTTTTGACTGTACAAAGGCAATTTTTGACTGTTTGACCTAGCCAGTGGCAAATCAAGCTCAACCATGGACTCAAGGATTCAATGACATTGTCTTGATCCATTAAACAAGTTCAAAAGATCCCAAATGCATAAGATTGACAAATGAATTTTTCAGTCAACTGATCAAAATTTAACTGTATACTGAAAAGTCAAACTTTGACTTTTTGGTCAAAATCAAGTGCCAAGAGTCATTTTTCATCAAGACATGTCAAATTATGAAACTTGTTCATCAAGAAACCCAAAAATGAAAATTAGGGTTTAAAATGGAAAAATTTCATAACTTAGAATTTTTCTAAGTTATAAAATTTTCTTATTTTTTCCTAACTTTGTCCCATTTTTTCACCAAGATGCAAATGGATTCAAACAAAACTTGAAACATGAAAGTTGTAGTCCATCACAAAGTATACAAATTTTATTCACAAAGTTTTCTCAAAAGAAGCTTGGATCTCAAGTTATTATTTTTGGAACAAGGGTACCAAAACTTTTAACTTCGAGAAATTTTGCCCTAATTTAGACAGGATTTTGACCCATCTTCTTAGCCATTTTTCACATAGTTCCACTTGGAGTTTCAAGTTTCATTTCAAAGATTGATTGTATTACATGTTTCAAGCTTTCCAAATTGTCCAAGAACTCCTCAAACACCTTTGTGTTTAGGGAGAATCGAATGCTTGAAGTTGGCAAAAACTCACTTTGCAACCATGGCCAATACATGTTCATACCACTTGCCAAATCTGATCTAGCTAGCTTGGTTCACAATTACAGGCCTCTAAACCAGTTTGTACTCCATAATTTAATGCAAATACATTGAGCCAAGGCATTGTCTTAGTCATTAGGGTATTGTACACTAGATTAAGCCTTAAATGGAAAAAGCAACATTGCCATTTTTGCTTGAACTTTGCTTTATGTCAAAACAACATCCTAGAGCCTTGAACCATATCTTATGATGCAAACAAAATCCACTAATTATAGGGGCCAAGAGGGTTGTGTGCAGGGTGATAAGATGGTCTGTACAAGCCTATAACCTCATTTCCACTCTCTTGCTTCAAGAAGAAGAAAACTTGTCAAACATAAGGCATCTCACACAACTGATGAAACCAACTAAAACAAAGTTGTCAAACAAGTTTTGCATATCCTCACAAGTCAGAAGCACGAGCCCTTGACCCCTTAAACCTCCTTGTACACAAAATCACCATTTTTCTGCAAAACAGGGCAAACCCTGCAGAATCACCTCCATCTCCACTTTGCCTCGTGCGTTTTGCCTCAAACTTGTTCCAATACCTTCCATTCAACTCACCTGAACTATTCCAGACCTCCATTGCCAGCTGTAACACCATTAACACACATTGCCATTTTTGTTTGGAAGCTTTGTAGGTTGAGTTCTGTAGCACGATTCAGGCTACTTCAAAACAAACCAAGCATTGGGAAAGCTTCAGTGGACATCAGGCAAGCTCAAAAGAACCTCAAACACCCTTGGAAGTTACTACATTGTCCAGCTCGAAGTCAACTGAAACAGGTATTTCATGAACTTCTATCTCTCTATTTAGGAATAGTTAGACTTAGGTTTGTGAATGAAAGATATTGTATTCATAGCCCTGAAGCCATACATGTGCTTAGTTTTCATTTATATTAATCGTGCTAGGAGAATTTCATCCATGAACTTTCTGAAAAAACTAGGTTAGAAATTAGGGCCAGAGAAATTCTCTCTGGTCTTTGAGAGTTAGCTTAAGTTTTTTATATGGTTAGATTCGTTGTTTGATGCTCTACAAGTTTCATGTTTTGAGTTTTGTCAAAGGATCACTGAAATAGGAGATACATGTTTGTGTGGAAAACGCGCGTTTTTCAAACTTCTGGAGGTTGAAGATGAAGTCTGGGCTGGGCCTGGATTTCTTTACTTTTGACACCTCCCAGTTCACTTTCAGCACCCCTGGCCCATTGCTTTGTATTTTCATTATTTTTGCATTTTTATTTTTTCTCTGACCTTGATATTTTATTTTCAAATATAAAAAATACTTAAAAAATATTTTCATAAATTTTTATATTTATTTGGTATTTATTTTAATTAATTCTAGTATTAATACATTAAATACTTTATATTTATTTTGTTTAAACTTAAAAATAATACAAATAATACTTTTATTTTCATTTATTATTTTTATTCACATTTGAAAATATTTTCTTGAAATATATACCTTTTTGTAAATAATTAATTTTTATTTTTATACACTTAATATATGTATATATATATATATATATATATATATATATATATATATATATATATATATATATATATATATATATATATATATATATATATATATATATATATATATATATATATATATATATATATATATATATATATATATATATATATATATATATATATATATATATATATATATATATATATATATATATATATATATATATATATATATATATATATACTTTATTTTATTAAATGATTAGAGCAAAAAACACAAAAATAATACATTTTTATTAATATTTTATACTAAAAAATACCTTTTTTTTAATATACTTTTATTTTTGTACAAATTGATGCATTATTGTATATAAATAATAAATAATACTATTTATGTAAGAAATTAGGGTTTTTGCCCTAAAAAACAAAAATAATTGAAATTGACTTTTTATTTATTTATATTTCACATTAAAAATACCTTTTACATACATAAAAACTTTTTTGCATAATACATTTTATCTAACATTTATTTATTGTATTTCATTTAATTATTGTACATTTGAATATTATGTCTTACACATTCAATTTGGTTGTAATAATTTAGGATTTAATTTCTTGTCAAAATAATCCCCTATTCAAATTTGTACCCCCTCTCTATATCATGTTGTTATAGTGTAGAATTTAAATTCTCGCACCTTTAAATGCTTTCAATTATGCCATGATTAGACTTAGGGTTTTATATGCAAAAATCAAATTAACAAATAGTTTGACCTAATCCAAGATAAAAATGCATGAAAAACAAACACAAAGCACACTTGCACCCCTAGGGTTACAATCCACTTGTTGCCTTCAAAAATGGGCCATAGTATGCATGTCAAGTACTTTGGCAAAACAAAAATAAAACAAAGATTATAGTCCCTCGATGACGCTATCTGAGTTGCCTAAACAAAATGATCAAGTCCCTTAAGAGAATTGCCAAAAATACTTGACACCATTGCTATCATGGTCTATACGATGACCCACGCCTGTCCCGTTTAACATCCTAACACAAGGTTGTTCACCAAATACAATGGTGAAACAACACTGTTAAAAGGGTTAAAAACATAAGAAAAATCTTTGAGTAAAATGGGGTAGACAACTCTTAGTTACTTGATCAAAACTTGCAAAAACATCCTTGCTATTTTCAAAACACACTTCACAACACAATTTCAAAACCCTACTTTCAAACATTGAAAACTTTTCAAAAGACAAAAACACCTTTGTATACATTCAAACAAGAATCATTACAAAGGTTGCCACAATAATGGCCTCTTTTCAAAACATCTTTCAAAATCACACACAAAGCACCATTTCAAACAATTGAAGAGCACCATTTCAAACAATTGAAAAGCAAAGCAAGTGATCTAAGAAAGTAACTAAGAGCCCATGGATAACCATGGATAGAAAGGGTGCTAATACCTTCCCTTTCTATAATCTACTCCCCGAACCCAAGAAAACATCTCAAAGGTCTTTCCTGTGCTTTTTGACCTTTCCTTAGGATAAAATAAAAATTCGGCGGCGACTCTTGCTAAACCGAAACATTTACAGACACAAACGCAAAATCCCAAGTCAGTTCTCCCACCGTATCACAGAACTGGCGACTCTGCTGGGGATTACTTTAAAAGTGGATTAACCTTAGGGCTTAGATCACCCTTTGCATGATTATATTGTTTGCCTTGATTGCTTTACAGTTGGTTCTCTTGTTTGTGCTTGAAATCCTCTACCCGGATTTGGGAAACATTCATAGGTAAATAGCAATACATTGTGAAAACTGTGTGGGGTATACCGACATGGTTGAAGCAATAGATATATTAGTGCGACATATTTGTGAGTACCGGTAGCCTTTGAGTCAATCAAAGAGAATACATGGCCGTTGAGTGATGTCATGAAGCACTAATGAACTCTTAGAACCTTACTTGACCATCTTGGCCTTTTATTAGGGGTAGTGAGATGACCGACTTTGGTGCAGTTCGAAGTTGGTAGATACTAGATACTACACTCATTGAGGGTTGTTTTCTTGGAATATTTTGGTCGCTAGTTAAGTGGCTAAACCAAAACAATGAACATAGAATACAATCCAGTGATATTGAGCTCCTTAGAACTCGGTTACTATTTATAGGACAGGTGTGAGCCAACTAAACTCAAGAGGGTATTTACCTATGAAACCCCATGCAAGCCTGAAACTAGGGTTTTGTGTGACTTGCTTGTACATGTGCTTGTGCATACATCATGAACATCATAAAGCATCATATGCATCCACTAACCATTTCAAGGGTTTGGATCTTCATCTTTGTTCTTGTTTTGTAGGTCATGGAATCTCTTCGCAGGAAAACAATCCAAGTCAACCTTGTGAGAATCCCTCCTCAACTCAAAGAGCTTACTTCTAGGATTTCAGAGAATTCTCTCTTCAGTGAAAGACATGGTAGACTCCTCAACTTGGTCAACTCCAACATTGAAGAAGACATGGTGAAAGTTCTCTTCCAGTTCTTTGACCCCCTACACCACTGTTTCACATTCCCTGATTACCAATTGGTGCCTACTTTGGAGAAATTTTCTCAACTCTTGAGAATTCCTATTCTTAATAAACTACCCACCCTACAACGGTACGGAAAAAGAACCAAAGCCTGAAGATGTTGCTCAAGCATTACACTTGCAACCATCTGACATCAAAGGACATTGGGAAACCAGGAGTGGTGTCAAGGGTTTCTTGGCAAAGTTTCTGTATGAGAAGGCACAAGACTGCTGGAACTCTATAGATCTACAAGCTTTTGAGGAGATTGTAGCACTACTCATCTATGGGTTGGTCTTGTTCCCAAACCCTGATTAGCTTATAGATGTGAATGCTGTCAAGATTTTCATATCTCGGAATCCTGTACCTACATTGCTTGGGGACATCCTACACTCATTTTACACACGAACAATGAGGAAAATGGGTGTTCTCATGTGCTGTACTCCTCTCCTAGCAAGGTGGTTTATTTCTCACCTTCCACAACGGTTGATGACCCTCACACATTCTGATGTACATTGGTGTTCTCGGTCCAAATAAAATGTCATCATCATTGATCGTTGTGGGGAATTCCCTAGTGTCCCACTACTTGGCATTAGGGGAGGCATTACCTACAACCCCTTGTTGTACCCCAAAATTCGCCCTCCCATATTCTTCAAGAATTGTCAAGTCAAAGCTTCAAAATCTCCCCAAGGGTTGCACAGTTCAAGGGCCTCCTAACAGTCAAAAATTAGGGTTTTGGTTCTGACAAAGAAAATGAAGTTTCCAAGGGTCCAATCAAGTCCCACATGCTTATAAACATTGTCAAGTATCCTCATGTCAAGTTTCAAGACTTACAGCACAAAATTGCACAGTCAAAAAACCTAATTGCACTACAGTCAACTGTAGGGGCAAAATGGTCATTTGACAGTCAAAAGTTCAAATTTTTGGTCAACATCTCATTTTGAAGCCACAAACATCATTTGATCAATGCTTGATCATGATTCTCAAAGCTTAGCTCAAAAAGTCTCAAGATGCAAAAGTTTCCATATTTGGACAGTTGAAAAAGTCAACTGTAACTTGACCAAGGCATAACTTCCACATGGATTATCAGAAAAATTCCATCCAAAGCTCATTTTGAAGAGAAAGACATTTCCTACAACTCCTCTTCACACTTCAAGTCCAAGAAATGCTCTCACAAAAGTTATCAATTTCAACATTATAGGTCATTTTCAAAAATCAACAAAAAGGGACTTTAAGTCAAAGGCCATAACTTGAGATTGGTAAATCAAAATGACATGGGACCAAAGGCATTGGTTAGAGGACTTCAAGACCTTTCCAAAATATCCAAAAATTTCCCAACTTCCACAAGGCATATCTTGCTCAATTTTTAAGCTTTGATCATGTTCTTGGACATTTTGGAAAGGTCTATTCTTCACCATACTAGACTCTTGTCCTCTTGGAAGCTGATCAAAGGCCCATAGTAGTGTGATGCCCCTGTTTAGCTCTAAGACAGTTTGGATATGCTCGGAGAGATGGCCCTCATGACATGCTGATTCCTGACCTAGTTTTTGACTTTGACAACGATGCGCAAGGACTTCGACAAAGGTTCATCAAAGCTTGGAGGATGCCCAACAAAGTAGATAGTAAGACACCGGGGCACAAGAATTCCACCCCCTTGAGCCTTACCTCAAGTGGGTACGAACCCACTCCCAGAATCTTATGATGCCATACCCTCACATTCTCCCCGTGATCAAAGAGCCTGTTATGGAAGGAGAGGTTCCATACACCCTCCTACATCCAGACATGCCAACATCATTGGAAGAATTACAAAAGAGTTGGATCCAACTCAAATAAGAACGGAATACTTTTGAAGCCAGCTTCTATACCAGTGAGAAGAAGGTTTTGGAGCTTACCCGTCGACTTCATGAGGAGGAAACTCTCAACACTTACATCGCACCAAAGAGGATGCGCAATGTCTTTTTACATTAAGAATTTTGTAATATTTTGCCCATGGGGCACTTATGTACTAACAATTTCTTCTTAATATGACGTGTGTTCCTTTTTGTTTGCAACAAATTTGAATTTCTAAATCCTTGAATGCATTACATGAATAACATGCCATTCATCATATGCATAAACAGGTCTTCGCACCAGGTTTCCTTATCTTTCTGCTGTTTATTTCAGCAAGATGGATTTGGAGCAGACGGTAAAGGATCTGCAAGCACAAAATTCACAATTCCAGTAACTCCTCATGACCTTGGCAAAGGGTCAAGATGACCTCAAAGCTTTGTTGGAGAAGAATAAAGAGAAAAAGAAGAAGAGGCCCGGAGTAGCCACTTTTGGAAGAAGGTTTGAAAGCAATGCTAGGAAGGTTCTTGAGTTCCCCTCAATGTTTGACGAAGGGGCTGGTAAAGGGAAAGGGGCTGCTGTACCTTCTGAATCTGAGGTTGAAGAGGAAGAAGAGGAAGAAGACGAAGACTACTCCGAACAATAATATCCTCCAGCGGATGATAAATATAAGAATCTTGAAGATATACTGGCAGCCATGGAGTTGCAGAGGGTGCCCGGTTTGGATTTTGAAGAACTAGGGTTGGTAGCTGGGATTGTTATCCCTCCCAAGTTCAAGGTACCGACATTTGCTAAGTACGATGGTCTGTCTTGCCCAAAGATGCACCTGAGGTCGTATGTCAGTAAGATCCAACCCCACTCATATGATAAATACCTCTGGGTACATTTTTTCCAAGACAGTTTGTCTGGCACGCAGTTGGACTGGTTCTATAAACTCGAGAGATCAGAGGTTCATAATTGGGAAGACTTAGCAGCTGCTTTTTATCGTCAATATCAATACAATGCTGATTTGGTACCCACTCGTACTCAGCTACAAAGTATGGG
Source organism: Vicia faba (assembly GCA_948472305.1). NCBI lineage: Eukaryota > Viridiplantae > Streptophyta > Magnoliopsida > Fabales > Fabaceae > Vicia > Vicia faba. The sequence continues at coordinate 485,583,464 of OX451738.1, read as the reverse complement.
AATGGCTTCCAATGAAGGGTTTAAAGAGTATGCCCAGAAGTGGCGTGATCTGGCTGGAAGGATGCAGCCACTATTGTCAGATAGGGAGTTAGTTGACATGTTTCTGGGGACCCTGTCTGGCCCCTTCTTCAATCATCTAATCAAGAGTTCTTCCGCGGGATTTACTGAACTAATTTTAACCGGCGAAAGGGTCGAGGCCGGTATTAAGAGTGGAAAGATTCAGAAGGATACTTCCGCATCCACTGCTGTTAAGAAAGCCTTCCCAGCTAAGAAGGAAGCCTCTGCTGTGTATTCTCAAAAGGGTCAGGGAAGAACCGAGCGCCGGCCAACTATAGGGGCTGTGATGATTCAAAACTCTTCAAATGATCAACCTCACGACAATCAGTCGAGACCTAATCAACAACGGGTAGAAAGGCTATAACGACAGTTCACCCGAATCAACATGACGCCCACTCAAGTAATCCCTCATTTGTTGAAGCTGAATCTTACTAGTTTGAAGGAAGCGCCAAAGAACCCTAACACCTCCTCTCCATACTACCACTCTATTGCCAAATGTGCTTACCATTCTGACAGTGTTGGGCACGATACCAATAATTGCTGGGCGCTTAAAAACAAAATCCAGGACCTGATTGATGCCAAAGAAGTAGAATTTGATGCTCCTGAGAAGCCCAATGTGATATCTGCTCCGATGCCCAAGCACGACCATAATGTTCATGCCGTTATAGAAGACCTCCATGTTACTGATGTTGTCGATCTTTTGACTCCGTTATTAGTGATTAAAGAGAAGTTGATGAGAGTCAGGATATTCCCAGGCTGTGGGAAGGACTGTTATTTTTGTTTGAACATACGAGCTGACTGCCCAATGCTGAAATCAGGTGTCCAATGCCTGATGGATACCCAAGAGATACTTTTCCAGAAAACCCCTGTTGATACCTTCACTACTCCTGCTACTTTTTCTACTTCAACCAACGATATTGTAATCATAACCATTTCCGACAATCCTCCCAAGGCTTGCAAAAGGCCTTTCAGGATTATGCCCAACCCTAAATCTGTACCATTAAAGATCACCATGCCGGGACCTGTCCCGTACCAATACAGCAAAACGATACCATGGAACTATGGAGGAGAAATCTTCTATCATGGTATCAAACAAATCGAAGCAGTCCAAGAGAATTCTGAAGAAGAAAACCCTGATATAGGGAACATTGCAGGTACAAGCAAGATAACCTACAGTGGCCGGATTTTTTCTCCGGAGATTGCTCCCCCTCGAGCAGTCTTCGGACCCTCGAAAGCTTCCGTACCTGTTAGGCCATCTGTGCAAGGCCCGATGATTGAAGAATTGGATACTCCTGAAGTAAGACCATCTGTTGATACTACCGAAAAAGGTAAGGGGATACTAGAAGCGCCTGTCAGGACGAAGGCTCATGCTGTGGTTATCCCCGAAACCACCCAGAAAGAAATGGATGAAATCTTGAAAATAATCAGAAAGAGTGACTACGACATTGTGGAACAGCTAGGGCAGACCCCTTCTAAAATTTCAATGTTAGCTCTTCTACTCTGCTCTGAGGCCCATGCTAAGGCCCTGATCAAAATTTTGAAGGCGGCACATGTACCCCAAGAGACTTCGGCTGACCAGTTTCAGGAGTGTGTGGCCAGTCTTACTGCTGATAATGGCCTTGGCTTTTCCGATGCTGAGTTGACTCCCAAAGGAAGGAAACATAACGACGCGCTACATGTCTCAGTTGAATGCAGGGGAACCACCCTCACCCATGTCTTAGTTGATACTGGTTCTTCCTTGAATGTACTGCCGAAGAAAGCCTTAGACCGTTTGGACTGCGAAGGATTGACCCTCAAACCTAGTGACATCGTTGTTAGGGCCTTTGATGGGTCCAAAAGAATGGTTCATGGAGAGGTTGATATTCCTATCAAAGTAGGCACAAAAGTTTTCAACTCCACCTTTTATGTGATGGACATCCGTCCGTCATATTCATGTTTGTTAGGAAGACCGTGGATCCATTATGCCGGGGCAGTTACCTCCTCTTTGCACCAAGTGCTGAAATATCCTGTCAAGGGTAAGATTATAACAGTGCAGGACGGGGAAGAGTACATGGTAAGTCATCTCAATTCCTTCTGCTATGTGGAGTTGGACGGCAAGTTCATCGAAACGCCTTTCCAACATTTTGAGGAAGTTTCCCCTGAGGTAGCAGTTGCGAAGACAATGGTTGAGGTGCCTGTCGTTCCCAAGCATGTATCTAGGATGGAATCTCTCAAGGACGCAGAGGCTGTAATTAAAGAAGGGAAGAGTACAGTATGGGGACAATTGCCTGATTTTCCCCATAAGACGGACAAGTTTGGGTTAGGGTTCACTGCTGCAGGACAGAAGGCTATGTGTCGTTCCAAGGCTGGAAGACCACCCGTCAAGATCACTCACCACGGAATAAATGCTGTAGAAGATGAAAATGAAGAGTACCACTTTGAAGATTGGATCTTTCCGACCGTCGAAGGGGGTTTAAGCAACTGAGAAGCAAAGGATTTTATTCCCATCACCTTTATCAACCAGTAATTTTATCTTTGAACAATTTCCCATTTATGGTCTGTAATAACTAAACAATTCGCACACTATTTTCATCTCATGCCCTGCCCGGGGCATGTAGGTCCATTTGTAAGGGCTTGATCTTCTTCATTATCATATGCCATGTTTTAATGAATCATTGTACGTTTTTCATCTATAAACTGTTGTGTTCAATTTATTTCCTTTTGCATTTTTGTTTGTTTAAGGATGGCTATCCCTTACACACACCCACACTCACAATTGCAGGTACCCATCCACTCCGAATTCCACAGGTGACTATTCTGTTTTAGCCTTCGATAACTCTGAAGACTTAGTCAATCATGCTGAGTACGAAGCTGCGAAGACTGTGAAGTGCCGGGAGAGTTAGCCAGACTTCTACAACAAGAAGAGAGGGCTATTCTGCCTCATGAAGAGTTTCTAGAAACCATCAACTTGGGGACAGAGGAAGACAGGAAAGAAGTAAAAGTGGGTGCCAACCTGGAACCAGGTGTCAAAGAGCGCTTAGTGCAGTTGTTGAACGAATATGTTGAAATCTTCGCCTGGTCTTATGAAGACATGCCGGGACTAGACACAGATATTGTGGTTCACCGTCTCCCTACAAGAGAAGATTGTCCACCAATCAAGCAAAAGGTTCGCCGAATGAGGCCCGACATGTCTGAGAAGATCAAAGCTGAGGTAATGAAGCAATTCAACACAGGCTTTCTGGATGTTACTTCCTATCCACAATGGGTTGCTAACATTGTGCCCGTGCCTAAGAAGGACGGAAAAGTTAGAATGTGCGTAGACTATCGGGATTTGAACAGGGCTAGCCCCAAGGATGATTTTCCGCTGCCACATATTGACATCTTGGTTGACAACACAGCTCAACACAAGGTATTTTCCTTCATGGATGGATTCTCGGGATACAACTAGATCAAAATGGCCCCCGAGGACATGGAGAAAACTACTTTTGTCACGCAATGGGGGACCTTCTGCTACAAAGTGATGCCATTCGGACTGAAGAATGCAGGGGCAACCTATCAACATGCCATGGTAGCTTTGTTTCATGATATGATACATCATGAGATCGAAGTTTACATAGACGACATGATAGCTTGATCACAGACAGAAGAAGAACACCTTGGTCATTTGCAAAAGCTGTTTGCCAGGTTGAAGGAGTATAAGCTTAGACTGAACCCAAGCAAGTGCACTTTTGGGGTTAGGTCTGGTAAACTTTTGGGATTTATTGTCAGCAACAAAGGCATTGAGGTTGATCCAGCTAAAGTAAAGGCTATACAAGAAATGCCTGCCCCCCGCACTGAAAAGGAGGTTAGAGGATTCTTGGGACGCTTAAACTATATCGCCAGGTTCATCTCTCATCTGACATCTACCTGTGAGCCAATCTTCAAGCTATTGAAGAAAGATCAGGTGGTTGAATGGAACAATGATTGTCAAGTTGCTTTTGATAAGATCAAGGAGTATTTACTAGAACCTTCTATTCTGATGCCACCCGTCGAAGGAAGGCCGTTAATCATGTATCTGACTGTATTGGATAACTCAATGGGGTGTGTGCTGGGCCAACATGACGAGTCTGGTCGAAAAGAGCATGCCATTTATTACCTTAGCAAAAAGTTTACCCACTGTGAGACTCGCTACTCACTGCTCGAGAAAACTTGCCGCGCTTTGGTATGGGCTGCTCGCCGGCTAAGGCAGTATATGTTGACTCATACCACTTTGTTGATATCCAAGATGGATCCGATCAAGTATATCTTCGAGAAGTCTGCTTTATCTGGAAGAATCGCTAGATGGAAAATGATCCTAACTGAGTATGATATCCAATATACTACCCAAAAAGCTATAAAAGGGAGTGTGCTAGTTGACCATCTAGCTCATCAAGCCGTCGAAGATTACCAATCTATGAGATTTGACTTCCCTGACGAGGACATCATGACATTGGACAACATTGAAGGTAACAAACTGTATGACGGACCTGAACAAGGATCCCGATGGACCCTGTACTTTGATGGTGCTTCAAATGCACTTGGCAACGGTATCGGTGCAGTGCTCATTTCTCCGGAAGGTTGCCATACATCCTTCACTGTCCGACTTTGCTTCAGCTGTACCAACAACATGGCTGAATATGAAGCTTGCATCTTTGGTCTCAAGGCTGCTATAGACTTGGGAATCAAATCTTTGGTCGTATTTGGGGACTCGACGTTGGTTATCAGTCAAGTCAAAGGAGAGTGGGACACCAAGCATCCTAATCTTATCCCATACAAAGAACATGTCTTGATGTTGTTGCCTCATTTCGAGCAGATTACTTTCGAGCACTTCCCGCGAGAAGAAAATCAGTTAGCGGATGCTCTGGCTACAATGTCTTCCATATTTAAACTCAACTGGGATAACGAGGCTCCCCAAATTACCATCGAGCGAATGGACGAACCTGCGCACTGTCATGAGATTAATACCGAAGAAGTAATGGAACAACCCTGGTTTCATGAAATCAAAAGGTATCTCCAGACTAGAGAATACCCTGAAGGAGCTTCCGTCAATGACAAGAAGTTATTAAGGAGGTTTGCTGCCAAGTTCTTCCTAAGCAATGGCATCCTTTATAAGCGTAGCCATGATTGTGTTTTACTTCGTTGTGTGGAAAAAGTTGAAGCAGAGTTGATCATGACCGAAATACATAGTGGCACATTTGGCACCCACTTGAGCGGACTTACGATGGCTAAGAAGATTCTAAGGGCAGGCTACTACTGGTCTACCATGGAAGCTGATTGTCATCAACATTCCCGTACCTGCCACAAATGCCAAGTCTATGCCGACAAGGTACATATTCCTCCTGTTCCTCTCAACATTCTGACAGCTCCTTGGCCATTCGCAATGTGGGGCATTGACATGATTGGAGAGATCAAGCCTACGGCATCCAATGGACATCGCTTCATCTTGGTCGCTATTGATTATTTTACCAAGTGGGTCGAGGCAGCTTCCTATGCCTCAGTTACAAAGAATGTGGTTGCCCGCTTCATCAAGCAGAATCTCATATGCCGGTATGGTATCCCTGACAGGATCATCACGGACAACGGTACGAATTTGAACAACACCATGATCACCGCTCTATGCGAACAGTTCAAGATTTATCATCATAATTCATCTCCCTATCGGCCGAAGATGAACTGTGCTGTTGAAGCCGCGAACAAAAATATCAAGAAGATCATTCAAAAGATGACAGTCACCTACAAGGACTGGCATGAGATGTTACCGTCTGCTCTAAATGGATATCGTACCACAACACATACTTCAACAGGGGAAACCCCATTTTCTTTGGTGTATGGCATGGAAGCTGTTTTACCTATGGAAGTTCAGATTCCTTCTTTGAGAATTATGAAGGATGCCGGTTTGAGTGAAGACGATTGGATTCAGACCCGGCTTGATCAACTTAACTTGATCAACGAGAAGCGACTTACTGCTGTTTGTCATGGTCAGATGTATCAAAAATGGATGATCAAGGCTTTCAACAAGAAAGTCAGGCGTCAGGTATATCAAGTCAGGGATCTTGTTATCAAGCGGATCATCTTACCGTAAAGTGATCCCAGGGGCAAGTGGACTCCTACTTACGAAGGACCATTTGTGATCAAAAGCATCTTTTCCGGTGGGGCAATGATTCTGACCACTATAGACGGTGACGATTTACCACACCCTGCGAACGCAGACATAGTCAAAAGATACTACGCATAAAACGACCCGGCAAGTTGAAAACCCGAAAGGGCGACTTGGGCAAAAATGGGCATCCCGGTGAATCGAAAACCCGAAAGGGCGGTTCAGGCAAAAATTAGGGATAAAACAAAAAATCTGTACACCTGGCAAGTTGAAAACCCGAAATGGCGACTTAGGCAAAAAAGGGTTTCCCGGTGGATTGAAAACCCGAAAGGGCGGTCCAGGCAAAAGTTAGGGAATTAAAGCGTATGACTATGTCTCGTTGGATCACTTTAAGAACAATCTCTTCACCAACAAGCTCCAAGCTTCTGATCAATCCAGTCATCGGCGGACGAAGCAGCAAATGGACAAGGTATTCAGAGTTGTGAAGGCTATAGCAGAATGGGAATCCCATGGAATTGTTACACATAGCCACCTTTCTTTTGTATAAAATTTTTAAATTTTTACGACAACATTCTCTTACTAGGATGTCTGTCTCTTTTGTACAAAGATATTCACGAAAGTTAAATACAAAGATACTTCAAAGTGCAGAATTTTGCTTGCCTTTCTTTTCTTTTTACACTTATGTTTTATTTAAAAACGTCCAATGTTTTGTTAAATAGGCATATGTATTTGAATATAATCACTGCTTACAAATAAAACGAAATTGAAAAAGGATAATTACTGATAGGTTGAAGGTGTAGGAAGATATCTTTGTGCCATTTCAGAAGAAATCCCCTACGATACATCATTCAGATCCTCAACAAAGCTAAAATTTGGAGTATATTTCCCCAGCGGAGTTAAGCTTCAAGATCCTCAGCGGAGCCAGTGCATTCTAAAACTTAAATCCCCAGCTGAGTTAAGTTTCAAAATTCCCATCAGAGTTAAGCTTCAAGATCCCCAGTGGAGCCCGAAAACCCTGAAAACCCTATCCCCAGCGGAGCCAGAATAGTAAACATTTCCCTCACAGAGTTATCTCCCAGCAAGATCGAAGATTCTCGGTCTCATTTCTCCAAGCAGAAGCCTCCTAGGTTTTAACTCCCCAGTAGAGATTTTCAGAGTTTTCCCTATTTCCTAGGAAAGTCATGAAGGATTCTCATTCCCTGCAGAAGTTGTCAAAAGGCCTTGTTACTCCCTACAAATCACCGAAGGTTTTCAATCTCCAGCAGTGATCCCAAGATTTCTCCTTCTCAACAATCAGAGATCTTTAATCCCCAAGCAGTCAGCAAGGATTTCTCATCTTCAATAATCAAAGATTTTTGGAATCCCCAGCATCGGTCAAGGATTTACTTTCCCCGACAGTAGTCAAAGATTTCATTACCTCCAATTATCAAGGATTTATTTTCCTCAGCAAGACAGCTACCCAGCTTACATGCACATCCATTACATCCACATATCATAAACATTGATGAAACACAATTCATTGCATCATACATATCATGCAACATAACTTTGTGTTTTAGCTAACATTTTACCCTTTTCAGGATAAGATTAAAAGGCTATCATTAACAATTATTCAGATACAGTATGGATACACCCCAGACACGGCGGTCATTCTATTACTCATTCACAATTTCAAGTCAAAATACAGTACAAATACACCCCAGATACGACGGTCATTCTACTACTCATTCAGACTTCAGCAATCCGATACAAACTAGATACGCTCCAGACACGGCAGCCATTCTATCTCTCATTCAGATTCAACTATCAACTACAGGTTCAGATACGCTCCAGACACGGATGCCATTCTGGCCCTTACACGAGCAGTTTGATTCTCCCCAGTGCAATCACCATGGGAGTCATTCTGTCACTTATTCAGATCCTAGTTACAGTCTCAGATACACTCCAAACACGGAAGTCATTCTGCTACTCATACAGATCCCAACTTCAGATACAGTCCAGATACGCTCCAGACACGGTTGCCATTCTGTCACTCATTCGGAATTTATCCCTAGCCCAGAGATGCTCCATACACAGATGTTTCTCTGTCGCCCATTCAGAATTCAGATACAATACAGATACACTCCAGACACGACAGTCATTCTGATATTCATTCAAAGTTCAAATACAGTTATAGCTCGGATACGCTCCAGACACGGACGCCATTCTTTTGCTCATATAGACTCCGTCTCCAGATACAGTTCAAATGCATTCCAGACACGGATACCATTTTGACGCTCATTCTTCTGACCTACAACATTGCAATTCGACAAACATTCTTAGATGGCATCTTTAAGCCCATCTCCAGCAAGATTCTACCATCTCTAAATGGCATCTTTAAGCCCATTTCCTTAGCCATATTTTGACGAGTGCAAATTTACGGGCACTCTAGTGTCCAATCCTCTTTTACCTTCGAGTCACGAAAGGCAAACTTGCCAATCTAACTCTTCAGGTTCAAGAAGATTGAACAGTGGCAACTGTTGTACCTCAAAATTTTCCCTCTCATTTCATCAACATCTCTCATCACAAGACTCTTGGAATTCAAGATCAGGCTAGGGTTTGCTCTGCTCAAGGCACCTCTTTGCACTGTTGACCTAAATTAGGGTTTGAGTTTGCACAGTGATGTTTTGACCTACAATGACCAAAGTGACTTTCATACTTCATGTTGGACTCATAAGTTTGTCCATACCAAGTTTTAAGCCTTGATTCAAATTTTTGCCCAGTCAATTGGACAATTGACCTAGAAATCAACTGTATTGGGGAAAAAGTCAACTGTGGCCAATTGATAGTCAAACCTCATGAAATTTGACCCACATCAACATTATGAACTCATATGAACCATTTGATCAAGTTTGGATCACAATTCCACAGGAAATTTGATCAGATCATCAAAAGGACAAAATGGTCATTTTTAGGGTTTTGACTGTACAAAGGCAATTTTTGACTGTTTGACCTAGCCAGTGGCAAATCAAGCTCAACCATGGACTCAAGGACTCAATGAAATTTTCTTGAGCCATTCAACAAGTTCAAAAGATCCCAAATGCATAGGATTGACAGATGAATTTTTCAGTCAACTGATCAAAATTTAACTGTATACTGAAAAGTCAAACTTTGACTTTTTGGTCAAAATCAAGTGCCAAGAGTCATTTTTCAACAAGACATGTCAAATTATGAAACTTGTTCATCAAGAAACCCAAAAATGCAAATTAGGGTTTAAAATGGAAAAATTTCATAACTTAGAAATTTTCTAAGTTATAAAATTTTCTTATTTTTTCCTAACTTTGTCCCATTTTTTCACCAAGATGAAAATGGATTCAAACAAAACTTGAAACATGAAAGTTGTATTCCATCACAAAGTCTACAACTTTGATTCACAAAGTTTTCTCAAAAGAAGCTTGGATCTCAAGTTATGATTTTTGGAACAAGGGTACCCAAAACTTTTAACTTAGAGAAATTTTGCCCTAATTTAGGCAGGATTTTGACCCATCTTCTTGGACATTTTTCACATAGTTACACTTGGATTTTCAAGTTTCATTTCAAATATGGATTGTAGTACATGTTACAAGCTTTCCAAATTATCCAAGAACTCTTAAAACACCTTTGTGGTTAGGGAGAATCGAATGCTTGAAGTTTGCAAAAACTCAATTTGCAACCATGGCCAATACATGTTCATACCACTTGCCAAATTTGATCTAGCTAGATTGGTTCACAATTACAGGCCTCTAAAACAGTTTGTACTCCATAATTTAATGCAAATCCATTGAGCCAAGGCATTGTCTTGGTCATTAGGGTATTGTACACTAGATTAAGCCTTAAATGGAAAAAGCAACATTGCCATTTTTGCTTGAACTTTGCTTTATGTCAAAACAACATCCTATAGCCTTGAACTATATCTTATGCTGAAAACAAAATCCACTAATTAGAGGGGCCAAGAGGGTTGTGTGCAGGGTGATAAGATGGCCTGTACAAGCCTATAACCTCATTTCCACTCTCTTGCTTCAAGAAGAAGAAAACTTGTCAAACACAAGGCATCTCACACATCTGATAAAACCAACTAAAACAAAGTTGTCAAACAAGTTTTGCATATCCTCACAAGTCAGAATCATGAGCCCTTGACCCTTTAAACCTCCTTGTACACAAAATCACCATTTTTCTGCAAAACAGGGCAAGCCCTGCAGAATCACCTCCATCTCCACTTTGCCTCGTGCGTTTTGCCTCAAACTTGTTCCAATACCTTCCATTCAACTCACCTAAACTATTCCAGACCTCCATTGCCAGCTGTAACACCATTAACACACATTGCCATTTTTGTTTGGAAGCTTTTCAAGTTGAGTTCTGTAGCACGATTCAGGCTACTTCAAAACAAACCAAGCATTGGGAAAGCTTCAGTGGACATCAGGCAAGCTCAAAAGAACCTCAAATACCCTTGGAAGTTGCTACATTGTCTAGCTCAAAGTCAACTGAAACAGGTATTTCATGAACTTCTATCTCTCTATTTAGGAATAGTTAGACTTAGGTTTGTGAATGAAATATGTTGTATTCATAGCCCTGAAACCATACACGTGCTTAGTTTTCATTTATATTAATCGTGCTAGGAGAATTTCATTCATGAACTTTCTTAAAAAACTCGATTAGAAATTAGGGCCAGAGAAATTCTCTCTGGTCTTTGAGAGTTAGCTTAAGTTTTTTATATGGTTAGATTCGTTGTTTGATGCTTTACAAGTTTCATGTTTTGAGTTTTATCAAAGGATCACTGAAACAGGAGATACAAGTTTGTGTGGAAAACGCGCGTTTTTCAAACTTCTGGAGGTTGAAGATGAAGTCTGGGCTGGGCCTGTATTTCTTTACTTTTGACACCTCCCAGTTCACTTTCAGCACCCCCTGGCCCATTGCTTTGTATTTTCATTATTTTTGCATTTTTATTTTTTCTCTGACCTTGATATTTTATTTTCAAATATAAAAAATACTTAAAAAATATTTTCATAAATTTTTATATTTATTTGGTATTTATTTTAATTAATTCTAGTATTAATACATTAAATACTTTATATTTATTTTGTTTAAACTTAAAAATAATACAAATAATACTTTTATTTTCATTTATTATTTTTATTCACATTTGAAAAATATTTTCTTGAAATATATACCTTTTTGTAAATAATTAATTTTTATTTTTATACACTTAATATATTTTATATATATATATATATATATATATATATATATATATATATAAATATATATATATATATATATATATATATATATATATATATATATATATATATATATATATATATATATATATATATATATATATATATATATATATATATATATATATATATATACTTTATTTTATTAAATAATTAGAGCAAAAAACACAAAAATAATACATTTTTATTTTTATTAATATTTTATACTAAAAAATACCTTTTTTTTAATATACTTTTATTTTTGTACAAATTGATGCATTATTGTATATAAATAATAAATAATACAATTTATGTAAGAAATTAGGGTTTTTGCCCTAAAAAACAAAAATAATTGAAATTGACTTTTTATTTATTTATATTTCACATTAAAAATACCTTTTACATACATAAAAACTTTTTTGCATAATACATTTTATCTAACATTTATTTATTGTATTTCATTTAATTATTGTACATTTGAATATTATGTCTTACACATTCAATTTGGTTGTAATAATTTAGGATTTAATTTCTTGTCAAAATAATCCCCTATTCAAATTTGTACCCCCTCCCTATATCATGTTGTAATAGTGTAGAATTTAAATTCTCGCACCTTTAAATGCTTTCAATTATGCCATGATTAGACTTAGAGTTTTGTATGAAAAAATCAAATTAACAAATAGTTTGACCTAATCCAAGATAAAAATGCATGAAAAACAAACACAATGCACACTTGCACCCCTAGGGTTACAATCCACTTGTTGCCTTAAAAAATGGGCCATGGTATGCATGTCAAGTACTTTGGCAAAACAAAAACAAAACAAAGATCATAGTCCCTCGATGACGCTATCTGAGTTGCCTAAACAAAATGATCAAGTCCCTTAATAAAATTGCCAAAAATACTTGACACCATTGCTATCGTGGTCTATACGATGACCCGCGCCTATCCCGTTTAACATCCTAACACAAGGTTGTTCACCAAATACAATGGTGAAACAACACTGTTAAAAGGGTTAAAAACATAAGAAAAATCTTTGAGTAAAATAGGGTAGACAACTCTTAGTTACTTGATCAAAACTTGCAAAAACATCCTTGCTATTTTCAAAACACACTTCACAACACAATTTCAAAACCCTACTTTCAAACATTGAAAACTTTTCAAAATACAAAAACACCTTTGTATACATTCAAACAAGAATCATTACAAAGGTTGCCACAACAATGGCCTCTTTTCAAAACATCTTTCAAAATCACACACAAAGCACTATTTCAAACAATTGAAGAGCACCATTTCAAACAATTGAAAAGCAAAGTAAGTGATCTAAGAAAGTCACTAAGAGCCCATGGATAACCATGGATAGAAAGGGTGCTAATACCTTCCCTTTCTACAATCTACTCACCGAACCCAAGAAAACATCTCAAAGGTCTTTCCTGTGCTTTTTGACCTTTCCTTAGGATAAAATAAAAATTCGGTGGCGACTCTTGCTAAACCGAAACATTTTCGAACACAAACGCAAAATCCCAAGTTAGTTCTCCCACCGTATCACAGTGGAGGTGACAAAAGAAATATATTTTTATGATTTTTGAACCCGCCGCGGTTGCGAACCTTTAGTGCCTACGTACCACCTTTCGTGCAATAGGGGATCAGGGTACATGTAGTTCCTCTTTTAAAAGTTTGAAACACAAGTGTGTTGGTTGATTTTAAGAGATAAGACATCATCGTCATTGTCCGTGTGGAAAACATACTTACTACCCACAATCATGAGAAAGGAGAATTTGCATCATCTCAAAGTAGAGGATAATGGCTTGGATTTTAAAATCAATAATGCCTCACTCAACACCCAAGTGGAAAATATCTCACTTCATTACATATTGTAGAAGTATAGTTGTTTGCATCACTACAAGGACTGACAAGAGTCTAATCTTGTAAGAAAAAGTTTAAAGATAAAATCCAAAGTGGCAAAATGGTTTGAAATGAGATTGGTTAACTTTTAGACTTCTCACAAAAAATGTCAAGGTATTATTAAATTGATTGGAGTTTATTTATGAAAAGATTTTGAAAATGTATGGACCTAAGTCCAAGTTTATTATGAAAGTGGTTTAAGTTTCAAAACAAGAAGAGTTTTCAAAAGGAGGGAGAAGATTTTTGAAATTAAAGAAGGTGGGAGGAGAAGAAGAGGCTATCCTAAAGCATAAAGTAAAAGCTAAAGATAAGGACCATCTAACCAATAAGAAGCCAAAACTTGACATTATAAGTCAAGATAGAATTCCCATTCTTTGGATTGGAACCAAGCAAGCAAAGATACTAGACCTCTTCAAGTGTATTAAGTCTTCACAAAAATTGGGCAGAGTAACGACTGTATACAAGTGAATTCCAGATTACAAACAAAGGATGTAATCACAAAAGACTGCACAAAAAAAAAACAAGCAACCCAATGTCTTGAGGTAAACCTCAAGAGCTCCAGACAAAATAATCAGATAAGATCACAAGGTCTCCAAGATAAGCCAAGGTTTCTAATCCTAAGTCCAAGAAAAAGTCCCATACTCCATAATGCCAAGGATAGTAACCAAATAGTCCAAGTACCATTAAAAGTTTTTTAGGGTTTAAGTTGATTATTAAGTGTCTTAGGAAAAGAAAAATAAAAGCTCAAGTGAGCAAAGTAAAAATGGAAAGAAGATAAGTGTTCAAATGAGCAAAGATGAAAATGGCATGAAACGAAAAATGCTAAAAGATAAATAGTACATAAAGCATAAAAGAATAAAGGCATAAAAATAAACAAGTCAATAATTAGTGGTTAGTTGGATGACCATTTTGAAACTTGAATTTGGAACTCATTAGAGGATTGGTAGAACCAAAGCCTCCACACAACAAGTTGCATTTGCTTTTTGTCAAGTATATCATCCATTTGGAATTCTCATAAGTACCATTTAATGATCAACGATGTTTAAATGATCCGCGTTGACCAAAAGTGTTGTAGATCCATTAGAGGATTGGTTGAACCAAAGCCTCCACACAATGAATCTCAAGGTTATTGGATCGAAGAGATCAAATTAACATACTTGGGCTTGCAATCATAAGTTTGGGCCACGAATGATCATTTATTCGAATTGGGACAAAATTTAGCGCTATGTTAAGCAATCATAAGTGGACTTATATGGAAGTCACACCTATTTTGAGGCCGGTCAATAACAATCTATGCACCATTTGTTTTGAGACATGATATAGAGATCATGCTCCAACAACATTTAGTGCAATGAGAAAGGGATGAGATGAAGAGGAATTGGGGTAAAAAGAGAAACCACATTTGAATTAATATTTAATCAAACTATTATTTAAATCATTCATCCATTTTTTGTGGAGTTAAACTCAACACCATGGATCCAATGATGTTAATAAAGCCATGATAAAAAAATCAACCTAAGACAACCAGAAAATAATCACAAAATAATAATATAATTAATATATACATTAAAATGTTTAAAAATGTTTAAAAAATGGAAAATAATGAGGAAAATGTCAATTATATTCAAATTAATCAAGAAATGAAAAATAAAATCACTGAAAAATCAAAAAAGAGGCCAAGTAATTTTACAAAATTTTTGGGAATTTTTAAAAGTCAGAAACTATTTCTAAAAATTAAAATAAATGGGTAAAATAAACAAAAATAGTAAAAAATAGTAAAGTCAGAAACAAAAATAAAATAAGGTAACCAATATTTGTCACAATATCATTGGATCATTCCTTAATTTTTTCAGAATTTAAAAATGTATAAAAGTATTTTTAAACATTTTAAACAAATCAAATAAGTGTAAAATTTATAAAAAAATACCAAAACACAAAATCAAATTGTGAAAAAATAAAAATCAAAAAGAGAATAATCAAAAATATTTTTCATGATTTTTTCAGTTTTTTTGGACTAAAAATAAATTTTCTATGATTTTTTGAAATTTAAAACAATTAAAATATAAATATCAGAAAAAGAAAATAAATGTAAAAGATGAGGACCATTCGATGAGAGTCAAAACGCGTTAGTAATCAAATCCAAGGGATCTGGCGCACTGTGCATATCATGGTCTTTAATGAATAATGTACAAAATCAATAATAAAATCAGAATTTGAAAAATACATATGGCGCGCCTTCATTGGTTAGAAGATGACACGTTGGTCATCTTCAACCTCCTGCCATCACGAATTGCAGGTCTCTCAAACTGTAAAATCAGAAGCTCAGACCTATGCCATTCGCTTCGTCTCTTCAAGACGAAGACAACCACACCCTCGCGCCAAGTTTATATAAACTATAGCTCAAGCAATTTGGAAAGAAAGTTTTGAAAAGGGATTTGAAAGTTCATGGTCAAAACGAGTTTCCAGATGAAAGTAAGTGTTGCGACTAGAACCAGGGAAATGAGAGCATCACAGTGATATCAAAGTTTTGAAGAATTGATGAAGGAATCTACCTATTGAAGTTGAGTTGTAGAGCTCTGAAGCTGGACTTCTATGGAGCAGTATAGGGAACGATTCTTGAATGTAATTATATGGTTAGCTTCAGGGAAGATCAAGGAAGGTGAATTGAGGGAATAAATGGATTGAAAAAGGCTTGAGAATATAATTCGAAGTTGCTGAATTCTGGGTTGTGAAGCAAGTTTGGCAGGGTGATTCTGGCTATCTAAGCTTGGGAAATTGAACGGGGGATGACCCTCTATTTATAGGGAAGAAAATGGGATCAAAAGGAATAGAAAATGATGCGTTTTGGAGGGAATTCGTGTGGGTTTGCATCATGAAGAAAGTGTGACTCAAACTCGATCAAAACTCATCCAAATTGTGCGTTTCATGATGCTAATCGCTTTTGGCAAGTTGCTAAACATGATTAGAAACAAAAACGCGTGGAAATCTTATGATTAGAAGCCAAAACAAAGATTTCAAAATTCTGACTTTGTGCAAAATTCAGTTTCAAACTACCAAATTCAAATCCATGGCATTTCCAACTCAAGGGGTCTTAGGGCATAATTCTTGATGCTTTGGAAAGACGAGGTTACAAGCTTTGTAATGGAAAAATAATGTAATCAAATGGATGCTTGTGCTGAAAGTTACATGGAGTCAAAGTTGAAGAAAAAGAGTTGACTTTCCATACTTAGAAATATTTCAAATTCTTCTTTAAAAATGACCTATAATCCTTTGTATCCAAACATGACCTTCCACTTAGAATTTGCTCTTGACCAAAAAATATGGAATGAAGTAGATCTCTTTAATGAAGTTTTTCAATTTGAACCACTCAAAATCTCCAAAAATTGAACAAGTTATGACTTGTTAAAGTTGTCCAAAAATCATGAAATGACCTATAATCTTTTGCATTCTTAAGGCAACTTCCATCCATTTTCTTACTTTGCACATAAAATAAGGCATGAAGCACACATCCTTAGGATCATCATGAAAAAAGAATGGGATCAAGGTGATAAAAATTGACTAAGTTATGACCATTTGAAGTCACATATGGAAAATTGGGGATTCATCTGGGTGACTTGTAACCTTTATTCTTCACCAAGTTCCTTCCACATGAAAACTTCTTGGAAATTTTGAAGTGTTTTGTTGGTAACTCTTTGTAGATAAGGATGTTTTTGGAATCAATCAAAAATACCAAAAGATGAGCAAGATATGCTCTTTTGAAGTCCAAAACCCCAACCTCTAGATCAAGAGAATGCTTTGAGGAACTTTACCAAGTTTGAACAAACTTTTTGTGCCAATATTCTTCCTTTATGAATAGAAATTGTTGAGGATGATGACGAGGACTCATGGCAACAAAATCCACTTCCATACCAATTCTTCTAAAACAACTTCAATGGTGAGTTTTGAATTTCTCAAGCTATTGACTAGGGCATGGAAATAAACTCATGAACCCATGAAGCAAATTGCTAAACCTCATTGCCTTTACCTACATTATTAACAAGTAAGACAAACCAATATTGTATTTTGTTAATTAGAGAGAAAATAAAAGCAAAATATCCATTATCACAAAAGAAAACAAGTCAAGGTGCTTGGTAACTCCTCAAAAGAGCAAGGCTAAAGATAGGGAGAAGAACCAAAAACCATGATGTGATCTTGTTGTGATTGAAACAATATGGTATGATGAAGGAATCTTAGGGGAAAAATTGGGGTACAACACTTGCGTAACATACTCCCTTACCCGATCTCTCGGTCGTTTGACCATGATTTCTCCCTTATCATGTTTACTCAATGTTTGCCTTTCCCTTCCCGTGGGATAAAAAATGTTCGATGGCGACTTCATTGATTTTATCTCGATGATATGTTCATCCGGTTGTTTCAGCTGGCGACTTCACTGGGGAAAGGTTGAACAAATGCTGCTCCATCCTGAAGTCGCTCTTATCTCTTATTTTCTTTTCTTTGGGTGTTTATTTTTATGCTTTCAATTTGTTCATTCATACCTTTTTACCTGAGCATATATGTGCATTGCATTTTACTGTATCTCATATACTTCTACTGTGTTGTCTCTGTTTTTACGAGGTGTGGGTGTTACGAGAGGTAAAAGGCCCAGTACCCAGGCCAAGTGACAAACAATAGGAACACTAGGAATAGAGTGGAACATGATCGGTAGGGAATGTAGATCTCCCTATTTGGTTATTTCGTCCATGCTCATATGAGGTTCCATGATGCCATTATTATCACGTAGGTGTATGGTGATGGTACTCCTTAAATGGACCCGGGATTTTGAGTTACCCTTGCCTTACCCTGACCTAGATTTGACCCATGAGTGGGGAGGAAATATATCTTACATATATAGATGGTGACTGTTATGTTTTGTTGGTGACTATGTGGGTCTCAGATTTATTTTGAGTTTCTGATTTGGTTTTCAGAGGTTCTTTTGGATTGTGTTCTGGACCTTTGATCCTAGTTTTCTCAGCATGCTCAGAAGCGGCATATAAAATATCTCTTGTTATGGAAACCTTGATCACATGAAAATTACAATTGCACCATAGCATATTTATTTTATACAAATAGAAATGTGAAAAATTGTATGCATAAAAAATTTAACACACATGTTCTTTCTATTTCCAAAGAACCGTGCTTATGAGCCTTATGTTGCGGCTATCCATCTTTTATCAGATCAAAATTAAGTTAAAAGCATATGAGTTCCTTGAAAATGTTTGAACATAGCATTGCATTCGCTCATTCACCTCATGCATCTTCATGCATCCTTAGCATGTACTCATAATGGGGAATCCTTATTCAGACTCAGTGTTTTCTTTTCAGAACTGCAAATCTTGACTTCTCGCCGCTCTGTGATAAGATTCAAGATATGGAACAAATTCGTAGGGAATTGGATGAGATGAAAGAGCAGATGGGTTTTTTAATTCTAGACATGCAGGATTTGGTCCGCAAGCAATAATTCTTGAGAGATGAGAACACTCAGTTGAAGGCTCGTTGAGTTTAGTTATGGAAGTTTTGGGGACAAAGTTGAGGAAAGAAGATGGTTCTATACTTGCTGTAATAGGAGTTACCATTCCTCCCCATAATCTGGGGACCCTTTCAAGTCAGGGAGTATCTCCTCCACAGCCTTGCGTTCTAAGATCTTCCCATCCACAACCAGTTGTCGTTTCCCAAGAGGACCCAAAGGGCAAAATCCGTCAGCAGATGCCAAAATAGCCTGAACAACACTTTGATCCTATTCCAACGCCGTATGCATATTTTCTTCTTCGCTTGCTAGGATTTTGTTTGGTTAAACTCCCAATCTTCACTATGCGCAAAAAGATCCCGCATGGATTTGACAACGGTGCTAGGTGCCAATTCCATTCTGGGGCACCTGGTCATGATACTGAAGATTGCATAGTTTTTAAGCACCAAGTCCAGGATTTGCTTGAGGCAGGGACAATTCTCCTCACTCCCGAAGGTCTAAACGTGAAAATCAATCCTATCCCAAATGCTACAGAGAATAGGGTTACGCCCTCTCCTTTTCAAAGTTCAATCTCACGATTTGAGTCACATCGTCCACAACTTATACTCCTAGAAATTTCTCACCGGCAAAGATTTACAAGTTGTGAAAATCATTTGGTCAATCAAAATCAGCATGTTCCTTATGTTCATCCAGTTCAGTATGCTCCTCAGCAGAAAACCTATCAACAGAGGCGTATGCAACAGGGTAAGTAAAGGGACAGGAAGCCAAAAAGAGTGTTCGACGTTGTTCCTATGACTTATGGCCAGTTGTTCCCTTAGTTGCTCAAGATTTCCTTGATGGAACCCAAGCCATTGAAGCCTATCATTCCTCCTTATTCTGCGGATTTTGATCCTAATGTGAAATGTGATTACCATGCTGGGACACTAGGCCATTCCATTGAAGACTGCAGGGCCTTTAAAGAAAAGGTTCAATACCTGCTTGACACAAAGCTATCAATTTCGGGCCAGCCAGTCAGATTTGAATTCTCCTTTGACTCAGTGAATGTTAAGACTGCCAGATCATCGTCTGAACCAGCAAGTCCATACGGGGACTAGTCTCCTCAACATTGCAATTTAAAATTACATTTATATTCTCGTTTGTAATCTTTGTTGTTTTGGTTTAGTATTTTGTTGTATGCAAAACTTGCTTATTCTCGAATATTAATCATAACACATTGAATATGTTTGTCTTGAATTATTTCATTCGTATTCAATCATAAATGCTTTGCTTTGCTTTTGATACTTAACTCTTGTTAAATAAAGAAAAATACCTCTGGAGGGAGGATGGTGAGAAATATTCCAAAAATCTCAAATAGTATGCTTTTGAGTAAAACCTTGCTGACAATGTACATACATTGTTTCAAATTCCCAAACACCGAAGATATAAGGGAGATAGACCCTCGTCAACCCCTTTGAGCCTTGAAGTAGGAGTTTCTTTTCTTGTCAGAAAAAACCCTCACATTTAACCCGTGGCAAGATAGTGTTCAGTTAATCTGATCGAGCGTTCAAAACTCATCAAGAGTGCGCATCTAAGGATACAACAATGGTTATCCTTCAAAAGGCTGAGGAAAGTCAAAACCGCAATGGTCAACCTTTTTCTATCAGCAGTGTGCATCAAAAAAGGAAGAAACCAAAATGGTTATCTCTCGCACACCAGGAGTATCAAAGATGACGATACAATAATGGTTATCCCTCACCTACCAAGGACTCAGGAAATCACAATCACTTCCAACAAGTCGAAGAACGACTCAAAGTCACACGACGTGTTCGAAAGGAAAGAAAAGGAAATGATGGAAGAAAGAGACAAAAAGCCCTGCTAAGTCGAAACTTGAAAAAACAAGTTACTTAGGCAAAAGTCAAGGCATCCCACTAGACTTCAGAGTCAAATTAAAAAGGAATTTGTCCAGGCAAAATATAGGGAAAACGAAAAGCGCAAAAAGGGAAAAGGGATTACAAAATAAAAATCCTCAGCAAAGAACAAAGTCGTGTGACCAGAAATGCAAAAGAACTAGAGGTGAGTGACTTCCATATAAAAAAAAACCTCATTTGACTCCTCAACCATTCCAAATTTCTCTTCAGAGATGAGGGCTCGTATCGAGTTAACTGAACGTAGGACTAGAGAACATCACAGAGTATGGGTGGACACCAAATAATTTTGAGCCTTAAATCCTTTTTTTCTTTCTAAAAAACATGAACCCAACCACGTTACAACCCTTAAAATTCCTAACTGAAGTATGAGTTAATTCGAAAGCGCACTATAACGAGAGTACGATAATCTGACTCCTAGGAGGCTTGCTAAAACTTTTGAGTTGGTATCACATCATCTTTTTACAATATTTTGTACAGAAAAAATTCGATGTTTCGACATCTTTTCAATAAATTTTTTTTAAACTTCAAGGAAAACATGAGATTTGCATTAGAATTATCATTCTTAGAATAAAAATGCTTTGCATATGAGCAAGTGATTAAACATCAAGTAAGCTTTTATAATGAGCATCAGATGTAAGTTTGATTATCTCGAGGGATAAATTGCTTCAGGATACCATTGAAAGGTAAATCATTTTGAAAAATGACCTTAATCTGGGGCAGATCTCCTATTGACTCCATTGAGTAAAAGAATACCAGTTTGAGAAATGACCTGAAGCAGATTGTGCAGAAGTATGATTTCCCATAAGTCTCTGTTAAGCAGTGGTGCATTACTTTTAGTTGGTCATGAGGGCTGATTTCTTCAAGTATTTGTTGGAGAATGAAGCAGTTCCAGTTGAGAAGTATGGTTGTGTACTAACCTACTCTCAAGATGCGAGTCGATTACCCTGAGGAAGTGTTGTCTTCAAAACTCTGTCCGTTTCTCATTTCTTTGTGGGCACGAGGCGAGGAAATGGTTTGTCAAGACTCTGTTGAGCAGGGGAAAGCATGTTAAATACTATGTTGAGTAAGTGTTAAGCCAATCCAAGTTATTCAGGCCGAGATTTGATCTCTCAAAGTGTAGTCAAACTGGGGCAGTTATGTCGAGATTTGACAAATTTCTTCGAGAATCCATTAATTAGAGGGGAATCTTTTCAGAATCTGAAGATGCATGGGAATTCATTCAAGTATGGTTGAAACCATCTCCAACTTTGGTTATCCAGGAGCCGTCCTTCAAAGTCCACAACATTAGGGTTGTTTATTTTGATGGTACATATCTCAGAAAGTCTTCTTGAGGCAAGTTTATAAAATCCCTACAAACTGGGGCAAGACATTATACAGGGGCCTTTTATCTGCTTCAAGGGTTGATCAAATCAAGTCCAGGCGCGGGCTAAACAATTTGTGTATTTGAAGAGCATGTCGAAAGTCAGGATTGTCATCCCCATCTCATCAAGGATGTAAATCCATGTATTGGTGTTTCTCCATCAAAAGCCAAAGGCCTAAGTTTGGGTTTTTGGCATTCTTTGATGGAAGTTAGGATCATTATCTCTAATTGAAGTTTGTATTATTATCCTCAGCAGGATACAAACAGAAACACAAAAATCATGTGAGGTTTTTACCCATGCAAGGCTTGTGATGGAAATGTTGTTTCCTAAAAGGACTCCTTTTCCCCAATAAAATATCCATTGCTACTTGACAAAAGTTTGTCTATTAAAGGGTCTCTTTTCAGAGATTTATTCCCCAACGAAGCATCCTCATTTCTCTACAGGAGGAGAAAAGATCTTGTCCCCAGAAATTTAGAAGCAGTTTGAAGTCAAGATAATTTCTTTTCAGTGGACTGCAATTTGTTTTCGCAGCATCTTCTCCAAAGTCCGCTTTTAAGTGGAATTTCTCCTTGGAGTTGACATGTCGGAGTTGCAATCATGCGTCGCATTTTTTTATCCAGTGGTCAGTAGTTCAAACTGTTTATTCCTCAACAGAGGTTGCCATTCCACACGTGGGGCATATTGCCGCGATTTCTCTTTTTGCGAACACTGTTGGTCTTTTATGACAAGAATCATACCAGCAAATGAATCAAGAAGGGTCAGTATGCGACCAACATGAGGATTTTTGTAGAATAGGATCCAATTTCCCCAGTAAATGCTCACTTCTGCTCAAGACAGAACCACTCATCCCCACTGAAGGCGTACTCTCGCCTAGACAAAATCCATTATCTCCAGTGAAAGCATATCCCTGCGTAATCCCTACTGAATTCGGCACTCTTGATAAGAGTTTGTTTAAGAGTTTGTAACTTCCATAGGGCTTATATCCAAAGAAGTGAATTTCATCAGCACGCTTTTGTATGATCTTCTATAACGCAACCTACTCTATTTCGAAGAATCGGGGAAGGATCATTTCATTGTACTGGATATCTTTATTATATCTCCTTGGAGTCGATACCTTGCATCTCCATGGTAGGTATTTATCTCCCCATCGAGGTTGTTATTCATCATCCCCATGAAGTTCGTATCTTTTCTCCCCAGGGAAGTTTGCCCCTGTCAGGTTTTCTTGAAAAGATGTTTGATCAACATGCTTATTATGCCTTAGTGGAGCAAGTATCCTATTTTTCTGGAAGCAGTGTGCATAGACGAATGTAGTTTAGGGCTCTTGCACCCTCAGTGATAGAGTATTGCTGAAATGTTTCCTCAGTGGGGGTTATGAACCTCAAGCTTATGGTTCAAAGATGACCTCCTCTTCCCCAAGTGAAGATTGTTACCCCCCAACGGTAGTATCCGCATTGTGGGCTGGGTAGAATTCTTTTATTTAAGAATTTCTATGATTCCCCACTCGAAGTAAGTTTTATTAAGGACTTACGTCAGAAGGTCCCAGTTCCCAGCAAGGTTCTATTTATCTGTGGAAAGATATGTTTGGTCTGTTCCCTAGGAAGTTAAGAGTCAGATCAGAGTTCAAGATTTTCTCTGAACTGCAATTTATTTTTGCAATATTTTCCCTAGGAAGTTACTTCCCCAGTGATATCAATCGTCAGAGGTCGGTGGTTCCAAATCTTGTTTCCCCCTTGAAGTTCAGAGGGATTTTTATCTACAGAAGTTCATATGTGTAAAGATAATCGTTTGGGAGTTCCTGATCTTCTCGACAACCAATTATTGGCGTGCTTTCCCTTGCGCATTTCTAAACATGCATCATTACATTGAATTTACCAAAACTTGTAGTATTTCCATTGTATGAAGCATTACGCTAAAAAAATCTCAAACATGCATTGAAGCATAAGCCAGATTAATGTATTTTATAGGCACCCTTTGTATCTCCAAAGATATTTTATCAATCAGAAAGACAAGTGGTATTCTCCATAGGTTTGCCTCAAGACATATATTCTTGTGTTGCTATCTACAAGCATTCTTGACCTCGTGTCAGTTTCTCACAAATCCATAATCTAATTCATCTGCAAAGCGTATTGCTCTTTGAAAACTGTTGTACCCCAAAATTTTACCTCTCATTTCACTCAAGACATGCCTCTAGAGGTACTCAATTTCTCAAGGATGACTAAGTATTGACCATACAAATCCTCCTCCTAAGGCAACAAACTTCAAACCAGGGTTTCACTCCTCATCAAGATGTTTGAAGTACAAGGGTCCCAAATGCTTTCCATGGTCCCCAATATGTTCTCAAGATCATCCATGTCAAGTTTCATGCCTTGCACAAGAAGTTTGCTCATTCAATCACCCAGATGCCTGAAAATCAACTACACTAGGTCAAAAGTCATATGTGGCCCACATACAGTCAAACTTCAAGAATTTTGGTCAACATCAACATTTTGAAGAGGTATCCATAATTTGATCAAGGTTTGATCATGATTCCTCAAGGAATGCCCCAAATTCATCAAAACCCAAAAGTTGCTAAATTAGGGTTTCTTAGGAAAAGTCAACCAAATTTTGACCAGGCATAACTTCTTCATACTTTATCAGAAATTTTCCATCCAAGTCTCATTTTGAATAGGATGCAATTCCCTACAATTCATATTCATCCCACAAGTTCAAAATATGCACTAATCAAAAGATATGAATTTCTACATTATAGGTCCTTTTGAAAAGTCAACAAAAACACTTTTTAGGTCAAAGCTTCTTACATGAACATGGAAGACCCAATTGAGATGAAACAAAATGGGTTGTTTAGGAGACATCCTAAGATTTATAAAAAGTCCAAGAACACCTCTCTAGGGTTAAAATTGGAAGAGATAGGCCTTGTCAAAGTTGACCATTTTTGCAAAATTGCCAAAAGTCAAATGTGCTCAAAAGTGAATTTTTTGTCAAATGGGCCTAGCTTTTCATGATTGAATCTTATTGGGGACATGGTCCACGACCCAAATCAGCATCCACACTTTATTTGATTCATTATTTATTTTATTTGGATTTTTTATTATTTAAAATACAAATTAAATCAAATAAATGGCAAAAACTACAAAATATTGATTTTGATCTATTTTTTTTGTAGGAATCAAATCAAATCAACCTAGCATGACCAAATAAAATCGTGCAAGGGTGGAATGGCTCAAATTAGCATGATTAGGCTATTTTGGAAAGATATCATACAAGGAGCAAAATCAAATCAAATCTCCATGATTTTCAAAGATACAATTTGTTTTTGTTAACCTAATTTGTCCTAGTACATATACAAAACACAACCAATGCAAAAAAAACAAGGATTGAGGTCGTGCAAGGCATCAAACAAAACTCAAATTTTTGAAGAAAAAGTGTGGATCGGTTTCCAGCTTGGAGGACGATTAAAAAAAAGTAGAAGCCACCAATCCATTCCTGGATATCTCTTGAAGCTAACAGCACCATTTGCATGCCTCAAAGCTCAAGGAATCATCACATAATACTCTCATGGTTTGTCACTTTTTCCAAATTCGTATCTCTTCATTCTTGCATTGTTAATATGTTTTGATTGCATATTTGTGTTCATATGGATGCCTGGAAACTTTCTGTATACTTAATTCCTAGCTTTGATGCATAAACGATGAGTTGCCATTATTAGGGTTTTGCCCTCCATTTTAGGGTTTCTCTATACAGGTACAATTGGGCCAAAAGAGGAGTACCATCACACTCGTGAGATCAAAACGAGTTGATCTGTGGCTTTAAATTTTATTTACATTGCTTGATATGAATTTTGGAGTTTGCAGGTCTTGTAGCTACAGACACATGCCATAGGTATAAGCCCATACCTAAAAAGATGGTTCTGCAAGGAAGACGATGGTGTGTCCAAGCCTTATTGGGAAATTTAAATTTCGCGCGTTTTCATTAGTACATTGACCCATGTTTTATTATATTAGTTGTTATTCGTTTCTATTAACAAAGGAACAATTGTTTACGTGGTAAGCAGGCAAGGCTTCAAGGAGTGCGCGTGTAGGAGGTCAGGGGTTCAATCCCTGCCTCCTACATAATATTTTTCTTCATATTTTATTGCAGATCTTGTGTACAACTCCTTCCAAGCGCCCACTATACACCCTGATCTCAACCATTGGATTCATCATCAATCCAGATCCAATGCCCAACGCTCAAGTCATACCATGGACCATCAGAAAGAGTATCACACTGGATCTAGCGCGTTGACTGGGCTGAGCAAGGAATGAGCCTAACAAATTCAGTGCTACACCCCCTGAATTGCTCAACAATACAAGCCCGATTTCTTTTCTTTTTTTATTTTATTTCCTTTATTTTAATTATTTTACTAATTATTTCCTTTTACAAAAATAACAACAATCATGTTTTTTTTATTAAATCAAAAATCACAAAAACATCAAAAATTATTTTTCATAAAGTATTCTATTTCTTTAATTAATTAGTTTAATTAAAATTAGGGAAATTTAATTCTTTTCATAATTAAAAATAATTAGAATTAGGGTTTAATTTTGTACATAATCTAATTTTTCTCTAAAAAATAACCTAAATCTTTTTTCAACTAGATTTTTTAGGTTTTCTAATTATTCTCACATTTAAATCGCCGCACACATTTTTAATTCCTTTTTCTATTATTGTAACTGCTCCGAGTTTATAATAGTAATTAGGGTTTCAATTTCACATCTTTATTTACAGTCAAAATAATTATGTATCTGCAAAAGCCCTATAATAGCTAGGACTTTAACTTTCTCATTTTAATTTCCGCAAACTATAAACTGCGTGGATGTTAATAGGATTGTATGGAAAGACTAACTGAAAAATAATACAGTAGAAAACCCTAAATGTGCAAAGATAAATTAACTGGAAATTACACTCGCACATGCTCACTCCTAGGGTTTACTCCACTCCGGTTGCCTTCGGTAAACAGTCATGAAGTATAGGGTTTGTTAGTGGTTGTCCTCTATCCCTAAAAGATCTAAAATGACCCATTCGGATGTTGCCTCGGAAAAATATCTTTAAGGCTTTAGGATGATTACTAATATTTCCTAGCATTGCTTTTGTGATCGTATTTGTCCCTTCGAATGTCCCTAAAAAACTCCAATGAAGATGCTACCTATTTCTCAATAATGGGATAGCATTTTCTAAAAGGAAAATGAAAAAAAGACCTTTTTCGAGTAGGTAGATTAGTTCCTAGGTACTTGCTCAAACAAACAAAATCTTTTTCACACCAACACTTTTCAAACAAAGTTTTCAAAAACAACTTCGTAACACTCTTGAGGATAAAAACAAGGGTTAACACGAAGTAAAACAAAACTTTTCAAAAACAAAGCACACACAAGCAATTTTTAAAATGAGCAAGTACCTAAGAGCCCGTGGAAAACCACGGATAGAAAGGGTGCTAACACCTTCCCTTTCTATAATCTACCCCCCGTACTCAGAAACATCTCAAAAAAGGTTTTTTCTGTTCTTTTTCATTTTCCTGATTGGATAAAATAAAATTCGGTGGCGATTCTTGCTTACTGTGACATTATATGAACAAAAAACGCAAACCAGTATTAACAGTCGGTTCTGCCACCGTATCACAGAACTGGCGACTCTGTTGGGGAGTAAAATATAAAGTGGGGTAAACCTTAGGATCTAGGTCATATTTAATTGCTTACTCTTGATTGTCTTGCTTGTTTTATATTCATGGTAACTGTTTGGGTTATTTGATCCTACACTCAGATCGGGAAACACCTTTTAGGTATGTAGCAATAAAATGTGAGGGAGCTATGCTGGGATATACCTACACGGTTGAAGAAGTAGCTACGTTGATATGGTACTTTGGTTGGTACCCGTAACCCGTGAGTCAATCAGGGATATGTACGGGGCCTCCGCGTGGTGTCATAAAGCATCAACTGACCTTAGAACCTTTAATTGCACAACTTGGCCAGTAGGACGTAATGAGATGACCGATATTGTACCCCAAAATTTGCCCTCCCATTTTTCCACAAGAAATAACAACTTCAGGCTTTTCATGATCTTTCAAACTGGCTCAAGAATCGGTCAAACTGACTTTTCTCGTCAGTCAAACAAAATTAGGGTTTTACTGATTTTCAGGGCTCTGGATTGTTTCACACAGTTGGCTTAGTGTTTTGGTTGACTTTGACTCAATTTTGATCAGGCGAACGTTCTGTGGCATTTAATCAGGAATTAAGGTTTTTGTGGGCATATTCTCAGAAGGATTTAAATTCCACATCACTTTGCAAGTTATTCCGAGATTCGGGTTGAATTCGCATTGTTTTGATTTAATCAGTAAAAGAAGGGAGTTGGTTTGAATTCACGTTCGTTTGATTGAACCAGTCAAAAGATATATGCAGTTTGGATTTACAGTGTTTGTTGAAAATCAATGAAGAGGGAATGCGCCTGATCGGTGTTTTGATTAACTGTTGCTTTGCTTTGGATATTAGAGGTACCAGGTTTAACTGATCAATTTGTTAAAGCTTTGTTTATTTAAATTATTTATTATTCTAAAATTAAGTAATTGGAATTTATTTTTCAATTATTTTAATTCGAAGAATTTTAAATAAATGAATAAACAATAAAAGAGAAAATAGAATTAATTGGATAATGAAAACTTTTATTTATTCTTAAATTAATTGTACAATTATTGTTTACAATTTATTTACAAACAATGATTTTACACTAATTTAAATTTAAATAAAAAATGAAACTATCCTATTTTTTCTAAGTCTTCTATTCTTCAAATTCTTCATCCTTTGCTCCCCTCCATTCAATTATTCATCTGCAAGAGAAAAAAGAGAAAAGTAAAAAAAAAAAGCGGATAAATAAATAATGACAGACAGTTCATCATTAAGGGCCACTGATTGGGATCAGTTAACCCTCTCTGCAAATCACGGGATTTCTCCCGGTTCACAAAGAGGGAAGAGTTTTATTTGCTAATCATGAATGCAAAGTTGAGTAAAAAATGCAAAGTGTCAAACTGCATAAGTTCAAAATCTCAAACTCCAAGTTCAAACCAAACTGAAAAATCCAAATTCCTACTTTCTGTCAAAAATGCCAAAAAGTACAACTTGCTGTCAAAATGCCAAAAAGGCTACTCAAAGCTGTCAAGAAGAAGATTTGGCAAAGATATGAAAAGTTCCAAAAGTACAAAAGTTGTCAAAATAAGAGACAATAGGCAGAGGAAATGTATTATGCAAGCAAAACATTTTTTCCCCATCATTTCCCAAGATAAGGGTGGCCCTTTCAGAACAAAGGTACATCACAAACATAGTTTAACATATTTAGCTGTACTGAGAGAGAAGAGTAAAGAGATAAGAGAGCAGGTTTTTAGGCTTTAGGCAGGAAGATGAAAACATATACAAAAGACTGAACACAGAAGATATAAAAGAGAGGGAGAGCAAACCACCAAAGCCCTGAACCTGCTGTCCAGAACACAAACAAATACAAAAAAAAGCTTTACCATTTTCAAAACCTGAACCATTAAACCTGTTAAGGCCTAAACCACCATAAAAACCTGTAAAGCCTCTTCACCACTAAGCCGCCTCAGCGCCTCCTCGTCCTCTTCTCCTCCATCGTCTTCCTCTCAAGGTAGAATATTCTCTCCTTGTAACACCCTCTAAAACCCCGAACAAATTTCGCAAATAATTAAAATCATATTTTCAGAGTACATGTATTAACGAGGATGTCACAATTCTCTTTTAATAAAAACAAGTTCCTGTCATGCATAACATAGAAGCAACTCATACATGTTTACACAGCGGAATAATTTAATTAACAAAACCAATGCTATAATATTTTCAAAATCATCAGGGATTAACACCTGGAATATATCAACATCGTATTATAACAAACATGAGGAATAAACGAGTCTGACTAAAGCAGCTCGACAAACAAACGTTCCCGGAGTTACAACTATCAGAGCATGACCCGAACAATACTTAAAAGGAAATAAACTAGAAACAACAAGCCTTCGCCAAGCACCTGAACGAAGCTCCTCAATCTGAAATATTCAACAGTAAGGGTGAGCATCTCAATTATACATTTGATTATACGTTCATAACAATCAATTCAGGAAACCATAAGCATCACCCAAGCAGTTAGCATGTTTCATAGTTTATAAAAGCCTTTACAATTCATATATTCATAATATCTTACTTTTCATGCTTATAATTAACATCAAACCTCGTTAACAATTTAGCAACAATACATGCATACAATCACGTAAATACAACATTGGAAAATCATCCATTCATGTTATATTCAATGTAATGCAACACACCCATGCATGTGGTACCATTTTACCGCCCCATTAAATCTCGGGTCACGGATAACTCACCGTTCCATTATATCGCGGACACGGCTACCACCTCAACGTTCCATTAAATCGCGGACACGTATATTGGACACCATGTTAATTCCACACAATGGGAATTAACAAATGCAACATGATATGTAAAGTATGTAACACTCAGCATACTATTAACATCAATCAACATATCATGCAACATCAACAACATCAATCATAACAAGATATGGATAGCATGTAATCACTCAGCATACTATTAAACATCAATCATATCAAGTTATATCATATTTCATGCTTGATAACATCATCTAAAAGCATGACAATAAAATCTACGTAGTGTTGGTATCATAACATTCAAACGTTATTCGATACAAGCATCAATCAACACTATGCATATCATTAAGCAACATGTTCAAAACTAACAAACACTGCACATTAAACAAAATCATTCCTGTACATCACAACAAAGCACAGAAAACAAGGTTCAGAAACCAACACAGGAGGTTTAACACGGGTGCCCGTGTAAATCAACACTGCCCGTGTTGAAATGTGTCCAGAAACACGTTATTTTGCCAATACAGGGGATCAACACGGGTGCCCGTGTGAATCAACACGGCCCGTGTTGAAATGTGTCTGGAAACACATTTTTTTGGCAACACAGTGGATCAACACGGGTGCCCGTGTGAAACAACACGGCCCGTGTTGATGAGCGCGAGCCAGATTTTTCCTGAACATGCAGCAGCTCAGAACAGCAGCCAAACGCGAAAAATACCAGCCAAAACGCGCATTTCGGTACCTAACGACATCGATTTTGTATAACTCAAAACAACACATCAATTTCATAATTACCAACAATTATCATAGTAACCTTAAAAGTGATTATTCGTCCTTTTGGGGAAATCTGATAACATCAAGGTTATCCCTAGAACACCTAAGGTAAATTCACGATCATGCAATTTCGATCTAAATCAACAATAGGGATTAATTTCTTAATCGATTCACAACCTTTAGGGAACCTAATCTTTTCTAACGAAATTCGACCCTAAAGTTATCGATCACTAAGAACATCAGAGAAAATGGGATTATCCTACGATTACCCAACCAATTGCATCTAAACCCATAAGCAAATGTAAATTGAGTAGTAGCCCCCCTTACCTTATCAAATTGCAGCTTGAGTTCTTTGAGCAATGTTCTTCGTTCTTCGTACCTTCAGAGCTCTGCTTCCCCAAATTTCCCAAATTTTGTGTTATCGTGAATAATGAGAAAAATAACTTGAGTTCCAAAACATATCCTTATTTATTTTGCACCCCCACTCTTTACTAACGACATCCAAGCCCAATAACTTAAAAACCCAATGTTTCTTATTTCTTTTATTTTCTTCAAATATTCCAAAATAAATAATTCTTTTTATTTTATTAACTCCAATAAAATAATTTTCCCTTTAAAATAAATCAAATAATTACAACTGGGGTGTTACAACTTTCCCCCACTAAAAGAGTTTTCGTCCTCGAAAACATACCTTAGACGAACAGTTCCGGATAAGCCTCTTTCATCTGGCTCTCCAGTTCCCAAGTGATATTTCCATCTGCTGGACCTCCCCAAGCAACCTTCACTAATGCTATCTCTTTACCCCTTAACTGTTTCACTTCCCGATCTTCTGTCCTCATAGGCAATGTTTCTACTGTCAGGTTATCTCTCACCTGTACATCATCTATTTGGATTACATGAGATGGGTCTGGAATGTATCTCCTCAACTGAGAAACATGAAAAACATCGTGCAAATTCGCAAGTCTCGGAGGTAAAGCAATACGATAAGCAACTTCTCCAACTCTCTCCGTAATCTGAAACGGACCAATAAAACGCGGAGTCAACTTCTTAGATTTCAACGCTCGACCAATACCCGTCATCGGAGTAACTCTCATAAACACAACATCTCCAGCACTGAATTCTAAATTCTTCCTCCTCTTATCATGATAACTTTTCTGACGACTCTGAGAAGCTCATCTTTTCTTGAATCAATTTAATCTTTTCAGTAGTCTGCTGAACAATCTCTGGCCCAATTATTGAACTCTCTCCAGATTCATACCAACACAAAGGCGTTCTACACCGTCTACCATACAATGCCTCAAACGGAGCCATACCAATACTCGAATGGTAACTATTGTTATAAGTAAATTCAATCAATGGCAAATAGCTATCCCAAGCTCCACCCTTCTCTAAAACACAAGCACACAATAAATCTTCTAACGATTGAATCGTCCTCTCCGTCTGTCCATCAGTCTGAGGATGGTAAGCTGAACTCAACCTCAATTTAGTACCCAAAGCCTTCTGCAATCCTTCCCAAAATTTCGAAGTGAATCTCGGATCTCTATCTGACACAATACTAGAAGGAACTCCATGCAAACTCACTATTTTCTCAATATACAACTGTGCCAATCTCTCCATTGAGTAATCCATTCGCACCGGTATAAAATGAGCAGACTTAGTCAATCTATCCACCACAACCCATATCGCTTCACAATTCTTAGGAGTCCTCGGCAACCCGGATACAAAATCCATAGAAATACTATCCCACTTCCATTCTGGAATAAACATCGGTTGCATAAATCCAGACGGCTTCTGATGCTCAATCTTTGATTTCTGACAGATTAAACATGCACACACAAATTCAGCTATTTCCTTTTTCATTCCCGGCCACCAAAACAATTTCTTCAAATCATGATACATTTTCGTGGCACCCGGATGAATACTCATTCCACTGCGATGTCCTTCCTCTAATATACTCTTCTTGATTTCTGCAACATCAGGAACACAAACTCTATCGCCAAACCTCATAACATCATTTTCGTCAATTCTAAACTCACCACCTTGACCTTGGTTGATCAATGTCAATTTATCAACTAAATTAACATCAGATTTCTGCCCGATCCTGATTTCTTCTAGAATACCACTAGTAAGTTTCAACATACCCAAACGAACACACTTCAGAGTACTTTCACAAATTAAACTCAAATCTCGGAATTGTTCAATTAAATCCAATTCACGAACCATCATCATATACATATGCAAGGATTTCCTGCTCAAAGCATCTGCAACCACATTTGCCTTACCAGGATGGTAATTCAAACCAAAATCATAATCTTTGAGAAATTCCAACCACCTTCTTTGCCTCATATTGAGCTCTTTCTGATCGAAAAGATACTTCAAACTCTTATGATCACTATACACTTCAAATCTCGAACCATACAGATAATGTCTCCACAATTTCAAGACAAACACAACTGCTGCCAACTCTAAGTCATGAGTAGGATAGTTCCTTTCATGGACCTTCAACTGTCTCGAAGCATACGCAACTACCTGTTGATTCTGCATTAAAACACCACCTAAACCCATCAGAGACGCATCACAATAAACCACAAAAGATTCCACCGGATTCGGCAAAATCAGAATAGGAGCACTAGTCAATCTCCGCTTCAATTCTTGGAAGCCTTTCTCACAATCAGAATCCCAAATAAACGCTTGTCCTTTACGAGTCAACTTCGTCAACGGCAATGCTAACTTTGAGAATCCTTCGATAAACTTTCTGTAATAACCTGCAAGACCAAGAAAACTTCTGATTTCAGAAACAGTCTTCGGCGCTTCCCACTGAGATACTGCTTCTACTTTCATAGGATCCACAACAATACCATTCTTAGAAATCACATGTCCAAGAAAACTAACTTCATTCAGCCAGAGCTCACATTTGGACAACTTTGCATACAACTTCTTATCTTTCAACAACTCTAACACAATTCGGAGATGTTCCGCATGCTCTTCGTCATTCTTGGAATAAATCAGAATGTCATCAATAAAAACCACCACAAACTTATCCAGATACGGGTGAAAAATCCTGTTCATATATTCCATGAAAACACCAGGTGCATTAGTAACTCCGAACGGCATAACAGAATATTCATAATGCCCATACCTCGTTCGAAAAGCAGTCTTTTGAATATCTTCCGCTTTCACACGAATCTGATGATATCCAGATCTCAAGTCAATCTTACTGAATACACTGGCTCCAATTAGCTGATCCATTAAATCATCAATCCTCGGTAATGGATACCGATTCTTAATGGTTACCTTGTTCAATTGCCTGTAATCAACACACAGTCTCATAGAACCTTCTTTCTTCTTAACCAACAATACCGGAGCACCCCAAGGCGAAACACTTGGACGAATAAACTCCTTCTCCAGTAAATCTTCCAACTGACTCTTCAATTCAGCCAACTCAGATGCAGACATACGATATGGTGCCATCGACACCGGTCTCGTACCAGGAATCAAATCTATAGAAAATTCCACTTCTCTCTCAGGAGGTAACTCACCAACATCATCAGGAAAGACTTCTGGAAAATCACGCACCACTGGCAATTCATCACTCCTGACCTTTCCTGTCGCATCTGACGAAGCAAGTAACATAAACACATTAGCACCATCTTCCATTGCTTCTTGTACCTGCCTAGCAGTCATAGTCAAATTCTCGACACCAACTGCTTATGGAAAAATCACCGTCTTAGCAAAACAGTTCAGATGAACCCGGTTGAATTCCAACCAGTTCATCCCAAGGATAATATCAATTTGTTCAAGCGGTAGGCACACTAAATCTATACCGAAACCTCTACCAAAAATCTCAATAGGACAATTCCTACATACAAGTGAAGTTGTCACTGAACCCGATGCAGGAGTATCAACAACTATGCTACCTCGCATACCAGATATGTCCAGTTTCAACCTCTCAGCACAATCCAAAGAAATGAAAGAATGAGTTGCACCAATATCAATAATTGCAACTAAAGGTGTGCCATGAATAAAACATGTACCTTTAATCAATCGATCCTCTGGAGTAGTCTCAGATCCAGACAAAGCGAACACTTTTCCACCTGACTGATCCTTCCTAGGCTTAGGACACTGCGGACGAATGTGACCTTCTTCACCATAATTGTAACAAGTAACAGACTTCCCTTTGCAATCACTAGACAAATGACCAGTCTTTCCACATTTATAGCACTTCTTCTCATCACTCTTGCAATTTCGAATGTGATGACCAGACTCACCACACCTGTAGCATCTGATAGGAGCCTTAGAATCTCCCCCACTAGGCCTTTTCCAACCACCTGATTTCTGATTATCTCTACCATATGGCTTGCCACGGTCCATATGTTGCTTTCCTCTTTTATCAACAGCCCCACGAGAGTGAGACGACCTAGTCCTGGTAATATCTTCTTCCAAAATCCTGTTACAATCCACCAGATCAGAAAATCTACGAATACGCTGGTACCTGATTCCCTGCTTAATCTCATCAGAGACCATTCTCAAATTTGATACATTTAGAGAATTCTCCAGCCTCATCATTGTTGTAGTGCGCATAATACTTTGCCAATTCTGTGAACTTAGTAGCATACTCACTAACAGTCAGATTGCCCTGCTTAAGCTCCAAAAACTCAATTTCCTTTCTTCCCCGAACATCTTCAGGAAAGTACCTCCTCAGAAAAGCTCTTCTGAAGTTAGCCCAAGTCAGTGCCTCTCTATCCTGAACCATTTCAGTCCTTGTTGCAACCCACCAGTCGTCGGCCTCTTCTGCCAACATATGCGTACCATATCTGACTTTCAGATCTTCAGCACAATCAATCACACGGAAAATCCTTTCGATTTCCTTCAGCCACTTCTGAGCACCTTTAGGGTCGTGTGTACCTTTGAACAACGGAGGATTGTTCCTTTGGAAATTCCCTAATTGCCTATCAGCACCAATCACGCCTCCATTTGGATTTCCAGCAAGTACACCAGCTAACATCCCCAAAGCCTCAGCGAGTGCAGCATCATTTTGTCCGTTACCTCTTCCAGCCATATTCCTGAGAATTAAAACATACTCCTCATTAGAATACAGTATCGACAGTGTTACCTTACACTAATCGCATACAAAAGGGATGACTGACTCAAGACTCTGGTCGCAACAACCGACTATGCTCTGATACCACTATTGTAACACCCTCTAAAACCCCGAACAAATTTCGCAAATAATTAAAATCATATTTTCAGAGTACATGTATTAACGAGGATGTCACAATTCTCTTTTAATAAAAACAAGTTCCTGTCATGCATAACATAGAAGCAACTCATACATGTTTACACAGCGGAATAATTTAATTAACAAAACCAATGCTATAATATTTTCAAAATCATCAGGGATTAACACCTGGAATATATCAACATCGTATTATAACAAACATGAGGAATAAACGAGTCTGACTAAAGCAGCTCGACAAACAAACGTTCCCGGAGTTACAACTATCAGAGCATGACCCGGACAATACTTAAAAGGAAATAAACTAGAAACAACAAGCCTTCGCCAAGCACCTGAACGAAGCTCCTCAATCTGAAATATTCAACAGTAAGGGTGAGCATCTCAATTATACATTTGATTATACGTTCATAACAATCAATTCAGGAAACCATAAGCATCACCCAAGCAGTTAGCATGTTTCATAGTTTATAAAAACCTTTACAATTCATATATTCATAATATCTTACTTTTCATGCTTATAATTAACATCAAACCTCGTTAACAATTTAGCAACAATACATGCATACAATCACGTAAATACAACATTGGAAAATCATCCATTCATGTTATATTCAATCTAATGCAACACACCCATGCATGTGGTACCATTTTACCGCCCCATTAAATCTCGGGTCACGGATAACTCACCGTTCCATTATATCGCGGACACGGCTACCACCTCAACGTTCCATTAAATCGCGGACACGTATATTGGCCACCATGTTAATTCCACACAATGGGAATTAACAAATGCAACATGATATGTAAAGTATGTAACACTCAGCATACTATTAACATCAATCAACATATCATGCAACATCAACAACATCAATCATAACAGGATATGGATAGCATGTAATCACTCAGCATACTATTAAACATCAATCATATCAAGTTATATCATATTTCATGCTTGATAACATCATCTAAAAGCATGACAATAAAATCTACGTAGTGTTGGTATCATAACATTCAAACGTTATTCGATACAAGCATCAATCAACACTATGCATATCATTAAGCAGCATGTTCAAAACTAACAAACACTGCACATTAAACAAAATCATTCTTGTACATCACAACAAAGCACAGAAAACAAGGTTCAGAAACCAACACATGAGGTTTAACACGGGTGCCCGTGTAAATCAACACTGCCCGTGTTGAAATGTGTCCAGAAACACGTTATTTTGCCAATACAGGGGATCAACACGGGTGCCCGTGTGAATCAACACGGCCCGTGTTGAAATGTGTCTGGAAACACATTTTTTTGGCAACACAGTGGATCAACACGGGTGCCCGTGTGAAACAACACGGCCCGTGTTGATGAGCGCGAGCCAGATTTTTCCTGAACCTGCAGCAGCTCAGAACAGCAGCCAAACGCGAAAAATACCAGCCAAAACGCGCATTTCGGTACCTAACGACATCGATTTTGTATAACTCAAAACAACACATCAATTTCATAATTACCAACAATTATCATAGTAACCTTAAAAGTGATTATTCGTCCTTTTGGGGAAATCTGATAACATCAAGGTTATCCCTAGAACACCTAAGGTAAATTCACGATCATGCAATTTCGATCTAAATCAACAATAGGGATTAATTTCTTAATCAATTCACAACCTTTAGGGAACCTAATCTTTTCTAACGAAATTCGACCCTAAAGTTATCGATCACTAAGAACATCAGAGAAAATGGGATTATCCTACGATTACCCAACCAATTGCATCTAAACCCATAAGCAAATGTAAATTGAGTAGTAGCCCCCCTTACCTTATCAAATTGCAGCTTGAGTTCTTTGAGCAATGTTCTTCGTTCTTCGTACCTTCAGAGCTCTGCTTCCCCAAATTTCCCAAATTCTGTGTTATCGTGAATAATGAGAAAAATAACTTGAGTTCCAAAACATATCCTTATTTCTTTTGCACCCCCACTCTTTACTAACGACATCCAAGCCCAATAACTTAAAAACCCAATGTTTCTTATTTCTTTTATTTTCTTCAAATATTCCAAAATAAATAATTCTTTTTATTTTATTAACTCCAATAAAATAATTTTCCCTTTAAAATAAATCAAATAATTACAACTGGGGTGTTACACTCCTCATCTTTTTTTTCACCACCTCGTTAAACAAACAAAATGAACACAAAAATCAGAATATAAAATCATGACATGCGAAATCAAAAATGCCTAACAAGTTTGAGACAATACACTACCGTGTTTGATCGTTGTCTAAGCCATCTGAGAGGAGAAGAGGTGGTAACGCGGGTGGCTAAGGCGAGAAGCTCAGATTTCTGAATCCATGGCAAAGAAGCAGGAAGACGAAGACAATGCGCACGAAGAAGACAAGATGAGCGCCGCTGTACACAAAACCTAAGCGTATGACCAACTGAACAACAAAACAATCAACCCTAAATTTGTTTCAGTACAGTGGGCCTAACCCATTTTTTCCAACGCCTAAGCCTTTTTTTTCCCTTCATACACCTCCCCATTTCTTTTCCATTTGGGCCATAACCCTACCCTTGAGCCCATTTTTGATTTTTATTTCACACTATTTTTTTAAAACCAACATTTTCTTTTCTTATGAATTTAAATCAACAAAACCTTTTCTTGTTATTTATTGACATCAAATTATTTTTATAATTAAAATACATTTTTTATTATACAATACAATTAAAATGTAAAACCTTGTTTTTTCTTTTAATTAAAATATCTTTTTGTACATAATAAGTAAACATACATTTTTGCATAATTTAATTTCTTAACATTTAAATGAGAATATTCTTTGTACATAACAAATACATTTTTTCTAATTTAATTCTTGATATTTATTTAAAACATACTTTTTGTACATAAATAATAAAGATACTTTTTTTTACATCATATAATTAAAATTGAAAACACTTTTTTTTCTTTTAATTCAAATATTCTTACTAATAATACAAAGATACTTTCTTATGTCAAATGAAAAATAATAACTTTCAAACTTAGAATATTTTTCTTTTCATACATATTAAAATATACAAGATCATTAATTAAGTTAAATAAACATTTAATTTTTCTTTAGGTCAAAACAAATACTTAACAAAACTTTCTTAAATTCGCATTGTCGCACCTGTAAATAATCAAATACACGTATACACGTACACTTACACAATACATTTACATAGCTCCTATACACACTTGCTTATATTTGTATATTCATTACATTTACATTTGATCGCAAATTCGATTTGGTTGTAACTTATTGGACATTACATTCCTAAAGTCTCATCCCCATTTGTAAATTTGTACCCCCACTCCCGGATACTTATTTTGTAATAGCGTAGACTTTACATTTTCGCAATTTACCGCTTTCAATTATACCATGGTTAGACCTAGGGTTTGCATGTGCATAAAATCTAACGCTAGATAACCTAATACAAGACAAATACATGAAATCGATACACAATACACTTGCACCCTCTAGGGTAATCCCACATGTTACCTTCCAAAATGGGCCATGCTTGCACGTCGAGTATCTTTGGCAAAACCAATTCAAAATGATCATAAGTCCCTCGATGACGCTTTCGAATGTTGCCTAAACGGAATGATCATA
This sequence comes from Vicia faba, assembly GCA_948472305.1. Lineage (NCBI taxonomy): Eukaryota > Viridiplantae > Streptophyta > Magnoliopsida > Fabales > Fabaceae > Vicia > Vicia faba. Next base: position 485,543,327 of record OX451738.1, on the reverse strand, counting down.
GTCCCTTCAAAGCAAATTGCCAAAGACACTTGGCACCATTGCATTCATGGTCCATACGATGACCCGCGCCCGTCCCGTTAAACATCCTAAACGCAAGATTGTCCCCCAAATTCAATGGTGGAACAAAATTGTTAAAAAGGATTGAAAACATAGAGAAAACCTTTGAGTACAATAGGGTAGACAAAACTCTTAGTTACTTGAGATCAACTTGCAAAAACGCTTGCCTTCTTTTCAAAAACCACACTCCACAAGCACTTTCAAAACAAACTCTCAAAACATTTTGAAACATCTTTTCGAAAAGATACACGCCTTTGTAAAATATTCGAGTAAAGAATTGTTACAAGGTTAGCCTAAGACAAGGCATCTTCTTCAAAAACATTTTCAAAACACACACACACACCACAATTTCAAGCAATCGAAAATCAAGGCAAGTGATCTAAAAACCAAGTAACTAAGAGCCCATGGATAACCATGGATGAAAAGGGTGCTAATACCTTCCCTTTTCATAATCTACCCCCCGGACCCACGAAATATCTCAAAAGGTTTTTGCTGTGCTTTTTCAACCTTTCCTTTAGGATAAAATAAAAAGTCGGTGGCGACTCTTGCTCAACCGCACAAGTGCGAATACGAACGCAAAACCACAGTCAGTTCTCCCACCGTATCACAGAACTGGCGACTCTGCTGGGGATTATTTTTAAAAGTGGGGTTACCTTAGGGTTTAGATAACCTTTACTTTCTTGCTTTGATTGACTTGATTGCTTTATCTTTTGGGTTCTTGTTTGGGTTTCGTTGTAAATCCTACACCCGGATTTGGGGCACCTTCTTAGGTAAATAGCAAAAAACTGCGAGGGAACTGTGCGGGGTATACCGACACGGTTGAAGCAGTAAGCTATGTTAGTGTGACATATTCGTGAGTACCGGTAACCCTTGAGTAGTCAAGGAGAGTACGGGGTCGCTGTGTGATGTCATGAAGCACTAACGAACTCTTAGAACCTTAATTGACCATCTTAGCCTTTTTAGGGGTAGTGAGATGACCGACTTTGGTGCAGTCCGAAGTTGGTAGATCCTCGATACTACACTTTTGAGGATTGTTTTCTTGGAATATTTTGGTCGCCAGTAAGTGGCTAAACCGAAACAATGAACACAGAAAACAATCCAATGATATTGAGCTCCTTAGAACCCGGTTTCTATTTTAGGACAGGATGAGCCAACTAACTTCAAGAGGGTACTTACCTAAACCCCATGCAAGCCTAAACCTAAGGACTTGTTTGCTTTGTGTGAATATGTTTGTCTGTATATACACTCACTTGCTTTTTTCATACATGTACATAACATCATGACATCATACCATAGCATTTTCAATAACCATTTCAAGGATCTCGAGGGTTTTTTTTATGCAGGGTTACGTTGAACCAGACATCTACCAAGGGGCAAGAGGTTTTCTCCTCTAAACAAAGTTCTCCAGTCAAAGTTCAAGTACAACAACTTGAATCAGTGGCTATGACCCACTCGACATGGTGAGCTTGATTCTCGTGGAAAGACATCCACCGATACAAAGCTCTCCAATCAAAGATCAAGTGCAACAACTTGAATCAGTGGCTATGACCCACTCGACATGGTGAGCTTGATTCTCATGGAAAGACATCCACCGATACAAAGCTCTCCAATCAAAGATCAAGTGCAACAACTTGAATCAGTGGCTATGACCCACTTGACATGGTGAGCTTGATTCTCGTGGAAAGACGTCCACCGGTGCGGAGATCTCCAATCCAAGAGCAAAGCTTAACCTCTAACATTTTCTTGTGTTTACCCCAAGAGATCTTTGAAAGTATGCATCCACATATCATGCATCGCATTTTGACAGTCTTTCCTTTTTCAGGTTTCCTTACTCTCCTGCTGTTTATTTCAGCAAGAGATGGCTCTAGAAAGGTCTGTCAAAGACATCCAAGACCAGACTGCTCAGCTGCATGAGATGTTCCTGAACTTGTCTCTGGGGCAAGAAGAGATGAAAGCTCTCCTCACAAAGAGCTTGGGGAATTCCAACAATGCCAGGAGTGATCAGCTTGCGGAGCTGCAGTTTGATCTGACAACCTTGAGGACCCAAGTGATGGGACAGTTGGTGGGCCAGATGGCTCTCATCCAAGACCTATCTCAAAGACAAGAGGAACTCAGAGTTCTTGTCCGCCAACTGCTTCCAAACAACCAACTGGGGAAAACGTCTGAGGTTGAAGAGAAAGTCACCGCTCAGCCTCCATCCACTTAAGAAGACAAGGGGAAAGCTCCTTTGCTTGCTTCAGGGTCACAAGCCCATCAACAACCTCGCCAGCGTCAACGGGGTAATCGGCGTAAGCAAGAAATGTCGGGAAGACAGTTCACGGAGACTGAAATACCATCATTTTTCATACTGAAGCGCCTGTTGGAGGTCAACTTGCTTACCTTAAAGGACCCTTCTCAGAAGCCCAATATCTCCTCTCCTCACTATCATCCCGACGCATTTTGTGTTTACCACTCCTACAGCCCGGGACACGACACCAACGACTGTTGGGCCTTAAAGAACAAGATTCAAGATCTGATCGACATTGGAGTGCTGGAATTCATGCCAGACGGCGAGATGAAAATCTTCCGTTAAAGGGTTCTCCACTTGAAGTGACGAAGCTCAAAGCTGAAAGACTTTTGTTTCTTTTTGAATTTTCAAAGTTGTAATTTCTTTTGCTGTTAAACAATTATCCGTTAATGTTAAACTCTGTTTTCATTAATGCATTGCATATGTTTGTCTTGAATTCATCCATTCGTTTCACTACTCTTATGCTTTCCTTTATGATATTTGACTCTTGATAAAAAGCTGTAAGCCTTTAGAGGGAGGATGACGAAACAATACCATGATCTTGTACAGTATGCTTTTGAACGGACCTTGCTGATGATGTACAGGCATTTCTTTCAATTCCCAAACACTGGAGTTATAAGGAAGTTAATCCCTAGTCAACCCCTTCGAGCCAAAGAAGTAGGAGTTTTCTGTTCTAAACAATCAAAACCTTTGATATAAACCTGGGGCAGGGTAGTCTCTCAGTTAATTCAAAAGAAAATGCGCATTGAAGTCGCAAACTCTCAGTTCTTAACACAACGAACGACGTCAAAGAAAAGAAAGCATTCCTTTGGAATCAAAAGACAAGGGTGGTTCCCTATCACATAGACAGTCAATCTCTCAAAAAGAGAAAAAGCCCACTGAGCCAAAACCTATAAAGGAGGCTTAAGAAAGCTGGGGCATCACGCTGACAGTAATCCCGGAAAACGGTAACAGTCAGGCAAAAGTTAGGGATAACAAATCAAAATCAAAATAGTGAGGTCATTACAAAATCCTCAACAACACGAAAAATGTTGAAAAAGAAAAAGGAGATGATGACTGCCTCCCCAAATTCAACTGGTGAACCATCGCCCAAAAGTCGTTCCAAACTCAAAACAGAGAGTGACACCCAATTAACTGAGCTTAGGTTGAAGAACATCACGAAGAGCGGGTGGGTACAAATATATTTTGAGCCTTTATCCTTTGTTTCTTAAACCGTGAACCAGGCCACGTTACAACCCTTCAAAAGTCCTAATTGAAGCATGGGTTAGTTCGAAAGCATACTGTTATAAAAGGTATCCTGACTCCTGTAAGGCTTTGCCCTAAATCTTGTGTTGATCGGTCTTATAAAAAGTTTTCTGCTAAAAAACGCATTTTTCAAAAACTTCGAGACAAACATAAACTTTGCATTATTTGAATATCACTGTCTGCATTTGGTTTTTTGTTTGACAGCGAAGAAATTCATACAGCGAATGTTCGAAGGAACGAAAACTCTCTCAGTAAGCAAAAATCACTTCAAGAGGATAACACTTCCATCAAATCTCCTATCAACAAGGGGCATGACATGTCATTAACCTGGGGCAGTCCAGTCAAGGTCCAACAGATCTTTCAAAATTCAATTAACCTAGGGCAGTCTAGTCAAGATTTCAAGAAATCTCTCAATATGTAGAGTAATCTGATTCAAGACTCCTTCATCACCACTTGGGGCATTCGAATGTCAAAAGTGTTCAACAAATCAACTATTACAATTCCAGATTCGACTCCTGTATCCAGCCAGGGCATATCTGTTGACCACATTTCTAGACTCGATTCCTGTATCTAGCCAGGGCACGTCTGAAGAGTTTGAAGATTCGATTCCTGTATCCAGCCAGGGTATATCTATCAACTATCACATTTCCAGACTCGATTCCTGTATCTAGCCAGGGCACGTCTGAAGAGTTTGAAGATCCGATTCCTGTATCCAGCCAGGGCATATCTGTTAACTATCACCTTTCCAGACTCGATTCCTGTATCCAGCCAGGGCACGTCTGAAGAGTTCCAGATCAACACCTGTAACAAGCCAGGAAAACATCCGTGAACGACCGATTATAGACCAACCCCTGTAACAAGCCAGGAAATTATCTACATCACCACTTGGGGCATTCGAATGTCAAAAGTGTTCAAAAACCCGATGCAGTTTTACACGAGCTCATCATCAGGAAACCCTACACCGGTTCCTCTTCAAGACTTCTGAAAACAGTTATGGATTCTTCCCAACAACGGATGTTAATCTATCAGCTTGTTCAGATGCAATCATTGAAAACAGTTTACGGACGCTTCCCAACAACGGATGCTGCTCTATTGCTTATTCAACTTCAAGATTTCTGAAAACAGTTTACAGGTTCTCCAAGTAACGGATGTTAACCTATCGCTTGTTCAGATTCTTCTCAAGACTTCTGAAAACAGTTATGGATTCTTCCCAACAACGGATGTTAATCTATCAGCTTGTTCAGATGCAACCATTGAAAACAGTTTACGGACGCTTCCCAACAACGGATGCTGCTCTATTGCTTATTCAATCTCAAGATTTCTGAAAACAGTTTACGGATTCTCCAAGTAACGGATGTTAACCTATCGCTTGTTCAGATTCTTCTCAAGACTTCTGAAAACAGTTATGGATTCTTCCCAACAACGGATGTTAATCTATCAGCTTGTTCAGATGCAACCTTTGAAAACAGTTTACGGACGCTTCCCAACAACGGATGCTGCTCTATTGCTTATTCAACTTCAAGACTTCTGAAAACAGTTCACGGGTTCTCCAGTAACGGATGTTAACCTATCACTTGTTCAGACTCTTCTCAACGTTCTGAAAACAGTTTACGGATTCTCCAGTAATGGATGTCAATCTATCGCTTGTTCAGATTCCAAGCCTTCACCTGCAACAATCAGAGGACTCTCGCAATCTCCAGCCAAAGAACCTTCCAGAGGCTAACTCCCCTCAGAGTCAAGTCTCATTACCCCCAGTGAAGCTAAAACTTCAAATTATCAATCCCCAGCGGAGCCAGACTAATGAACCTTCTCCCCACAAGAGTTTTGGGAGGGCAAATCCTGAGTTCCCCAGTGAAGTCGCCAGAGTTACTTCCCACCAAGCTGAAGATTCTCAGTCTTACCTCCCAAGCATGGGTCAATTAGATTGGAACTCCCCAGTAGAGGTCATCAGGAATTCCCCTCCACAGCAACAACCAAGAATTTGTTTTCCCCGGCAGCAATCAAGACTCTTTTATCTGCAGCAGTCAAGATTCATTTATCCTCAGCGAGATAGCTCATCAGCTTACATGCGCATTCATCACATTCATGTCATAAACATTGATGTCACATACATTGCATCATACATCATGACATTGCATACAACTAACCCTTTACTTTTCAGGTAAGATCAGTCGACAGACAAAGACCATCTCCCAAGATTCATCCAGAAATAGTTCAGATGTGACCCAGACACGGCGACATTCTGATACTTATTCCGGATCCATTCAGACGCATCATCAGGAAACCCTACACCGGCTCCTCTTCAACTTCAAGACTTCTGAAAACAGTTTATGGATTCTTCCCAACAACGGATGTCAATCTACCAACTTGTTCAGATGCCAACTTTTGAAAATAGTTTACAGACGCTTCCCAACAACGGATGTTGCTCTATTACTTATTCAATCTCAACTCCTGAAAATAGTTTACGGATTCTCCAGACATGGATGTCAATCTATTGCTTAGTCGGACCCCCAATTCAGAGATGTTCCAAAAACACGGATGCCTTTCTGATACTTGTCCACTCACCACTGACATACATATTCAACATGTCCAGATGGCATCTTTAAGCCCATCCTCATACCAACAGTCGCCAAATGGCATCTTTAAGCCCATTATCAGATGGCATCTCTAAGCCCATCCCCCGACAAGATTCTATCGCACCAGATGGCATCCTTAAGCCCATCACCGAATGGCATCTGTAAGCCCATTCACCTCTACCATCACATCTCCGAGTGCAAATTTTCTGGGCACTTTAGTGTCCAATCTTCTTTTACCTTCAAGTCGCGAAAGGCAAACTTGCCAATCTAACTCTTCAGGTTCAAGAAGATTGAACAGGGGCAACTGTTGTACCCCAAAATTTGCCCTCTCATTTTTCCACAAGAAATAACAACTTCAGGCTTTTCATGATCTTTCAAACTGGCTCAAGAATCGGTCAAACTGACTTTTCTCGTCAGTCAAACAAAATTAGGGTTTTACTGATTTTCAGGGCTCTAGATTGTTTCACACAGTTGGCTTAGGGTTTTGGTTGACTTTGACTCAATTTTGATCAGGCGAACGTTCTGTGGCATTTAATCAGGAATTAAGGTTTTTGTGGGCATATTCTCAGAAGGATTTAAATTCCACAGCACTTTGCAAGTTATTCCGAGATTCGGGTTGAATTCGCATTGTTTTGATTTAATCAGTAAAAGAAGGCAGTTGGTTTGAATTCACGTTCGTTTGATTGAACCAGTCAAAAGATATACGCAGTTTGAATTTACAGTGTTTGTTGAAAATCAGTGAAGAGGGAATGCGCCTGATCGGTGTTTTGATTAACTGTTGCTTTGCTTTGGATATTAGAGGTACCAGGTTTAACTGATCAATTTGTTAAAGCTTTGTTTATTTAAATTATTTATTATTCTAAAATTAAGTAATTGGAATTTATTTTTCAATTATTTTAATTCGAAGAATTTTAAATAAATGAATAAACAATAAAAGAGAAAATAGAATTAATTGGATAATGAAAACTTTTATTTATTCTTAAATTAATTGTACAATTATTGTTTACAATTTATTTACAAACAATGATTTTACACTAATTTAAATTTAAATAAAAAATGAAACTATCCTATTTTTTCTAAGTCTTCTATTCTTCAAATTCTTCATCCTTTGCTCCCCTCCATTCAATTATTCATCTGCAAGAGAAACAAGAGAAAAGTAAAAAAAAAGCGGATAAATAAATAATGACAGACATTTCATCATTAAGGGCCACTGATTGGGATCAGTTAACCCTCTCTGCAAATCACGGGATTTCTCCCGGTTCACAAAGAGGGAAGAGTTTTATTTGCTAATCATGAATGCAAAGTTGAGGAAAAAATGCAAAGTGTCAAACTGCATAAGTTCAAAATCTTCAACTCCAAGTTCAAACCAAACTGAAAAATCCAAATTCCTACTTTCTGTCAAAAATGCCAAAAAGTACAACTTTCTGTCAAAATGCCAAAAAGGCTACTCAAAGCTGTCAAGAAGAAGATTTGGCAAAGATATGAAAAGTTCCAAAAGTACAAAAGTTGTCAAAAGAAGAGACAATAGGCAGAGGAAATGTATTATGCAAGCAAAACATTTTTTTTCATCATTTCCCAAGATAAGGGTGGCCCTTTCAGAACAAAGGTACAACACAAACATAGTTTAACATATTTAGCTGTACTGAGAGAAAAGAGTAAAGAGATAAGAGAGCAGGTTTTTAGGCTTTAGGCAGGAAGATGAAAACATATACAAAAGACTGAACACAGAAGATATAAAAGAGAGGGAGAGCAAACCACCAAAGCCCTGAACCTGCTGTCCAGAACACAAACAAATACAAAAAAAAGCTTTACCATTTTCAAAACCTGAACCATTAAACCTGTTAAGGCCTAAACCAGCATAAAAACCTGTAAAGCCTCTTCACCACTAAGCCGCCTCAGCGCCTCCTCGTCCTCTTCTCCTCCATCGTCTTCCTCTCAAGGTAGAATATTCTCTCCTCATCTTTTTTTTCACCACCTCGTTAAACAAACAAAACGAACACAAAAATCAGAATATAAAATCATGACATGCGAAATCAAAAATTCCTAACAAGTTTGAGACAATACACTACCGTGTTTGATCGTTGTCTAAGCCATCTGAGAGGAGAAGAGGTGGTAACGCGGGTGGCTAAGGCGAGAAGCTCAGATTTCTGAATCCATGGCAAAGAAGCAGGAAGACGAAGACAATGCGCACGAAGAAGACAAGATGAGCGCCGCTGTACACAAAACCTAAGCGTATGACCAACTGAACAACAAAACAATAAACCCTAAATTTGTTTCAGTACAGTGGGCCTAACCCATTTTTTCCAACGCCCAAGCCTTTTTTTCCCTTCATACACCTCCCCATTTCTTTTCCATTTGGGCCATAACCCTACCCTTGAGCCCATTTTTGATTTTTATTTCACACTATTTTTTTAAAACCAACATTTTCTTTTCTTATGAATTTAAATCAACAAAACCTTTTCTTATTATTTATTGACATCAAATTATTTTTATAATTAAAATACATTTTTTATTATACAATACAATTAAAATGTAAAACCTTGTTTTTTCTTTTAATTAAAATATCTTTTTGTACATAATAAGTAAACATACATTTTTGCATAATTTAATTTCTTAACATTTAAATGAGAATATTCTTTGTACATAACAAATACATTTTTTCTAATTTAATTCTTGATATTTATTTAAAACATACTTTTTGTACATAAATAATAAAGATACTTTTTTTTACATCATATAATTAAAATTGAAAACACTTTTTTTTCTTTTAATTCAAATATTCTTACTAATAATACAAAGATACTTTCTTATGTCAAATGAAAAATAATAACTTTCAAACTTAGAATATTTTTCTTTTCATACATATTAAAATATACAAGATCATTAATTAAGTTAAATAAACATTTAATTTTTCTTTAGGTCAAAACAAATACTTAACAAAACTTTCTTAAATTCGCATTGTCGCACCTGTAAATAATCAAATACACGTATACACGTACACTTACACAATACATTTACATAGCTCCTATACACACTTGCTTATATTTGTATATTCATTACATTTACATTTGATCGCAAATTCGATTTGGTTGTAACTTATTGGACATTACATTCCTAAAGTCTCATCCCCATTTGTAAATTTGTACCCCCACTCCCGGATACTTATTTTGTAATAGCGTAGACTTTACATTTTCGCAATTTACCGCTTTCAATTATACCATGGTTAGACCTAGGGTTTGCATGTGCATAAAATCTAACACTAGATAACCTAATACAAGACAAATACATGAAATCGATACACAATCACACTTGCACCCTCTAGGGTAATCCCACACGTTACCTTCCAAAATGGGCCATGCTTGCACGTCGAGTATCTTTGGCAAAACCAATTCAAAATGATCATAAGTCCCTCGATGACGCTTTCGAATGTTGCCTAAACGGAATGATCATAGTCCCTTCAAAGCAAATTGCCAAAGACACTTGGCACCATTGCATTCATGGTCCATACGATGACCCGCGCCCGTCCCGTTAAACATCCTAAACGCAAGATTGTCCCCCAAATTCAATGGTGGAACAAAATTGTTAAAAAGGATTGAAAACATAGAGAAAACCTTTGAGTACAATAGGGTAGACAAAACTCTTAGTTACTTGAGATCAACTTGCAAAAACGCTTGCATTCTTTTCAAAAACCACACTCCACAAGCACTTTCAAAACAAACTCTCAAAACATTTTGAAACATCTTTTCGAAAAGATACACGCCTTTGTAAAATATTCGAGTAAAGAATTGTTACAAGGTTAGCCTAAGACAAGGCATCTTCTTCAAAAACATTTTCAAAACACACACACACACACACCACAATTTCAAGCAATCGAAAATCAAGGCAAGTGATCTAAAAACCAAGTAACTAAGAGCCCATGGATAACCATGGATGAAAAGGGTGCTAATACCTTCCCTTTTCATAATCTACCCCCCGGACCCACGAAATATCTCAAAAGGTTTTTGCTGTGCTTTTTCAACCTTTCGTTTAGGATAAAATAAAAAGTCGATGGCGACTCTTGCTCAACCGCACAAGTGCGAATACGAACGCAAAACCACAGTCAGTTCTCCCACCGTATCACAACCGACTTTGGTGTATGCCCAAGGTCGGAAGATACTCGATGCTACACTCATTGGGGTTTGACTTCTGAGTTTTGTTTGATTATGATTCAATCATAGATTGAACAAGGTTTTAGGGAAAGATCAGTGATATTGAGATCCCTTTAGAACCCGGTTACATATTTATAGGACATGTTGAACCAATCCAGCTTCAAGAGGGTATGGCCTTAAAACTCAAGCAGGCCTTAAACCTAAGGACTTGGTGTGATTTGTCTGTGTTTGCTATACCTGTGATTTATCATGACATTATAAACATCATACCATAACATATCATACTAACAGTTTCAAGTGTTTCTAGGGCTCATCTTTGCTCTGTTTTGTAGGATATGGCATCCGCCCGCAGGAACACAATTCAGATTAACCTAGTGAAAGTATCTCCCCAATTAAGGGACTTGGCAGTAAGGATTCTCAAAAGCTCTCCTTTCACTGAAAAGCATGGTCGGTTGCTTAACTTGGTCACTGCAAAACCTGACGAAGAAATGTTGAAAGTGCTGTTTCAGTTCTTCGATCCTCTGCATCACTGTTTCACATTCCCGGATTACTAGTTAGTGCCTACTATAGAGGAATTTTCTCAGTTATTAGGGATACCCATTCCTGATCAGCTACCTTTCAGCAGTACGGAAAGACATCCCAAACCTGAAGAAATTGATAAAGCTCTATCCTTACAACGGCCTGACATAGTGACAAATTGGGAAACCAGAGGGAGTGTTCAAGGAATTCCGGTTAAATTTCTGTTCGAGAAGGCTTACTATTTTTGGGATGCCCTGGATCTACAAGATTTTGAAGAGGTTTTGGAGCTCCTTACCTACGGGATGGTACTATTCCCTAATGCGGATCAACTCGTAGATGTGAGCATAATCAAGGTTTTTCTGTCTCGGAATCTGGTACCTACATTACTCGGGGATATTCTACACTCTCTGCATGCTCGCACTCTAAAAAGAAGGGGGACCCTCCAGTGTTGCACTCCTCTATTGGCTAGATGGTTTATTTCTCACCTACCCAGATCTACTTTGAAGAATGAACATGGTAAAAGATGGTCTCATCGACTGATGTCCCTTACGCATTCAGACGTTCATTGGTGTTCACGGTTCTCGGAAGATATTACTATCATCGATCACTGTGGTGAATTCCCTAATTTCCCTCTCTTAGGCATTAGGGGAGGAATCACTTATAACCTTTGATTAACATGACGACAGTTTGGTTATGAGAGAAGGGATGGTCCTCATGATACACTTATTCAAGGAATCTCCTTCAACTATGAGAATGATGTTCAGGGTTACCGCAAAAGGTTCATACAAGCTTGGAGTATGGTACATAGGATTGACAACAAGACACTTGGGCATAAGAATTCCATACCTCTCGAGCCTTATCTCAGATGGGTACGAGCCCGCGCTCAAACTCTTATGATGCCCTATCCCGCTATCCGACCTATGATTATGGAACCAGTTGCCGAGGGAGACACTCCTCATCTTGTTCTTCATCCAGACATGGCAACTGATCAAGAAGAGTTACAAAAGTCCTGGGTTCAGCTTAAAGAGGAGCGGGATACGTTTGAAGCCCAATTCTACGCCAACGAGAAGAAAGTATTGGAACTCACTAGGCTACTTCATGAAGAGAGGAATATCAACGCCTACTTCGCGCCAAAGAGGATGCGCTCATGGGAAACCTAGTCTTCTTTTTGTTTTATTTTGCTTAATTGTACTCTCAAAATTAATTCTTTGTAACAATTCAAGTTTAATAATACAATTCGCGTTTATTCCTTTTTGTTTAAGCAAATTTGAGCCTTTAAGAACCCTTGAAAACATTGCATACATATCATTGCATAACATGATTCATAACAGGTTTCTCATTGCCACCGCTGTTTATTTCAGCAATGGCTCTTGAACAAACTGTGAAAGATCTTCAGACTCAGAACGCGCAGTTCCAGCAAATGATTGTGGCTCTGGCCAAAGGACAGGAAGAGCTGAAGGCTCTGATTGTTAAGAAGAACACTAAGAAGACCAAGAGGACAACCGGTGTGGCACATATGAGCAGAAGGTTCAGAGGGCCTCCAAGATGGGTTGTGGATTTAGCTTCTTCATCTAAAGAGGGAGAGAATCAAGAGGGTGAAGCCAGAGAAGAGGACCCTAGTCCTAAAGAGTCTGACAATGAAACTGATTATAATGAGGAGTAGTACCCTCCGGCCGATGAAAAGTATAAGCAGTTAGAAGAGCGTCTGAGTGCTATGGAAATCCAGAAGGTTCCTGGGCTGGATTTTGAAGAGTTGGGTCTGGTCTCCGGGGTTGTCATCCCCCCAAAATTCAAGGCACCGGTATTTGCTAAGTATGTTGGGGTCTCTTGTCCTAAAATGCATCTCCGTTCCTATGTGAGGAAGATACAACCTCAAACTGCTGACCGAAAGTTATGGGTCCATTTCTTCCAATAAAGTTTAGCTGGCACACAACTGTAGTGGTTATACTAGTTAGAAAGAACAAACATTCATACCTGGGAAGACTTGGTTGCTGCTTTCTACAAGCAGTACCAATACAATTCTGACTTCGCTCCAACTTGTACACAACTTCAAAGCATGTCTATGGATTCTAGCGAAGGCTTCAAAGAGTATGCCCCGAAATGGAGGGATCTAGATGGATGGGTACAACCTCCTCTTAATGATCGGAAAATGGTAGATATATTCATGGGCACTCTGACAGGCCCGTTCTTTAATCTACTGATTAGGAGTTCCTCATCTAGATTCACTGAGATGGTTATGACTGGAGAAAGGATCGAAAGTGGTATCAAGAGTGGGAAGATCCCGATGGATGCATCTTCTAATGCTGAGAAGAAGCCACTTGCTGGTAAGAGAGAAGCCAATGCTGTGTATGGCCAGAAGGGTCATAATAAGGCTGACGACCACAATCAATCTGTGGGGGCAATACTGGTCTCTAATCCTACGCTTATGCAACGACACCAACAGGGGAATCAACGTAAAGAGGTCACGCCGAAGAGACAGTTCACCAGAATTAACATGTCACTAGCTCAAGCGTTACAATACATGTTGAAGGCAGGGTTGATTACGTTAAAGGTTCCTCTGCGAAATCCCAATAATTCTGCTCCTAGTTACCACCCCGACGAAAGGTGCGCATACCATTCTGATAGTCCTGGACATGATACAAATGGCTGCTGGGCTCTAAAGAACAAAATTCAGGATATGATTGACGCAAAAGAGATTGAATTCGACCCTCCAGAGACTCCCAACGTGATCACTGCTCCCATGCCAAAACATGGCTAGGATTGAAAACATTTTTGTTCATTAAATTCTCAATTTTTATTTTCTTTGCTTATTCGAACAATTATTGTCATGTCAAAACTTTGTTATTTCATTAATGCATTATACATGTTTGTATTGGATTAATCTGTTTTCACTATGCTTAAACTTCTCTATACTTTCTTTTCGTGATATTCAACTCTCAATTAAAAACTCTAAGCCTTAGAGGGAGGATGACGGAAATGATACCACAATCTCTACAGTATGCTTTTGAGCAGACCCAGTTGACGATGTACATGCGTTGTTTCAAATCCTAAACAATGGAGTTATAATGAAGATAGTCCCTAGTCAACCCCTTCGAGCCAAAGAAGTAGGAGTTTTTCTTTTCACACAATTTAAAACCCTTAATCATAACCTGGGGCAGGATAGTTTTCTCAGTTAATTCAGAGGCACATTCAGTCACAATCTACCGCTTCGTACATAATGAATGGCATCGAAGACGTCCTTCCAAAACAAAAGACGGTGATGGTTCCATATAATCGTCAAGACAAGCAATCATTATCTCTTGAAATAAAAGCCCATTAAGTCAAAACCTATGAAGGAGACTTAAGAGAAAAATTGGGGCATCCCGCTGACTGTAATCACAAAAGAAAAAGTTCAGGCAAAAGAAGGGATAACGAAAACCAAAAAAAGAGGTTACTACAAATCCTCGACAAAAAGAAGATTAAAAAAATGACTGCCTTTTCAAAACAAATTTTAATTTCTGAATCATTACCAAGTATCAGAGCAAAGATTCCAGACTCAATCGGGATCTAAACACGCAATTAACTGAGCATAGGACTGAAGAACATCACGAAGAGTGGGTTGGGTACAAATAAAATTTGAGCCTTTATCCTTTGTTTCTTGAACCGTGAACCAGGCCACATTATAACCCTTAAAAGTCCTAGCTGAAGCATGGGTTAGTTTAAGAGCATACTGTTATAAAGGTATCATGACTCCTGTAGGCTTTGTTACGAATCCTGAGTTGATATCACATTCTTGCAAATTTCGTTTTACTACACAAAACACATTTTTAAAAAATTTTCAAGACAAATATGAGTTTTGCATTCTTTAAATGACATTGTTTGCATATGACTAATTGTTTGACAACAGAGAAATCTGCACAAGGATATTCAATGAACAGACATCCTCTCAATGGACAGAATCACCTCAGCGGGAAAGACACTTCCAATAACAGGTCTTCCATAAGCAAGGGGCATGACATGATGTCTAAACACACCTGGGGTAGTCTCTCTAAAAGTGCCAAATAACCAGGGGCAGATCTCCATCTGAATCTCTTGGGGCATTACACACGCATTCCAGCAACGAATCACGTGCCATCAAGAAAACATTTTTGATAGTACTACAACACAACACTATGGATAATGACAACTCTCGACATCCTGAAAGCGTGGACATAGTCGGAAAATACTACGCATGAAAAAAAAAGACCCACTAGGTTGACACACCTAGGAAAAAATAAGGGAATCCCGGTGAACCAAAAGGGTTCGGGCAAAAGTTAGGGATATACATAAAATAAAATTTGTACACCCGACAAGTCGAAAACCTAAAAAGGCGGCTTGGGCAAAAAGGTATCCCGGTGGACTGAAAACCCGAAAGGGAGGTCCAAGAAAAAGTTTGGGATTTAAAATGTACGACTATGTCCCGTCACCTATCTATCAATGGAAGACTTATACCTTGATCATCATTCGTCAAGAGCACTAGAATCGAGAAACGGTTCAGATACGATCCAAATGCGGATGTCATTCTACTACTTATTCAAGACTTCCATACATCGAGAAACGGTTCAGATACGATTCAGATACGGGTGTCATTCTGCTACTTATTCAAGATTTTCATACATTGAGAAACGGTTCAGATACGATCCAGATACAGATGTCATTCTGCTACTTATTCAAGATTTTCATACATCGAGAAACGGTTCAGATACGATCCAGATACAAATGTCATTCTACTACTTATTCAAGATTTTCATACATTGAGAAACAATTAAGAAACAGTTCAGGTACGATCCAGAGATGGATGTTATTCTGGTACTTATTCCAGATTTCTCTTCTAGAAATAGTTCAGGTACGATCCAGAGACGAATGTCATCCTGATACTTACTCCAGATTCTCCTATAAATACAGTTCAAATACGATCTAGAGACAGATGTCATTCTGACACTTATCCAACACATGTTCAAATACAGTTCAGATACGATCCAGAGACGGATGTCATTCTGACACTTATTCGACACATGTTTCAAGTATAGTTCAGATACGATCCAGAGAAGAATATCATTATGACACTCATTCAACACATGTTTCAAGTACAATTCAGATATGATCCAGAGAGGGATGTCATCCTGACACTCATTAAATACATGTTCAAGTACAATCATGACATAAATCCATCCACAAAATCTCTGCATGTACTTTTTCCAACATGGTACAAGGGGCAGAGACAGTTGGAAGCAAAGTCACTATTGCATACAAGCCAGTGATACCTATATTCCCCATAGACTCGAGACAACCAAGGTCAGACCTCCGTATCCCCAAGAAGGAATTCCTTCCCCAGCAGGCTCTTTCAGAAAGCTAATATCTGTATTCCCCAACCGAGTTTTATAACCATGAGCAGTTTATAATGCCACCTCCCGAGCAGAGTTTATTTCTCTGACAGCGGAAGCTCAATCTCCAAAAGAGCTATTCTCTCCAGCAATAAAAGTTCATCCCCAACTGAGTTTACTTCTCCAAATCAGTAGATCTTCCAACAGAGTATCTCTCTTCCCCATAGAGTCATTCCCTCGCAGGATTATTCTCAGACAGAGTCTCCTTCGGCAGAATGTTCTCAAGAAAAATGGATGTAAATCCCCAGCTAATCATCTTCGGTCACTATCCCCAGCAGAAACGAAGAACTCAACTCCTTATACTCTCCAGCAGCAGTCCAGGATTTATTTTCCCCAGCTAGAGAATATCACAATAACATTGATTATCCATACATCATGGCATGTGCATACATATTATACAACACAATCTCATTTATTTTGAGAACATCATTACTCAATACATTTCATACATCATGACATTACATACAACTAACTCTTTACCTTTCAGGGAAAGATGTAATCAAGTTCTCATAAGTTCTCTCTGGTTCAGTCAAACCGACACCAAGGTTTCTATTCCAGTTGAAGATATTCCAACACTTTTCAAGATTTTCTCTAGTTCAGTCAAACCGACACTAAGGTTTCTATTCTAGTTGAAGATGTTCTAAGACTTTCGTCTGGGTCAGCCGAATCGCCGCTAAGATTCCCATGATTTCTATGCCAGTCAAAATTAATCCGATACCTCTCCCGGGTTCAGTCAAATCGATACTAAGATTTCTCTCCCAGTTGAAGACAACTCGAGACCTTTCCTTGGTTCAGTCAAATTGATACTAAGATTTCTATTCCAGTTAAAAAAGATATGAAGCTTGGAAACTGATCGGATAACAACTTAATTTCCCCAAATTACTGAAGCCTGGAGCACGACCAGACAACAGTATAAGATGCTGTGAAGTCTGGAGCACGACCAAATAGCGACAAGAGACATTGTGAAACCTGGAGCATGACCATATAACAGTATGAGATACTGCGAAGCTTGGAATTTGACCAGATAGCAGTTTACTCGGTCAATTGCTATTGAAGCCTGAAAACGACCGGATGTTAGTATGCCTTAAATTTAAGTTGAAACCCGGATGCAACCGGATAACCACTTAATTCCTTCTGAAGCCTGGAGCACGACCAAATAACAGTTTTTTGAGATTGCAAAGCCTGGAGCACGACCAGATAGCAAGTTTAATCTCATCTCCCCAGTAAGTCACTGTAAAACCTGGATCACGATCAAATAGCAGTCAGTCTTATTAACCTCAGCAAATCACTGTAAGGCCTGGAGCACGACCATATATCAGTTCATTTTCCTCTCCTCGACTAAGAGATGATTCCCGAGTAGAGTAACAAACAACTGAAGTTCCTAAAATTCCATTCTCCCAAGACAGAGACCAACATTCCTCAGCAGATTCCTCTACAATGACAAGAATAGGAATTCTCATCAAAGGAATATCTCGAGAAATCAACATCCTCTAGATGGCATCTTTAAGCCCATCTCTGACGATTCTCCGTCATATCTTCCAGATGGCATCTTTAATCCCATCTTTGGTGACCTTCCGTCATCTCCTCCAAATGGCATCTGTAAGCCCATTCCCGATACTACCTATACAGTCCAGCACCATCTCAGATGAGTGCAAATTTCTGGGCACTCTAGTGTTCAATCATCTTCCACCTTCAGATTACGAAAGGCAGAGAAGCCAATCTACATCCTCATGTTTAAGAAGATTGAACAGGGGAAGATGTTGTACCCCAAAATTTTCCCTCTCATTTCACTCAAGACATGCCTCTAGAGGTCCTCAATTGCTCAAGGATGACTAAGGATTGACCAGACAAATCCTCCTCCTAAGGCAACAAGCTTCAAACTAGGGTTTCACTCCTCATCAAGATGGTTGAAGTCCAACGGTCCCAAATTGTTTCCATGGCCCCCAATATGTTCTCAATATCATCCATGTCAAGTTTCATGCCTTGCACAAGAAGTTTGCTCAGTCAATTGCCTAGATGCCTGAAAATCAATTGCACTAGGTCAAAAGTCAATTGTGGCCCACATACAGTCAAACTTCAATATTTTTGGTCAACATCAACATTTTGAAGAGGTATCCATCATTTGATAAAGGGTTGATCATGATTCCTCAAGGAATGCCCCAAATTCATCAAAACCCAAAAGTTGCTAAATTAGGGTTTCTCAGGAAAAGTCAACCCAACTTTGACCAGGCATAACTTCTTCATACTTTATCAGAAATTTTCCATCCAAGGCTCATTTTGAATTGGATGCAATTACCTACAATTCATCTTCATCCAATAAGTTCAAAATATGCACCCATCAAAAGATATGAATTTTTACATTATAGGTCCTTTTGAAAAGTCATCAACAAAAACACCTTTTAGGTCAAAGCTTCTTACATGAACATGGAAGACTCAATTGAGATGAACCCAAAAGGGTTGTTTAGGGGACATCCTAAGATTTCTTAAAAGTCCAATAACACCTCACTAGAGTTAAAATTGGAGGAGATATGCCTTGTCAAAGTTGACCATTTGTACAAAATTGCCAAAAGTCAAATGTGCTCAAAAGTGCATTTTTTGTCAAATGGGCCTAGATTTTCATGATTGAATCTTATTGGGGACATGGTCCACGACCGAGATTAGCATCCACACCTTATTTGCTTCATTATTTATTTTCTTTTTATTTTTTATTATTTAAAATACAAATTAAATCAAATAAATGGCAAAAACTACAAAAGATTGATTTTGATATAATTTTTTTGTAGGAATCAAATCAAATCAACCTAGCATGACCAAATAAAATCGTGCAAGGGTGGAATGGCTCAAATTGGTTTGATTAGGCTATTTTGGAAAGATATCATACAAGGAGCAAAATCAAATCAAATCTCCATGATTTTCAAAGATACAATTTGTTTTTGTTAACCTAATTTGTCCTAGTACATATACAGAACACAACCAATGCAAAAAAACAAGGATTGAGGTCGTGCAAGGCATCAAACAAAACTCAAATTTTTGAAGAAAAAGTGTGGATCAGTTTCCAGCTTAGAGGACAATTCAAAGAAAGTCGAAGCCACCAATCCATTCCTGGATATCTCCTGAAGTTAACAACACCATTTGCACGCCTCAAAGCTCCAGGAATCATCACATAATACTCTCACAGTTTGTCACTTTTTCCAAATTCGTATCTCTTCATTCTTGCATTGTTAATATGTTTTGATTGCATATTTGTGTTCATATGGATGCCTGGAAACTTTATGTATACTTAATTCCTAGCTTTGATGCATAAACGATGAGTTGACATTATTAGGGGTTTTCCCTCCATTTTAGGGGTTCTCTATACAGGTACAATTAGGCCAAAAGAGGAGTACCATCACACTCGTGAGATCAAAAGGAGTTGATCTGTGGCTTTAAATTTTATTTACATTGCTTGATATGAGTTTTGGAGTTTGCAGTTCTTGTAGCTACAAACACAAGCCGTAGGTATAAGTCCATACCTAAAACAACAGTTCTGCAAAGAAGATGATGGCGTGTCCAAGCGTGATTGGGTAATTTAAATTTCGTGCGTTTTCATTATTACATTGACTCATGTTTTATTATATTATTTGTTATTCGTTTCTATTAACAAAGGAACAATTGGTTACGTGGCAAGCAGGCAAGGCTTCAAGGAGTGTGCGTGTAGGAGGTCAGGGGTTCAATCCCTGCCTCCTACATAATATTTTTCTTCATATTTGATTGCAGATCTTTTGCACAACCCCTTCCAGGCGCCCACTATACACCCTGATCTCAACCATTGGATTCATCATCAATCCAGATTCAACGCCCAATGCTTAAGTCATACCATAGACCATCAGAAAGAGTATCACACTGGATCTAGCGCGTTGACTGGGCTGAGCAAGGAATGGGCCTAACAAATTCAGTGCTACACCCCCTGAATTGCTCAACAATACAGGCCCAATTTCTTTACTTATTTTATTTTATTTCCTTTATTTTAATTATTTTACTAATTATTTCCTTTTACAAAAATAACAAAAATCATGTTTTTTTTATTAAATAAAAAATCACAAAAACATCAAAAAATATTTTTTCATAAAATATTCTATTTCTTTAATTAATTAGTTTAATTAAAATTAGGGCAATTTAATTCTTTTCATAATTAAAAATAATTAGAATTAGGGTTTAATTTTGTACATAATCTAATTTTTCTAAAAAAATTAACCTAAATCTTTTTTCAACTAGATTTTTTAGGTTTTCTAATTATTCTCGCATTTAACTCGCCGCGCGCATTTTGATTTCCTTTTTCTATTATTGTAACTGCTCCGAGTTTGTAATAATAATTAGGGTTTCAATTCCGCATCTTTACTTACAGTCAAAATAATTATGTATCTGCAAAAGCCCTGTAATAGCTAGGACTTTAACTTTCTCATATTAATTTCCGCAAACTATAAACTGCCTAGATCTTAATAGGATTGTATGGAAAGACTAACTGAAAATTAATATAGTAGAAAACCCTAAATGTGAAAAGATAAATTAACTGAAAATTACACTCGCACATGCTCACTCCTAGGGTTTACTCCACTCCGGTTGCCTTCGGTAAACGGTCATGAAGTATAGGGTTTGTTAGTGGTTGTCCTCTAGCCCCAAAAGATCTAAAATGACCCATTCGGATGTTGCCTCGGAAAAAGATCTTTAAGGCTTTAGGATGATTACTAATATTTCCTAGCATTGCTTTTGTGATCGTATTTGTCCCTTCGAATGTCCCTAAAAAACTCCAACGACGATGCTACCTATTTCTCAATAATGGGATAGCATTGTCTAAAAGGAAAACAAATAGACCTTTTTCGAGTAGGTAGATTAGTTCCTAGGTACTTGCTCAAACAAACAAAAACTTTTTCACACCAACACTTTTCAAACAAAGTTTTCAAAAACAACTTCGTAACACTCTTGAGGACAGAAACAAGGGTTAAAACGAAGTAAAACAAAACTTTTCAAAAACAAAGCACACACAAGCAATTTTCAAAATGAGCAAGTACCTAAGAGCCCGTGGAAAACCACAGATAGAAAGGATGCTAACACCTTCCCTTTCTATAATCTACCCCCCGTACTCAAAAACATCCCGAAAAAGGTTTTTTCTGTTCTTTTTCCTTTTCCTGATTGGATAAAATAAAAGTCGGTGGCGACTCTTGCTTACTGCGATATTTTGCAAACAAAAAACGCAAACCAGTATTAACAGCTAGTTCTGCCACCGTATCACAAAAACCCTTGTTGCGGTATTTTTGCCCGTGTTTGCCTTTGCGATTAGAGTGTGAGTAAGAGTCGGTGTATAGCCTTTCTTACTTCTCAAGTATTTGAGTATCCATACTTGGTGTGTGATAATTTAGATAATTGTCACTCTTGAAGAATTACACCCCGCCTTTGGCCTGAGGAATTTTTGTAGTTCTTGCGTATTTGCAATCTCTTAAAGCCCAATGGGTGTTGTAAATCCTTGTTTAGAGTCCCTACAATTGGTCTCTTGTTTTTAATCGTAAGTTCACCTTCGACCGATGTTCTATTTATGTTCAATACTAATGTGAATCCCTAGTAAGTTCTTTCCCCAAGAGTTCCCCTCGACTGGTCTCACCTCTTTGTAAATTTGTCATATGCGTTTTCTCCTCTGATCCCTTACTTCATGTAAGCCAGTCCCCTTCTTGCCTCTTGCTTAAGGGAATTCCCTATCTTCGTGAAAGTTCTCGGGGGTCGCATTCATTCATTATTGATGTACCTCCGTTCTTGGTCTAGGCGTTTCTAGTCCTTATTCAATGTCGTCTTTTTTCGAGTCGCTACTCATTGGACTTCTTACGATCCAGTTCTATCCCGGCGCAATGTTTCTTTTGGTCTAGTCGTTATCAGCACCTTTGATGTTGAGTTGTTACTCGCGTATCTTTTTCAGAATACATCGTTCGGGTATTTTGAGGAGTCTAGTTGTTACTAGTCCTCCCTTATCGAGTTGTTACTCGTTTTCCTTGTTGCTTTTAGCTTCACCCTAGTGCAACATTATGCGTTGGTAGGTACCATTCCTACCAAGGTTAAGTTTGCGACTTGTCACCTGATTTTTGAATGTAACATTCTGGCATTCATTTCGTATTGGTTGAGTCTAGTCATTATTAGGTTCTACCGAGTAAGATTAATATTTGTCTCATTTCATCTCTGTAATTCCTTGGTTAGGGTAAGTCATTACTGTTTCTTTCGGGTTCGAGATTATCATGTGTTTGCCTTGTTTTGAGGATCTAATCGTTATTGGTATCCTAAGGAGTACTCATCAAGGTCTAGTCGTTACTAGTTCCTTTTAAAACAGGAGTCGTTACTCTTGGTTTTGGTTTGTGATCCAGTTGTGACACATTCTTTGAAGTATTCCTAAGGTCGAGTCATTACTCGTACCTTCACTCGGTCCCCCAACATTGTGATTAACGTGCAAATGGGTTTTGGTTCAGAAAGGCACAATTCCATTTTGATTGAGACCAGTCGCTACTGGTATTTTGAGAAGTCTGGTCATTACCAGTCTTTTTGTAAGGCCGTTGTTCTTTCTCAGAATGCAGCATTATGGCATTTTGTAAAGTCCAGTAGTTACTAGCATCCTTTGGTCCTTACCTTTTTCGGTATACAACATTCTGGAATTCTGTAAAGTCTAATTGTTACTAGCATCTTTCGGTCTTTATCTTCTTTTTCAAAATACAGCATTCTGGCATTCTGTGTAGTCTAGTCGTTACTAGCACCTTTTGGCCGTTACTTTTCTCCCTCAGAATGCAGCGTTCTAGAATTCTGTGGAGTCGATTCGTTACTCATGTACCTTGTCTCAGGATGCAACATTCTGGCATTATGTGAAGTCTAGTCATTACTAGCATTTTTGGATCATGTTCCACAGTCTTTGATCCCTATCTCATGTCTACAAACCTGTCCTTTAGTCCGGTGCCAAGAGGCCATCAAAATTATACTCTGGGTTGATATGTGTCATCCTCTCAATTCAGAGTGAAAACTTTTGAGTTCATTTTTGTTGTCAAACTCCTTCCACCTTATCGCTTGAAAGGCTGTCGTTGCCAATATCGCTTCAGGTTTAAAAAATTTGAATATGGGCAGCTATTGTACCCCAAAATTTACCCTCTTCATTTCGACTTTAATTTGGCTTATATTGCATCATCATATGCATGCATATCATTGGGTATATGGTTATGTGATCATGATATTTCATATGAGCCTCGATAAATTGCAAGAGACGTTTATTTTGTCAATAGACATTCTCATGATTTTCTTTATGCTAATAATCGGTCTGCCATTTTGCACGGTTAGGATATTCGGAAATTCACAAGGCCAATTCGTTTCTTCATATTCAGGTATTCTTTCACCAAGATATCCTTGTGGATATATTCTCAAATTTATGTGTGGATCGAGATCCAATTCTTTGAATAAGAGCTCTGAATGTGCGAGTTGTTTCAAAGAAATCCAGCGGAAAAGTGTGCTGGAAGTGCAGTTTTTGGATACTATAAAATTCATAACTCAGAGCCCGCGACTTGTTTTGAACTCGTTCTGATGGCCAAAATTCCGTTTCAATATCCTCTACGTTTCATTTCTCATGACCGTAATCTAATTCTGCTCAGAAGGTCTCCAAAATTGTGGATTTGTCAAGTGTGTTCGTACGGGGAAATTGTGGCAAATGTTTATCTGCATCACATTCAAAAAATCATAATTTGGTCAATTTTTATTGTATCAAGCTGGCTATAGTGGAATTGATTTAAAAATCTCGTCTACTTCAACTTATCTTCAGATGCTAAAAGAAAACGGTGACCTAAAGGTTCTCGTTTTGTGTCCAAACCACGTACAACATATTGAAAATCCTGAACCGAGAAATATTTTCATCTGAGACGAAACTTTAAAAATTCATAACTTTATCATAGTTTATCCAATTGATCCATCTTTGGACACGAGGTCATTCTCTACATGGGCTACATTTTGGTTTCATATGTCAACTTAAAAAATGGTACCGAGGTTCCTGCGAATTTGCCCGTAACGTGTCGCACTCTGATGAATTGAAAATCTGCATTTTTGGTTTGTGGTTATTTGAGGTCCATTAAGGGGGGCTCTCATAATTCAAAAATTCTCATAAACACTCAAAAATTTCCTCTCAACTCTCTAAAGGATCAAATCTAGGTTCTACATTTTTTGGATCAAAAGAACATTCAACAACTTTTTCAACAATTTTTAAAGATCAAGCAAATCAAGAGCATTTCTCCTCCGATCTTCGATTTGTTCGTTGCAAACTCCAAACCTAAGTCTCCTCATCATTTCTATCAGTGAGTTTTCTTGAATTAAGCACTTTTGAAATAAGTGATTATTTGAGAAGCACTTTTTGATCAAGCATGAATTGAATCTAGATTGAATCTTGAATTGAGAACTTAGATCTAAGCCTAGAATTGTGATTTGATTTATTCATCATGTGTAAATCCGGATTTGGATAGTTGAATTAAGTGCTTATTGGACTTAAGTGATTTTTCATGAAAGTGCTTAATTGTTGAATCAAATTGTTGATGTTGCATGAAGCCTAATTGTTGATCTTATATCAATCATATGTTGTTGGAATCTATGCTCTGAATCATGCAAAAATCATGTGTTGAATTTGAACATGAAATGTGTTTGATAAAGTGCTTGAACTATGATATTGCCTTGCAATAGAATCAAAAGCTTGCACCAACCATGAGTCAAATCTCAAAAAACTCTTAAAAAACTGCTTTATGCCCGAAGGTAACCGGTTACCCAGTTATGGTAACCAATTACCCCACTTACAGTAGCGTTTCCCAACTTTTTTTGACTTGGGTAACCTGTTACCCAGTTATGGTAACCAGTTACCTCAAGTCAGTAGCTATTTTCCCAAATTTTTGATTTAGGGTAACCGGTTACCCAAATTGTGGTAACCGGGTTCCCAGGCCAAAAATCAACAACTTCTTTTTTTATTTTGTTTCATTTCTCATTGTGTTTTCTCTTTTGGCTTAGTTTTTCCTTGTTATTTTTGACATGTGTGTTGATTATGCAAGGAATCACACTAAGGTATTCTCATGATGATATTAATTCATTGTTATACCCAAAATTTTACCTCCCATTTTCTTCAAGATATCTCTTTATGTTCCTAGGTTTTTCAATTGCCCAAGGCTACTTAAGGTTTGATCAGAAAAATTCTCCTCTTAAACAGTTGACCTACAACCAGGGTTTCACTTTTCTCAAGGAAATTGGAGCTTATAATGTCTCAAGTGGATTTCATGGTTCCTCATAGGTCTCAAGGAATACTCATGCCAAATTTCAATCCTTGCATCACAAGTTTTCTCAGTCAATTGCTTAGATGACACAAAATTAACTGTGGTCAACATACAATCAAACTTCAAGATTTTTGGTCAAAATCAAGATTTTGAAGTCATATTCATCATTTGATCAAGGGTTGATCATGATTCATCAAGAAAACTCAAGATTCATCAAAAGTTAAAAGTTACCAAATTAGAGTTTTCTTAAGGAGAAGTCTATTGAACTTTGACCAAGCATAACTTTCACATGCTTCATCAGATTTTCCTCAACCAAAGCTCATGTTGAAGGAAATTCATTTCTCTACAACTTTGTCTCTCTATGATCAAGTCCAAAATATTCCTCATTTGAGAGATATGAGCCAATACATTCATTATAGGTCATTTCAAAAGTCAATAAAATGACACTTTTTGTCAAGGCAACTTACATCAAGATAAAGTCTTAAAATTAAAAAATGATCAACATAGAGATTGTAGAGGACATATTGAGCTTTCCAAAAAGTCATTGATCACCTTCACATGATAAAAGTTGAGAGAGTTATGATTGGTGCAAGTTGGGCAATTTTGAGGAAATGCATGAAACTTAAATTGATCAAACTTGAATTTTTGAGCTAGTGGGCTTATGTTTCAAGGTCCAAATGTGTATTAGGCCTCATAGTGAACCTCTGAACCTATTCATACACCCCTTTTATTTTTATTCCATTTATTTTTTGATTTTATTTATTTAAATTCAAAATAAATTAAATAAAATCAAGGCTTTCATACAAACGTCTAATCCTAGTTCTTTTGACCTAATTTTCTCCTATAAATATCCTCATTTAGACAACAAGAGAGAACATGAAAAACCTTGCAAGAAGATCCTATACCAAAACTTCAAATTTTATCAAAACTAGGGCATACCTCAAACCTTATTTGTAGCCTCTCTCCAAGTAAGCCAATCATCCAAATCAATTCCAGAAGAATTATAGGGTAAGAATGGATGAATCTTGATGATCCAAAAGGCCTGAAATTCGCACACATGCATCATCTGTTTCTATATTTGCATGAATTCATATTATTGTTTTTTATCATGCTTTAATTGAAACTAACATTACTAACGTGCTTCTGTGATGTATTAGTGCATGATAGAACCTTTGCATGAGTCCCATGGTACCTGGATGAGGAATTGCCATTCTTGAACCGATTTACCATATTTGCTTCGTATCTCTTTTTACAGAAAAAATTAGTGAAAACCAAGGCCACCATTGGATTCAGGAGGGTTGATTTAGGTGGATAGGGTCCCTTTGGATCACTAATGCTCTTTATTTCCAAGGCTTGAGAAAACACCCAACCGGAGAAGATGAATTGAGCTAGGGATCCGACGCTTCTTCGGTCATCCCGTTTCAGTTTATTTTATATATGTTTTGGTTTATTTAAGTTAATGGATGTATCACCACCCCAGTGGTAGAAGCGCACGCGTTAAGGCATTATTGCACTAGGGCGTGGGTTCGATCCATGCCTTTTAAAAATTTCTTTGTTTTTCATAATTTTTGCAGGTTTCATACGAATTGTAGCACGTTTGTTCTCTAGACACAAACAAGCCCTTGGCCTAGTGGTAAGCCATGCTGTTGTGAAGCAAGAGGGCGTGGGTTCAACACCCACCCTTGACATTTTTTTAAGTTTCTAACCCTTTTTCTTATTTTAATTATTTTCTAATTCTTTTAACTAACCCTAATCATTTTAATTAACCTAATGTTTTTTATAACACTAATTAATTAGGTTTTAGGTTTTTTTAATTAACCTTTTTTTTCAAAATTAAAATTAATTAGATTTTTAGGTTTATTTAATTAATTATCATAAATCATTTTTTCATAAAAAAATCACCAAAATATTTTCGTTTCTATTTTTATCTTATTTTTGTTTTCCTAGATAAAATGTATATGGCACGTTCAATTGTAATAGCGTAGTTTTAATATTTTTCGCATTTCCCTATTATGTAATTGTTTTCGGGATGTTATAGTTTTAGAATTTTTCTTTTTCGCACCTCTATTATGTAGCTTCCCCAAAGCTCTGAATAACCTAGGTTTACATTTCCGCCTTTCTCTCATGCTGCTATATTTGTTATGCAATTGTTAGTAACTAGGGTTTGTATAGAAAGATAAAATCAACCGATAGCAAAATCCTAATACAAGATAAATAACTGAATCAAAACACTATTCACACTTACACCTTTAGGGTAACCTCTCTTTGTTGCCTTTTTGTAATAACCGTCATGTCCCTCGAAAGTGGGTACGATTTAGCAAAGACCCTCAAATAAAAGATCATAGTCCCTCGATGACCCTTCTATGTTGCCTTTCAAAAAATGATCCAGTCCCTTAAGAAATTGCTAAAGCATCCTTACAAGTTACCTTTGATGACCGTACGATGACCCTTCACTTGTCCCTTCATATCCAATATATGGGGCTACCTACCAACTAATGGTATGGATAACACTATCTCTAAAGGAGAAGGAAAAGTACAAGAATGACCTTGAGTGGGTAGGATACTTTTAATCGCTTGCTTACAAAGTTTCCTAAACAAAACATTTCTCACATCACACTTTCAAAAAACAAATATTTTCAAATACTTTGTACGCGTTCTTGAGGACTGATACAAGAACCATTACAAAGTCCACCTCATTGGCATTTTCAAAATATTTCAAACAAAGACACACACAAAAAGCAAATTTTCAAAAGTGAGTTAAGCGATTAAGAGTCCGTAGATAACTACAAATGAAAAGGATGCTAACACTTTCCCTTTTCATAACCTACCCCCCGAACTCAAAATCTTCAAGGTCTTTCCTGTTCTTTTCACCTTTCCTAAATATTAGATAAAAGAAAAGTCGGTGGTAACTATAGCTATCCGCAACATTTGCGATAAAAATAAGTTAGTTCTCCCACCGTATTACAGAACTGGCGACTCTACTGGAGATTACTTAAAATGAGGGATTACCTTAGAGTCTTTGATCACTTTTACTTGCTTTAAATTGTTTGCATTGTTTACACTATTTAAAGGTTTATTAGGGTTAAATTCTTGCAAAGATCCTATACCCGGATCTAGGGATACCTTAGGTAAGTATCAATAAATCATGGAAACTGTACAACATAGACCGATATGGTTGAAGTGATGGCTACATTAGTGTGACACTTTGGTTTGTACCGATGTTCCTTGGGTCAATCGAGGATAACATTGAGCTGTCGCGTGGTGTCATAAGCATTAACTGACTTTTAGAACCTTAATTGACCCATCTTGGCCATTAGAAGGTAGTGAGATAGCCGGCTTTGGTGCAGTCCAGAGTTGGTTGATACTCGATGCTACACTCATTGAGATTCGAATCGCGGGATGTTTTGGTGGCAAATCAGTTGATGTACTAAAATAAAACCTTCGAGAAAGATCTGTGATATGAGATTCCTAGAACTCGGTTACTATTTTAGGACAAGTTGAGCCAACTTAACTTAAAATAGAGAAGGGTACTTACCTATGGACCCCATGCAAGCCTTTAAACCTAAGGCTCTTGCGTCATTTGTTTGTGTTTTCTACTTGCTTAAACATTACATCACAACATCATAACATCATGACATGGCATTTTCACTAACCATTTAAAAGATCTTATGGACCTTTGATGCAGGTTTATCATGAACCAAACTTCTAGCAAGGGGCAATAGGAGTTATTTTCCTATAACCAGATTCCATCAAAGACCGAAGTAAATTCTATTGAGTCAAAGGCTAGAATCCACTTGACATGATGAGCTTGATTCTTATAGAAGGACGTTCAAAAACAAACACACAAAGTTCTTCAGTCAAAGCTGCAACTAGACTCAATTTCTGACGTTTCATTCTTATTTATCCCACGAGATCCTTAAAATTTTTGCATATGCATACCATACATATCATTACATAACAATTAAAGATGGATCTCAAATAAACATTCAAAGATCTTCAGGCCCAGAATGCTTAGTTCCAACAAATGTTCCTCAACTTAGCCAAGGGGCAGGAATAACTGAAGACCCTCATCACCAAAGAGAAGAAGAAAAAGGAAAGGAAACTAATCAGCATCCTCAACATGGGAAGAAGGTTCAGAGGTCCTATCAAGAAAGCCCAAGATTGTGATATCCCGTCAAACGAAGATGACAACCAAGGTGAAGATGGTAAGAGTGTGAAGGCTAAGAAAGGAAGCAACCTTGGTTCTGGCCAATATTCTGATGAAGATGAAGAGGACTATTTGGATGAACAATATCCTCCTATTGGTGAAAATTACAAACAACTGGAGGATCATCTAAATGCTATGGAGATCCAGAGAGTGCCTGGGTTGGATTTTGAAGAGCTGGGTTTAGTCTCAGGAATTTCCATTCCTCACAAGTTCAAGGTCCCTACTTTTGCAAAGTATGACGGTGTTTCTTGCCTTAAGCTTCATTTGAGATCTTATATTTGGAAGATTAAACCACACACTGCCGACAGGAAGTTATGGGTGCATTTCTTTCAAGAGAGCCTATCTGAGACATGATTGGAATGGTTCTATCAACTGGAAGTAACCAATATTCGTACTCGGGAAGATTTGGCTGCTGCTTTCTACAAACAATACCAATACAATGCTGATCTTGCACCAACCCGTATGCAACTACAGAGTATGACCACAGGCTCGAACGAAGGCTTCAAAGAGTATGCCCAGAAATGGAGAGATCTAGCAGGAAGGGTTCAACCTCCTTTTTCTTATAGGGAGCTGATTGACATGTTTATGGGACCTCTGACATGTCCTTTCTTTAATCATATGATCAGAAGCTCTTCAGCCGGATTCACCGAGGTGATATTAATAGGGGAACATGTTAAAGGTGGAATTAGAAATGGAAAAATTCAGGTGGCTGCATCTTCAAGTACTGTGAAGAAGACATTTAATGGGAAAAGAGAAGATGATGTTGTGTATGGCCAGAAGGGTCGTGGTAGAGCTGATCACAACTAATCTGCAGGGGCGGTACTAATCTCTAATCTCGCACCAACGCAACATCGACAATGGAATCAGCGTAGCTCAGACGCACTCAGGAGACAATTTACCAAGATCAACATGCATTATCTCAGGCATTGCAACATGTATTGAAAGCAGAGTTGATTACATTGAGAGATCCTCCTTAGGATCCCGACACCTTCTCTCCTCGGTACAATCCTAATGTAAGATAACTTATCATTCTGATAGTCCCGAACACGAGACAAATAACTGTTGGGCTTTGAAAAAAGATTCAAGATATGATTGACTCCAAAGAGATTGAATTTAATCCTCCCGAGATCCCCAATGTGATTAGTACACCTATGCCTAAGCACGACAAGGGAATTAATGCTATCAAATATGTTTCTTATGTTTCTGCTGTAAGTGACTTGATTACTCCCCTGATAATTATAAAGAGGAATCTGTTGCAAGCCGATTTATTTCCAGGTTGCATTGAAAGATGCTACTGCTGCGTAGCCCAATCTAATGGTTGCAAACTACTGAGAGAAGGTATTCAACATTTAATGGATAACCATATAATTCTAGTTGAGAAGGTTCCTTCTATAGAGAATTTATTTCAATACTTGGAGCTTGAAGACGTGTCTGTAATTTTTAGAACACCTGTAAGGATTACTTCCAAAGGCCCTATGAAGATTACGACCGAACCTAGAGTTTCTCCTTTGATCATTACCGCACAAGGGCCAATTCCATATTCCTCTGACAAGGCTATCCCCTAGAATTATGGAGCTGATGTTTACTACCATGGTGTCAAGCAGGAACCATTGGTTATCAAAAGTGAAGATACTGAAGTTACCAATCCCAACATTGACAATATTGTCGGGACCAGTAAGGTTACCAGAAGTGGAAGGGTTTTCTCTCCAGAAATCTCTTCGAAGACTGTTGCTACATCAGTTCGTGTTACTGCTACTCAGTCAACTATTAAGACTCGAGGTAAAGAACAAATGATTGAGTCTTCCCAGACTAGGGCACCTAAAAAAATTACCGCTGAAGATACCTCCAAGCAAGAGATGGAGGAAGTACTAAAAATCATCCGGAAAAGTGACTATAAGATTTTGAACAGCTAAGGCAGACCCTCTCCAAGATATCCATGTTATCCCTGTTATTATGCTCTGAAGCCCATGCTCAGACTTTGGTGAAGTTCTTGAAATCTTCTCATGTACCGCAAGAAATTTCCGCTGACCAATTCGAAAATTATGTTGCTAGTCTGATGACTGATAATGGGTTAGGCTTTTCTGATGCTGATTTGACTCCTGAAGGAAGAAACTATAACAAGGCCCTGCATGTCTCTATTGAGTGCGGGGGAACTACCTTAGCTTATGTGTTAGTTGACACGAGTTCCTCGTTGAATGTTTTAGCGGAGGGTGCTCTAGACAGGCTTGACTGTGAAGGGGTTATGCTGAAACCTAGTGACATTGTGGTCAGATACTTTGATGGTTAAAAGAGGATGGTGCATGGAGAGGTGGATCTTCCGATCAAAGTAGGTTCCCAGGTATTCGACTCTAACCTCTACATGATGGACATCCACCCGACTTATTCCTGTTTACTTGGACGCCCTTGGATTCATGGGGCAAACGCTGTTACTTCTATGTTGCACCAAAAGTTGAAATATCCCATGAAAGGAAATCTTGTTACAGTTTATGGTGAAGAAGATTACATGGAGAGTCACTTGAAATCCTTTAGGTATGTTGATATGAACGGTGAATTCATCGAAACTCCTTGCCAGACCTTTGAAGTTATACCTCGGACAACTACCGTTATTGAAGACGTTTCTGCTATTCCTAAGGTTACCAGGGCTCCAACCAGAATGGCTTCTCTGAAAGATGCTAGAGCTGTGGTAGAAGAAGGTGGTTGCACTACTTGGGGTCAGTTTCCCGACATTCCTTACAAATCTGATAAATTTGATTTGGGTTTCACTGCAGAGGCTCAGAGGGATGTTCATCGTGCTCGTGCTGGGAGACCACCATTCTGCATCAGCAACAATGGAGTCAACGCAGTAGAAGATGCTGGTAGTGACTATGACCTAGAAAATTGGATCTTTCCTACCACCAGCAGCAGCCAGCAGGCTCAGCAATTGGAAGACTGAAGACATTATACCAATCTCCTTTAGTCAGGAGTAAATGC
Source organism: Vicia faba (assembly GCA_948472305.1). Classification (NCBI taxonomy): domain Eukaryota; kingdom Viridiplantae; phylum Streptophyta; class Magnoliopsida; order Fabales; family Fabaceae; genus Vicia; species Vicia faba. The sequence continues at coordinate 485,510,620 of OX451738.1, read as the reverse complement.
TATTTTCTGTTTTCTTGCTTTCAAGTTTTGGTTATGTAATTAACCTAAATCTAATTAATTTTTATTTAATAAAATTTATCAAGTTATAATAATCAAATTAATTAATTCTTTTCCAGAAAAATTAATTTTAATTATCAAACCTAATTCTATTTATTGATTTTTTGATTTTTTAATTATTAAAAAAAATGAATTTAAGACAATTAAAATAAAATAACAATAAAGAAATAAAGACAAAAAAATAATGAATGGGCATGGTACTGTTTGGCCAACTGGGAGTTGTGAATTGGAATTTTTGCAAGGTCCAAAGGCGCTGGCCCAATAGCCAGCGTGCATTCCAGTGTGATCAGCCTTCAGGGAGTGCACCATGGATCTTCAATTCTGGAGTATTGGATCTACTTTGAGATGATCCAAAGGGTGGGATCTGAGGACGTATGGTGGTCCTTCTAGGTCATAGCGCATTGGATCCAACAAGATTTAATAAGAAAATACAAAACTGCATGGACCTGGGATCGAACCCAGGTCCTTCCCTTCACAAGCGTGTCTCCTACAAACTGAGCTGGATAGTTATTCATGACTATAATGAAACAAATAAAACATAATGTAAACTAAATGCTGTGCCCAGAAAAATGCGTGTGAATTCAAAATTTCCAATGGGAGATTGACACCTAATCTTCTTCCTCCTGCAACCGTCACTTTAGAGACTAGACTTTTACCTACAGACAGATTCTTCACTATAGGCTATAGTGACCGTTTTTGTCCATGGCTACAAACCTGCAAAACTCAAAAATGCAGCACAAGCAAGATAAATCCTAACCAAGGGCATAGATCTATTGCATTCATTCCCCTAAACACAAAGATGCCATCGATTTGACCCAATTTTACCTCTACATGAAGTTCCCAATTTGGGACCTTGAAGCCCTAATAATGGCTTCGTACGATTCCCGCGTCTATACTCAAATTAAAGCATTAAAATACCTTGCATACATGATAACAAAACATAAATATAGAATTGAAACATCTTTATGATGCCAGAATTAAAGGAATCGAAATGAAAAAGATATGCAAACCGTGACTGTTAGAGGGCACGATTCTTTATGTTTCAGGCTTTGGGAATGCTTGCAATGGCTTCAGAGGCTCTCCAGGAGTATGTTTTGATACTTGTTTGGGACTGAAACAAACTGGAAATGGAAATTAGAGTTTGACAACTTTAGTGTTTTTTTTTTGCAAATTGGACAGGGGTTCTCCAGGTCATGCATATTTGTTTGAAGCTTCCCATAAGATTGTTTATATAGAGAATGATGAGGGGACACAAAAATGCAATGTTTGTAACAGCTATGGACAAGCTTTTGAATGCCATGAATATCCATTTGTAACCTTGGCCAAAGTCATGGGATTTTGTCCCTTTTTGAATTTTGAATGAGTGCAAACATATTGGCCTTTTTGTACACGAAAATTGGGACCCCTCAATGCATTAAAACAAGCCTTAACCATAATGGCCCATATACTTTGCAATAATCTTGATTTATTTGATTTTTAATTAAATAAAACTAATGTAAAATGAAAATAAAATCAAGACTATGCAAAAATGGTCCTAGGGGTCCTCTACGGTCTTAGGAATATGTTTGAAGTTCAAGGATTTGAGCCATTGCCTTAAAAATTCAAATTTGCCCAATGCATATTTCTTGAAATTTCCCAAATTTTCCCAACTTGGGCAAGCCATAACTTGCTCAATTTTTATCTCATGATGACGATCTTGTACTTTTTGGAAATCCCAATATGTCTAATTCAATCTCTCTTTTAATAAATTTTGCTTTTGAAGATGTTATCTTGATGTTAAAGGTCTTGGCAAAAAGTGGCTTTTATTGACTTTCTAAGAATGACCTGTAATGTATGAACTTGTATCTTTCAAATGGTGCATTTCTTGGACTTCAGGGCTGAAGAGAAGTTGTAGGGAATTGGATTCTATTTAAAATGAGCTTTGGTTGGAAAATTTATGATAAATTATGAGAAAGTTATGCTTGGTCAAAGTTTGGTTGACTTTTCCTATAGAAACCCTAATTTGCTATTTTTGACTTTTGATGAATTAGGAGCATTTATTGAGGAATCATGATCAACCCTTGATCAAATGATGGATATCACTTCAAAATGTTGATGTTGACCAAAAATCTTGAAGTTTGACTGTATATAGGTCACAGTTGACTTTTGACCTAACACAATTGATTTTCCAATACTTGAGCAATTGACTGAGCAAACTTGTTGAGCAAGGCATGAAAATTGGCATGGATGATATTGAGGACATATTAGGACCATGGGAAGAATTTGATACCATTGGAGCTCAAACATCTTGATGAAAATGGAAACCCTAGTTGGGGGTTCATTGCCTTAGTAGGAGAGTTGTCTGGTCAATCCTTGGTCCACCTTGAGCAATTGAGAACCTTGTTAGACGGTGTGGCAAGTGATCGAGAGGGGGGGGGGGATATATCACCTCTTACTTTTTAAATTATTTCAAATTATTTTATCAAAGCATGTTGAAAGCAGCGAAAAATTAATGTCCTGAATCAATTCTGTCTACTTTGAACCGACTACTAGAAAACCGTACATGTGAAAAACTTGCTGGATTTTATTAGATGAAATTGATGAATATACAACTTAGGTTTCTTAAAGTTTCAATGCACTTATCATTAAAGCAGTATTTCCAATGAATTAAGAATTTGTTAGGAATTTTGTCAAACACTTGACATATGCTTGTTTAATGATTTAATAGTGGTGGTTTGATGAAAGTATTTGAACCACTATTTTTATCATTGGATAGAAAAAATTAGCAAGCCAATTGAATTACAAAATTATGGAACATGTAAAAAAGATAAAGATAAATAAAGAAAGAACGATACGCAGGCAGTTTGGTAAGGAAGTTCCCAACTATCGTCCTCGCGTGTGGGTACGTCTCCCTCTCAATTTCACAATTGAAATTGAGAACTTTTATAACAATATGCTGAATGTTCGATAACAAGGTTACACTACACAGACAGATAGAAATCCCCACGATCTTCTTCTTCTTGTAAGAACCACCACTTGATATGAGCTGTATCAAGATTCCCTGCAAGATCTACAATCGATTCTCCGCTTCCACGACATGTTTGCAAAAATCCCTCTGATTTCCAAACCCCTCGCTACGGCTGAATCCGACTTGTGCGACCGTGACTAACAAACCCTCAAGAACACACCCATTCTTGAAGGACAAACCCATTGGTTTATTTCTTGAAGCCTCCTTTACAATCTTTGACTCAGCTGAGATTCTTTTAATACACAACTGAATGTTATCTCTGACCTCTTGATCCAATTCAACAAGGATGTTTGATTTTTGTTGTTGTTGTTGAATGAAGATGATTGAGAAGGTGATGAAGATGAAGTTTCTTTCAGGCTTCAAGCTGCTCACAAATGTTTGCACACAATTCTGATATGTTGCAAATACTTTGCTGCTGAGAAAAATACTTGCTTATATATGTAACAGAAAACGGTTAGGCAAAAGAAGAAATTATGAGTCGATGCATGTTGATCATGAGTCGACTCATGTTATTTATGAATTACGGGATGGGTCGACACATGTTATTTTGAGTCGATGCAAGATCATATCATAACATTTTACAGAATCAACTATTTTACATCCGTCGATGCATAACACATATGTGTCAATGCATACTGATTATATTTTTAATTTTTGAACATAAAACGTGGTTTGAGTCGACGCATGATATTATGTATCTATGCATATAAATTCAAAAATGTTTTCCAGGAGCATCAAAATGTCATGTGTCGATGCATGAGGTTTTATGTCGATGCATACAAGTTTAAGTTTGCATTACAGGGGCATCAATATGTTATGTGTCGATGCATAAGATTTTGTATCGATTCATAATAGTTGGAGATAGTATTCCAGGGACTTCAGTATGTTATGGATCGATGCAAAACCTGTTGTGTCGACTCATAATGATGCATTATGAGTAAAATACATTTTAAACATATTTTAAACATGTTATATGATATTTTTGTAATGCACACATGTATTTATTATTTCACATACATTTGCAATCATTCAAAACAAATTATGAAGGGGTTGCTCACAAACTTCCCCTTTTTGATGATGGCAAATATCTGATGATGTGTGGTGATATAATGTAGATGAATAAGCTTGCTCCCCCTGAGTTTGTGCATCTTCTTTCTAACACTAACACAATCTTCTTCTCCCCCTTTAACCACATCAAAAAGAGAATAAGCAATACTTTCAGCAATCTCAACACATAAGAAAATTGATATTCAATTTCAGCAAATATTGTCTTGGCATTCACACAAAATGTCTTGGCATAATTTTATCAATAACTGAGTAAATAATTGAGTAAACAGGAAGTAAACAAGTTGAAAGTAATTAATGCAGATAAGAGTTAGTTTACATAAGCAAAATAGATTGTTTGTGTTGTACCCCAAAATTTGCCCTCCCATTTCCTCAACATTTTCTCATCACAAGACCTTTGAAGATCAAGATCCAGTTAGGGTTTCCTCTGCTCAAGACTTCTCCTTGCACTATGAACTCAAATTAGGGTTTGTGTTTGCCCAAGGATGTTTTGACCTAAAATGCCTAAGATAACTTTCATGCTTCATATTGGACTCCCAAGTTTACCCATGCCAAGTTTCAAGTCTTGATTCCAAGTTTTGCCCAGTCAATTGGACAGTTGACCTAGAAATCAGCTGTATTGGGGAAAAAGTCAACTGTGGCCAATTGACAGTCAAATCTCATGAAATTTGATCCACATCAACATTATGAACTCATATGGACCATTTGATCAAGTTTGGATCACAATTCCACAAGAAATTTGATCAGATCACCAAAAGGGCAAAATGGTCACTTTTAGGGTTTTGACTGTACAAAGGCAATTTTTGACTGTTTGACCTAGACAATGGCAAATCAAGCTCACATATGGACTCAAGGACCCCATGGAATTATCTTGACATGCTCAACAAGCTCAAAAGATCCCAAGTACACAAGATTGACAGTTAAATTTCCCAGTCAATTGATCAATTTTGACTGTATACTGAAAAGTCAAACTTTGACTTTTTGGTCAAAATCAAGAGTCAAGATTCATTTTTCATCAAAACATGCCAAATCATGAAACTTGTTCACCAAGAAATCACAAAATGCAAATTAGGGTTAGAAAATGGAATTTTTCATAACTTAGAATTTTTCTAAGTTATGAAAAACCCTAATTTTTCCCCAACTTTGCCCCATCTTTTCACCAAGATCCATTTGGATTCAAACAAAAGTCAAAACATGAAAGTTGTAGCTTGTTGCATAATCTACAACTTTGTTTCACAAAGTTTTCTCATTTGAAGCTTGTATCTCAAGTTACAATTTTTTGAATAAGGGCACTAAACCATTTTTAACTTAGTGAAATTTTAACCTATTTTGACAAGGTTTTCTACCCCACTTCAAGGCCATTTTCCATACCCTTCCACTTGGAATTTCAACTTGCATTTCAAAGATGGATTGTAGTACACATTCCAAGCTTTCCAAAATGTCCAAGAACTTCTCAAACAACCTCATAACTTGAGATATTCGAATTTCACAATATAGAAAAAACTCACCTTTGAATTGGCCATTTTCCATGTTCATAGTTTGTGTAAACTTCTCTAAATCAGCATGCCCTTGATTACAGGTCCTTGAACCATTCCATACTCAATAATTTAATGCATATTCAATGTGTTAAAGTGTTGTTCTTTGAGTGCAAGCATTGTATGCAAGATTAATCCTAAACTAGATAAAGTGAACTTTCCATTTTTGAAAAGATTAGCTTTATGTCCAATTGTAAATCAAGAAAGTACAAGCTAAATCCTTTTGGCACAAGATTATGGACAAGTTGCTCTGATCAAGAGAAGATTATGCAGCACATTAGGAGGCCCCCTACTGACCTAAACCATCAACTTGCATTTGTTTGCTTCAAGTTCAAGAAAAGTGCATAACTTGTACCAACTTCAATCCCAGCTCACAAACACAAGAACAAAGTTATCCAACATATAAAAAAGAACATAACCAAGCCAAGACACGAACTTTGCACCTCCAAAGCACCCTCCATCTCAGAATCATCCTCAAACTGCAAAAACAAAGTTGCCTCTGCAGTTTGAGTGCCAACTCCCATTCCCCTCGAGCATTCTTACCAAAATCAATTCATACACATTCCCTAGCATGTATGCAAGCTCACCATGACCTAAAACCCGACCTGTAATCCCTCTAACAGCTTCCACCATTTTCATTTTTTCCTTTTGCAGTTGAAGTTCCACAGCTCGATACAAGAAGTTTCAAGACAAAGTAAGCATTGAAACAGCTTCCCTGGACCTCAAGGAAGCTTTTCCAATCATTACCTTGCACTAGAAGTTCCTCATTCTCCAGATAGAAGTTCAACTGCACAGGTAAAACTTTGAACTCGTATCTCTCTTATCATGTATCTTTAGTCTTAAGTTTGTGAAGAAACAAGGTTCTACTCATAGCCCTGAACATGTACATAGCTTTACATTTCATTTCTTTTGCCTGAGTAGAGAGAATTTGGAGTTTGAAAATGGCAGAAAAACTAGGTTAGGATTTGGGGGAGGAGAAATTCTCCCTCATCTTAGAGAGTTAGGTCAAGTTCTATACATGGTTGGAATCGTCTCTTCATGCTGAGCATTTTTCATGTTATGAGTTTTTGTTAAAAAGCCAGGAATCAGGAGCTAGCATCAGAAGTACAGGGCGCGCGTTTTTGAATGTTATTGAACGAAGGTTGAAGATGAAGCCACATGGGCTGGGCCTGTGTGGTTTCTTCTTTTTGCACCCTATTTCCATTTTCTCACCCCCCAAGCCCATTTGCCTCATTTTTAATTCTTTTTGACTTTTTCTTTTTTTGTTTGACTTGTTTATTTTTTCTCAGCATAATAAAATTTTGAAAATATTTTTCTCACCACTTTTTGATTTTTATTTGATTTTATTTGATTTTCCTTTAGTTTATACATAAATATATATACATATTATTATTTAGAATATTTAAAAAAAAATAGTGTAAATACATTTTTCATTTTTATTTACCTTCTGAAAATATTTCACATAAAAATACTTTTTTTATTTTTATTTTATTTATTTTATTAAAAATATAAAATATATATTATTTTGTATATAATGCATATTTAAGAACTTAATATATATATATATATATGTTTATTAATATATTTAAGTTAAAATATAAAAAATACTTGAATTTTTCATTTTTATTAATATTTAATATAAGAATACATATTTGACAAATACTTTATTTTATTTTATTTTTTGTATATATAAATAAATATTTGTGCATAATAAATAAAATAACATGTTTCATTTAGTAGAATTAGGGTTTCCCCCTTTAATGTGAAAAACTCCAAAAAATAATATATTTTTATTTTTTATTTTCTTTTCTCTTTTACATAAATAATATTTTTTTTCATACATATACAAAACATTTCTTTTGCATCTTGCATTCCTATTTAATTTTTGTACATTGATTAAATTGCAAATATTCAAAATTGATGTAATGATTTTAGGTTTAAATTACTTGTCAATATCCCCATTTGAACATTTGTACCCCCCTTCCCATATTTGGTTTTGTAATAGCCTAGTAAATTTATTTTCGCACTTTATACGCTTTCTAATAATAATATGTTAGAATTAGGGTTTGTATGCGAAAAAACGATAAAAAATAGTTATGACCTAATCTCAAGATAAACAAACATGAAAATGGACACACAAATCACACTTGCACCCCCTAGGGTATTCCACTTGTTGCCTTTCAAAATTGGGCCATATTGTATGTTGAACTTCTTTGGGCAAAGCAAACAATTTGAATGATCATAGTCCCTCGATAAAACTTTTCAAAAACAAACAAAAACAAATGATCAAGTCCCTTAAAGAAAATTGCCCAAAGACATTTAACGCCGTTGCAATTATGGTCTAAACGATGACCCGCGCCTGTCCCTTTCACATCCTAAACATAAGATTGTCCACCAAATACAATGGTGGAACAAACTTGTTAAAAGGGTTAAAACATAGCAATAATCTTTTGAGAAATTTAGGAGTAGATAACCTCTTAGTTACTTGAATCAAACTTGCAAAACAAAACACTTGCCTATTTCAAAAAAACCACACAACACTACACTTTCAAAACAACTTTCAAAAACAAAATGAAAACCTTTTTCAAAAGACATACATCTTTGTATACATCCCCACATGGATCATTACAAAGGTTGCCACCACATTGGCCTCTTTTCAAAACATTTTCAAACCCACACACTCAAGCACCATTTAAAACAATTGAAAACAAAAGGCAAGTGATCTAAGCAAGTAACTAAGAGCCCATGGATAACCATGGATAGAAAGGGTGCTAATACCTTCCCTTTCTATAATCTACTCCCCGAACCCAAGAAAACATCTCAAAAGGTTTTTGCTGTGCTTTTTAACCTTTCCTTAGGATAAAATAAAAAGTCGGTGGCGACTCTTGCTCAACCGAAACATTTGCGAAAACAAACGCAAACACTAGTCAGTTCTCCCACCGTATCATAGAACTGGCGACTCTGCTGGGGATACTTTTAAAAGTGGAGTAACCTTAGGGATTAGATCACCTTTGTTTTCAATTGTTTGCCTTGTTTGCTTTTATATTTGTGGGCTTTGCATCGGAGTTTCATAGATCCTAACCCGGATCTGGGGAATACCCTTTTAGGTAGCATAATCTGTGAGGGACCTGTCCGGCGTAGACCGACATGGGTGAAGCAGTGGCTACGTTGGTGTGGCATCTTAGTCTGTACCTATATCCCTTGTGTTGCAACGGGGAGAATATAGGTCTTCTAAGGGGTCATTAAGCACCAACCAACCTTAGAACCCTAAATTGACCAACTTGGCTATTAGGACAGTAGCAGTATGCTACACTCATTGAGGCTAAACTCTCGAGATGGTTCTGGCCGCGAGAAAAGATTGCGATGCTGGAGTTATGACCGATTGAGGGTAGCCAATGATTTGAGATCCTCTAGAACCCGGTTACTTTTGATAGGACAGGTTTTAACCAACAAAACCAAAAGAGGGTAATACCTGAAACTCATGCTGGCCTGAAACCTAAGGGTGTCTTGTGTGACTTGTGTGCCTTATTTACCTATGTGAATACTTGTGGTGTGCTTCATCATAGCATCATGCCATCATACCATTGCATGCATCCTGTATAAAGGGCTAACCCATTTCAAAGACAAAAAGGTTTCATCTTTGCTCTGTTTTGCAGGACCTCATGATGCCCGTGCTTAGGAATACTGTCCGGCTCAACTTTGTTCAACCACCAGTGTTACTCAAGGATTTGGTTGGAAGGATTCCAAACACTTCTTCCTTCATCAACAGACATGGTTCTCTCCTTGGCTTGGTCACTGCAAAATGGGACCAACAACTGATAAGTGTTCTGACCCAATTTTATGACCCTCTGTATCATTGTTTCACCTTTCAAGACTTCCAGCTGGTTCCTACCCTGGAAGAGTTCTCTTATTTGCTTGGGATCCCTGTCTTGGAACAAACTCCATTCACTGGTTTGGAAAAGACTCCTAGGCCTGAAGAGATTGCTGCAATTCTCCCCTTGACCAGAGAAGAGGTATTGTCCAACTGGGAAACTAGAAATGGGATCAAGGGCTTTTTGGTCAAATTTCTGGTTGGCAAGGCTAATGATTTCTGGAATGACTTGGACTTCAAGGCGTACGAGGATATTCTGGCTCTTTTGATCTATGGTCTGGTATTGTTTCCCAACCCTGACACTTTTATCAGTATCCATGTCATAAGGATCTTCATGTCTCGGAATCCGGTATCCACTCTTTTGGGTGATATTCTACAACAACTCTATGCTCGTACTACTCGAAAACGGGGAACTCCGTGGTGTTGTGCTCCTTTGCTAGTAAGGTGGTTTATTTCGCACCTTCCTAAGTTCGTGCTGAAGAATGAAGAAGGAAAAGGTTGGGCTCAGAGGTTAATGTCTCTCACTGATAATGACATCACCTGGACTCTCAGAGGTTTGGATGAGGTAACTGTTATTGACCGTTGCGGAGAATACCCTAATGTTCCGTTGATTGGTATCCAAGGAGGAATCTCTTACAATCCATGTTTAGCTCTCCGTCAGTTTGGAAGAGCCAGAGGAGATGGGCCTCATGAAATGCTGGTTCCTCACTTCCATTTTGAGTTTCAGGCAGACAGTGACAAACTACGCCAGGGATTCATTAGAGCTTGGGACAGAATCCACAAAGCCAACCCACATGAGTTGGGACCAAAGACTTCTCTGCCATTGAAGCCCTATTGCAAATGGGTCCGCATCCGTGCTCAAAGGTTAGGTATGCCCTACGAAGCTGTTAGACCTCTCATTCTTGAGCCTCCTGTTGAAGATGGGGTTCCTCCAATTGTCCTCCCTCCTCAGATACCTACTGATTTTGACACCATGAAGAGATCTTGGGCGCAGCTAAAGGAAGAACGGGATTTCTATCGGGAGAAGTTCAACGAGCAGGAACGGAAGATCCAGAGGCTGACTAAGCAATTGGAGGAAGAACGGGTCCTGAACAACTACATCAGCACTGAAAAGAGGAGGCCATGGGAGCATTGATGAGCTTTGGATGTTTCCTTTTACAGTTTTATTTCCTTTCCAGTATTTTTCATTCCTGTAATGCCTAAGGGCAAGTTGTTGAACGATTGAAATTTTAATCTAATGAAGTGTGTTTCCCTTTTTTGTCTACAAAGTTGAATCTTGTTTGTCTTTGAAAACATAAAGCATACACATTCCATTGCACCATATGCATAGCAGGTACCCTATTTCACAGGTTGCTTAATCTCCTTCGCTGTTTATTTTGCACAGTCATCATGAATCCAGACTCCTCCAGTGAGCAAGCAATCAAGGCCCTTCAGGCCCAAAATGCACAGTTTCAAGAGATGGTCCTAAGCCTAGCCCAAGGTCAGCAGGAATTGAAGACTCTACTCCTGAAGAAGAAGAAGAAAAAGAGGACTGCGTTGTTCAACACCGGACGCAGATTTGGGAACACACTCCATAATGAAGCTGATCCAACTACTTCTTCTGCTGAGAAGAACAGTCCCCAAGGGGGAGGAGCTCATAGTCCCGCAGTCTCCGACAACGAGACGGACTATAACGACGAACAATACCCACCTGATGCTGACAGGTACAAACAATTGGAGGACCGCTTGAGCGCCATGGAAATTCAGAATGTGCCGGGATTGGATTTCGGAGATTTGGGGTTATCTTCTGGGGTGGTAATCCCACACAAGTTTAAGGCGCCTGCCTTCGCCAAGTATGATGGGGTCTCCTGCCCAAAGCTGCATCTAAGGTCGTACGTGAGGAAGATCCAACCTTATACGGCGGATAAGAACCTTTGGATCCACTTCTTCCAAGATAGCCTCTCGGGGTCACAGCTTGAATGGTTCTACCAATTAGATGGAACTAGCATCCGACACTGGGAAGATTTGGCAAGCGCATTCTACAGACAATACCAATACAATTCTGATCTCGCTCCTACGCGTACCCAACTTCAGGGTATGTCTCTAGGAACGGGTGAAGGGTTCAAAGAGTACGCTCAAAAATGGAGAGATTTGGCTGGCAGGGTGCAGCCTCCATTGACTGATCGAGAGCTGGTTGATATGTTTCTGGGGACGTTGTCTGGTCCATTTTTCAATCATTTGGTTGGTAACTCCTCCGCTGGGTTTACAGATTTGATATTGACGGGAGAAAGAATTGAAGCTGGCATCAGGTCAGGCAAGATACAAAAGGCTGCCTCCACAAGTGCTGAGAAGAGGCCGTTTAAGAAAGAAGCAAGTGCCGTCTATGGTCCTAGAAGACAAGTCAAGCCCGAAAGTCGCCAAGCCGTCAATGCTTTGGTCATCTCGAAACCTGTTGCTGCTCCTCAGCAGTACAATCAACAAAGAAGCGAAAGGCCCAAGAGGCAGTATACCCGACTGAGTATGACCTTATCTCAAATTTTACCCCAACTGTTATCCACCAACCTGGTGACCCTCAAAGAAGCTCCTAAGGTCGTCAACACTGCGTCTCCTAAGTATAACCCAAATGCCCGGTGTGCTTATCATTCTGATAGTCCCGGGCACACTAATGATGATTGCTGGGCCTTGAGAAATAAAATGCAAGATCTGATCGACGCAAAGGAAATTCAGTTTGAAGCGCCGGAGAGACCAAACGTTGTAACTGCTCCTATGCCCCAGCATAGAGTAAATGCCATTGAGGAAGAATTGTATGCTGTTTCGGTAAATGAAGTTGTTACCCCTCTGAAGATCGTTAAGAAGAACCTACTGCGGGCCGGTTTATTTCCGGGTTGCAGTGAAGGTTGCCTGTTCTGTGCTGTTTCCCTGTCTGATTGTCCCTTGCTGAGGTTAGGCGTCCAAAGCCTAATGGATAGCAAGGAGATTCTATTTAAGAAGTCTGCTGTTCAGTTGGTTCCGGTAAAAGAAGTTTCTGTGGTTACCATCTTCAATAATCCAATCAAGGCTCCCCCGAAGAAGCCTGTTCAAATCATGACTGTTGCACCTGTGGTTATTACTGTTCCGGGGCCTCTCCCCTACGTATCTGATAAAGCTGTCCCTTGGCATTATGGGGCAGACGTATATGTAAATGGAATCAAACAAGAATTCGACACTGGCGCCAGTATCTGCGATATCACTGGTCCAGCCAAGGTCACCCGCAGTGGCAGGCTCTTCTCGCCTGACATTGCACCGCCCGCTATTCGAAGACCCCTCCTTATAACACCTACAAGTTTACCTGTTCCTGCTACTGATCAAGTTGTCTCCCCTGCTGCCGAGTCATCTGATGCTCGGGGCAAAGGGATTGAAGAGGAGCCTGCCCGGATGGAGGCACCAATACCTATAAATGCTGAGGCCTCCCAACAAGAAATGGAGGAGATCTTGAAAATAATAAAGAAGAGCGACTTCAATGTTGTGGAACAGCTGGGGCACACGCCCTCCAAAATCTCCATGCTCTCTTTATTGCTGTGCTCCGAGGCCCATGCTAAGGCCTTGATCTCATTTCTCAAAACGGCCCATGTGCCACAGGAAACATCTGCAGTCCAGTTCACTGATTGCGTAGCAAATCTGACAGCAGACAATGGCTTGGGTTTTTCAGATGCTGACCTGACCGCGAAGGGAAGAGACCACAATGATGCCCTGCATGTCTCTATCGAATGCAGGGGCACTACTCTGGCGCATGTATTGGTGGATACTGGTTCTTCCTTGAATGTTCTACCGAAAAAGGCTTTGGACCGGTTGGATTATGAAGGCCTAGAACTGAAGCCCAGCAATATCATTGTCAGGGCCTTTGACGGTTCCAAAAGGATGGTTCATGGAGAGGTTAACATCCCTATTCGTGTGGGCTCTCAAGTGTTTGACTCTACTTTTTATGTGATGGATATACGTCCATCGTACTCTTGTCTACTGGGTCGACCTTGGATCCATAAAGCTGGGGCAGTGACCTCTACCTTGCACCAGAAGCTGAAGTACCCTGTCAGAGGGAAGATCGTCACTGTGCAAGGAGAAGAGGAGTATATGGTGAGCCATTTGAATTCCTTCAGATACATTGAGATGGACGGGGAGTTTATTGAAACCCCCTTTCAGCATTTCGAGGGGGTGCATCCAATTTCAGCAGCAGCAGAAACAACAGTCAAAGAGAATGATTCCTTGAAAATGGCTTCCCTAAGGGATGCCCGGGCTGTGGTTCAGAAAGGCAATTGTGCAAACTGGGGTCAGCTTTCTGACTTCACTCAGAAGAACGACAAGTTTGGGCCGGGCTTTACTGCAGAGGCTCAGAGGGCTGTGCGCAAGGAGAAGGTCAGAAAGGCTCCGGTGTTTATCTCCAGCTCAGGGGTGAATGCTATTGAGGAGGATGTGGAGGAAGCAGAATTTGACAGTTGGATCTACCCGACTACCAGCGACGGACCAAGCAACTGGACGGCAAAGGATTTTACCCCTATCACATTTGTCACGCAGTAATTAATTTCTTTTGATTTCCAATTTGTAACAAACAATATGTTAAAACTTTGTTGGCTCGGTGTCCTACCCGGGGCATCGTAGCTCCATTTGTGAGGGCTTTTTGTATGACATTTTCATATATCATCAATCAAAACATTGGACGTTTGTTGCATTTCAAATCTTGTGCTCTTTTCCTTTCTGTGTTATATATATTGCAAAACAGCTATATTTACACACACTCACTTATACAGGTTTCAATCCACTCTGGATCTCACTGGTAACAGCTCTGCTACCGCCAGTTATGACTTCGAAAATCCGATCAACTTGGCCGAAGACGAAGGTGAAGATGATTGCGAAGTGCCTGGTGAACTTGCGAGACTGCTACTCCAGGAGGAAAGAGCTATTCAGCCACATGAAGAGCCGGTGGAGACAATTAACCTGGGTACTGAGACAGATAGGAAAGAGGTCAAGATTGGTGCCAATCTAGAGCTCAGCGTGAAGCAACGATTGATCCAGATGCTACAAGATTAAATGGAAATTTTTGCTTGGTCCTATGAAGATATGCCTGGGTTGGATGCCGACATTGTAGTTCACCACCTGCCAACCAAGGAAGACTGCCCTCCGGTAAAGCAAAAAGTCTGACGGATGCGTCCAGAGATGTCTGAAAAGATCAAGGCCGAGGTTATGAAGCAGTTTGATGCCGGGTTCCTTGCAGTGACTTCTTACCCTCAGTGGGTTGCCAATGTGGTGCCAGTACCGAAGAAGGACGGTAAAGTCAGAATGTGTGTTGACTACAGGGATCTGAACAGGGCCAGCCCCAAGGATGACTTCCCCCTACCTCACATTGATGTCCTTGTTGACAATACAGCTCAACACAAGGTGTTCTCCTTCATGGATGGTTTTTCAGGGTATAATCAGATCAAGATGGCTCCGGAAGATATGGAGAAGACTACCTTTGTAACTCAGTGGGGCACCTTCTGCTATAAGGTCATGCCATTCGGATTGAAAAATGCTGGGGCAACCTATCAACGTGCCATGGTTGCTTTATTTCATGATATGATCCATCATGAGATTGAGGTATACGTTGATGACATGATTGCAAGGTCTCAAACTGAGGAGGAGCACCTTGACCATCTGAGGAAGTTGTTTGACCGACTCAAGTTATACAAGCTGAGGTTGAATCCCAACAAATGCACCTTTGGGGTAAGATCCGGAAAATTGTTAGGTTTCATTGTAAGTGATAAAGGTATTCAGGTGGACCCTGCCAAGGTAAAAGCCATACAAGAGATGCCGACTCCAAAAACAGAGAAAGAAGTCAGAGGCTTCCTGGGACGACTGGATTACATTGCCCGATTCATCTCACATCTAACCGCTACTTGTGAGCCAATCTTCAAATTGCTGAAGAAAGATCAAGTAGTACGCTGGAATGATGAATGTCAGGCCGCCTTTGAAAAGATAAAGGAATATCTCCAAGAGCCACCCATTCTTATGCCACCGGTGGAAGGAAGACCTCTAATACTGTACTTGACAATTCAATGGGGTGTGTGCTGGGGCAGCATGACGAGTCTGGCCGAAAAGAGCACGCTATTTATTACTTGAGCAACAAGTTTACCGACTGTGAGTCTCGTTACTCACTGCTTGAGAAAACTTGCTGCGCTCTTGTATGGGCTGCTCGCCGGCTGAGACAATATATGCTGACTCACACTACTTTATTGATTTCAAAAATGGATCCCATCAAGTACATATTTGAAAAGCCCGCTCTGTCTGGGAGAATAGCGAGATGGCAAATGATCTTGACAGAATATGACATCCAGTATACAACTCAGAAAGCAATTAAGGGAAGTGTACTGGCAGATCATTTGGCACACCAACCTGTGGACGATTACCAATCATTGAACTTTGATTTTCCGGACGAAGACATCATGGTGGTAACTGACTGTGAAGTACCTGGACCGGATGAAGGACCTGAGGAAGGATCCCGATGGTCTATGCATTTTGATGGAGCCTCCAATGCTTTGGGTAACGACGTCGGCGCTGTAATCATATCTCCCAAAGGAACTCATACTCCCTTCACCGCCCGATTATGTTTCAGCTGCACCAACAACATGGCAGAATATGAGGCATGTATCATGGGTTTACAAGCTGCAATCGACTTAAGGATCAAATTTCTAAGTGTTTTCGGAGATTCCGCTCTCGTGATCAATCAGATCAAAGGCGAGTGGGATACGAAACACCCGAATCTTATTCCTTACAAGGAGTATGTGTCGACCTTGCTTCCCCACTTTGAAGAGATAACTTTCGAACACTTCCCTAGAGAGGAGAATCAGCTAGCGGACGCCCTAGCTACGATGTGTTCAATGTTCAAAGTTAAATGGGACAATGAGGCTCCCCGAATCATTATCTGGAAGTTGGATGAACCGGCATACTGCTGCGAGCTCGAGGCTGAGAAGGTGACCGAAAAAACCTGGTATCATGAGGTGAAGAGGTACTTGGAAGCTCAGGAATACCCTGAAGGTGCATCTATCAATGATAAGAAGTTCATGAGGAGGTTTGCTGCAAAATTCTTCCTCAGCAACGGCATTCTCTACAAACGGAATCATGATTCAACTCTGCTACGTTGTGTGGATAAGGCTGAAGCAGAGAAAATTATGATGGAATTACATGAAGGCACGTTTGGAACACATTCCAGTGGACACACCATGGCTAAGAAAATCCTTCGGGCAGGATATTTCTGGTCCACAATGGAAGCCGATTGTTACCAACACTCCCGAACTTGTCATAAATGCCAGATCTATGCTGACAAGGTGCATATCCCTCCGGTTCCTTTGAATGTCCTGACGGCACCTTGGCCTTTTGCAATGTGGGGCATCGATATGATCGGTGAGATCCGACCGACGGCATCCAATGGGCATCGCTTCATCTTGGTGGTGATCGATTACTTCACGAAGTGGGTTGAGGCAGCGTCCTACGCCACAGTAACCAAGAGCGTCGTGGCACGTTTCATCCGGCATAACCTGATCTGTCGGTACGGCGTCCCGGAAAGAATCATTACGGACAATGGTACCAATCTCAATAACAAAATGATCACTGAACTCTGTGAACAATTCAAGATACAGCACCACAATTCTTCTCCCTACCGGCCGAAGATGAATGGGGCTGTAGAGGCAGCCAATAAAAATATCAAGAAAATTGTGCAGAAGATGACAGTGACCTATAAAGATTGGCACGAGATGTTACCGTTCGCTCTGCATGGGTACCGTACCTCAGCCAGAACGTCAACCGGGGCAACTCCCTTCTCCTTAGTCTATGGCATGGAGGCAGTCTTGCCAATTGAAGTCCAGATACCCTCTCTCCGGATAATGAAGGATGCAGACTTGAATGAAGATGATTGGATCCAGACTCGACTTGATCAATTAAATCTGATTGACGAAAAGAGGCTCACTGCTATCTGTCATGGTCAAACGTATCAAAAACGGATGATCAGGGCATTTAACAAGAGAGTCAGACCACAAGAATATCAAGTTGGGGACCTGGTAATCAAACGCATCATCCTTCCTCAAAGTGATCCCCGGGGCAAATGGACCCCTACATACGAAGGGCCATTTGTGGTTAAACGTGTGTTCTCAGGAGGAGCCATGATCCTAACCACCATGGATGGTGACGACCTTCCTCACCCCGCCAATGCAGACATAGTGAAAAAATACTACGCATGAATAAAAGACCCGCTAGGTTGACATACCTAGGCAAAAATAAGGGCTTCTCGGCGAACCAAAAGGGTTCGGGAAAAAATAAGGGATGAAAGGAATAAAAATCTGTACACCCGGCAAGTCGAAAACCTGAAAGGGCGGCTTGGGCAAAAATGGGTATCCCGGTGGACTGAAAACCCGAAAGGGCGGTCCAGGCAAAAGTTAGGGATAAAAGCGTAACACTATGTCTCATTGGATCACTTCGCATCCGGAATTCGGCATCAACTATCTGGCTCCATATTTCGGCATTGACCAATCAGCTTCATCTTCAAATTAGGCAGCAAAGCGATGAGACGTTCGAGGACATAAAGGCGATAGCAGAGTTGGAACCCAGTGGGATTGTTCACATAGCTGTTTTATTTCCTTTTTCAAATTGTAAACTCTATGTTATTTGGCGGCGTCCTCTTACTAGGATGTCAGCCTCTTGTACAAAAACGCCTATTCACAGGCAAAGTTTAAATCAATACAAATTCACTTGTCCATACAAATTACCATTGTTTTCCTTTTTCTGTTTTGTCTCGCGAAGAACGTCCAATGTTCATTTTTGATATATGCATTTGACATTAAATTGCTGATTCATAAATATTTACATATGAAACAAGAGATTGATTACAGGTGACATCAGAGACAGGGGCAATGTGAAGTTGTCTAATGCAGTCTGTTTGTTTTGTCCGCCAAGGTACCAAGGTAGGTTCAACTGAAGAATGTGGCCAAATCATCTCAACTCCCCGCAGAGTAAAACAAGGTTCAGTAGTACTTTCCCCAAGCAGAGTTGGTCCCCCGTTGATCCTAAAGTCACAACATTCCCCGGCAGGTCTTAAAGCTCATCCCCAGTAGATTCTGGAAGCTTGTTCCCTATAGTACACGGACGTCTCTCCCGAGTTTTATTTAGAGTTATTTCCTCACAAGGACTTATAACTGGGTTATCCTCAGCTAAAAACCACGGAAGACCGCCCTCGGCAAAGTTCCTTCAATCCCCAGCGGAGTTTATCATCATTATCCTCAGCGGAATCCATCATTAAAGTCCTCAACAGGCCTCTCATCAAAACTTCGGCCAAGTATCTCTTCCACAGAGCAACTCCTCGGCCGTTCGTCAAGGATTTATTTTCCTAAGACAAAGTTACATCCATAAACATTTCACATTTTCATACATCTTGCTTACATATATTATAAAGCGCATACAACACCATCTCATGTTGAACATCATGACATCATGCATATCATACATCATGACATTGCATACAACTTACGTTTTTTGCCTTTTCAGGAAAAAGACAATCCCAAAAACAACTACCTTCAACTGTCACAATTCCAGATTCGATACCTGTATCTAGCCAGGGCACATCTGAGAGTGATCAGTTTCCAGACTCGATTCCTGTATCTAGCCAGGGCACGTCTGAAGAGTTCGAAGATTCGATTCATGTATCCAGCCAGGGCACATCTATCAACTACAACATCTCCAGATTCGATTCCTGTATCCAGCCAGGGCATATCTGTTGACCACGTTTCCAGACTCGATTCCTGTATCTAGCCAGGGCACGTCTGAAGAGTTCGAAGATTCGATTCCTGTATCCAGCCAGGGCACATCTATTAACGACTATTTCCAGATTCGACTCCTGTATCCAGCCAGGGCACATCTGTGAGCAACCGATTCTAGATTCGATACCTGTATCTAGCCAGGGCACATCTGCATAAGGAGATTGAAGATCAAACACCTGTAACAAGCCAGGAAAACATCCGTCTTTCTCAAATATACAAGTTTCTCGCTAAGGAATCTCTTATGCGACCGACACTTCCAAATGGCATCTATAAGCCCATTCCCGACAAGGTTCTGTCACATCTCCAGATGGCATCTATGAGCCCATCTCCCTATTCACCACATCTCCAGATGACATCTGTAAGCCCATTCCTGACATCACATTGCTGATACTTCAACATGCGAGTGCAAATTTCCGGGCACTCTAGTGTCCAATCTCCTTTTACCCTCGAGTCGCGAAAGGCAAACTTGCCAATCTAACTCTTCATGAATTAATGGTATGAAATGTATGACATGGAGATATAGACTAGGGATTGTTTCCATCACAGGATTGATACCATGTGTCGACCTGAAACCAATTCTTAATTTCTGTTTTTATAATTTTTTTTGATATGAGTCGACTCATAACTGTATGTATCGACTCATAACACAAATTTTGACAGAAATACAGTTTTTCACAAGTTCTTGTTAACAGATGGATATGGTACCCAATTCCAATTTAAATGATTATGAAAAATGAATCATCTAAAGATTATTATGCATGCATAATGATGTAATGCAATTTTCATATGTCAAGTTCAAACAATTTATGTAAAAGAGATATACGTATAGACATTTTCAATGGAACATTACGGTCAACTTATAAGTAATTGAGAGTTCTTATAGAGAAAGTAGATAGGAAGGGTATTACCTCGTTTGATGAGATGTTAAGACGCATGTACTGAAGCCAAAAGACACATATCAACAGTATGCTGAGACATAGATATATTTCAAATACATATATGCTTAAGACATCACGTAAGAGAGATCTAAAATCCCTAGCTCACGACGAATGTTGAAGAAGAGTTCCGTTGCTAGTGGTTTTATAAAGATGTCAGCAAGTTGATTTTTAGTATCAACATGCTCAAACTTAACATCTTCCTTTTCAATATGCTCGCGAAGAAAGTGATGCCTAATCTCTATGTGTTTAGTGCGTGAGTGAAAGACTGGATTCTTAGTGAGATTTATAGCACCTGTGTTGTCACATTTTATTGGAATACGTTTTAATTGAATATCATAGTCTTGTAATTGTTGCTTCATCCATAAGATTTGAGCACAACAACTACCGGCTGTAACATATTCAGCCTCAGCAGTTGGCAAAGCAATCGAAACTTAATTTTTGCTATGCCAACTTACTAGAGAGTTTGAAAACAAGTGACATGTTCCACTAGTGCTTTTCCTATCAGATTTACAGCCAGCAAAATCAGAATCAGAGTAACCTACTAAACTACAATCGCTTCCCTTGGAATACCATAGCCCATACTTAGATGTATTATTGAGATACCTAAGTATACGCTTGACAACTTTCAAGTGGGATTCCTTAGGATTCGATTGATATCGTGCACACATGCAAACACTAAACATGATATCAGGCCTAGATGCTGTAAGATACAAGAGGGATCCGATCATACCTCTAAATTTTTTTGACATGAACACTCTTACCATGTTCATCCTTGTCTAAATTCCCGTTGGTAGGCATGGGGGTGTCAATTTATTTTGAGTTATCCATTCCAAATCGTTTAAGCAACTCTTGGCAGTATTTTGTTTGACATATATCATGCCTTCATTGAGCTGCTTTATTTGGAGACCGAGGAAGTAGTTTAGCTCCCCCATGAGACTTATCTCAAATTCACCCTGCATGACTTTGAAAAATTCTTCGACCAAGTGTAGATTAGTTGAACCAAAAATAATATCATCTACATATATTTGAACTAAAAGGATGTGCTTTCCTTTACGTTTAATGAAAAGAGTAGTATCCACTTTACCTCTTGAATAACCATGATCAAGTAGAAATTTACTAAGTCTTTCATACCAGACCCGAGGGGCCTATTTAAGATTGTATAAAGCTCATTTTAATTTGAAAACATGATCTGGATATTCGTTATTCTCAAAACTAGGAGGTTGTGAGACATACACCTCTTCATTTATGACTCCGTTAAGAAAGGCACTCTTTACATCCATTTGATAAAGCTTAAAATCTTTTGCACACGCATAAGCGAGCAAGAAACATATAGCCTCAAGGCGAGCAACTGGAGCATAAGTCTCCTCATAATCAATGCCCTCCTCTTGGTTATATCCTTGTGCTACTAAGCGTGCTTTATTGCGGGTTATCATTCCGTTTTCATCAAGTTTATTTCTAAAAACCCACTTAGTGCCTATGATACGATGGTCTCGCGGACGAGGGTCAAGTTCCCAAACATCATTTATTTTAAACTGATTTAGCTCTTCTTGCATGGCCATTAGCCAAAATTCATCAATCAAGGCCTCTTTAGCATTTTTAGGTTCTACTTGTGAAACGAAAGCAAAATGATAACAAAAATTACTTATCTTGGAGCGAGTTATTACTCCTTTTGAGATATCTCCCAATATGTTGTCAATGGGATTGTATTTAGAGGACTTCTAATCCGGTGGAAGATCATTAGCTTTCATTGGATCTTCTTCCTCATCTTTTGAAAGGCTTGTATCTTTTTCTTCCTCATCGTCAACTATTTTGGACTGAACAATTTCCTCAACAGTTTCTTTGAGTATATCTTCAGTAGATACACCTGCACCATCAAGAGAAATACCTTTCCAACATGTTTCGGATAAGATTCATCAAAAGAGACATGAACTGACTCCTCAACCGTAAGTAAACATTTATTGTATACCCTATATGCTTTGCTTGATTGTGAGTATCCGAGAAAGATACCTTCATCTGCTTTTGCATCAAATTTTCCAAGATTTTCTTTTCCATTATTCAAAACAAAACATTTGCAACCGAATACATGAAGATGTGACAAGTTTGGCTTTCTCCCTTTTAAAATTTCATAAGGTGTTTTATCCAAAATGGGATAAATTAATATTCTGTTTAAAACATAACAGGCTGTGCTAATTGCATCAGCCCAAAAATATTTTGGTAATCCACCTTCATTGAGCATTGTTCTTGCCAACTCCTCTAAGGCACGACTTTTACGCTCCATAACTTCATTCTGCTATAGAGTTCGAGGTGCTGAAGATTTATGCTCAATACCATGCTTGTCACAGTACTTATCAAAGATGGTTTTGAAATTCACCTCCATGATCACTTTGAATTGCAATTATTTTCAATTCCATCTGTTTTGAGATAGTTTTGCAAAACTCTTAAAAGCAGAAAAAGTTTCATTTTTGCTATGAAGGAATATAGTCCAAGTAAATCTAGAGTAGTCGTCAACGATCACAAAACCATAATAATTTCCTCATAGACTTTTTGTTCTAGAAGGTCCAAAGAGGTCCATATGGAGAAGCTCAAGGGGTCGTGAAGTGGAAATCATATTTTTAGATTTGAAAGAGACCCTCGTTTGCTTTCCCATTTGGCACGCATCACATAGGTGATCCTTTGTAAATTTTATCTTTGGAAGACCTACTACTAGATCCATGGATACAACCTTATTAAGCAAATCAAAGTTAACATGCGCTAGACGTCTATGCCAAAGCCAAGAATCATCATTTAAGGTGACTAGACACTTAGTGCTTGTTAAAGATACATCAAAAAGGTCAAGCATATATACATTGTTTACTCTAGTTCCATTAAACACAACATCCTTTTCAGTATTTTCAATTATGCAGCAAGTATTTGTGAAGGTAACTTTATAACCCTTGTGTGATACGATGGGAAAGAACTGACTGTTTTTGGAATGCTGGTTTGCGTTTTGCATTTGTTTTTTCAAAATGTCGCGGTAAGCAAGAGTCGCCACCGACTTTTATTTTATCCAATAAGGAAAGGAAAAAAGCACAGAAAAATTCCTTTTTCGAGATATTTCTTGGGTTCAGGGGGTAGATTATAGAAAGGGAAGGTGTTAGCACCCTTTCTACCCGTGGTTATCCACAGGCTCTTAGGTACTTGCTCATATTGTTTTCAAAATTGCTTTCTTTGTGCTTGTGGGTTTTGAAAAAGTTTTTATTTGAAACTTCGATTTAACTCTTGCTTCTGTCCTCAAGAGCGTATGAAGTGTTTTGAAAACTTTGTTCGAAAAGTGTAAGTGTGAAAAGTTTTTTTGTTTTGAATGAGCAAGTATCTAAGAACTATCTACCTACTCGAAAAAGGAATCGTTCTATGCTAATGTCCTTTAGATAATGCTATCCCACTATTAGTGAGTAGGTAGCACCGTTGTTGGAGTTTGAGGGTCAATTCGAATCGGGACATACGGTCACCAAAGCAATGTTAGGACGCCTTAGCGGTAACCCTAATGTCTTAGATCATTTTTTTGAGGAAATAATATCCGAGGCAACCATTTCAAGGTGAATATGATCTTTTAGACAAGAGGGAGACCTCTAAAGTGACCTATACTCAATGACCATGTACGAAGGCAACCAAGTGGGGTGTACCTTAAGAGTGCGCATGTGCGAGTGTGTCGTTTTCAGTTATTTTTGTCTTTGTACATGTTATGGGTGATCTAAGTTGATTTTAGGTTAAAACATTCAGTCTTGTCATGCCATCCTATTATTAAACATCTAACAAATATAAGTTGCAGAAAATAAATTGCGGAATTTAAATTACAAGGCGTCGGGTATTTACATCGCCAAAGACAAACCCTTTAAAAATAAATAAAGCGATAAAAAATAAATAAAAGGTCCTATTAACTATTATAATCCAGGAGCAAGTACAATATTGGATAAAATAAATAAATCGCGTGCGGGAAATTAAATCGAGCACAAAGTTCTAGGGTTTTGACCCTTTTTGAAAGAAAATATCTTTTTGGTTTTTTATTTTAAGAAAGAAATTAACCTAAATTAATTACTAAATTAAGTAAATAAAATTAATTAATAAAAATAAATTATTTTTGGTTTTTTGTTATTTTAAGAAAGAAAATAAGAATTAATTGAATTAGTAAAAACCTAATTAAGTCTAATTTAATTTCAATTATTTACAAAAAATGTTAAAGTTATTCTAATTAAAACCCTAAATCAATTTAATTAGTGTTTATTAAGAAAAATAATAAAAATTAAAGTTTAATGGAATAAAAATATTTTTGGTGGTTTTTATTTTATAAAGAAAAGAAATTTTTTAATTGGTTAGTAATTTAATAAAAATAATTAAGCAATTAATAAAATAAATAAACAAAATAATATGAGAGAAAGGGGTTTGGGCCTGTATTGGGTGTCTGAATAGCAATGCTGAGGCCCATTACACGCTGTCCTTGTTGACTTTGTGAGATCTGGTGTTTGTACGCTGACTTGGACTATGGTGGACATTCAGATCCTGGCCACCAGATTTGGCCTTTGGCCATCTGGACATTGGATAGATGATAGTGCACGGTGCGCTGCATGCTTGGATATGTACACAATCGCCTGAAATGCAAAATCAAATAGAAATTGGAGGACCTGGGATTCGAACCCAGGTCCTGAACGTGATATGCTGCTTGCTTTACCACTACGCTGCCTTGACTCAATTGTTAGTAATATACTAATAAAGCATAATATATTAAAACAAGTCAATGGCCAGAAAAGACAAAAAACACGCGCGTGATATTTGAAAGGACCAATGATGGCGTGACACGCCTTCATCTTCTTTGCTGAACCGTGGCTAAAACAAAACAAACCTATACCAACAGACAGAAGTCTGTAGCTATAAGCCAGGCCATCTCCAAAATTCTCCCTAGCCCATAAAAATGCATTCTGAAGCCATGGTTAAACTCGCCTTCCTCTTCCAGTCACGTCTATAGCCATTATTAAGGCTGATTTTATCTGAAACGAAAAACCCTAAACCAAGATGCAAAACCCTAACAATGGTGATTCTTTATACAGGTTAGATGAATGAAATTAAATAATGTCAAAAGACTGCAAATGGCATGGTGAGTCAAAATATGCAATTAGTTTTCATTGTAGATGCAAGAATAACATAAATTGATTTCAAGAATGGAGCGGTCTCGTGAACCACTTACAGCGCTCTAGGAGGTTGGAGAGTGTGTGATTCTGATCCAGATCGCTTGTGTGAACGTCCAAGAAGCGTTTGGGACAAGTCTCAGCAGTTGAAAATGCCTCTAGCTATGGTTTTGATCTCAAGCTTTTTGATGAAATTTTCAATTTTCGTTCTGCCTCTTCTTACAGCCTCCAACCCTTATTCACGTCCCTTTGGCTTCCTTATGTATTGCATATTGTGTTAGGGTAACAATTATGGCCTGAATCCTTCCACATCAATGCATTGAAATTTGATTTGATTCACTCTTTACAACTTGCCAAATTTGCCAATTTTCAAACTTTTTGCACATGGTACGGTGAGATTCGAGTTTGATGATGATATTGATGATAATTGCAACCTGAAATAGCCAAAAGATCTCATGTAATCAAAGTTTGGGATTTTATATGATTTAATTTGATTTAAAATGAATAAATTCAATAAAAAATCAAATAAAATAATAAAAATAACATATGGGCTTATGGATGAAGCTAGGACACGTGTGCAATGATGCAAGCTCAAATCAAGTGGAAAAGAATGGGCCCATTTGACAAAATTTGAAGTTTTGGGGATGGTTGACTTTTGGCAATTTTGCAAAAATGTCCAACTTCAACAATGCATAACTTATTCAATTTTGAACTTTTGGAAGTTTTCTTGGACTTTTTAGAAATATTGAGATGTCCTCTAATCAACCCTTTTTGTAGCATCTCATTTTGGTGTTCCATGCTCAAGTTATAAGCTTTGAAAAAAAAGTGTTTTTGTTGACTTTCAAAAATGACCTATAATGTCCAAATTCATAACTTCTTGTGAGTGCATTTTCTGATCTTGGGGTATGAATATGGATTGTAAGAAATTGCATCCTCTGGAAAATGAGATTTGGATGGGTCATTTCTCATAAAGTATGAGAAAGTTATGCTTGGTCAAAGTTGAGTTGACTTTTCCTACAAAACCCTAATTTAGCAACTTTTGAGTCTTGATGAACTTTGAGCAATCCTTGATGAATCATGATCAACCCTTGATAAAATGATGAAATATCCTTAAAAATGAGAATGTTGACAAAAAATCTTGAAGTTTTACTGTTTGTAGGTCACAATTGACTTTTGCCCTAGCACAATCGATTTTTGGACCCTTTGAGCAATTGACTGAGCAAACTTCCTCTGCAAGGCTTGAAATTTGACATGGATGATCTTGAGAGAATATTAGGACATTAGGGAGCACTTTAGGTCATTTGGATTCAAGGATCTTGGTGCAACACAAAACCCTAATTTAGGGTTGACTGCCTTAGGAGATAGCTTGTCTGACCCACTCTTGAGCAACCTTGAGCCACTTGGAGATCTTTCTTGCAATGTTTTTTTGAGAAATATAAGAGGGAAAATTTTGGGGTACAACAACTGCCCCTGTTCAATCTTCTTAAACATGAGGATATAGATTGGCTTTCGTGCCTTTCGTGATCCGAAGGTGGAAGATGATTGAACACTAGAGTGCCGAGAAATTTGCACTCGCATGAAGTGGTATTAGCCTGGTGATGTAGGGAATGGGCTTACAGATGCCATTTGGAGATTGCTGGCGGGAGAATGGGCTTAAAGATGCCACCTGAAGGAGTGTCGGTCGCATAAGAGATTCCTTAGCGAGAGCTTGTATACCTGTTGTCGTGGAAGATTCCGCTGGGGAAGCCTGGTCATGCTGAGATTTAGGAACTTGCCTGTACTCCAACTGAGGGAACATCTCTGATGGGTTTTAAGGACTTGTCCATAATTCAACTGGGGGGAAATCTGTCAAGATTTAGAACCTTATCTGTAATTCAACCGAGAATAATTCAGTTGAGATTTAAGAACCGGTCAGTTCTTCGACTGAGGAGAAATATCTTCATCAAGATCTAGGACTGTCTGTTACTTCAATGAAGGATAATTCTGTTGAGATTTAAGAACTCGTCCACACTTCGACGGAGGAAAATTGTCGAGATTGAGAACCTTATGTGTAATTCAACTAAGAATAATTCAGTTAAGATTTAAGAACCGGTCAGGTCTTTGACTGAGGGAAACATCTTCATCAAGATCTAGGACTGTCTGTTACTTCAACGGAGGATAATTCTGTTGAGATTTAGGAACTCGTCCACACTTCGACGGAGGAAAATTGCCGAGATTGAGAACCTTATCTGTAATTCAACCGAGAATAATTCAATTGAGATTTAAGAACCGGTCAAGTCTTCGACTGAGGGAAATATCTTCATCAAGATCTAGGATTGTCTGTTACTTCAACGGAGGATAATTCTGTTGAGATTTAAGAACTCGTCCACACTTCGACGGAGGAAAATTGTTGAGATTGAGAACCTTATCTTTAATTCAACCGAGAATAATTCAGTTGAGATTTAAGAACCGGTCAGGTCTTCGACTGAGGGAAACATCTTCATCAAGATATAGGACTGTCTATTACTTCAATGGAGGATAATTCTGTTGAGATTTAAGAACTCGTCCACACTTCGACGGAGGAAAATTATTGAGATTGAGAACCTTATTTGTAATTCAACCGAAAATAATTCAGTTGAGGTTTAAGAACCGGTTAGGTCTTCGACTGCTGAGAACCTAACTGCATCCTTCCTGAAAAGTAAAGGTCAGTCGTATGCAATGCATGATATATATCAAGCATTGATGTTCTAAAAATAAATGAGATTGTGTTGTATGATGCGTATATGCATGTGTCATGATGTATGGAAATGTAATGTTTTTTAGCTGGGGAAAATAAATCCCGGATAGCTGCTGGAGAAAAAAGTTGAATTCTTCATTTCCGCTGGGGATAACGAATGAAGAAGATTAGGAGAATAAATCGGCATGAGAGGATAATTCCGTTGGGGAATAAACTGATGAGGAGATTATTCTGTGGGGAGGAGATGCTCTACTGATGATTCCACTGATAAATTCTGCTGGGGATGAATTACTGTTGCTGGTGATACTGAATCCTATTGGGGATTGAATTCCTGTTTGTGAAAGGAATGAACTTCGCTGGGGATGATCTTTCAGTTGCAACTTCACTGGGGATAACCTTTTAGACTCTTATGGAGATAATCCTTTGAGTTCTGCTGGGGACAATCTTCCAAAGTCTACTGGGGATGATTCTCCAAACTCCACTGGGGAAGCTTTTTCAGACTGCGTTGGGAAAAATTTCAAACTCCACTGGGGATATCTTGTATTCTGCCGGGGAATATTCCTATACTCCGCTGGGGAATATTAAGACTGCCGGGGACTTTAAGCCTTTTCAGTAGTGATGGTAGATAAACTTTGCTTGGGGAGAACATTACTGATTCTTTCACAGTTGTGAGTCTCGGCTGGGGAGAGCCATCATTACTCTCTTACTTTGCGGGGAGTGAAAGCACCTTAGCCATATTCTTCAGCTAAATCTACCTTGTACCTGATGGACAGAGCAACTGTAAAGCTTGGACAATTCTTATTGCCCCTGTTTATGATATTACCAGTAATCGTCTTTTGTTTCGCATGTAAATATTTATGAGCAGCAATTAATGTCAAATGCATATATCAAAAATGAACATTGGACGTTCTTTGCAAAACAAAACAGATAAAGAAAAAAAACAGTTTGAAATTTCTCTGAAAATGATTTGTATTGACTTTGAAGTTTGGCCTGTAAATAGGCGTTTTTGTACAAGAGGCTGACGTCCTAGTAAGAGAACGCCGCAGAACATATGGTTTATACATTTTGTGTAAAATAAAACAGCTATGTGAAAAATCCCACTGGGTTCCAACTCTGCTATTGCCTTTATATCCTTGAGAATCTCATCACTTTGCTTCTTGGTTGAAGGTAGATCATATTGATGA
The DNA here is from genome assembly GCA_948472305.1 of Vicia faba. NCBI lineage: Eukaryota > Viridiplantae > Streptophyta > Magnoliopsida > Fabales > Fabaceae > Vicia > Vicia faba. The sequence goes on along the minus strand of OX451738.1, from coordinate 485,481,294 downwards.
GTGCCGTCCGAGCTTGATAGTTGATACTGAAGTCTGGATGCAAGGTGATCCAATGAGACATAGTGTTACACTTCGATCCCTAATTTTTTCCTGGACCGCCCTTTCGGGTTTTCAGTCCACCGGGATACCCTTTTTTTGCCCAAGCCACCTTTTCAGGTTTTCGACTCGCCGGGAAGCCCTTATTTTTGCCTAGGCCAGTTGACCTAGCGGGTCGTTAATTATGCGTAGTATTTTTTCACTATGTCTGCATTGACGGGGTGAGGAAGGTCGTCACCATCCATGGTGGTTAGAATCATAGCTTCTCCTGAGAAAATGTTCTTAACCACAAATGGCCCTTCGTAGGTAGGGGTCCACTTGCCCCTGGGATCACCTTGAGGTAGTATAATGCGCTTGATTACCAGATCCCCAACTTGATACTCTTGTCGTCTAACTTTCTTGTTAAATGCCTTGATCATCCGTTTTTGGTACGTCTGACCATGACAAATAGCAGTAAGTCTCTTTTCGTCAATTAGGTTCAGCTGATCAAGCTGGGTCTGGATCCAGTCATCTTCGCTTAAACCTGCATCCTTCATAATCCGAAGAGAGGGTATCTGAACTTCAATGGGCAAGACTGCCTCCATACCATAAACCAAGGAATAGGGTGTTGCCCCTGTTAACGTTCGCGCTGAGGTACGGTACCCATGAAGAGAAAATGGTAACATCTCATGCCAGTCTTTTTATGTCACCGTCATCTTCTGCACAATCTTCTTAATGTTCTTATTAGCCGCCTCAACAGCCCCATTCATCTTCGGCCGGTAGGGAAAAGAGTTGTGATGCTGTATCTTGAATTGCTTGCAGAGTTCGGTGATCATCTTATTGTTGAGATTCATACCATTATCCGTAATGATCCTCTCAGGTACACCATATCGACAAATCAGATTGTGTCGAATAAACCGTGCCACGATGTTCTTGGTCACTATAGCAAAGGAAGCTGCTTCAACCCACTTCGTAAAGTATTCAATTGCTACCAGGATGAAACGATGCCCGTTGGATGCCGTAGGTCTGATCTCGCCGATCATATCAATTCCCCACATTGCAAAAGGCCAAGGAGCTGTCAAGACGTTCAGAGGAACCAGAGGTATATGCACCTTATCAGCATAAACTTGGCACTTGTGACATGTCCGAGAATGCTGATAGCAGTCAGCTTCCATTGTGGACCAATAATATCCTGCCCGGAGGATTTTCTTTGCCATGGTATGTCCACTGGAGTGAGTTCCGAAAGTACCTTCATGTAGCTCTGCCATGATCCTTTCCGCCTCGTTCTTATCCACACATCGCAGTAAGGTTGAATCATGGTTGCGCTTGTAAAAAATACCATTGTCGATGAAGAAATTTTCCGCGAACCTCCTCAGAAACTTCTTGTCATTAATAGATGCACCCTCGGGGTACTCCTGAGCTTCAAGATACCTCTTCACCTCATGAAACCAGGGTTTATCCATTGCCTCTTCAGTCTCAATATCACAACAATGTGCAGGTTCGTCCAACCTTTCAATGGTAATCCGGGGAGCCTCGTTGTCCCAATTGACTTTGAACATAGAAGACATCATAGCCAACGCGTCCGCCAAATGATTCTCCTCTCTAGGGAAATGTTCAAAGGTTATCTCCTTAAAGTGTGGAAGCAACGTCAATACATACTCTTTGTAAGGAATAAGGTTTGGGTGTTTCGTATCCCACTCGCCTTTGATATGACTGATCACGAGAGCAGAATCTTCGAACACACTCAAGAACTTAATCCTTAGGTCAATTGCTGCTCGAAGACCCATGATGCACGCTTCATACTCTGCCATATTGTTGGTGCAGTTGAAACATAATCGGGCGGTAAAAGGAGTATGAGAGCCTTTAGGAGATATGATCACGGTGCCAATGCCATTGCCCAAAGCATTCGAAGCTCCATCAAAGTACATAGACCATTGGGATCCTTCCTCAGGTCCTTCATTCGATCTAGGTTCTTCACAGTCGGTTACTATCATGATATTCTATCCGGGAATTCAAAGTTCATAGACTGGTAATCATCTACTGCCTGATGTGCCAAATGATCTGCCAACACACTTCCCTTGATTGCCTTTTGGGTCGTATACTAGATGTCATACTCAGTCAAGATCATCTGCCATCTTTCTATTCTTCCGGACAAGGCAGGCTTCTCGAAGATATACTTGATTGGATCCATATTTGATATCAATAGAGTAGTGTGAGTCAGCATATACTGTCTCAGCCGGCGAGCAGCCCATGCCAAAGCGCAGCAAGTTTTCTCGAGCAACAAGTATCGGGTCTCGCAGTTGGTAAACTTTTTGCTAAGGTAATAAATAACATGCTCTTTTCGGCCAGACTCGTCATGTTGGCCCAACACACACCCCATTGAGTTGTCGAGTACTCTCAAGTATAAGATCAAAGGTCTCCCTTCAACTGGAGGCATCAGAATAGGAGGCTCTTGGAGATACTCTTTGATCCTTTTGAAAGCGGCCTGACATTCATCGTTCCATCGTACCACTTGATCTTTCTTCAGTAACTTGAAGATTGGCTCACAAGTAGCAGTTAGGTGTGAGATGAATCGGGCAATGTAGTTCAAACGTCCCAGAAAGCCTCTAACTTCTTTTTCTATTCGGGGAGCTGGAATTTCTTGTATAGCCTTCACCTTTGCAGGATCCACTTGAATACCTTTATCGCTTACGACGAAACCCAACAGCTTACCAGATCTCACCCCAAAGATGCACTTGTTCGGGTTTAACCACAGCTTGTACAACTTTAACCTGTCAAATAATTTCTGAAGGTGGTCAAGATGCTCTTCTTCAGTCTGGGATCTCGCAATCATGTCGTCGACGTATACCTCAATCTCATGATGGATCATGTCATGGAACAAAGCAACCATGGCACGCTGATACGTTTCCCCAGCATTTTTCAATCCAAAAGGCATGACCTTGTAGCAAAAGGTACCCCATTGAGTATCAAAGGTTGTCTTCTCCATGTCCCCAGGAGCCATTTTAATCTGATTGTAACCGGAGAAACCATCCACAAAGGAGAAGACCTTATGCTATGCGGTGTTGTCAACCAAAACGTCGATATGAGGCAGAGGGAAGTCATCCTTGGGGATTGCCCTGTTCAGATCCATATAGTCAACACACATTCGGACCTTACCATCCTTCTTCGGCACTGGAACCACGTTGGCAACCCACTGTGGGTAAGATGTAACTGCTAGAAAGCTGACATCAAATTGTTTCATAACCTCAACCTTGATTTTCTCAAACATCTCCGGGCGTATTCGGCGGACCTTCTGTTTCACTGGAGGACAATCTTCCTTGGTAGGCAGGCGGTGAACCACAATATTGGTATCCAACCCAGGCATATCTTCATAAGACCAGGAAAAGATCTCAACGTAGTTATGCAGCATCTGAATCAACCGTTGCTTAACACTAGGCTCCAGATTTGCACCTATCTTGACCTCTTTCTTGTCTATCTCTATACCCAGATTTACTGATTCCACCGGCTCCTCATGCGGCTGTATGGCCCTCTCTTCTTGAAGTAGCAGTCTAGAAAGTTCACCAGGCACTTCGTGATCATCTTCACCTCCGTCTTCGGCTAAGTTGATCGGACTTTCGAAGTCATAACTGGCAGTAGCAGAGTTGTTACCAGCGAGATCCAGAGTGGATGTAGACCTGTATATGTGGGTGTGTGTAAAATAGCTGTTTTGCAATATAATAAAAGAAAAACAAGGAGCACAAAATTTGAAATGCAAGAACGTCCAATGCTTTTATTAATGATATATGTAAATGACACACATAAAGCCCTCACAAATGAAGCCACGGTGCCCCAGGTAAGACACCAGGCCGTAAAGTTTAAAACATTGTTTGTTACTGATACAAAACAAAAGTCTTATTACTGAGTAACAAAAGAAATTGGGATAAAGTCCTTTGCCGTCCAATTGCTTAATCCACAATCAGTAGTTGGGTAGATCCAACTGTAAAACTCAGACTCTTCAACATCGTCTTCAATGGCATTCACTCCTGAATTGCTGATGAACAGGGGAGGTCTTCCGATCTGTGCGCTCCAAACAACCTTCTGAGCTTCTGCAGTGAAACCCAAACCAAACTTGTTAGTCTTCTGTGAAAAATCAGGGAGTTGGCCCTAATTTGCACACCCACCTTTCTCGACAACAGCCCGGGCATCCTTGAAGGAAGCCATCTTCATTGGAGGATCTTCAATAACAGTTTCAGTTGATGCCAGCGTCTGGGGAACCTCTTCAAAATGTTGAAACGGGGTCTCGATGAACTCCCCATCCATTTCTACATATCGGAAAGAGTTGAGGTGGCTCACCATGTACTCCTCTTCTCCTTGTACTGTCACAATTTTCCCTTTGACCGGGTACTTTAGCTTCTGGTGGAGTGTAGACGTCACTGCCCCAGTTTTGTGGATCCACGGACGACCCAGCAAACAAGAATAAGATGGACGAATATCCATCATATAGAACGTAGAGGCGAAAACCTGAGAACCAACCTTAATCAGAATATCCACTTCTCCATGCACCATCCTCTTAGACCCATCAAAGGCCCTGACGACAATGTTGCTTGGTTTCAGCTCCAACCCTTCATAGTCTAATCGGTCTAGAGCTTTCTTGGGTAACACATTCAACGAAGATCCAGTATCTACCAACACATGAGCAAGAGTAGTGCCCCTGCATTCAATGGAGACATGCAGGGCGTCGTTATGATTCTTCCCTTTAACAGTCAAGTCAGCGTCAGAGAAACCTAACCCGTTATCAGCAGTCAGACTAGCCACGCAATCTTTAAACTGATCAGTTGATGTTTCTTGCGGCACGTGCGCAGTCTTCAGGAAAGCAATCCGAGCCTTGGCATGGGCTTCTGAGCATAGCAACAGTGACAACATAGAGATTTTGGATGGGGTCTGCCCTAGCTGCTCGACTACATTGTAGTCGCTCTTTTTGATAATCTTCAAAATCTCCTCCATCTCTTGCCTAGAGGCTTCAACAGTAATTGTCTTCGGTGCCTCCGTCCGGGCAGGCTCATCAGTGGTCCCTTTGCCTTGAGTATCATATAACTCGACAACAGGGGTAAGAATTGGAACTTGAATAGGGACGGTAGCAGGTACACTGGCAGGTGTAATAACAACAGGCTTCCGGACAGTTGGTGGAGAACTCGGGGGAGAAAAGTCTTCCGCTGCGGGTGACTTTGGTAGGTCCAACAATATTGCTGACGTCAGTATCAGCATCCAAATCTTGTTTAACTCTGTGATAATACACGTCAGCCCCGTAATGCCAAGGGACAACTTTGTTAGATGTATAGGGGATAGGCCCAGGAACAATGATAATCAATGGTGCGATTCTTGGAACGAATGTAATTCTAACAGGCTTTCTCGTGGAAGCCTTGGAAGAATTGTCGAAAATGGTGATAATAGCAACTTCTTCGGCAGGGACCAAAGGAACAAAAGTCTTCTCAAACAGAATTTCTTTACTATCCATCAGGCGTTGGACACCTGATTTCAAAAGATGGCAACCAGTAGGTAGGACAAAACACATATGGCAACCTTCGTCACAACCCGGAAATAAACCGGCTGACAAAGGTTCTTCTTCACAGTCATTAAGGGAGTAGCAATATCTTTCACAGAAACCACAAACGAGTCTTCATCTACAGCATTCACTCCATGCTTGGGCATAGGAGCAGTTACAACATTAGGTCTTTCAGGTGCTTCGAATTCAATCTCCTTCGCATCAATCAAATCCTGTACTTTGTTTTTCAAGACCCAACAATCATCCGTATCATGCCCCGGGCTATCAGAGTGAAAAGCACAGCGGGCATTCAGATCATACTTCAGTGATGTTGTATTTGGATTCTTCGGGGCCTCTCTTGGAATCACCAAGTTGGTTTTCAATAACTGTGGCAGAATTTGGGATAAAGTCATGTTGAGCTGAGTGAATTGTCTTCGAGGTCTCTCGGCCCTTGGCTGATTGTTGCGCTGAGGAGCAACAACAAGTCTTGAAATAACCACCGCATTAACAGCTTGGCGGAGTTCAGGTCTATTATGGTTCTTTGAACTGTAAACAACACTCGAATCCTTCTTAAAAGGCTTCTTCTCGGTGCTTGATGAAGCACCCTTCTGTATTTTACCAGCCTTGATACCGGCCTCAATTCTTTCCCCGGTCATAATCAGCTCTGTAAACCCGGATGACGAACTTCCAATCAGATGGTTGAAATACAGACCAAACAAAGTCCCCAAAAACATATCCACTAGTTCCCTGTCAGCCAAGGGCGGTTGCACTCTTCCAACGAGGTCTCTCCACTTCTGAGCATAATCTTTGAAACCTTCTCTCGCACCCATTGACATACCCTGGAGTTGGGTACGCGTAGGAGCGAGGTTGGCATTGTATTGGTACTGCTTGTAGAAAGCAGCAACCAAATCTTCCCAATTACGGATACTAGCTCCTTCTAACTGGTAAAACCATTCAAGCTGAGTCCCTGAAAGACTGTCTTAAAAGAAGTGGATCCAGAGATTCTTGTCAGCAGTGTATGGCTGAATCTTCCTTACATACAAATGGACGTGCAGTTTCGTGCAAGAAACCCCGTCGTATTTAGCAAAGATTGGTGCTTTGAACTTGTGGGGAATTACCACCCCAGATGATAGACCCAGATCACCAAAGTCCAGACCAGGCACTTTCTGAACTTCCATCGCGCTCAACCAATCTTCCAGTCGCTTATATCTATCCTCAGCCGGAGGATACTGGTCTTCGTCGAAGTCCGTCTCGTTGTCTGAAACCACAGGGCTAGGAGCCCTCCTTTCTTCCTGATTATCTTTCCCTCCAGATGAGGGGGTCAAATCAACCTCTTCTCGCAAATCGTTTCCGAATCTGCGACCCATATTAAATAGGACCGTCTTCTTCTTCTTCTTCTTCTTCTTCTTCTTCTTCTCTTTTAGGATAAGGGTCTTCAGATCTTGCTGACCCTTAGCCAAACTCATGAACAATTCCTGGAACTAGGCATTTTGAGCCTGCAGAGCCTTGATTTCTTGTTCAGTTGATGGTTCAGAAGACATGATGCTGAAATAAACAGTGAAGAAGATGAGAAAACCTGTAAGGTGTACCTGTTATGAGGTGCATGGGAATGATATGCACATGATATGATTTCAAAGACATCGAGAGATTCAAATTCGTAAACAAAAAATGAAACACACTTTTATTAGATAAACTTGAAATTCAATTGTTCAACATATGCCTTTAAGGCGTTACAAGAAAGAAAAACTGAAAATTAAATCAAAACTAGAAATAATCAAAAGACAATCAGTGCTCCCATGGTCGTTTCCTGTCGGTGCGGACATAGTCGTTGAGGATCCACTCGTTCTCCAATTGCCTTGTCAGCTTCTAAATCTTCTGCTCTTGCTCATGATACTTTTCTCTGTAAGTATACTGCTCTTCTCTCAGCTGCATCCAAGATCTCTTTAATACCCCAATGTCAGTAGGCATGTATGGATGAAGGATGGTAGGAGGAACCCCTTCTTCATCAGCAACCTCAACAATTATAGGAAAGACGACTTCATACGACATTCCCAGCTTTTGGGCCCGGATACGAACCCATCAGAGATATGGCTCTATCAGAAGAGAAGTCTTTGCACCCAACTCGTGTGGATCAGACCTGTGTACTCTATCCCAAGCTCTTATGAATCTGCGGCGTTGCTTGTCACTATCCCCTTGGAAGTCAAAGAAAATGCTCGACATCAGCAACTCATGAGGTCCTTCCTTCCTGGCTCTCCCAAACTGACGTAAGGCCAAACACGGATTATAAGTGATCCCTCCATTGGTTCCTATTAGTGGAACATTGGGGTATTCCCCATATCGATCAATAATAGCCATATCTTCCATACCCTTGATAGTCCAAATGATGTCATTATGAGAGAGAGACATAATCCTATAGGCCAACCCCATGCCTTCCTTGTTCTTCAAAACTGATTTGGGGAGGTGAGAAATAAACCACCTCGCCAGCAATGGTGCACAACACATAAGGGTTCCCTGCTTCTGAGTAGTACGGGCATAAAGAGAGTGAAGAATGTCACCCAAAAGAGTGGGAACAAGATTACCAGACATAAAAATCTTCACTGCATTCACGTCGACAAAGGAATCTGAGTTAGGGAACAACACTAAACCATATATGAGAAGCGCCAAAATGTCTTCAAATGCTTGGAAGTCTAGACTGTCCCAGAACTGGTTAGCTTTACCAACCAAGAATTTAGTCAAGAAACCCTTTGCTCCACTACGAGTTTCCCAATTAGACATTACCTTAGCCTTTGTCAGATGGAGGGCTGAAGCAATCTCTTCTGGCCTAAGGATCTTCTCCCAACCTGTGAACGGGGTCTGCTCCAGAATAGAGATACCAACAGATCAGAGAACTCTTCTAAGGTAGGGATCAACTGGTAGTCCGGAAAAGTAAAGCAATGGTACAGTGGATCAAAGAATTGGACTAAGACACTCATCATCTGCTCGTCCAATTTGGAAGTGACCAAACCCAAGAGGTGACCATGTCTTCTGATAAAGGAGGTAGTGTCTGAAATCTTTGCAACCAATTCCTTAAGCTGAGAGGGAACTTGGACAAAGTTGATCCGAATAGTATTCCTACGCATGGGTGCCATGACCTACAAAACAGAACAAAGATGAATCCCTCCTGTCTTTGAAATAGGTTAGTCCAATGCAAGATGCATGCAATGTTATGATGTCATGATGGAAAACAAACCACAAGTATCCACAAATAGCAAACATGGTAAAGGCACACAAGTCAGACAGAAAGCCCTTAGATTTCAGGCTGGCAAGGAGCTTATGTACTACCCTCTTTCAGTTCAGTTGGTTCAAACCTGTCCTAAAAATAGTAACCGGGTTCTAGAGGATCTCAATATCACTGACTACCCTCGATCGGTAATAATTCCAGTTTAGCAACCTTTTCTTGCGGCCGGAATCATCGCGAGAGTTTAGTCTCAATGAGTGTAGCATACTGCTACTGTTCTATGGACAAGTTGTTCAATCTAAAGGTTCTAAGGTCAGTTGGTGCTTAATGACCCCTTAGCAGACCCATATTCTCCTCGTTGCGCCACAAGGGATATCGATACATACTAAAGTGCCACACTAACGTAGCTACTGCTTCAACCGTATCGGTCTATGCCGTACAGTTCCCTCACAGTTTATTGCTACCTACCTAAAGGGTATCCCCCAGATCCGGGTTAGGATCTATAGTAACTCCGATTCAAACCCACAAATATAAAGCATACAAGTCAAGCAATTGAAAACATTATGAACTATTCCTAAGGTACACCCCACTTATAAGCGTCCCCAGCAGAGTCGCCAGTTCTGTGATACGGTGGGAAAGAACTGACTGTTTTTGGAATGCTGGTTTGCGTTTTGAGTTTGTTATTGCAAAATGTCGCGGTAAGCAAGAGTCGCCACCAACTTTTATTTTATCCAACAAGGAAAGGAAAAAAGCACAGAAAAATTCCTTTTTCGAGATATTTCTCGGGTTCAGGGGGTAGATTATAGAAAGGGAAGGTGTTAGCACCCTTTCTATCCGTGGTTATCCACGGGATCTTAGGTACTTGCTCATATTGTTTTCAAAATTGCTTTCTTTGTGCTTGTGGGTTTTGAAAAAGTTTTTATTTGAAACTTTGATTTAACTCTTGCTTCTGTCCTCAAGAGCGTATGAAGTGTTTTGAAAACTTTGTTCGAAAAGTGTAAGCATGAAAAGTTTTTTTGTTTTGAATGATCAAGTATCTAAGAACTATCCACCTACTCGAAAAAGGAATCGTTCTATGCTAATGTCCTTTAGACAATGCTATCCCACTATTAGTGAGTAGGTAGTACCGTCGTTGGAGTTTGAGGGTCAATTCAAATCGGGACATACAGTCACCAAAGCAATGTTAGGACGCCTTAGCGGTAACCCTACTGTCTTAGATCATTTGTTTGAGGCAATAATATCCGAGGCAACCATTTCGAGGCGACTATGATCTTTTAGACAAGAGGGCGACCTCTAAAGCGACTTATAGTCAATGACCGTGTACGAAGGCAACCAAGTGAGGTGTACCCTAAGAGTGCGCATGTGCGAGTGTGTCGTTTTCAGTTATTTTTGTCTTTGTACATGTTATGGGTGATCTAAGTTGATTTTAGGTTAAAACATTCAGTCTTGTCATGCCATCCTATTATCAAACATCTAACAAATATAAGTTGCGGAAAATAAATTGCGGAATTTAAATTACAAGGCGTCGGGTATTTACATCACCAAAGACAAACCCTTTAAAAATAAATAAAGCGATAAAAAATAAATAAAAGGTCCTATTAACTATTACAATCCAGGAGCAAGTACAATATTGGATAAAATAAATAAATCGCGTGCGAGAAATTAATCGAGCGCAAAGTTCTAGGGTTTTGACCCTTTTTGAAAGAAAATATCTTTTTGGTTTTTTATTTTAAGAAAGAAATTAACCTAAATTAATTACTAAATTAAGTTAATTAAATTAATTAATAAAAATAAATTATTTTTGGTTTTTTGTTATTTTAAGAAAGAAAATAAGAATTAATTGAATTAGTAAAAACCTAATTAAGTCTAATTTAATTTCAATTATTTACAAAAAATGTTAAAGTTATTCTAATTAAAACCCTAAATCAATTTAATTAGTGTTTATTAAGAAAAATAATAAAAATTAAAGTTTAATGGAATAAAAATATTTTTGGTGGTTTTTATTTTATAAAGAAAAGAAATTTTTTAATTGGTTAGTAAATTAATAAAAATAATTAAGCAATTAATAAAATAAATAAACAAAATAATATGAGAGAAAGGGGTTTGGGCCTGTATTGGGTGTCTGAATAGCAATGCTGAGGCCCATTACACGCTGGCCTTGTTGACTTTGTGAGATCTGGTGTTTGTATGCTGACTTGGACTATGGTGGACGTTCAGATCCTGGCCACCAGATTTGGCCTTTGGCCATCTGGCCATTGGCCATCTGGCCATTGGATAGATGATAGTGCACGGTGCACTGCATGCTTGGATATGTGCACAATCGCCTGAAATGCAAAATCAAATAGAAATTGGAGGACCTGGGATTCGAACCCAGGTCCTGAACGTGATATGCTGCTTGCTTTACCACTACGCTGCCTTGACTCAATTGTTAGTAATATACAAATAAAGCACAATATATTAAAACAAGTCAATGGCCAGAAAAGACAAAAAACACGCGCGCGATATTTGAAAGGACCAATGATGGCGTGACACACCTTCATCTTCTTTGCTGAGCCGTGGCTAAAACAAAACAAACCTATACCAACAGACAGAAGTCCGTAGCTATAAGCCAGGCCATCTCCAAAATTCTCCCTAGGCCATAAAAATGCATTCTGAAGCCATGGTTAAACTCGCCTTCCTCTTCCGGTCACGTCTATAGCCATTATTAAGGCCGATTTTATCTAAAACGAAAAACCCTAAACCAAGATGCAAAACCCTAACAATGGTGATTCTTTATACATGTTAGATGAATGAAATTAAATAATGTCAAAAGACTGCAAATGGCATGGTGAGTCAAAATATGCAATTAGTTTTCATTGTAGATGCAAGAATAACATACATTGATTTCAAGAATGGAGCGGACTCGTGAACCACTTACAGCGCTCTAGGAGGTTGGAAAGTGTGTGATTCTGATCCAGATCGCTTGTGTGAACGTCCAAGAAGCATTTGGGACAAGTCTCAGCCCTTGAAAATGCCTCTAGCTATGGTTTTGATCTCAATCTTTTTGATGAAATTTTCAACTTTCGTTCTGCCTCTTCTTACAGCCTCCAACCCTTATTCACGTCCCTTTGGCTTCCTTATGTATTGCATATTGTGTAAGGGTAACAATTATTGCCTGAATCCTTCCACATCAATGCATTGCAATTTGATTTGATTCACTCTTTACAACTTGCCAAATTTGCCAATTTTAAATCTTTTTGCACATGGTATGGTGAGATTCTAGTTTGATGATGATATTGATGATAATTTCAACCTGAAATAGCCAAAAGATCTCATGTAATCAAAGTTTGGGATTTTATATGATTTAATTTGATTTAAAATGAATAAATTCAATAAAAAATCAAATAAAATAATAAAAATAAGATATGGGCTTATGGATGAAGCTAGGACACGTGTGCAATGATTCAAGCTCAAATCAAGTGGAAAAGAATGGGCCCATTTGACAAAATTTGAAGTTTTGGGGATGGTTGACTTTTGGCAATTTTGCAAAAATGTCCAACTTCAACAATGCATAACTTATTCAATTTTGAACTTTTGGAAGTTTTCTTGGACTTTTTAGAAATCTTGACATTTTCTCTAATCAACCCTTTTTGTAGCATCTCATTTTGGTGTTCCATGCTCAAGTTATAAGCTTTGGAAAAAAGGTGTTTTTGTTGACTTTCAAAAATGACCTATAATGTCCAAATTCATAACTTCTTGTGAGTGCATTTTCTGATCTTGGGGTATGAATATGGATTGTAAGAAATTGCATCCTATTCAAAATGAGCTTTGGATGGGTCATTTATCATAACGTATGAGAAAGTTACACTTGGTCAAAGTTGAGTTGACTTTTCCTACAAAACCCTAATTTAGCAACTTTTGAGTCTTGATGAACTTTGAGAAATACTTGATGAATCATGATTAACCCTTGATCAAATGATGAAATATCCTTAAAAATGAGAATGTTGACAAAAAATCTTGAAGTTTGACTGTTTGTAGGTCACAGTTGACTTTTGCCCTAACACAGTCGATTTTTGGACCCTTTGAGCAATTGACTGAGCAAACTTCCTCTGCAAGGCTTGAAATTTGACATGGATGATCTTGAGAGAATATTAGGACATTAGGGAGCACTTGAGGTCATTTGGATTCAAGGATCTTGGTGCAACACAAAACCCTAATTTGGGGTTGACTGCCTTAGGAGATAGCTTGTCTGACCCACTCTTGAGCAACCTTGAGCCACTTGGAGATCTTTCTTGCAATGTTTTTTTGAGAAATATGAGAGGGAAAATTTTGGTGTACAACACCTTTTCACACAATTGACTAATACTTAGTAAATTATGTTTAAGGCCCTCTACTAAATGGACATCAGAAATAGTATTGGTAGAGGGATTACCTACACTACCTTTACTGACTATAGCTCTTTTGTTATTGTATCCATAAGTGACAAATCCTTTCTTCTTTTCTTTGAAGTTAATGAAGAGCGATATGTCACCGGTCATGTGCCTTGAACACCCACTGTCTAGAAACCATCTTCTATCCATGGATGTAAGACACTTTTCCTGCAATATCAAAAGAGAGAGGTAGGTACCCAATTTTTATTGGGTCCATGTGGGTAAGTGGTAACATGGTTGCCTTAAGGCCTCCATTGGTAAATGCCTTTAGGAATAAGGAACCTCCTAAACTTAAATTTTTCAATGGTATGACCAAAACGACAACAATAATGGCATAAACCATGATGATGATGTATTATTTTACTTCTGCCCATTGAATCCTTTGGTATCTTTTCAACAAAAGAATATTTTGAATATGGTGGATTCAAAGTTTTCTTAAAAACTCTAGGATCGACTGCAAAAGTAACCTTGGGCTGTAAATATTTTTCTAATTTGGCATTAAGAGTTCTAACCTCTTGTTGCCAAATATGACAAACTTCACATTCCCTTCTGGGAATACATCCTGTAACATCCTTATCCTTTGAACTTTCTGCAATACTAGCTTTTATACTTTTTAAGTCTTTTTTCATCTTTATATAATTTACTCTCCAAAAATGAAAATATTTGTTTATCAGAGGATAATTTCTTAAAAGCATCTTCAGCGTTGTATTGTAGTTTTTCAAAAGCTATTTTTAGTTCAGAAAAAGACATAGAAGAAAAGTTGTTAGGATATGCTTGTCTTACATGCTTGATGTGGTTGTCTTTCTTGTGGTAGGACTGATTCTTGGTATGTGCCATCAGACATAAATTTGCACTCTCATGACTATCACTTGAACTGTCATCGTTTGATGAATCACTATTACTTTCCCACGCAATGTAAGCTCTTCTTTGTTTGTTGAACTTCTTTGGTGGAGATTTTCCTTTATCCTTTTTCATCTTTGGACAGTCTGGTTTGTAGTGTCCAACTTTACCACAATTGTAACAAGGTACTTTACCTCTTTGCTTTTTATTTTCTTCTTGCCTTGGCTCTTTGGATTGTTTTCGAAAGCTTATGAGATTCTTATCAGAGTGCTTGATTCCATTCTTTCGAATAAACCTATTGTATCTCCGAACAAAAAGTCCCATTTCTTCATCATCAGAATTTTCATCACTAGTTGGGGCATTATTATCTTGCTCTTTGGTTGAGGACTTAGAGCTATAAGCCAATTGAGCTATTAACTTCTTCTCACCCTCCCTGTCTTTGTTCCTCTCCTTCTTACTCTTGTTTTCATATTTTTCAAGACTTTGCAATTCTTGTTGATGTTCTTCCAGCTTTTCAAATAGAGTTGTAATGGTAAGTGTAGTGAGGTCATTTGCTTCTTTGATAGCCACTCCTTTAGGTTGCCATTCCCTACTAAGATATCTAAGAATTTTATTAGTAGCAATTTCATTGGAAACAGGTTTTCCAAGTGCATTTAAATGGCTCACAAGATGAACGAATCTCTTCTGCATGTCAGAGATAGATTCTCCTTGTTTCATGTGAAAGAGCTCGAACTCTTGATTGAGTGTGTTGATGCAGGATTGTTTAACTTCAGTAGTGCCTTCATGGGAAATTTCTAAAGCATCCCAAATTTCTTTAGAGGACATGCAATGAGACACCCTATAATACTCATCAACACCAAGTGCTGAGATTATCATATTTCTGCCTCTCCAATTGCACGACCATTTCTTTTCATCCACTTCATTCCATTGATCCTAAGGTTTAGGTACTATTGCACCTGCATCATTCCTCATGGTAATTGAAAGGGACCATTTTGAATGGCAGTCCATACATTCCTGTCAATGGAATTTATATGTACTCGCATGCAGTCTTTCCAGTAGCCATAGTTTTCACCATTGAAAACAAGAGCTCTATTATATGCCCCATTTGGTTCAAAGGCCATAGCGTTACTAGTAGACACAAAGCACCAGCTAACCGGTGCTCTGATACCACTTGTTATATGGTGTGGCAAGTGATCGAGAGGGGGTGAATAGATCACCTCTTACTTTTTCAAGGATTTAAAATTATTTTATCAAAGCGTGTTGAAAGCAGCGGAAAATTAATGTCCTGAATTAATTCTGTCTACTTTGAACCGACTACTAGAAAATTGGACATGTGAAAAACTTGCTGGATTTTATTAGATGAAATTGATGAATATACAACTCATATTTCTTAACGTTTCAATGCACTTATCATTAAAGCAGTATTTCCAATGAATTAAGAAATTTGTTAGGAATTTTGTCAAACACTTGGCATATGCTTGTTTAATGATTTAATAGTGGTGGTTTGATGAAAGTATTTGAACCACTATTTTTATCATTAGACAAAAAAACTTAGCAAGCCAATTGAATTACAAAATTATGGAACATGTAAAAAGGATAAAGAGAAAGAAAGAAAGAACGATACACAAGCAGTTTGGTAAGGAAGTTCCCCACTGTCGTCCTTGCGTGTGGGTACGTCTCCCTCTCAATTTCACAATTGAAACTGAGAACTTTTATAACAATATACTGAATGTTTGATAACAAGGTTACACTACACAAACAAATAGAAATCCCTATGATCTTCTTCTTCTTGTAAGAACCACCACTTGATATGAGCTGTATCAAGATTCCCTGCAAGATCCACAATCGATCCTCCGCTTCCACGACCTGTTTGCAAAAATCCCTGTGATTTCCAAACCCCTCGCTACGGATGAATCCGACTTGTGCGACCGTGACTAACAAACTCTCAAGAACACACCCGTTCTTGAAGGACAAACCCCTTGGTTTATTTCTTGAAGCCTCCTTTACAATCTTCAACTCAGCTGAGATTCTTTCAATATACAGCTGAATGTTATCTTTGACCTCTTGATCCAATTCAACAAGGATGTTTGATTTTCTTTGTTGTTGTTGAATGAAGATGATTGAGAAGGTGATGAAGATGAAGTTTCTTTCAGGCTTCTAGCTGCTCACAAATGTTTGCACACAATTCTGATATGTTGCAAATACTTTGCTGCTGAGAAAAATACTTGCTTATATATGTAACAGAAAACGGTTAGGCAAAAGAAGAAATTATGAGTCGATGCATGTTGGTAATGAGTCGACTCATGTTAGTTATGAATTACAGGATGGGTTGACACATGTTGTTTTGAGTCGATGCAAGATCATATCATAACATTTTACAGAACCAACTATTTTACATTCGTCGATGCATAACACGTATGTGTCGATGCATACTGATTATGTTTTTAATTTTGGAACATAAAACGTGGTATGAGTCGACGCATGATATTATGTATCAATGCATATAAATTCAAAAATGTTTTCCAGGAGCATCAAAATGTCATGTGTCGATGCATGAGGTTTTGTGTCAATGCATACAAGTTTAAGTTTGCATTACAAGGGCATCAATGTGTTATGTGTCGATGCATAAGATTTTGTATCGATGCATAATAGTTGGAGATAGTATTCCATGGACTTCAGTATGTTATGGATCGATGCAAAACCTGTTGTGTCGACTCATAATGATGCATTATGAGTAAAATACATTTTTAACTTATTTTAAACATGTTATATTATATTTTTCTAATGCACACATGTATTTATTATTTCAAATATATATGCAATCATTCAAAACCAATTATGAAGGGGTTGCTCACAAAACTCTAGGGGTATGTCTTGTGTAAATGGGAGGGCAAATTTTGTGGTACAACAGCTGCCCCTGTTAAATTTTCTTAAACCTGAGGATGTAGATTGGCTGGTCTGCCTTTCGTGATCTAAAGATGGAAGATGATTGAACACTAGAGTGACCAGAAATTTGCACTCGCATGAAGTGAATGTCGATCGATAATATCGGGAATGGGATTACAGATGCCATTTGAAGGGAGACTGAGAATCGTCAAAGATGGGCTTAAACATGCCATCAAGAAAAGATATCGGTTGCATAAGAGATTCCTTTGCGAGAATTCCTGTACCTGCCGTTGAGGAGGACTTCGCTGGGGAATGTTGATTTATGTCCTGGGAAATAGAGTCTAGGAGATTCGGTTGTCCATTACTCTACTGGGGAATTAACTTTTGATTGATGAGACAAAAGTGAGCCATTATCTGGCCGAGTCCAGGTTTTACAGCGACTTACTAGGGAATATGAAATCGACCGTTTCTGGTCTGATCTAGGTTTTACAGTGTTGTAAACTGTTGTTCGGAGATAAAAGAGAAGGAACATGTATAGGGCTTTCTCGGGACAAGTCCATGTAAAATTACGTCAGGTAATTCATGAAAAAGGAGCCTGGATAGTAGGGCTATGAGAAGGAACCTGGGTGGTAGGGTTACTTCGGAATAAAGCCTGAGTGGTAGGGCTGTGAGATGGAACCTGGGTAGTAGGGCTACTTCAGAATAAAGCCTGGGTGGTAGGGCTGTAAGAAGGAACCTGGATAGTAGGGTTACTTTGAAATAAAGCCTGGGTAGTAAGGTTGCTTCGAAATAAAGCCTGGGTGGTAGGGCTATGAGAAGGAACCTGGGTAGTAGGGTTGTTTCGAAATAAAGCCTGGGTAGTAGGGCTGTGAGAAGGAACTTGGGTAGTAGGGTTACTTCGAAATAAAGCCTGAGTAGTAGGGATGTGAGAAGGAACCTGGTTAGTAGGGTTGCTTCGAAATAAAACCCGGGTGGTAGGGCTGTGAGAAGGAACCTGGGTAGTAGGGTTACTTTGAAATAAAGCCTGGGTAGTAGGGCTGCTTCGAAATAAAGCCTGGGTGGTAGGGCTGTGAGAAGGAACCTGGGTAGTAGGGTTACTTTGAAATAAAGCATGGGTAGTAGGGATGCCTCATTTGATCACGTAGATTAGTTGACCCGTTTGGTTTCGGGAACTGATTTTCCATTAGTTGTCTGCAGATATGACATGTATAGCTTCATGGATTTAACATTGAACTGTTGGAATTGTTGATGATAACCATCTTTCCTGAAAAGGTACAAGATTAATTATATGTGATGCATGAAATGCATTGTGTGATGATATTCTCAAAATAAATGAGATTATGCTGTATGCAATATGTATGCGCACGCCATAATGTATGAGCATGAAATGCTATTGTGACATATCCGAGTCTGGGAAAATAAATCCCTGACTGCTTCTGGAGAGTACTGGAAATTGAATTCCTAACCGTTGTGGGAAAAGTGGTTCTTCTACTTCCGCTGGGGATAATGAGTAGAGATGATTTGTTGAGGATTTCCTCTTTCTGTTTGAGAATACTCGGCTGGGGTTTTTTGTCTTCTGTTTAAGAATGAATCTGTGGGGAGAAAAGTACTTCTACTTGCGAATATTCCACTGGGGAGAAGATGTGCTATTTGGGGAGTGCTCCGCTGAGGGAGAAGAATTCTTCTGTTGGAATATTCCATTGTGAGAAAAGAATTCTGTTGGAGACTCTACTGGGGAATATTCAGTAGCTAGGGAAAAGGAACTCTGTTGAGGATGATCTTCTCCTGCCAGAGAAATAAACTCTAATGGGGATGAAGATTTGAAAGCTGCCGGAGATTATAAAGCTATATGGGGGAATGAGAGGTCAAATTTGGTCGTTTTACTCTACGGGGACGAGGCTTCATAAACTGATGGGGACAGAAATATACTCAGCTGGAAAACATGGGTTTCAAATCTCTGAGGAATTCTGCTGGAGAAGGTAATTCCTGCTTGGGAAAAAAACTGTAGAGACTAAGACTGGCTTTCAGACATTTTTTCGTTCCTTAAGCCATTAGCAATTGTCTTTCCGTTCTTTATGTAAATATTTGTAAATAGTAATCATATTCAATATGCATATGCCACGAATAATCACTGGACGTTTTTGCAAAACAAAACAAAAAAAATAGAAAACAAGTAGTTTTGAACTTTCAAAAACTGATTTGTATTGATTTTTGAAGTTTTCCTATAAAAGGCGTTTATGTACAAGGAGACAGACATTCTAGTAAGAAAATGCCGTCAAAAAGAATTTATACAAAGTTATATACAAAGAGGAAACAACTATGTATAATGATCCCATTGAGTTTCAATTCTGCTATTGCTCTTATGCCTTCGAGCGTCTCATCACTTTGCTACTTGTCCGAAGTTGACTGGATTGTTCGGTACCGCTTGAGTTTGATAGTCTGATACTGAAGTTTGATCTCAAGGTGATCCAACGGGACATAGTTATACGCCTTAAATCCCTAATTTTTGCCTGGACCGCCCTTTCGGGTTTTCAGTCCACCGGGATACCCTTTTTTGCCCAAGCCGCCCTTTCAGGTTTTCGACTCGCCGGGTGTACAAATTTTCTTGTTTTTATCCCTAATTTTTGCCCAAACCCTTTTGGTTTTACGGGATGCCCCTATTTTTTCCTAGGCCAGTTGACCTAGTGGGTCTTTATTTATGCGTAGTATCTTTTCACTATGTACGCATTCACAGGGTGATGAAGGTCGTCACCATCCATGGTGGTTAGAATCATGGCTCCACCAGAAAATATGTTCTTGATTACAAATGACCCTTTGTATGTGGGAGTCCATTTGCCCCTGGGATCACCTTACGGCAGGATGATGCGCTCGATTACTAGATCACCCACTTGATATATCTGACGTATGACCTTTTTGTTGAAAGCCTTGATCATCCGTTTTTGGTATATCTGACCATGACAGACAACAATAAGCCTTTTCTCATCAATCAGATTCAGATGATCAAGTCAAGTCTGGATCCAATCATCTTCATTTAAACATGCATCCTTCATGATTCTCAGAGAAGGGATCTGAACCTCAATAGGTAGGACAACCTCCATACTATATATCAGAGAATAAGGTGTTTCCCCTGTTGACATACGCGCTGAGGTGCGGTAACCATGAAGAGCAAATGGTAACATCTCATTCCAGTCTTTGTATTTCACCATCATTTTCTGTATGATCTTCTTAATGTTCTTATTTGCAGCTTCAACAATGCTATTCATCTTCGGCCGGTAAGGGGAAGAATTATGATGCTAGACCTTGAATTGTTTACAGAGTTCAGTGATCATTGTATTGTTGAGGTATGTACCATTGTCGGTGATGATTCTCTCTGGCGCACCGTACCGACATATCAGGTTATGCTTAATAAACTGCGCCACAACGTTCTTGGTAACAGTAGCAAAAGAGGCAGCTTCGACCCACTTCGTGAAGTAATCAATGGCCACCAGGATGAAGCGATGCCCATTGGAAGCGGTAGGTCTAATCTCTCTGATCATGTCAATTCCCCACATTGCAAAGGGCCAAGGAGCCGTCAAGATGTTCAAAGGAACCAGAGGTACATGGGCCTTATTAGCATAGCTCTTGCATTTGTGGCAAGTTCGTGAATGTTGATAGCAGCCCGCTTCCATAGTGTACCAATAATATCCTGCACGTAGGATCTTTTTAGCCACGGTATGTCCACTCGAATGGGTTCTGAAGGTACCCTCATGCAATTCTGCCATAACCTCTCCGCTTCGCTCTTGTCTACACACCGAAGTAAAGTAGAGTCATGGTTACGCTTGTAGAGGATTCCATTACTGAGGAAGAACTTTGAGGAGAACCTTCTTAGAAACTTCTTATCATTGACAGATGCCCCCTCGGGATACTCTTGAGCCTCGAGATATTTCTTCACCTCATAGAACCAAGGTTTGTCTGCTAATCCTTCTGTGTCGATCTCGTAGCAGTATGCTGGTTCATCCAATCTCTTAATAGTGATCCGAGGAGCCTTGTTGTCCCACCTGACCTTGAACATAGAGGACATGGTAGCTAGCGCGTCCGCTAACTGATTCTCTTCTTGTGGAAAATGTTCAAAGGTTACCTCCTCAAAGTGTGGAAGCAATTTCAGCACGTGCTCTTTGTAAGGGATGAGATTCGGGTGCTTCGTGTCCCACTCGCCTTTGATTTGACTTATTACCAAAGCTGAATCCCCGAATACACTCAAGAACTTGATCCTTAGGTCAATAGCAGCTTTGAGACCCATGATGCATGCTTCATACTCCGCCATGTTATTGGTACAGTTGAAACATAGCCTGGTAGTGAAAGGAGTATGACAACCTTCAGAAGATATGATTACAACACCAATGCCATTACCGAGTGCGTTCGAAGCTCCATCAAAAACCATAGTCCATCGGGATCCTTCTTCAGGTCCTTCATCTGGTCCAGGTTCTTCATAGTCAGTTACTAGCATAATATTCTCGTCTGGGAACTCAAAATTCATGGACTGGTAGTCATCCACGGCCTGATGAGCCAAATGATCAGCTAATACACTCCCCTTGATTTCATTCTGGGTCGTGTATTGGATATCGTATTCGGTTAAGATCATCTGCCATATTGCTATTCTTCCGGAGAGAGCGGGCTTCTCGAAGATGTACTTGATCGGATCCATCTTAGATATCAACAAAGTAGTGTGGGTCAACATATACTGTCTCAGTCGATGAGCCACCCATGCCAAAGTGCAACAAGTTTTCTCGAGCAGTGAATATCGTCTTTCATAGTCGGTAAACTTTTTTCTAAGGTAGTATATTGCATGCTCTTTTCGACCAAACTCGTCATGCTTCCCCAACACACACCCCGTTGAATTATCCAATACTGTTAAGTACATTATCAAAGGTCTTCCTTCAACCGGAGGCATCATAATTGAAGGCTCTTGAAGGTAATCCTTGATTCTTTCAAAGGCAGCTTGGCATTTGTCATTCCACTTTACCACTTTATCTTTCTTCAGAAGCTTGGCTCACAAGTAGCAGTCAGATGTGAAATGAACCTGGCAATGTAGTTCAAACGTCCCAAGAAACCCCTAACTTCCTTCTCAGTATGAGGAGTGGGCATCTCTTGTATAGCTTTTACCTTTGCAGGGTCTACTTGAATACCCTTGTCACTCACAATGAAACCTAGGAGTTTAACTGACCTTACCCCAAAGGTGCACTTGTTCGGATTCAGTCTCTACTTGTATGTCTTCAACCTATCAAACAACTTTCGCAGAAGATCGAGGCGCTCTTCTTCATTTTGAGATCTGGCTATCACGTCGTTAACATATACCTCTATCTCGTGATGTATCATGTCATGGAATAAAGCTACCGTAGCTCGCTGATAGGTTGCCCCAACATTCTTCAACCCAAATGGAATTACCTTGTAACATAAAGTGCCCCACTGCGTGACAAAGGTTATCTTCTCCATATCTTCAGGAGCCATCGTGATCTGATTGTACCCAGAGAAACCATCCATGAAGGAAAAGATCTTGTGCTGTGTGGTGTTGTCAACCAGAACATCAATGTGGGGAAGCGGGAAGTCATCCTTGGGGCTTGCCCTATTCAAGTCTCTGTAGTCCACACAAATACATACCTTTCCGTCCTTCTTAGGTACCAGAACGACATTGGCAACCCATTATGGATAAGAGGTGACAACTAAGAATCTGACATTGAACTGTTTCATTACTTCGGCCTTGATCTTTTCTGACATCTCAGGGTGCATACGAAGGACCTTCTGTTTAACCGGAGGATAATCTTTTTGGTTGGCAGACGATGTACAACAATATCAGTGTCTAAACCAGGCATGTCTGCATATGACCAGGCGAAGATCTCGACATAATCATGTAACATCTGTATCAACCGCTGTTTGACATTAAGCTCTAAATCTGAACCTATCTTGACTTCTTTCCTGTCTTCCTCTATACCCAAGTTTATTGTCTCAACTGGCTCTTCATGAGGCTGTATAGCCCTCTCTTCCTACTGTAACAGTCTAGCAAGTTCTCCAGGTACCTCATAATCTTCCTCACCTTCGTCCTCGGCTTAGTTGATCGGGCTTTCAAAGTCAGAACTGGCAATAGAAGAACCGTTATCAATGAGATCCAGAGTGGATAAGGATCTACAGTTGATACGTGAGTGTGTGTAAGAGCATAACTGTATAGACAAAGTAAAAGACAGAAAGGAAAAACAGAGAGCACAAAATTTGTATGTAAAAACATCCAATGTGTTATTGATGACATATGATAATGACATATAATAACCCTCACAAATAAACCGTTGTGCCTCGGGTAAGACTCAAGGCCATAGAGTTTTTATTGTTTATTACAAATCCGAAAAACAAGCAACACAATTACTGCTGAACAAAAGTAATCGGCACAAAATCTTTGGCCGTCCAGTTACTAGGTCCACCGTTGGTAGTAGGGTAGTGTAGCGGTAGAAATGTTTAAGACTAAGACATGGGATTGACTAGACTTGTACAAATCAGAATAGAAATCGCCATCGCGCTTTATTGTTTCCAAAGGAATTGGAAAAGAGCGAGTAACCCAAAAAAGAGGGGGGAAAGATTCAAGGTAAGGGGGTTGGTTATGTAAAGGGAAGGTATTAGCACCCTAAACATCCACGGTACTCCGCAGGAACCTCTTTGTAAAATCTGTATATTTTGGATATGAAATGTTGTGTAAAAATGGATGATGGAGGTGAGTAAAGAAATATATTTTTATGGTTTTTGCACCCGCCGAAGTTGTGAACCTTTAATGTCTACGTACCACCTTTTCATGCAATAGGGGATTATGGTACACATAGTTCCTCTTTAATTTTTTTTAAAAATACAAGTGTGTTGGTTAATTTTATGAAATAAGATATCATCGTCATTGTCCGTGTGGAAAACATACCTACTACCCAAAATCATGAGAAAGGAGAATTTGCATCATCTCAAAGTGGAGGATATGGCTTGGATTTTAAAATCAACAATGCCTCACTCAACACCCAAGTGGAAAATATCTCACTTCACTACATATTTATAGAAGTATGTCGTTTGCATCACTACAAGGATTGACAAGAGTCTAATCTTTTGAGAAAACTTTTAAAGATAAGAGCCAAAATGGAAAAATGGTTTTAAATGAGATTGATTGACTTTTAGTCTTCTAAAAAAAGTCAAGGTATTGTTAAGTTGATTGAAGTTTACTTGTGAAAAGGTTTTTGAAAATGCATGGACCTAAGTCCAAGTTTATTATGAAAGTGGTTCAGGTTTAAAAGGAAGAAGAGTTTTCAAAAGGAGGAAGAATATTTTTGAAATTAAAGAAGATGGTAGGAGAAGATGAGACTATCCTAATGCATAAGGTAAAAGCTAGGGATAGGAACCATCTAACCAACAAGAAGCCAATACTTGACACTATGAGCCAAGATAGAATTCCCATTCTTTGGATTGAAACCAAGCAAGAAAAGATACTAGGCCTCTTGTGAGAACCAAACTTCAAGTGTATTAAGTCTTCACAAAAATTGGGCAGAGTAACGAATGTATACGGGTGATTTCCAGACTACAAACAAGGAATGTAATCACAACAACCTGCACACAAAAGAAACAAACAACCCAATGTCTTGAGGTAAACCCCAATAACTCCAGACAAAATATCAATTAAGGTCACAAGGTCTCCAACATAGGCCAAGCTTTCTAACCCTAAGTCCAAGAAGTCTAATACTCCATAATGCCAATGATAGTAACCAAATAGTCCAAGTATCATTAAAGATTTTTAGGGTTCATGTTGATTATTAGGTGTCTTGAAAAAGAAAAGTAAATCTCAAGTGAGCAAAAATAAAAATGACAAGAAAGTAAATGGGCTCAAGTGAGCAATGATGAAAAAATAGCGTGAAATATAAATGCTAAATAAATGGTACATAAAGCATAAAAAATAAAAGGCCACAAAGTAAAAGCAATTTAACAATTAATGGTTAGTTGGATGACCATCTTGAAACTTGCATTTGGAACTCATTAGAGGATTGGTAGAACTAAAGCCTCCACACAACAAGTTACATTTGCTTTTTGTCAAGTATATCATCCGTTTGGAATCCTCAAAAGTACCATTTAATGATCAATGATGTTTAAGTGATCCGCGTTGACCAAAAGTGTTGTAGATCTATTAGAGGATTGGTAGAACCAAAGCCTCCACACAATGAATCTCAAGGTTATTGGATCAAAGAGATCAAATTAACATACTTGGGATTGCAAACATAGGTTTGGGCCACGAATGATCATTTATTAGATTCGGGACCAAATTTAGTGCTATGTTAAGCCATCGTAAGTGGACTTATGTAGAAGTCGCACCTATTTTGAGGCCGGTCAATAGCAATCTATGCACCATTTGTTTTGAGACATGTTATAGAGATCATGCTCTAATAACACTTAGTGCAATAAGAAAGGGATGAGATGAAGAGGGGTGGTAAAGAATATACAAACCACATTTGAATTAAAATTTAATCAAACTATTATTAAAATCATTCATCCATTTTTATGGAGTTAACTCAACACCATGGATCTAATGATGTTAATAAAGTTCATGATCAAAAATTCAACCCAAGATTAGCCAGAAAATAATCACAAAATAATATTGCATTTTAATATATATATATATATATATATATATATATATATATATATATATATATATATATATATATATATATATATATATATATATATATATATATATATATATTAAAAAAAGGTTTTAGAAATATTTAAAAATAGAAATAAGGGATAAAAATATCAACTATGTTCAAATTAATCAAGAAATAAAAAGTAAGACCATAGAAAAATCAGAAATGGACTCAAATATTTTTATAAATTTTTTGGTAATTTTTTAAAGTCAGAAACTATTTTTAAAGTTAAAAGAAATGAGTAAAATAAATCAAAAATGATAAAGAATACCAAAGTCAGAAATAAAAAATAAGCAAGGTCACCAATATTTGTCACAATATCATTGGATCAATCCATTTTTTTTTCCAGAATTTAAAAATGCATAAATTTATTTTTAAACATTTAAAACAAATCAAATAAAGTGAAAATTTATAAAAACTACCAAAACACAAAATAAAATTGTGAAAAAGTAAAAATCAAAAATGTTTTTCATAATTTTTTTAAATTTTTGGGACTAAAAATGAAATTTCTATGATTTTTTGAAATTTAAAACAATTAAATATAAAAGTCAGAAAAAAAATATGGGCCATCTGATCAATGTAAAAATGCGTTAGTAAATAGATTAAGTGGACCTGGCGCGCTGTGCATGTAAATAGATTAAGTAGATAATGGATTGAATCATTAATTAAATCAGATTTCAAAAAATACAAGTGGCGTGCCATCATTGGTTGGAAGATGACACGTTTGTCATCTTCAACCTCCAGCCAACGTGAATTGCAGGTCTCTCAAATTGTAAAATCAGAAGCTCAGACCTATGCCATTCACTTCTTCTCTTCAAGATGAATACAACCACACCTTCGCGAAAAATTTATATAAACTGTAGCTCAAGCAAATTGGAAGAAATTTTTTGAAAAGGGATTTGAAATTTCGTGGTCAAAATAAGTTTCCATATGAAAGTAAGTGTTGCGACTAGAACCAGGGAAATGAGAGCATCACAATAATATCAAAGTTTTGAAGAATTAATGAAGGAATCTACCTATTGAAGTTGAGTTGCAGAGCTCTGAAACTGAACTTCTATGGAGCAATCTAAGGCACGATTCTTGAATGTAATTATATGGTTAGCTTCAGGGAAGATCAAGGAAGGTGAATTGATGGAAAAATTGGATTAAAAAAGGCTTGAAAGCAGATTTCGAAGTAGCAGAATTTTGAGTTATGGAACAAGTTTGGTAGGGTGATTCTGGCTATCCAAGCTTAAGGAAATGAATGAGGGATGACCCTCTATTTATAGGGAATCAAATGAAATGTCCAAGCGTGTGAAATGATGAAGTTTAGATGGAAATCGTGTGAAGTTGCAAACAAGAAAAGTGTGACTTCCAATTTGATCAAAACTCACCCAAAACGCGCGTTTTATTGTGCTAATCAATTCTGGAACTTCACTAAACATGTTTAGAGGCAAAAACGCATGGAAAACTTATGATTAGAAGCCAAAACAAAGATTTCAAATTCTGAGTTATGGAGAAACTTCAGTTCCAAGTTACCAAGTTCAATCTAATGGCATTCTCAGCTCAAGGGGTCTTAAGCCATGATTCTTGATTCTTTAGAAAGATGAGGTTACAAGATTTGCAATTGAAAAAGAATGGAATCAAATGGATGCTTGAGCTGAAAGTTGCATTGAGTCAAAGTTGGGAAAAAAGAAGTTGACTTTCCATAGAAATATTTCAAGTTTTTCTTCAAAAATGACCTATAATGTTTTGCATCCAAACATGTCCTTCCTCTTGGAATATGCTCTTGACCAAAAACGATGGCATGAAATAGATTTCTTAAATGACATTTTGAAACTTGAACCATTCAAAATCTCCAAAAATCGAGAGAGTTATGGATTGTTGAAGTTGGCAAAAAATCATGAAATGACCTATAATCTTTTGTATCCTTAGGGCATCTTCCATCCATTTTCTCACTTTGCACATAAAAGAAGGAATAAAGTTAACATTCTCAAGATCATTATGGAAAAATAGTAGGCTCAAGGTGATAAAAATTGACCAAGTTATGATAATTTGAATTTACACATAGGAAAATGGGGGTTCACTGACGATGAACTACCAACGTTCACTGAAGGTAGAAAAATGATAACAATCACCAACTTTCACTGAAGGTGACCTACCAACTTTCACTGAAGGTAGAGAGAAAATATATCATAGCACCAGCGTTCACTGACGATGAACTACCAACATTCACTGAAGGCAGCAAAAAGATAACAATCACCAACTTTCACTGAAGGTGACCTACCAACTTTCACTGAAGGTAGAGAGAAAGTATATCATAACACCGCTTTTCATTGATGATGAACTACCAACGTTCACTGAAGGCAGCAAAAAGATAACAATCACCAACTTTCACTGAAGGTGACCTACCAACTTTCGCTAAAGGTAGAGAGAAAAATATATCATAGCACCGCCGTTCACTGACGATGAACTACCAACGTTCACTGAAGGTAGAAAAAAGATGACAATCACCAACTTTTACAGAAGGTTACCTACCAACTTTCACTAAAGGTAGAGAGAAAATATAAGTTTCCCCGAAATTCTGGCATTTCACCTAGAACGGGTCTCAACTTCTTCTTTAACCAAAGCATTCTGCCTGGAAAGGGTAATACATATGCTATCTCAAATAAAGAGACTACCACTTGTAAAAATTTCACAATGACCTGTCTCTGTGATATTGAAAGTATTGTCATCTACTGGTGTAATTTGCGCAACGGGCTGCAAACTATTAACTCATAGAGAACATAGCAAAAAAATAGTTACGTCGACTTTTACAGGGTAATAGGTTGCTCAAATAAAGAGACCCGCCACTTGCTGTCATGGAGGATTGTAAAAATGACTCTCTAGGGAGAATAGTATGGCTTCCCGGGGAAAGAAATATGACTTCCTAGGGAGATGCCAATATATTTCTGCTGAGGAGATAAAGTCTTCTCGTGCAAAATAAATGCACATTCTCAAACCAAGGCTCGAAGCCTGCAGATATCATAAATAATAATATTGTTGAGGATCAAAGTTCAAACCAAAAATAAATTGGGATGGAACAATCAACCATAATACATCCTTTGAGGAATAAACTCAAGAGGGAAACCCAAATCATCTAGACAAAGAGCTGTTCAAGAAGGCTAAAGAAAAAATCTTCCACGAGGGATAACTCAGTGGGGAAATTGAAAGAATATACGCTTTCTGCTTAAGGCCAACACTCTATTGGAGAGAGGACAACGTAACTCTGCAAAACAGGGTGATATGTCAACAAAAATATTAACGAATGTGAATGAGCAATTATTCGCCAATTTTAGATATGCATGATGTATGTATGAATGTAAGAGTATTATCGTGCGTTTGATGGCAAAACAGATATACAACACTGGGAGTAACCAGGAAAACCATCTCGGGTACAATCAACACTCGACTAAATTACATTCAAGATGAACAATCTGAGAAAAAGTAAGTGCCAACTGAGGAAACAAAACCTATTGCCTGGTTTAAATTTACTGGGGAGAAACGTAATCCGGAAGTAAACAAAACATAGAGACCAATCAGTACAGATACAGAGATACAACATCTTTCTCTAGGCTTTACCAGGTGTAGCACTCAGACTTCAGCGGGAAATTAAATATTTTCAACAATAATGCTTCTACTGGGATTTTGAAAAATCAATTTCAAGTAGAGCAGACAGTCATCAAATCATCAAAACATTCACTGGGGATTTCAGGACCATTTTGAAATAGGAAACACATAAGCTTTGTTTAGGCGTATAATGTCCTATCATCAAGCCATTAACTCGGGATTTCGCGCTAACTTCACTGGGGAGGTTAATACCACATCCTCAAAGGGAAAACCAATATACATTCTTCACTAGAGAAACCGGAGACCTGCGTTCTTCAAGAGTAGTTATTGTACTTACTTCTCTGGGCAGAAAGAACCTCTATCTAACAAACGAAAACCTTTACTGGAGGAATCTGGGATTGAATCTTCATATCATGCAAACTTGGAAAAGAGGAGAAATGAACCACAACTTGATCGGGGATACTAGAGTCACAAACCCGATACAATGATAACATCCTGAGAAAAACTTCCCCAGGAAATAAAACTTCTTAAAACAACTAGAGTCCGTCCATTCCTGGGACCATCACTTTTGTTTTCCTATTGCGTCACAAATTTTAAAGTAACAGTAAATTGTAAATTCTTTTTGAAAATCAATTTTTTTATTTAATCTTTTTGCTTTAAAAGTAATTATCAATAATAAATGGAGTCTTTGCAAGCTAAATAAAATAAGAACTACAAAGAATTGGGTAAAATCTCAAATTTCATTAATAGAATGGTAGTCTGCGAATGGCGAGACTCCATGGATGATTACAAAGTTCAGAAAATGGTAATATATAATGGAAAAGATACATTGCGATACAATGACCACTATCCCCTCTAACAACTTTTGAAATCCTGAGCAATAACTTCTGTTGAATTATGATGAGGATCTAAGAAGATTGTTGGTCCATCAATCAAGTCTTGCATGATGTAGTTACTTGCCAAGAAAGCCCCCAACTTTTGCCTAAGCTGCCCTTGCGGGTTTTCAAATTAGCGGGAAATTTATTCTGTTTATGTCTCTAATTTTTGCCTAGACCACCCTTTCGGGTTTTCGGCCTATCGAGATGCTCTTTTTTGCCTAAGTCGCCCTTTTTGGTTTTCAACTTTGCAAGTTATTCTTTTATTTATTTAGGCAAAGTATTTCTTGACTACATCAACATTCATGGGACGTGGGAACTCCTCGCCATCCATAGTTTCAAGAATTAATGCACCGCCAGAGAAGGCTTTCTTGACAACATATGGGCCTTCAAAATTGGGAGTCCACTTGCCCCT
The DNA here is from genome assembly GCA_948472305.1 of Vicia faba. Lineage (NCBI taxonomy): Eukaryota > Viridiplantae > Streptophyta > Magnoliopsida > Fabales > Fabaceae > Vicia > Vicia faba. The sequence continues at coordinate 485,450,835 of OX451738.1, read as the reverse complement.
AGAATTAGTGTTGAAAGACATGATCTTCCTGAGCACGAGGTCGCCTTCTCTGAGTTCACGAGGTTTGACCTTCTTATTAAAAGCTTTCTTCATTCTCTTCTGATATAACTGTCCATGACACAAAGCTGTCATTTTCTTTTCTTCGATCAAATTCAATTGGTCAAACCTGTTCTGGACCCATTCAGCGTCTGACAACTTGGTTTCCATTATCACACGCAAAGAGGGGATCTCAACCTCGATTGGGAGTACAACTTCCATTCCATACACAAGGGAAAACGGGGTTGCTCCGGTTGAGGTGCAGACGAATGTTCGATATCTATGCAAAGAAAAAGGGAGCATTTCATGCCAATCCTTATAAGTAACAACCATCTTCTGGATGATTTTCTTGATATTCTTATTAGCAGCTTCAACAACCCCATTCATCTTTGGCATGTATGGAGAGGAATTATGATGGACAATCTTGAATTCTTCACACAGTTCTGTCATCATTTTATTATTCAGATTTGAGCCATTATCGGTGATAATTCTGCTTGGCACACCATACCGACATATAAGATAATTCTTGATGAAGCGCACAACCACCTGCTTAGTGACGTTAGCATATGAAGCAGCCTCCACCCACTTGGTGAAGTAATCAATTGATACCAAGATGAAATGGTGTCCATTTGAAGCTTTGGGTTCTATCATCCCAATCATGTCAATATCCCACACAGAGAAAGGCCACGGAGAGGAAATCACATTGAGAAGTGTCGGAGGCACGTGGACCCTATCTGCATAAATCTGGCATTTATGACACTTCTTTGCAAATTTGTAACAATCAGATTCCATTATCAGCCAATAGTAACCAGCCCTTAGCATCTTTTTAGCCATAGAATATCCATTGGCATGAGTGCCAAATGAACCTTCATGAATCTCATGCATCAGCATGTCTGCTTCGTGTCTATCCACGCATCTGAGCAAGACCATGTAATAATTTCTCTTATACAACACATTTTCATCGAGGAAGAAAATTCCTGCCAATCTTCTCAATGTCTTTCTATCTTTCTTCGAAGCACCAATCGGGTATTCCTGAGTCTGGAGAAAATGCTTGATATCAAAATACCAAGGCTTCTCATCTGCTACCTCCTCTGTTGTAAACACATGAGCGGGACTATCAATTTGCCGAACTATAATTCGAGGCGTATCATTCTAAGTATTCACTTGATACATAGAAGCCAGAGTTGCCAGAGCATCTGCCATTTGATTTTCATCTCTAGGAATGTGATGGAATTCAACTTTATTAAAGAAGGCTAACAACCTTCTAGCATAATCTTTGTAAGGGATCAAGCCAGGGTGACGAGTATCTCATTCTCCTTTAATCTGATTTATTACCAAAGATGAATCACCATACACATCTAGAATTTTAATTCTGAGATCAATAGCTTCCTCGAGACCCATGATGCAAGCCTCATATTCTGCCATATTATTAGTACAATCAAATGTCAACCTTGCAGTAAAAGGAATGTGCGATCCATGTGGAGTGACAATCACATCACCAATTCCTTTACCATAAGCATTCACAGCTCCATCAAATATCATACTCCAACGAGATTCAGGGTTAGGACCTTCCTCAGGCAATGGTTCATCACAATATTTCACTTTCAGGAACATCACATCCTCATCGGGCAATTCATACTCCACAGACTGATGATCCTCCACTGGTTGGTGAGCAAGATAATCTGCCAACACACTGCTTTTAATAGCTTTTTGAGTGCGGTATTTGATATCATATTCAGATAGCAACATCTGCCAGTGGGAAATTCTCCCAGTAAGAGCAGGCTTTTCAAAAATGTACTTGATTGGATCCATTATGGAGATCAACCAAGTAGTGTGATTCAACATATACTTCCACAAACGTTTTGTCGCCCAAGCTAGAGCACAACATGTCTTCTCCAGTATAGAATACCGCGACTCACAATCAATAAACTTTTTACTGAGATAATAAATGGAATACTCTTTCTTCCCTGTTTCATCTTGTTGTCCCAGAATACAACCCATGGATTTATCTAACACTGTCAGATACATAATCAATGGTCTTCCTTCGACAGGAGGGAGCAAGATAGGAGGTTCAAGCAGATATTCTTTAATAATTTCAAATGCCCTTTGGCAGTCATCCGTCCATACACAATCTTGATCTTTCTTTAACAACTTAAAGATCGGTTCACATGTTGCAGTCATGTGGGAAATGAATCTGGAGATATAATTCAAACACCTGAGGAAACCTCTAACTTGTTTTTCAGTTCTCGGTGCTGGAATCTCTTGAATTTATTTGATTTTATCAGGGTCAACTTCAATTCCTTTTTGGCTAACAATGAAACCCAACAATTTTCCTGATCGAACACCGAAGGTGCATTTATTTGGATTCAAGCGGAGACGATACTTCCTCAAACGCTGAAACAACTTCAACAAATCTTCTTCATGACCTTCTTCTATGTGGGATTTAGAAATCACTTCATCAACATATACTTTGATTTCCTTGTGCATCAGATCATGGAATAGGGTTGTCATAGCCCTCTGGTACGTTGCACCAGCGTTCTTCAACCCGGAGGGAATCACTCTGTAATAGAATGTTCCCCAGGGTGTGATGAACATTGTTTTTCCCATGTCATGTGGAGCCATTATTATTTGATTATAACCGGAAAATCCGTCCATGAACGACAATACCTTGAATTTTGTTGTGCTATCTACTAACATATCAATGTGTGGCAATGAAAAATCATCTTTTGGACTAGATTTATTTAGATCTCTGTAATCTACGCACATGCTGACTTTTCCGTCTTTTTTCAGTACTGGGACAATATTGGAAATCCATTAAGGATACGCTGACGTCACAAGAAAACAAACATTAATCTGCTTTAGAACCTCCTCTTTGATCTTCACTTCCATATCTGGGTGAGTTCTTCTCAACTTCTGTTTGATTGGCAGACACTCTGGTTTCAACGGTAAATGGTGCTCCATAATATCTGTATCTAGACCAGGCATATCTTGGTAAGACCAAGCAAAAATATCCACATACTCTTTCAACAACTCAACCAACGTGCTCTTCACATCAGGATGCAACGATGCTCTAATATTGACTTCTTTCGGATCTTCTTCTGAACCCAAATTGATCACTTCCAATGGCTCTTTATATGGCTGAATGGTATTTTCCTCATGCTCAAGCAACCGTGAGACCTCTTCTGGAATCTCATCATAGTCTTCTTCTTCAGCCCCATACACAGGACATTCAAAGTTGGGAGAGGGTGCAGGGTCATTGTATTCAACGATTTTTTTAATTAATTTGCACATATGATTTATGATTGCTTTTAGAAACTAAAAATATGATAAGTTATCATGCAGATTGAATTTCAGTTATTATTTATTTTAAAGGTTTTTTTTTCTGATTACCATTTTCCAAGAAAAATTAGAAAATAAAGACACAATTTGGGAAACAAAGACAACTTTTATTATTGATTTTAAAAGTCACGGCAAACAGATAAGCCCTACAACATTAATACTTCCACCTTGGGAAGAGTGAAAGCTTTTCAAAAAGATTAAAAAAACAAATTACTTTGAAGCATGTATGCAAGAGGGAACATCAATGGTGATCCAGTTCTGAACCCTAACTCTGTGCACCATATAATTCAGAATTTTCTGCTCTGCTTCATCTTCCACAATGACATTAATCCCGGAAACAGTTGGATGAAGATAAACCCCAGTACGGAATATGTTTTGATACTTTCCTGCAATAGACTTCGACTTCATGCTCTTACCTTTGTCATTCTTCAAAGAGAACCCCAAGCCGACTCTGTTCTTGTTTACAGGTGGATCCACAATCTATCCCCATACCTCGCTATGACCCTTTCGTACAACTTGCTGCGCATCCTTAAGCGAAACCATGGAATTATCATTTCCTCTTATGTTGTCAATAGATAAAGCTTGGAACTGAGTCCCAACAACAGCTTCATCAACCTCCACAATGAGGAAAGAGGAAAAATGAGATATCAATAATGCTTGTTCCCCATTTATGATTACTACTTTCCCTTCACGTACAAATTTCAGTTTCTGGTGTAAAGTTGAAGTGACAGCCCCTGCCTCATGAATCCACGACCGTCCCAACAAACAGCTATAAGCGGGAACAATGTCCATGACCTGGAAAGTCATCTGAAACAAATGTGGTCCTATATGAATAGGCAAGTCCACTTCACCAATAACAAATTCCCTTGATCCATCAAACGCTTTCACAATGATGCCACTCGGGCGCATAGGCGTTCCTTGATATTTCAATTTCATAAGAGTGCTCCTCGGTATAACGTTCAAAGCGGATCCATTATCAATCAGCACATTGGATAGTGAATCATTCTTGCAGTTCATAGACATGTGGAGGGCCAAGTTGTGATTCCTTCCTTCATCTGGAAATTCATCATCGCAAAAACTCAAGTTATTACATGACACAATGTTCCCTATTACGCTGCTGAATTGGTCTACTGGCATATCACTCTCCATAAAAGATTGGTCGAATACTCTCATTAAGGATTCTCTGTGAGCAGATGAGTTCATCAATAAAGCCAAGATAGATATTTTTGAAGAAGTCTGCAGTAGATGATCTACAATTCTGTAGTCGCTCATCTTGATTATCTTCAAAATATCATCCACTTCTTTCTCTAACGTAGCCCCACTAGTCTCACCCATATCCTTCTTAGATTCAACCTTCTCAATAATTTTCTTTCCAGCACTAACATCTCCTCAAACAACTGGTGCAAACACATGACTGCTGTGGATCACCCTGCTATTCTCAGCGATGTTTCTGACATCAGGCATTGGCTGGATGGGAACTTCCACTCCATCCTCTAAGATTGTAGCATTGTATTTGTAGGGCACAACCTTATCCGACTTATAGGGAACAGGACCCAACAAACTAATCACCAATAGGGTAACAACTGGCTTGCTATAATATTCAACTTCAAAATGGGCCGGTGCCCCAAAACAATGTACAATGACGTTTACCCCTTCTTCAACACAATCAGTCATTATTGAGTCATTTCTGGAAAACAAATCCTCATCTGAGGAGAAATACTCATCCGCGGAGACATACTCTTCATCCGACTCGTCTTCAGCCAAACAAACCTTAACCATATCAACTTCATGGTAATCATCCCTTTGACCTGTAACCTTAATAGTTCCATCATCTAACAAAAACTGAACACCTTTATTCACGATTGAACATCCTCGGGAGTCACTGCAGCAAATTCGGCAAGATCCATACTAATGTTCTACCTGACCATCCATGTGGCAGAAAGTAGCATGCAATTGCACAAGGTCCTCATTCATATACTCTACATCAAAGATTCTGAATTCTCCAGGACATCTAGAAACTATATTCACCTCCTCTTCATACTCTTCCCTAGGCCTGATTATGTGGATGAGGCCCTCATCCACCATCTCTTATAAATCAACCTTTATCTTATCGTAACCCTGTATGTATGTACTTCAAATAGCACAACCAGAATGGTCATGCGTATAGTAGCTAAATTCAGAGTTCTGCATTCATTTTCACCAAATCTCCTCTAACTAGATTAATATCAAAAATCCGGAAGTCGCTGGACATTCGGCCACCATATTCACAACATTTACTCCTCCATGCTTGGGTAGAGGATTGTCTTTCACATTAGGGCCCACATCCTTGAAAAATAGAATACCAGACTTCACCAATTTCTGCACCTCAGTCTTCAAAGGATAACAACTCTCAACATTATGCCCTGGTGCTCCATGATGAAAAGCACATGTTTAGTCTGCCTTGTAATACCAAGGCAATGGTGATGGTACAACGGGAGGTGGTCGAGTCTGAACCAACTTTTTTGAATCAATGCCAGTAGTAACTCCGTATAGCTCATAGGAATAGGGTCATAACTCTCCCTTCTCTGATTATACCCTTGATTCCCCTACTGGGACAGTCTCTGATAAGCAACGGTAGTTGGAGCAACACCCACAACTGGAGTAACTAAGGCGACTTGCTGATGATTCTGAGAATTCCTTCTAGGAGTATTAACTCTCCTCTCTTGCATGACTACATTTGCATCCCCTTCCTTCTTCTGGGAAACCCATAAGATGGCTTCTTCACACCTCCAGATCCTTCACTTCTCTTTAAACGGCCCTCTCTTACAGCCTCTTCTAAGCGGATACCCATGCCTACCATTTTAGTAAAGTCACTTGGCGCACTCGCTACCATCCTCTCGTAGTAGAAAGCACCCAACGTTTTCAAGAAAATCTTAGTCATCTCCTTCTCTTCCATGGGAGGAATCACTTGGGCGGCTACCTCATGCCATCTATGTGCATATTCTTTGAATGATTCTGTTGTACCCCAAAATTTCCCCTCTCATTTTACTCAACACATGCTCATTTATGTCCTCAACTTGCTCAAGGATGCCCAAGAATTAACCAGACAAATTCTCCCCTAAGGCAATGAGCCTCAAACTAGGGTTTCCTTTTTCATCAAGATGTTTGGGTTCCAAGGGTCCCAAATGATTTCAATTGCCCTAATATTTTCTCAATATCATCTATGCCAAGTTTCATGCCTTGCACAACAAGTTTGCTCAGTCAATTGCTCAAATGCCTAAAAATCAACTGTACTAGGTCAAAAGTCAACTGTGGCCCTCATGCAGTCAAACTTCAAGATTTTTGGGTCAACATCAAAATTTTAAAGTAACATATATCATTTGATTAAGGGTTGATCATGATTCCTCAAGGAATGCCCCAAATTCATCAAAACTCAAAAGTTGCTAAATTAGGGTTTCTATAGGAAAAGTCAACCAAACTTTGACCAGGTGGTTTATGTGTTGCATGCCATTGCTGTCGAGGTGGTTTATTTCTCACCTCCCTAAGTCCTTACTGAAGAATGAAGAAGGTTTGGGTTGGTCGCAAAGGATAATGTCACTTGCTCACACATATATTCTCTAGTGTTCCCGAGCTATGGAAAACACTACTATTATTGACTGCTGTGGGGAGTAACCTAATGTCCCGTTACTTGGCATCATAGGGGGTATAACCTACAATCCTTATTTAGCTCTGCGACAATTTGGTTACGCTCGACGAGATGGTACCCATGAGTTACTTATCGAGGGAATTGTATTCAACTATGAGGATGATGTTCAAGGGTATCGCCAGAGGTTCATACGAGCTTGGAGCATGGTAAACAGATTTGGCGCCAAGGCTTTGGGGCCAAAGGCTTCCATTCCTATGGAACCTTATCTCCAATGGGTACGAGCTCGCACCCAGAAACTTATGATGCCCTATATGGCTGTTCTACCAATGATTATGAAACCCACTACTGAAGGGGGGTATTCCTTACACGATTATCCATCCTGATATGCCCACTGATCTTGGAGAACTACAGAGGTCTTAGATTCAGTTGAAGAAAGAGAGAGATACTTACAGAGATCAGTTCTATGCCCAGGAGGGGAAGGTTTTAGAGCTCACAAAGCAGCTCCATGAGGAAATAGGACTCAATGTCTATCTCAGCACAAATTGGAAGCATCCATGGGAATTTTGATTTTTCTAGTTTTTAGATTTGTTTTTAATTGTAACGCCTAAAAGGAAACTGAACTTTGAATTCTACTAATAAAAGCTTTGTTTCATTTTGGTTCGCAAAGTTAAATTTCCCAAAGTCTTTGAAAACATTGCATATATATCATACATATGATTGCATAACAGGATTCATAACAGGTTTCTCATCTCCTCCGCTGTTTATTTCAGCAATGGCTCTTGAAAAAACTATGAAAGATCTTCAGACTCAGAACACGCAATTCCAGCAAATGATTGTGGCTCTGGCCAAAGGACAGGAAGAGCTGAAGGCTCTGATTGTTAAGAAGAACAAGAAGACCAAGAAGACAGCCGGTGTGGCACATATGAGCAGAAGGTTCAGAGGGCCGCCAAGATGGGCTGTTGAGTTAGCTTCTTCGTCTAAAGAGGGAGAGAATCAAGAAGTTGAAGCTAGAGAAGAGGACCCTAGTCCTAAAGAGTCTGACAATGAAACTGATTATAATGAGGAGCAGTACCCTCTGGCTGATGAAAGGTATAAGCAATTAGAAGAGCCTCTGAGTGCTATGGAAATCCAGAAGGTTCCTGGGATGGATTTTGAAGAGTTGGGTCTGGTCTCTGGGGTTGTCATCCCCTCAAAGTTCAAGGCACCGGTATTTGCTAAGTATGATGGGGTCTCTTGTCCCAAAATACATCTCCGTTCTTATGTGAGGAAGATACAACCTCATACTGCTGAAAAAGACTTATGGGTTCACTTCTTCCAAGAGAGTCTGTCTGGAACACAACTGGATTGGTTCTATCAGCTGGAAATAGCCAATGTTCATAACTGGGAAGACCTTGCGGCTGCATTTTATAAGAAATATCAGTATAATGCAGACCTCGCTCCCACTCGTAGACAACTCCAGAATCTGTCTATGGGTTCGAACAAGGGTTTCAAGGATTATGCTCAGAAGTGGAGAGATTTGGCTGGAAGAGTTCAACCTCCCTTGGTTGACAGGGAGCTCGTGGATATGTTTCTGGGGACTTTGACTAGGCCATTCTTCAACCACCTGATTGGAAGTTCATCGGCGGGTTTTACTGAACTAATCTTAACAGGAGAACGAGTGGAAGTTGGAATCCGAAGTGGAAAAATTCAGAAGGATGCCTCTTCGAGTGCTGCAAGGAAGCCGTTTGCAGGTAAAAAGGAAGTCAGTGCCGTCTATAACCAAAAGAATCATAATCTAATCGAGCGCCGTTCGACGATAGGGGCTGTTATGATTCCCAACCCTGCACCTGCTCAACAAAGAAATAATCAGCCGAGAGCAGAAAGGCCAGCTAGATAGTTCACTCGGATCAACATAATGTTGTCTCAGGTTTTACCTCAGTTTCTGAAGTCCAATCTGGTTACTCTGAGGGAAGCTCCGAAGAATCCAAACACCACCTCTCCCTACTATAAACCGAATGCTCGTTGTGCTTACCATTTGGAGAGTCCAGGCCATGACACCAATGACTGCTAGACTTTGAAGAACAAAGTACAAGATCTGATTGATCCTAAGGAGATTGAATTTGATCCCCCGGAGACTCCTAACGTTATCGCTACTCCTATGCAGAAACATGGTCGGGGCATTAATTCTGTTGAAGAAGATGTGTTTGTGACCTCTGTGGAAGAATTGGTGACCCCACTCATGACTATCAAAGAGAGTTTGTTGAAGGCTGATTTATTTCCGGGTTATGGTGAAGGTTGCCACTTTTGTTCAATTCTACTGACTGGTTGCCCTTTGTTGAAGGCAGGTGTTCAGCGCCTGATGGATGACAAAGAGATCCTGTTTGAGAAGACCCCTGTTCCGACTATTTCTTGTAAAGACATTGCTATCATAAGCATTTCTGCCAATCCTCCCAGGGGCTTCGTTAAGAGACCCGTCAAGATTACATCAATTCCGAAGGTGACTCCGTTAATCATAACCATGCCTGGGCCAATACCATACTCCTCAGACAGAGCTGTTCCTTGGAACTATGGGGCCGACGTCTATTACAACAACGTAAAGCAGGACATGCTAGCCATTGAAGAAAAGATTATTGAAAATACTGATTCCGACATCGTCAATATTGCCGAAACCAGTAAAATAACAAGAAGTGGAAGAATATTCTCCCTTGAGATTTCTCCTCCAAAGACTGCTACCAGTCCCGTGATCATTCTTGCTGTGGTTCCACCCAAGACTACTACTACAATTCCAATAATCACTCCAGTTGACCCTCCCATCACCGAGTCGGCCGAGACTCAAGGCAAAGACATACTGATTGAGCCTGTCCTGACAAAGGCTAATTCAGTAACCCTAACAGAAGCTTCCAAGAAAGAAATGGAGGAAATTTTGAAGATGATAAAGAAGAGCGACTACAATGTGGTCGAGCAGCTAGGGCAGACCCCATCCAAAATTTCTATGCTGGCTTTGTTGTTGTGTTCCGAGGCCCATGGGAAGGCTTTAGTTAAGTTTCTGAAGATGGCTCATGTGCCACAAGAGACATCTGCTGATCAGTTTGAAGATTGTGTGGCTAGTCTGAATGCTGATAATGGTTTGGGTTTTTTTTACGCGGATCAGACACCAAAAGGGAGAAAGCATAATGATGCTCTTCATGTTTCCGTTGAATGCAAGGGCACGACTCTGGCCCATGTTTTGGTAGATACTGGCTCCTTGTTGAATATGCTACCTAAAAAAGCTCTGGACAGATTGGATTGCGAAGGCTTGACCTTGAAGCCTAGCAATATAGTAGTAAGAGCTTTCGATGGCTCAAAGAGGATGGTACACGGGGAAGTGGATGTCACTATCAAAGTTGTTTCCCAGACCTTCGACTCCACTTTCTATGTAATGGATATCAAACCATCATATTCTTGCTTGTTAGGACGCCCTTGGATACATGGGGCTAGGGCTGTTACTTCTACCCTCCACCGAATGTTGAAGTACCCAATAAGAGGAAAGATTGTCACTGTGCATGGTAAAATGGAGTACATGATCAGTCACTTGAAGTCCTTTAGGTACGTAGAGATGGATGGCGAGTTCATCGAGACTCCTTGCCAGAACTTTGAAGAGGTACCTCAGATTATGGCTATGACAGAAACTACCAACAGTCCTCCGAAGGTCACCAAACCTCCCTTGAAGATGGCTTCTCTCAAGGATGCACGAGCAGTGGTTGAGGAAGGTGGGTCTACCATTTGGGGTCAGCTCCCGGTTATTCATTACAAGTCTGACAAATCTGGTTTGGGCTTTACTACAGGTGCTCAAAGGGCTGTTCGTCGTGCTCGGGCTGGAGGACCTCCCCTACACATCAACAATTTTGGGGTCAATGCACTTGAAGACAACGATGGCGATTCCGACATTGACAGCTGGATCTTCCCGACTACCAACGGTGGACTCAGTAACTGGACTGCCAAGGACTTTGTACCGATTACTTTTGTTCAGGAGTAATTGTCTTTTTTATTTTTTAGGATATGTAATTTAAAAACAATATAAACTCTATAGCCATGTGTCTTACCCGGGGCACAATGGTTCTATTTGTGAGGGTTATCATGTTTCATTTTCATATGACATTAATAATGCATTGGACGTTTGCATACAAATTTTGCACTCTTTGTCTTTCTTTTCTTTTATTCCGTCTATACAGCTATGCTCTTACACACACTCACGTATCCCAATGCAGATCCATATCCACTCTGGCTCCCATTGATAACACTTCTGCTACTGCTCATTATGACTTTGAAAATCCGATCAACCAAGCCGAGGACGAAGGTGAGGAAGATTGTGAGGTACCCGGAGAACTTGCTAGACTATTACAGCAGGAAGAAAGGGCCATACAACCTCATGAAGAGCCGGTTGAGACAGTGAACTTGGGTACAAAGGAAGACAGCAAAGAGGTTAAGATAGGTGCAAATCTGGAGCCTAGTGTCAAACAGCAGTTGGTACAGATGTTGCATGAGTATGTTGAAATCTTCGCCTGGTCATATGAAGACATGCCGGGACTAGACACAGATATAGTGGTTCATCGTCTGCCGACTAAAGAAGACTTCCATCTGGTAAAGAAAAAGGTCCGTCGTATGCGCCCTGAGATGTCAGAGAAGATTAAAGCAGAGGTTATAAAACAGTTCAACACTGGGTTCTTAGCTGTCACCTCCTATCCGCAGTGGGTTGCTAATGTGGTTCTAGTACCTAAGAAAGATGGCAAAGTACGAATGTGTGTGGATTACAAAGACCTGAACAGGGCAAGCCCCAAGGATGACTTCCTGCTTCCCCACATCGATGTTTTGGTTGACAACACCATACAACACAAAGTCTTTTCCTTCATGGACAGTTTCTCTGGCTACAATCAGATCAAGATGGAACCCAAAGACATGGAGAAGACAACCTTTGTTACACAGTGGGGCACTTTCTGCTACAAGGTGATACCGTTTGGGTTGAAGAATGCTGGGGAAACTTATCAACAAGCTATGGTAGCTCTGTTCCATGACATGATTCACCATGAGGTAGAGATTTACGTCGATGACATGATAGCCAGGGTCTCAAACTGGAGAAGAACACCTTGATCATCTACAAAAGCTGTTTGATAGGTTGAAGACGTACAAGCTGAGGTTAAATCCGAACAAGTGCACCTTCGCGGTAAGGTTTGGTAAGCTTTTGGGATTCATCGTCAGTGAAAAAGGTATTCAAGTAGACCCTGCAAAGGTGAAGGCCATACAAGAGATACCGGCTCCCCATTCTGAGAAGGAAGTTAGAGGTTTCTTGGGACGCCTAAATTACATTGCCCGATTCATTTCACATCTGACTGCTACTTGTGAGCCGATCTTCAAGCTTATGTAGAAAGATCAAGTGGTAAAGTGGAATGACGAATGCCAGGTAGCCTTTGAGAGAATCAAACAATATCTCCAAGAGCCTCCTATTCTGATGCCTCTGACTAAAGGAAGACCTTTGATAATGTACTTAACAGTGCTAGATAATTCAATGGGGTGTGTGCTAGGGCAGCATGACGAGTCTGGTCGAAAAGAGCATGCAATATACTACCTTAGCAAAAAGTTTACCGACTGTGAAACATGATACTCACTGCTCGAGAAAACTTGCTGCACTTTGGCATGGGCTTCTCGCCGACTGAGATAGTATATGTTGACCCACACTACTTTGTTGATATCTAAGATGGATCCGATCAAGTACATTTTCGAGAAACTCGCTCTCTCCGGAAGGATAGCAAGGTGGAAAATAATATTAACCGAGTACGACATCCAATACACAACCAAAAAGGCAATCAAGGGAAGTGTGTTGGCTGATCATTTGGCGCATCAAGCCATGGATGACTACCAGTCCATGAATTTTGAGTTCCCGGATGAGAACATCATGTTAGTAACCGACTGTGAAGAACCTGGACCGAATGAAGGACCTGAGAAAGGATCCCGATGGTCTATGTATTTTGATGGAGCCTCAAACGCACTAGGTAATGGTATTGGCCCCGTAATCATATCTCCTGAGGGCTGTCATACTCCGTTCACTGCCCGATTATGTTTCAACTGTACCAACAACATGGCGGAGTATGAAGCACGTATTATGGGTCTTAGAGCTGCTATTGACATAAGGATCAAGTTCTTGAGTGTATTCGGGGATTCCACTTTAGTGATAAGTCAGATCAAAGGAGAGTGGGATACGAAGCACCCAAACCTTATTCCTTACAAAGAGTATGTACTGACACTGCTGCCGCATTTTAAAGAGATCACCTTTGAACATTTCCCACAAGAAGAGAATCAGTTAGTGAACGCGCTAGCTACTATGTCGTCAATAATCAAGGTCAGGTGGGACAACGAAGCTCCCCTAATCACTATTGAGAGGTTGGATGGACCAGCATACTGCTGTGAGATCGATACTGAGGAGGTATCCGACAAACCTTGGTTTCATGAGGTGAAAAGGTATCTTGAGGCTCAAGAATACCCCGAGGGGGCATCTATCAATGACAAGAAATATATGAGAAGGTTTGCTGCAAAGTTCTTCCTCAGTAATGGAATCCTCTATAAGCGCAATCATGACTCTACCTTACTACGGTGTGTAGACAAGAGCAAAGCAGAGAGGATCATGGAAGACCTACACGAAGGTACCTTTGGCACTTATTCCAGTGGACACACCATGGCAAAGAAGATTCTACGGGAAGGATACTACTGGTCCACTATGGAAGCCGACTGTTATCAACATTCTCGAACCTCTCACAAGTGCCAAATCTATGCTGATAAGGTGCATGTACCTCTAGTTCCCTTGAATGTTTTGACGGCTCCCTAGACCTTTGCAATGTGGGGCATTGACATGATCGACGAGATCATACCTACCGCGTCCAACGGGCATCGCTTCATCCTAGTGGCCATTGATTATTTTACGAAGTGGGTTGAGGATGCATCCTTTGATATGGTTACTAAGAATGTGGTGGCACGGTTCATCAAGCATAACCTGGTTTGTCATTATGGTATCCCTGAGAGAATCATCACGGACAATGTTACCAATCTCAATAATTCAATGATCATCGATCTCTGTAAACAGTTCAAGATTCAACATCACAACTCTTCTCCTTACTGGCCGAAGATGAATGGGGCCGTCGAAGCTGCTAATAAGAATATCAAAAAAATCATACAGAAGATGATGATGACATATAAAGACTGGCACAAGATGTTACCGTTTGCTCTTCACGGGTACCGTACTTCAGCACATACGTCGACAGGGGAAACACCCTATTCTCTGGTATATAGCATGGAGGCTGTCCTACCCATAGAGGTCTAAATCCCTTCTCTATGGATTATGAAGGATGCGGGTTTGAGAGAAGACGATTAGATCCAGAATCGACTTGATAAATTGAACTTAATCGACGAGAAAAGACTTACTGCTGTCCGCCATGGTCAAATATATCAGAAACAGATGATCAAGGCCTTCAACAAGAAAGTCAGACAACAAGTGTATCAAGTAGGGGATCTGGTAGTCAAGCGCATTATACTGCCGCAAGGTGATCCCAGGGGCAAATGGACTCCCACCTATGAGGGACCATTTGTAATCAACAATACATTTTCCGGTGGAGCCATGATTCTGACCACCATGGATGGTGACGACCTTCCATACCCTGTCAATGCAGACATAGTGAGAAGATACTACGCATAACAAAGACCCGATAGGTTGACATACCTAGGTAAAAATAAGGGCATCCCAGCAAACCAAAAGGGTTCAGGCAAAAATTAGGGATAAAAAATGAAAAAATCTGTACAACCGGCAAGTCGAAAACCCGAAAGGGTGACTTGGGAAAAAAAGGGTATCCCGATGGACTGAAAACCCGAAAGGGCGGTCAAGGAAAAAGATAGGGATTAAAGCGTATCACTATGTCTCATTGGATTACCTTGCGATCAGACTTCAGTAATCAGATATCAAGCTCAAACGGTACCGATCAATCCAGTCAACTTCGAACAAGCAGCAAAGTGATGAGATGCTCGAAGACATAGGGGCAATAGCAGAATTGAAACCCAAAGGGATCACTATACATAGATGTTTTCTTTTTGTACACAATTTCTGTAATAATTTCCATTTTTACGGCGGCGTTCTCTTACTAGAGCGTCAACCTCCTTGTAAAAAACGCATGTTATAGGAAAATTTCAAATCAATACAAATCATCTTTTGAGTACAAAATTGTGTGTTTGTTTTTCCTTTTTCTGTTTTGTTTTGCAAAAAACATCCAATGTTTTATTCTTGACATATGCATTTGAATATGATTACTGTTCACAAATATCTGCATATAAAACAAAAACATAGTTACTAAGAACTAAAAGAAACTGGTACAAAACCTAAATATCGACAGTTACCTTGTCCATCATGGTACAAGGGGCAGAGACAGTTGGAAGCGAAGTCACTATCACATACAAGCCAGTGATACCTATGTTCCCCACAGAGCCGAGACAACCAAGGTCCGACCTCCGTGTCCCCAAGCAGGAATTCCTTCCCTAGCAGGCTCTTTCAGAAAGCTAATATCTGTGTTCCCTAGCTGAGCTATATAATCATAAACAATTTATAAAGCCATCTCCCGAGCAGAGTTTATTTCTCTGACAGCGGAAGCTCGATCTCCAACATAGATCTTCTCTCCAGCAATGGAAGTTCATCCCCAGCTGAGTTTATTTCTCCAGATCAGCAGATCTTCCAACAGAGTATCTCTCTTCCCCACAGTCATTCCCCCGCAGGATTATTCTCAGATAGAGTCTCATCCGGCAGAATATTCTCAAGCAAAATGGATGTAAATCCCCAGCTAATCATCTTCATTCACTATCCCCAGCGGAAACGAAGAACTCAACTCCTTATACTCTTCAACAACAGTCAGGATTTATTTTCCCCAGTTAGAGAATATCATAATAACATTGCATATCCATACATCATGGCATACACATACATATTATACAGCACAATCTCATTTATTTTGAGAACATCATTACTCAATGCATTTCATACATCATGACATTGCATACGACTAACTCTTTACCTTTCATGGAAAGATGCAATCAAGTTCTCATAAGTTTTGTCTGGTTTAGTCAAACTGACACCAAGGTTTCTATTCCAGTTGAAGATATTCCAACATTTTTTCTGGTTCAGTCAAACCGACACTAAGGTTTCTATTCTAGTTGAAGATTTTCTAAGACTTTCGTCTGGGTCAGCCGAATCGCCGCTAAGATTCCCCTGATTTCTATGCCAGTCAAAGTTAATCTGAGACCTCTCCTGGGATCAGTCAAATCGATACTAAGATTTCTCTCCCAGTTGAAGTTCTCACAAGTTTTCCCTGGTTCAGTCAAATCGATACTAAGATTTCTATTCCAATTCAAGCTATGAAGCCCGGAAATCGACCGGATAATATCTTGATTTCTCCAAAATACTACGAAGCCTGGAATCGACCAGATAGTGGTATATCTTAAATTCAAGCTATGAAGCCCGGAAATCGACCGGATAACAACTTAATTTCCCCATCATATTGTGAAGCCTGGAAATCGACCGGATAACAGTACAAGATACTATGAAACCTGGAATCGACCAGATAGTGGTATATCTCAGATTCAAGCTATGAAGCCCGGAAATCGACCGAATAATATCTCGATTTATCCAAAATACTATGAAGCTTGGAATCGACAAGATAGTGGTATAAGACACTGTGAATCCTGGCGCACAACCAGATAACAGTATAAGACGCTGTGAAGACTGGAGCACGACCATATAGCAACAAGAGACACTGTGAAACCTGGAGCACGACCAGATAACATTATGAGATACCGCGAAGCTTGGAATTCGACCAAATAGCAGTTTACTCGGCCAATTACTATAAAGCCCTAAAATCAACCGGATATTAGTATGCCTTAAATTTAAGTTGAAACCTGGATGCGGATGGATAACCACTTAATCCCTTCTGAAGCCTGGAACACGACCAAATAAGAATTGAGAAATTGCAAAGCCTAGAGCATGACCAGATAGCGAGTTTAATCTCATCTCCCTAGTAAGTCACTGTGAAACCTGGAGCACGACCAAATAGCAGTAATCTTATTATCCTCAGCAAGTCACTGTAAAGCCTGGAGCACGACTAGATATCAGTTCACTTTCACCTCCCCGACTAAGAGACGATTCCCCAATAGAGTAACGGACAACTGAAGCTCCTAAAATTCTATTTCTCCCAAGACAAAGACTAATATTCCTCAGCAAATTCATCCTCAATGATAGGAACAGGAATTCTCATCAAAGTAATATCTCAGGAAATCAACATCCTCTAGATGGCATCTTTAAGCCCATCTCCGACGAATATCCGTCTTATCTTCCGGAGGGCATCTTTAAGCCCATCTCTGACAGCCTTCTGTCATCTCCTCCAAATGGCATCTGTAATCCCATTCCCGATACTACCTACACAGTCCAGCACCATCTTAGACGAGTGCAAATTTCTGGGCACTCTAGTGTTCAATCATCTTCCACCTTCAGACTACGAAAGGCAGACAACCAATCTACATCCTCAGGTTTAAGAAGATTGAACAGGGGCAGCTGTTGTACCCTAAAATTTTCCCTCTCACTTTACTCAAAACATGCCTGTTGAGGTCTCCAACTTGCTCAAGGATGCCCAAAAGATGACCAGACAAATTCTCTCCTAAGGCAATGTACCTCAAACTAGGGTTTCCATTTTCATCAGGGTGTGGGAACTCCAAAGGTCCCAAATTCTTCTCATGGTCCTAATATGTTCTCAAGATCATCCATGTCAAGTTTCATGCCTTGCACAAGAAGTTTGCTCAGTCAATTGCCCAGATGCCTGAAAATCAACTATACTAGGTCAAAAGTCAACTGTGGCCCACATACAGTCAAACTTCAATATTTTTGGTCAACATCAACATTTTAAAGTGATATACATCATTTTATCAAGGTTTGATCATGATTCCTCAAGGAATTCCCCAAATTCATCAAAACCCAAAAGTTGCTAAATTAGGGTTTCTCAAGAAAAGTCAACCAAACTTTGACCAAGCATAACTTCTTCATACTTTATCCGAAATTTTCCATCCAAGGATCATTTTGAAGAGGATGCAATTCCCTACAATTCATCTTCATCCCACAAGTTCAAAATATGCACTCATCAATAGATATGAATTTCTACATTATAGGTCCTTTTGAAAAGTCAACAAAAACACCTTTTGGGTCAAAGCTTCTTACATGAACATGGAAGACCCAATTGAGATGAGACCAAAAGGGTTGTTTAGAGGACATCCTAAGATTTCTGAATAGTCCAAGAACACCTCTCTAGGGTTAAAATTGGAGGAGATACACCTTGTCAAAGTTGACCATCTTTGCAAAATTGCCAAAAGTCAAATGTGCTCAAAAATGCAATTTTTGTCAAATGGGCCTAGTTTTTCATGATTGAATCTTGTTTGTGACATGGTCCATGATCCAAATCAGCATCTACAGTTTATTTGCTTCATTATTTATTTTATTTTGATTTTTTATTATTTAAAATTCAAATTAAATCAAATAAATAGAAAAAAATACAAAAGATTGATTTTTGATCTAATTTTTTTGTAGGAATCAAATCCAATTAGGCTGGAAAATCATATCAAATCAGATCAAGGCAAATTGAAGCAAAATTGGCATGATTATGCTTGTTTTAGAAACATATAATACAAGAACAAAATCAAATCCAATTTCCATGATTGACAAAGATTTAACTCATTTTTGTTAACCTAATTTGTTCTAATATATATACTTAACAAGAAAAATGCATAAAGACAAGGATTAAAGTCGTGCAAGCAGGCAAACCAAACTGAAAATTTTGAAAAAAAAGTGTGGATCCTATTTCTAATCTAGAGGACGATTTAAGACCATTCAAAGCTACAAATCCCTTCCTGGATATCTCCTGAAGCTAACAGGACCATTTACACGCTTCAAAGCTCCAGGAATCATCACATAATACTCTCACGGTTTGTCACTTCTTCCAAATTCATATCTCTTCAATCTTGCATTGCTAACATGTTTTGATTGCATATTCGTGTTCATATGAATGCCTGGAATCTTTCTGTATATTCAATTCGCAGCTTTTATGCGTAAATGATGAATTGCCATTATTAGGGTTTTGTCCTCCGTTTTAGGGCTTTATTATACAGGTAAAATAAGGGCCAAATATGAGTACTATCATGCTCACGAGATCAAGCCTGGTTGATTGGTATAGTTGGAATTAATTTATCTTACTTGTTTGAGATTTTTGAAAGATGCAGGGTTATAGTTACAGATACAGGCCGTAGGTAAAAGTCCCCAACCTAAAACGACAGATCTGTGAGGAAGACGATGGCGTGTCCAAGCCTGATTGGGAAATTCAAAACTCCCACATTTTTTTTAGTCATTCACATTATTTTATATAAAATATATTGTTGTTATTTTATTAACAACTAAACAATGTAGCCCAGTGGTGAAGCGCGCGTTTGAAGATGGAGAGGACCTGGGTTTGATCCCAGGTCCAAGCATTTTATTGTTTTCTCAATGTTTAATTACAGATCTAGCGCGTTACACTGCCAGGCGCCCACCATGCGCCATAATATCCAGCCAATGGATTCATAATCAATCCATATCCAACGCCCAACGCTCAAGGCATACCATGGACCATCAGAAAGAGTGTCACACTGAATCTAACGCAAGGATTGGGCTCAATTATCTTGGGCCTGACAAATTCAACATTGCACCCCTAGATTGCTCACAACACAGGCACAAATCTCTTTCCTTTCTATTTTATTTCTTTTGTTTTATTTATTTATCAATTATTTTCTTTTTTAGAAAATAATCAAAAAAAACATTTTTTTTATTAAATCAAGAAATCACAAAAAACCTAAAAAAAATCTTTTTTCATAAAAAATATTTTGTTTCCTTAATTAATTAATTAGTCTAATTATTTAGGGAAATTTAATTGTTTTTTTATATAATTTAAATCAATTAGAATTAGGGTTTTAATTTGTACATAACTTAATTAATTTTTTTCTCAAAGAATAATAATAACCTAAATTTTTTTCAATTAAATTTTTAGGGTTCTTTAATTCTCGCATTTAACTCGCCACACGCATTTTAATTCTTTTTTCTATTATTGTATCTGCTTCGGGTTGTAATAGATTTAATTAGGGTTTTAAACTTCCGCATTTTTATTTTCAGTCAAGATAATTATGTATCTGCAAAAGCCCTGTAATAGCTAGGACTTTAAACTTTCCCGCACTTTTAATTTCCGCAAATCATAAAATGCTTAGATGTGTGTCAATAGGATTGTATGGAAAGACTAACTGAAAATTAAAATAGTAGATCACCTTAATTGTGAAAAGATTAAATAACTAAAATCAAACACATGCACATGCTCACTCCTAGGGTTTGCCTCACTTGGTTGCCTCGGAAATAATGGTCGTGTCCTTCGAACTTAGGGATACCTTAGCAATGACCCTCAATTCTAAAGTCGTCATAAAGATCATAGTCCATACTTGTCCCTTGAGTTGCCTACGAATTGATCTTATGACAACAGTCCCTTCAAAATGCTAAGGTATCCTTACTTGTTGCCTTCAGAGACCATTTCGTCCCTTCGAACGTCCCTAAAAACTCCAACGACGGTGCTACCTATTTCTCAATAATGGGATAGAATTGTCTAAAAGGAAAACAAACAGACTCTTTTCGAGTAGGTAGATTAGTTCCTAGGTACTTGCTCAAACAAATAAAAACTTTTTCACACAAACACTTTTCAAACAGTTTTCAAAGACAACTTCGTAACACTCTTGAGGACAGAAACAAGGGTTAACACGAAGTAAAACAAAACTTTTCAAAACAAGCACACACAAGAAGTTTTCAAAATGAGCAAGTACCTAAGAGCCCGTAGAAAACTACGGATAGAAAGGGTACTAACACCTTCCCTTTCGATAGTCTACCCACGTACTCAGAAACATCTCGAAAAAGGGTTTTTCTGTTATTTTTCCTTTTCCTGATTGGATAAAATAAAAGTCGGTGGCGACTCTTGCTTACCGCGACATTTTGCAAACAAAAAACACGAACCAGTATTAACAGTCGATTCTGCCACCGTATCAAAGTATCAAAGACGACAGTTCTGGGAAGAGGAAAATGATATGGCAATGTCCCACTGGCCAGTTTGAATATTGGCGCGTTTTTTTGGGGCATGCCACCTTGTTTACGTTATATTATTATTATTTGCTTGTTATGTTAACGAATGAATCATGTAGCACAGATGGTAAAAGGAAACACTGGTGAGAGAAAGGACCTGTGTTCGATCCCAGGTCCAAGCATTTTACTATTTTCCTAACATGCTTTGCAGGATCCCATGCGCCTCACCTTCAAAAGGACATCATGCATCCTCAGATCCATCCATTAGATCAATCTCTAGCCAGATCTAATGCTCAACATAGGCGGACCATGGTGAACCCCCAAAGGCCAGCTACACTGAATCCGTGCGCAGGCATTGGGCTTGTATGATTTGGGCTTTACAAAATTCAGTCAGCAAACCCCCAGTTTGCTCATCACATGAGGCCCACTTTAATGCCTTTTTTTATTTCTTTTATTTGTTTTAATTAATTTTTTTAAAAAATAATTATATTTTTATTTAAATCATGAAATCAAGAAAAACACAAACATTAGAATTAGTTTTTTTTTCCATAAAATATTTAGTTGCATTAATTAATTAGGTTAATTAGGTTAATTTAAATTCCATTTTCATAATTAAAATTAATTAGAAATTAGGTTAATTTGTAAAAATTAATTACTTTCCTCAAAAATCCAAATTTTTTATTTATTTATTCACTAATTAGATTTCTTTGAATTTAATTGGTAATTTCCCGTATTTAATTTTGTCGCGCGTAATCTTTTTCCTGTATTTTTAAATTATTGTAATTGCTTCGAGATGGTAATAGTTTAATTAGGTCATTTACTGTCATTCCCTATTTACTGTTTTCATTCCCAAAGTTTTGGTTATGTAACCCCCTCCCCGAGGCCTTGTAATAGTTAGGACTTTAATTTCTCGCACTTTTAAATTTCCGTAACTATGAACTGTCTAGATGTATGGATAATAGGATTGCATGCAAAAGACAAATTAAATTAAAACAGTAGATCACCTTAATTATGCAAAGATTAAATAAACTGAAATCAAACACATGCACATGCTCACTCTTAGGGTTTGCCTCACTTCGGTTGCCTTCGGTAAACGGTCATGAAGTATAGGGAGTTTTAGTGGTTGCCCTCTAGTCCCAAAAGATAAAAAATTACCCATTCGAATGTTGCCTCGGAAAGATCTTTAAGACTCAAGGGTAACTACTAAGGTTTCATAACCATTGCTTTTGTGACCGTAATTGTCCCTTCGAATGTCCCTTTAACTCCGACGATGGGGCTATCTACTCCTTAATAGTAGGATAGCGCTGTCTAAAGGAAACGAGAAAACGAACAGTCATTTTCGAGTAGGTAAGAAATCTTAAGTACTTACTCAAAACAATAAAAACTCTTTCACACAAACACTTTCAAAACAGTTTTCAAAAACAACTTCGTCATACACTTAAGGACAAATACAAGGGTTAGCACGAAGTTAAACAAAAACTTTTCAAAACACACACACACAAGCAATTTCAAAATGAGCAAGTAACTAAGAGCCCATGGAAAACCATAGATAGAAAGGGTGCTAACACCTTCCCTTTCTATAATCTACCCCCCGGACTCAGACATCTCGAAAAATGTTTTTTCTGTTCTTTTTCCTTTTCCTTTGTTGGATGAAATAAAATTCGGTGGCGACTCTTGCTTACCTCAACATTTGCGGAAAAAAAATGCAAACCAGTATTAATAGTCAGTTCTGCCACCGTATCACAGAACTGGCGAATCTGTTGGGGAAATAAATAAGTGGGGTATATCTTAGGATCTAGGTCATTTTTAAAATTGCTTTTTTGTTTGCTTTGACTGCTTTATCTTCGACGGTTTTGTTTGGGTATTATTGAAGATCCTACACCCGGATCTGGGAACACCTTTTAGGTAAGTAGCAATAAGCTGTGAGGGAACTGTGTGGGGTATACTGACACGGTTGAAGCAGTAGCTATGTTGATGCGACACTTTGGTTAGACCGGTATCCCTTGAGTCAATCAAGGAGAATACGGGGCTGATGCGTTGTGTTATAAAGTGTCGACTGGCCTTAGAACCTTTAATTGCACAACTTGGCCAGTAGGACGTAGCGAGATGGTCGACTTTGGTGTATTTCCAAGGTCGACAAATACTCGATGCTACACTCATTGAGGTTTGACTCCTAATTTTTGATTGGTTGCGAGTCAATCGCCTATTGAATGAAGCTTGGGGGAAAGATCAGTGATATTGAGATCCCTTAGAACCCAGTTACTATTTATAGGACAGGTTGAACCAATCCAACTTCAAGAGGGTATGACCTTAAAACTCATGCAGGCAGTAAACCTAAGGACTTGGTGTGACTTGTTTGTTGTTTGCTATGCATGTGATTTCTTAGCATAATCATGACATCATAAACATGGCATATCATACTAACCATTTCAAGGATTTTCTAGGGCTCATATTTGCTTTGTTTTGTAGGAAATGACATCCGCCCGCAGGAACACTATTGTACCCCAAAATTTTCCCTATCATATTTCTCAAAGCATTGAAAGAAAGATCATCAAGTTGCTCAATGTAGTCCAAGGGTTGACCAGACAAACTCTCTTCTAAGGCAGTCTACCTCAAATTAGGGTTTCATGTTGCATCAAGATACTTGAGTCCAAGGGATCCCAAATTCTCACCATTGTCCTAATATGTTCTCAAGATCATCCATGCCAAGTTTCAAGCCTTGCAGAGAAAATTTGCTCAGTCATTTGCTCAAAGGCCTGAAAATTGACTGTGCTAGGGCAAAAGTCAACTGTGGCCCACATACAGTCAAACTTCAAGATTTTTGGTCAACATCCTCATTTTGAAGTGTATTTCATCATTTTATCAAGGGTTGATCATTATTCATCAAGGATTGTTCATAATTCCTCAAGAACCAAAAGTTGCTAAATTAAGGTTTTGCAGGAAAAGTCAACTCAACTTTGACCAAGAATAACTTTCTCATACTTTATGAGAAATAACACATCCAAAGCTCATTTTTAAGAGGATGCAATTCCCTACAATCCATCTTTATATTCCAAGATCAAAAAATGCACTCACAAGAAGTTATGAATTTGGACATTATAGGTCATTTTGAAAAGTCAACAAAAACACCTTTTTTTTCAAAGCTTCATACATGAGCATGGAATATCAAATTGAGATGATACCAAAAGGGTTGATTATAGAACATCTCAATATTTCTAAAAAGTCCAAGAACACTTCCAAAGAGTCAAAATTGAGGAAGTTATGCATTGGTGAAGTTGACCCTTTTTGCAAAATTGCCAAAGGTCAACTATGCCTAAAACTTCAAATTTTGCCAAATGGGCCCAATCTTTTGCACTTGTTTTGAGTTGGAAACACGGTCCACGAGACCTAGCCTTTTACACTTGTCATTATCTTATTTATATTATTTATTTTGATTTTTATTTGAATTAAATCATTTTAAATCAAAACAAATCATATAAAATCCAAAACATTGAAATTCAAAGATTTTTTACATGATTCAGGTTTTAATATCCAGCTAGCATCAAATCAAATTAGTGTAAAGGCATGTTGTGGACAAAAAGATTGAATTAGGCTATTTTTGGAATGATATTCAAAGTGAATCAAATCAAGAATCAAGACATTGATGGAGGAAGATTGAGGCCAGGTTTTCAACCCTAATCTATTCCTAAATACATATAGAAGGAATGCAGACCAAAAGAGGCTAGAAAAAGAGGCGCATGAACCAGAAACAAAACTTGAAAAATCAAGAAAAAGTGCAAACACGAATTCCCACTTAGAGGCCAATTCAAGATCCTTGGACCATCCCAATCGTTTCCTGAGGTCATCAGCAAGCAAAAGCAATCAAAATCAAGCATTTCCAGGCCCTATATCGCGATGTAAGTCCATCGCGACATGGCTTATTTCTTGAATTCAGTTTGCATGATTTAGGCATTGATAGCATGAATTAGTGATATATTCTTGATCCATAGAACATTTGAAAGCTTTCTATATTGTTCAATTGCATTTATCTGGCCTATATTAGATTTCACCATTATTAGGGTTTCTTGCTTAGATTTGGGATCTTCGTGTATAGGAAAAATTAGGCCATGAAAGGGCTACCACTGTACTCAGCAGGTTCAGACGAAGCCATCCATGGCTCTGGTTTTTATTTATCATGCTTGTAATTGATTTTGAGAATACGCAGGCCTGTAGTGACGGACAAACATCCGTAGGTAAAAGTCTGGGACTTTTACCAACGGTGCAAGGAGGGAGACGGAGACGTGGCGAGCCATCACTCGTTCATTTGAATTTTCGCGCTAATATTTTGTTATTTCGCTTGTTTATTTTATATTAATTCTTGTTTATATTACATACAACAAAAACAATTGGCCCAGTGGTAGCCAGGCAAGCGATAAGGCGTTGGGGAGCTTGAGGTCAGGGGTTCGACCCCTGCCTCCAACGTTTGTATTTTTCTTAATTTCTTTCAGGTAATCTCATGCGCTTACAAGTCCAAGGCTTATCATACACACTCATCATCCAGCCTGCCAGATGGCCAGATGGCCAAATCTGAAGGCCATCAATGAAGGAGTACAATAGACCAGGGTCAGCGCATGGCATGGAATTCTGAGGGTCAACGTGGACCTCTTTGTTTTGGGCCCAGGAAATTGCTTTTCACACCCCTCAAGCTACTAATCAGGCCCAAGTTTCTATTTCTTTTTTTTTATATCTAATTTAATTAATTTATTTTATTTCACTAACCAATTAACTATTATCTCTTTATCAAAAAATCATAAAAATAATACTTTTCACAAATTAGGTTTAGATTTTATTTTTTTTTTATAAAAAAAATTAATTAATTTGATTAGATTTTAATTTTAGGTAAACTTTAATTCTTTTTGTAAATAATTAAAACTAATTAGAATAATTAGGTTTTTATTTCTAACTTAATTTTATTTTCTTTTCCTAAAAATAACAAACACATAAAAAATAGTCCATGTAATTATTTTCATTAATTAATTTAATTAACTAATTTTTTGTATTTAATTTAGAAAACCTAATTCTTTTCTTACAAATAATCAAAAAAAACAAAAAAACAATTTTTCTTTTAATTAGGCTAGAAGGGTCAAAACCCTAGCTCTCTCCCGATCTATTTTCCTCGCGCACGCTTTATTATTTTATTTTTCCATATTAATGTAACTCCTCACAAGTTGTAATAGTTAATTAGACCTTTTATTTTCATTTATCGCTTTATTTTTAAAGGGTTTGTTTTTGGATATGTAAATACCCGAAGCCTTGTAATAGCATAGTTTAATTTCTGCACTTTAAATTCCGCAAAATATTAACTGTTAGATGTATGATATTAGGATGCATGACAAGATTGTATGATTAAATTTAAAACAGTTAGATAACCCTAAAATGTGCAAAGATAAAAATCCAAAATTGAATCACTCGCGCATGCACACTCCTAGGGTACACTCCCACTTGGTTGCCTTCGGTAAACGGTCATTGAGTATAGGATGCTTTAGTGGTCGTCCTTTTGTCCAAAGATCAAAGTTGCCTCGGAAAAGTTGCCTTGGAAAAGTTGCCTCAGATATTGTTGCATCGGATAATTGATTTAAGATATTAGGGTTATTACTAAGACGTCCTAACATTGCTTTAGTGACCGTACGTCCCTTTCGAATTATTCCTCAAACTCCAACGACGGTGCTACCTACTCACTAATAGTGGGATAGTGCTGTCTAAAGGAAACAAACATAGAACGATTCTTTTTTCGAGCAGGTAGATTAGCTCTTAAGTACTCGCTCAATCCAAACAAACTTTTTCACACTTACACTCCTTTACAAACAAAGTTTTCAAAAACACTTCATTACACTCTTGAAGACAGAAGCACGAGTTAAATCGAAGTCAAAACAAAAACTTTTCAAATCACACAAATACACAAAGAAGCAATCTTGAAAATGATGAGCAAGTACCTAAGAGCCCGTAGATAACTACGGATAGAAAGGGTGCTAATACCTTCCCTTTTTATAATCTACCCCCTGTACTTAGAAATATCTCGAAAAAGGAATTTTTCTGTACTTTTTTACTTTCCTTGTTGGATAAAATAAAAGTCGGTGGCGACTCTTGCTTACCGCGACATTTTGCAAACACAAACACAAAACGCAAACCAGCATTCACTAAAAAACATGTCCCGGTTCTGGCCACCGTATCACAGAACTGGCGATTCTACTGGGGAGTTAATAAGTGGGGTGTAACTTAGGATTAGTTCATCATATTGTTTTCAATTGTTTATTTGTTTGCTTTATCTTTGTGGGCTTTGTATCGGAGTTACTATAGATCCTAACCCGGATCTAGGGACACCTTTTAGGTAAGTAGCAATAGACTGTGAGGGAACTGTACGGCGTAGACCGATACGGTTGAAGCAATAGCTACGTTGATGTGGCACATTAGTTGGTACCGATATCCCTTATGGAGCAACAAGGAGAGTATGGGGCTGCTATATGGGTCATTAAGCATCAACTGACCTTAGAACCTATAATTGACCAACTTGGCCATAGGTAGTAGCAAGATGCTACACTCATTGAGACCATACTCTCGCGATGGTTCCGGCCGCTAGAAAAGATTGTGTGAGCTGAAACTATGACCGATGGAGGATGGTTAGTGATATTGAGAACCTCTAGAACTCGATTACTATTATTAGGACAGGTTGAACCAACTAAACTGCAAGAGGGTAGTACCTAAACTCCATGCCAGCCTGAAATTTAAGGGCTATTGTGTGAATTGTTTTCCCTTACCATGTTTGCTATCTGTGATACCTGTGGTGTGTTTTTATCATGACATCATGCATCATGACATTGCATGCATATTTCATTAGACTAACCATTTCAAAGACCGAGGGAATTCATCTTTGTTCTGTTTTGCAGATCATGGCTTCTATGCGCAGAAATACTATTCGAGTCAACTTCGTGCAGATCCCTGCTCAGCTCAGAGAGTTGGTTTCAAAAGTTCCTGATACTTCTTCCTTTGTTAGAAGACATGGTCACCTCCTTAGCTTGGTCACTTCAAAGTTGGATGACCAAATGATGAGCATGTTGTTCCAGTTCTTTGATCCATTGCATCACTGTTTCACCTTCCCAGACTATCAGTTAGTCCCTACTTTGGAGGAGTTTTCTGATCTACTGGGCATATCTATTCTAGAGCAGACACCCTTTACACGTTTGGAGATAGCTCCTAGGCCAGAGGATATTGCTTCAGCCCTACATCTAAAAATGGATGATGTAGTATCTAACTGGGAGACTCGGAGTGGGGTCAAAGGTTTCTTGGCTAAGTTTTTGATCGATCAAGCTCAACAGTTCTGGGATAGTTTAGAATTTCAAGCATTTGAAGACATCTTGGCCCTCCTCATCTACGGCTTGGTTCTTTTCCCGAATCCAGATTCTTTCATCGATGTGAATGCAGTTAAGATCTTCATGTCTCGTAACCCGTTGCCTACTCTCTTAGGTGATATTCTACATGCTCTCTATACCCGTACTGTGAGGAGAAGGGGAACTCTCATGTGTTGTACACCGCTTCTGGCGAGGTGGTTTATTTCACACCTCCACAAATATATATTGAAGAATGAGGAAGGTGTAGGTTGGGCTTACAGGATCATGTCCATTGCTCATACGAATATCCTTTGGGGTTCTAAAGATATGGCAAAGGTAGCTGTCATTGATCGATGTGGGGAATACCCCAATGTTCCGTTGCTTGGAATTCAAGGGGGTATAACCTATAATACTTGTTTGGCTTTACGACAGTTTGGACGAGCTCAGAGAGACGGTCCTCATGAGCTACTTCTTACAGACATTGTCTTTGACTACAAGGGGGATGTTGAGGGACATCGCCGCAGGTTTATACGAGCTTGGGGCATGGTGAACAGGTCTGACCCCCATGAGCTAGGAATGGAGATTTCTCTCCCGATGCAACCTTACCTCCAGTGGGTTCGAGCCCGTGCTCAAAAGCTGGGGATGCCATATGAAGCTGTTTTGCCGGTGATTGTAGAGCATACTGATGAAGAAGGCGTTCCTTATACAATCCTCCATCCCTATATGCCTACTGATCTGGGGGCATTGAAGAGATCTTGGATCCAGTTAAAGGAAGAAAGGGATACCTACAGAGAGAAGTATCATGAGCAGGGGAGGAAGATCCTGAAGCTTACAAGGCATCTTGAGAATGAGAGGACAATCAACGATTATATCAGCATGAAAGGAAAACGACCATGGGATTTCTGATGTCTTTTATTGTTTCTAGTTTAGATTTGCTTTTCAGTTATTTCTTTTGTAACGCCTCGAAGGCATTTGTTAAACATTTTTACCAGTTTAATCTAATAAAGTGTTTTATTTTTGGTTTACAAATTTGAATCTCCCTAAGTCTTTGAAATCATTTCATACGCATTCCATTACCATGCACCTCATTACATGTACCATTACAGGTCTCTTATCTTCTTCACTGTTTATTTCAGCACAAAATGTCTTCTGAAACACCTACTGATCAAGCTATTAAGGCTCTTCAAGCTCAGAATGCTCAGTTCCAGGAAATGTTCTTGAACTTGGCTAAAAGTCAACAAGACTTGAAGACTCTCATCTTGAAGGACAAAAAGAAGAAGAAGAAGAAAGTGGTTCTACTAAATATGGGTTACAGATTTGGGAATAGGTTGCGACAGGAAGCGGACCTGTATCACTCATCTGGAGGAGGAGAAAATCAAGAGGAGAGGAAGGCTCCTAGCCCTGTGGTCTCCGATAATGACACTGATTTTGATGAAGACCAGTATCCTCCTGCTGAGGATAGGTACAAGCAACTTGAAGACCGTATGAGTGCCATGGAGGTTCAAAAGGTTCCCGCTTTGGACTTTGGAGATCTGGGGCTGGCATCTGGGGTGGTTATCCCACACAAGTTTAAAGCTCCTGTCTTTGCTAAGTATGACGGGGTATCCTGCCCGAAGCTACACCTCCGCTCATACGTCAGAAAGATTCAACCATATACTGCTGATAGAAACCTGTGGGTTCATTTCTTTCAAGATAGTCTGTCAGGGACTCAGCTTGAATGGTTCTATCAAATGGAAGGAGCTAATGTCCACAACTGGGAGGACCTTGCTGCTACTTTTTACAAGCAATACCAGTATAATGCCGACCTTGCTCCCACGCGTACTCAACTTCAGGGTATGTCTATGGGTGCGAGCGAAGGTTTTAAGGACTACGCTCAGAAGTGGAGAGATCTGGATGGGAGAGTACAACCCCCTCTGTCTGATAGGGGGTTGGTAGATATGTTTCTTGGGACTTTTTCGGGTCCGTATTTCAATCATTTAATCGGTAGTTCATCGTCTGGGTTCACTGAATTGATTATGACTGAGGAGAGAGTAGAAGCTGGTATCAGAAGTGGCAAGATACAGAAAAGTGCTTCGTCAAGTACAGAGAAGAAACCTTTCAAGAAGGAATCTAGTGCAGTTTACAGCTCGAGGAGCCAAAACCGACCTGAGCGCCGCCAAGCAGTAAATGCAATGGTAATATCAAGACCTACTGTTGCCCCACACCGTAACAATCAACAAAGAGTAGAGAGACGGCAAATACAGTATACTCGGCTCAGTATGACCTTATCTCAAATTTTACTGCAATTGTTGAAGACTAACCTGGTAACTTTGAGGGAAGCCCCGAAGAATCCCAGTACCACCTCTCCGCTGTATAATCCAAATTCCCGCTGCGCTTATCACTCTGATAGCCCAGAGCATGATACCAACAACTGCTGGGCTTTGAAGAATAAAGTGCAGGATCTGATTGAAGCTAAGGAGATTGAGTTTGAAGCTCTGGAGAAACCCAACGTCATAACCTCTCCTATGCCTAAACATGATCAGGGAGTGAATGCAATTGAAGATGATGATGAAGAGTCAGATTTTGACAGCTGGATTTACCCGACTACCGACAGTGGCCTGAACAATTGGACGACGAAGGAATTCGTGCCCGTTTCTTTTATTACACAGTAATAGACTTTTGTTTTGAGATTTGTAACAAACAATTTGAAACTTTCACGGCCCGGTGACTTGCCCGAGACATCGTGGCTTTGTTTGTGAGGGCTTATTATGTGTCATTTCCATATATCATCAATAAAGCATTGGAGGTTTTCTTGCATTACAAATTTTGTGCTCCTTGTTTTTCTTTTCTATCTTGCACTTTATCAAAACAGCTATTTTTCTTACACACACTCACATATCAAATACAGGTCCACATCCACTATGGATCCCACTGATAACGACTCTCCTACTGCCAGTTATGACTTCGAAAGTCAGATCAACCAAGCCGAGGACGAAGGTGAGGATGATTGTGAAGTGCCCGGGGAACTTGCTAGACTGTTACTTCAGGAAGAGAGGGCCATACAACGGCATGAAGAGCCAGCGGAAACAAGAAATCTGGGTACAGAGAAAGACAAGAAAGAGGTCAAGATCGGTGCAAATTTGGAGCCTAGTGTTAAGCAACGGTTGATACAGATGCTGCGTGACTATGTTGAGATCTTCGCCAGGTCTTATGAAGATATGCCTGGGTTAGATACCGATATTGTGGTTCACCGCTTGCCAACTAAAGAAGTCTGTCCTCCAGTGAAACAGAAGGTTCGCCGAATGCGCCCAGAAATGTCTGGGAAAATCAAGGCTGAGGTTATGAAACAGTTTGATGCCGGTTTTCTAGTTGTTACTTCTTACCCACAGTGGGTTGCCAACGTGGTTCCGGTGTCGAAGAAAGATGGTAAGGTTCGTATGTGTGTAGACTATAGGGATCTAAACAGGGCGAGTCCCAAGGATGATTTCCCTCTGCGTCATATCGACGTTCTGGTTGACAACACCGCACAACATAAGGTCTTCTCTTTTATGGATGGTTTTTCTGGTTACAATCAGATTAAGATGGCTCCCGAAGACATGGAGAAGACAACCTTCGTTACGCAGTGGGGCACTTTCTGTTACAAAGTCATGCCGTTCGGATTGAAGAATGCTGGGGCAACGTATCAGCGCGATGGTCGCTTTGTTCCACGACATGATTCATCATGAGATTGAGGTATACATTGACGACATGATTGCAAGATCGCAGACTAAGGAAGAACACCTCAACCATCTTCAGAAGCTATTTGACAGGTTGAAGTTGTACAAGCTGCGGTTAAACCCGCACAAGTGCACCTTCGGGGTGAGGTCTGGTAAGATGCTGGGTTTCGTCGTTAGTGATAAAGGTATTCAGGTGGATCCTGCAGAGGTGAAGGCTATACAAGAGATTCCATCTCCCCGAACAAAAAAAGAAGTCAGAGGCTTTTTGGGACGGTTGAATTACATTACCCGATTCATCTCACACCTGACTGCTACTTGTGAGCCAATCTTCAAGTTGCTGAAGAAAAATCAAGTGGTAAAATGGAACGATGAATGTCAGGCCACTTTCGAAAGAATCAAAGAATATCTCCAAGAGCCTCCTATTCTGATGCCTCCAGTTGAAGGGAGACCTTTGATCTTATACTTGACAGTACTTGACAATTCAATGGGGTGCGTGTTGGGGCAACATGATGAGTCTGGCCGAAAAGAGCATGCTATTTATTACCTTAGCAAAAAGTTTACCGACTGCGAGACCCGATACTCGTTGCTCGAGAAAACTTGCTGCGCTTTGGCATGGGCTGCTCGCCGGCTGAGACAGTATATGCTGACTCACACTACTCTATTGATATCAAAGATGGACCCAATCAAGTATATCTTCGAGAAGCCTGTCTTATCCGGAAGAATAGCAAGATGGAAGATAATCTTGACTGAGTATGACATCCAATACACAACCCAAAAGGCAATCAAGGGAAGTGTGTTGGCAGATCATTTGGCGCATCAGGCCGTGGATGATTACCAATCTATAAATTTCGAGTTTCCGGATGAGAACATCATGTTGGTGACCGACTGTGCAGAACCTGGACTGGATGAAGGACCTGAGGAAGGATCCCGATGGTCTATGTACTTTGATGGAGCTTCAAACGCTTTGGGTAATGGCATTGGTGCCGTGATCATATCTCCTAAAGGCCGTCATACTCCGTTTACCGCCCGATTATGTTTCAATTGCACCAACAACATGGCGGAGTATGAAGCATGCATCATGCGTCTTCGAGCAGCTATTGACCTAAGGATTAAGTTCTTAAGTGTGTTCGGAGATTCCGCTCTCGTGATTAGTCAGATCAAAGGCGAGTGGGATACGAAGCACCCAAATCTTATTCCTTACAAAGATTATGTATTGACGTTGCTCCCGCACTTCGGGGAGATAACCTTTGAACAATTCCCAAGAGAGGAGAACCAGTTAGAGGATGCGCTAGCTACTATGTCTTATATGTTCAAGGTCAGGTGGGACAATGAGGCTCCCCAGATTACCATTGAGAGGTTAGACGAACCCGCACATTGCTGTGACATTGAGACTATAGTGGTAACAGATAAACCTTGGTTTCATGAGGTAAAGAGGTATCTTAAGACTCAAGAGTACCCCGAGGGTGCATCTGTTAATGATAAGAAGTTCTTAAGAAGGTTCGCGGAGAAGTTCTTCATCAGTAATGGTATCCTTTACAAACGTAACCATGACTCCACTTTATTGCGATGTGTGGATAAGAACGAGGTAGAAATGATTATGACAGAGTTACATGAAGGTACATTCGGAACTCATTCCAGTGGACACACCATGGCAAAGAAAATCCTACGGGCAGGATATTATTGGTCTACTATGGAAGCCGATTGTTATCATCATTCTCGGACCTGTCATAAGTGCCAAGTCTATGCTGATAAGGTGCATATATCTCCAGTTCCTCTGAATGTCCTGACAACACCTTGGCCTTTTGCAATATGGGGCATCGATATGATCGGTGAGATCAGACCTACTGCGTCTAACAGGCAACGTTTCATCTTGGTATCTATTGATTACTTTACAAAGTGGGTTGAAGCAGCTTCCTTTGCTACAGTAACCAAGAACGTCATGGCACGGTTTATCCGGCATAATCTGATCTATCGATATGGTGTACCATAGAGGATCATTATGGATAATGGTACAAATCTCAACAATACGATGATCACCGAACTCTGCAAGCAGTTCAAGATACAATATCACAACTCTTCTCCCTACCGGCCGAAGATGAATGGGGCTGTTGAAGCGGCTAATAAGAACATCAAGAAGATTGTGCCGAAGATAACAGTGACATACAAAGACTGGCACGAGATGTTACCATTCGCTCTTCATGGGTACCGTACCTCAGCGCGAACGTCAACAGGGGCAACCCCCTACTCCTTGGTATATGGCATGGAGGCAGTCTTACCCATTGAATTTCAGATACCCTCTCTTCGGATTATGAAGGATGCAGGTTTGAGCGAGGATGATTGGATTCAGACCCGGCTTGATCAGCTGAACTTAATTGACAAAAAGAGACTTACTGCTATTTGTCAGGGTCAGACGTATCAAAAGCGGATGATCAAGGCATTTAACAAGAAAGTCAAATGACAAGAGTATCAAGTTGGGGATCTGGTGATCAAGCGCATTATCCTACCTCAAGATGATCCCAGGGGCAAATGGACCCCTACGTACGAAGGGCCATTTATGGTTGAGAACATCTTCTCGGGAGGAGCTATGATTCTAACCACCATGGATGGTGACGACCTTCCTCACCCC
The DNA here is from genome assembly GCA_948472305.1 of Vicia faba. Classification (NCBI taxonomy): domain Eukaryota; kingdom Viridiplantae; phylum Streptophyta; class Magnoliopsida; order Fabales; family Fabaceae; genus Vicia; species Vicia faba. Next base: position 485,415,980 of record OX451738.1, on the reverse strand, counting down.
GTCAACGCGGACATAGTGAAAAAATACTACGCATAATCAAAGGCCCTCTAGGTCAACTGGCCTAGGCAAAAATAAGGGCTTCCCGGCAAACCAAAAGGGTTCGGGCAAAAATAAGGGATGAAAATGAAAAAATATGTACACCCGGCAAGTCGAAAACCTGAAAAGGCGGCTTGGGCAAAAAAGGGTATCCCGGTGAAATGAAAACCTGAAAGGGCGGTCCAGGAAAAAATTAGGGGTCGAAGCATAACACTATGTCTCATTGGATCACCTTGCAACCAGACTTCAGTATCGACTATCAGGTTCGGACGGTTCCAATTAATCTGATCTACCTTCAACCAAGTAGCAAAGTGATGAGATGCTCGAGGATATAAAGGCAACAGCAGAGTTGGAACTCAGTGGGATTGTTCACATAACCTTTAATTGCACAACTTGGCCAGTAGGACGTAGCGAGATGGTCGACTTTGGTGTATTTCCAAGGTCGACAAATACTCGATGCTACACTCATTGAGGTTTGACTCCTAATTTTTGATTGGTTGCGAGTCAATCGCCTATTGAATGAAGCTTGGGGGAAAGATCAGTGATATTGAGATCCCTTAGAACCCAGTTACTATTTATAGGACAGGTTGAACCAATCCAACTTCAAGAGGGTATGACCTTAAAACTCATGCAGGCAGTAAACCTAAGGACTTGGTGTGACTTGTTTGTTGTTTGCTATGCATGTGATTTCTTAGCATAATCATGACATCATAAACATGGCATATCATACTAACCATTTCAAGGATTTTCTAGGGCTCATATTTTCTTTGTTTTTTAGGAAATGACATCCGCCCGCAGGAACACTATTGTACCCCAAAATTTTCCCTATCATATTTCTCAAAGCATTGAAAGAAAGATCATCAAGTTGCTCAATGTAGTCCAAGGGTTGACCAGACAAACTCTCTTCTAAGGCAGTCTACCTCAAATTAGGGTTTCATGTTGCATCAAGATACTTGAGTCCAAGGGATCCCAAATTCTCACCATTGTCCTAATATGTTCTCAAGATCATCCATGCCAAGTTTCAAGCCTTGCAGAGAAAATTTGCTCAGTCATTTGCTCAAAGGCCTGAAAATTGACTGTGCTAGGGCAAAAGTCAACTGTGGCCCACATACAGTCAAACTTCAAGATTTTTGGTCAACATCCTCATTTTGAAGTGTATTTCATCATTTTATCAAGGGTTGATCATTATTCATCAAGGATTGTTCATAATTCCTCAAGAACCAAAAGTTGCTAAATTAAGGTTTTGCAGGAAAAGTCAACTCAACTTTGACCAAGAATAACTTTCTCATACTTTATGAGAAATAACACATCCAAAGCTCATTTTTAAGAGGATGCAATTCCCTACAATCCATCTTTATATTCCAAGATCAAAAAATGCACTCACAAGAAGTTATGAATTTGGACATTATAGGTCATTTTGAAAAGTCAACAAAAACACCTTTTTTTTCAAAGCTTCATACATGAGCATGGAATATCAAATTGAGATGATACCAAAAGGGTTGATTATAGAACATCTCAATATTTCTAAAAAGTCCAAGAACACTTCCAAAGAGTCAAAATTGAGGAAGTTATGCATTGGTGAAGTTGACCCTTTTTGCAAAATTGCCAAAGGTCAACTATGCCTAAAACTTCAAATTTTGCCAAATGGGCCCAATCTTTTGCACTTGTTTTGAGTTGGCAACACGGTCCACGAGACCTAGCCTTTTACACTTGTCATTATCTTATTTATATTATTTATTTTGATTTTTATTTGAATTAAATCATTTTAAATCAAAACAAATCATATAAAATCCAAAACATTGAAATTCAAAGATTTTTTACATGATTCAGGTTTTAATATCCAGCTAGCATCAAATCAAATTAGTGTAAAGGCATGTTGTGGACAAAAAGATTGAATTAGGCTATTTTTGGAATGATATTCAAAGTGAATCAAATCAAGAATCAAGACATTGATGGAGGAAGATTGAGGCCAGGTTTTCAACCCTAATCTATTCCTAAATACATATAGAAGGAATGCAGACCAAAAGAGGCTAGAAAAAGAGGCGCATGAACCAGAAACAAAACTTGAAAAATCAAGAAAAAGTGCAAACACGAATTCCCACTTAGAGGCCAATTCAAGATCCTTGGACCATCCCAATCGTTTCCTGAGGTCATCAGCAAGCAAAAGCAATCAAAATCAAGCATTTCCAGGCCCTATATCGCGATGTAAGTCCATCGCGACATGGCTTATTTCTTGAATTCAGTTTGCATGATTTAGGCATTGATAGCATGAATTAGTGATATATTCTTGATCCATAGAACATTTGAAAGCTTTCTATATTGTTCAATTGCATTTATCTGGCCTATATTAGATTTCACCATTATTAGGGTTTCTTGCTTAGATTTGGGATCTTCGTGTATAGGAAAAATTAGGCCATGAAAGGGCTACCACTGTACTCAGCAGGTTCAGACGAAGCCATCAATGGCTCTGGTTTTTATTTATCACGCTTGTAATTGATTTTGAGAATACGCAGGCCTGTAGTGACGGACAAACATCCGTAGGTAAAAGTCTGGGACTTTTACCAACGGTGCAAGGAGGGAGACGGAGACGTGGCGAGCCATCACTCGTTCATTTGAATTTTCGCGCTAATATTTTGTTATTTCGCTTGTTTATTTTATATTAATTCTTGTTTATATTACATACAACAAAAACAATTGGCCCAGTGGTAGCCAGGCAAGCGATAAGGCGTTGGGGAGCTTGAGGTCAGGGGTTCGACCCCTGCCTCCAACGTTTGTATTTTTCTTAATTTCTTTCAGGTAATCTCATGCGCTTACAAGTCCAAGGCTTATCATACACACTCATCATCCAGCCTGCCAGATGGCCAGATGGCCAAATCTGAAGGCCATCAATGAAGGAGTACAATAGACCAGGGTCAGCGCATGGCATGGAATTCTGAGGGTCAACGTGGACCTCTTTGTTTTGGGCCCAGGAAATTGCTTTTCACACCCCTCAAGCTACTAATCAGGCCCAAGTTTCTATTTCTTTTTTTTTATATCTAATTTAATTAATTTATTTTATTTCACTAACCAATTAACTATTATCTCTTTATCAAAAAATCATAAAAATAATACTTTTCACAAATTAGGTTTAGATTTTGTTTTTTTTTTATAAAAAAAATTAATTAATTTGATTAGATTTTAATTTTAGGTAAACTTTAATTCTTTTTGTAAATAATTAAAACTAATTAGAATAATTAGGTTTTTATTTCTAACTTAATTTTATTTTCTTTTCCTAAAAATAACAAACACATAAAAAATAGTCCATGTAATTATTTTCATTAATTAATTTAATTAACTAATTTTTTGTATTTAATTTAGAAAACCTAATTCTTTTCTTACAAATAATCAAAAATAACAAAAAAACAATTTTTCTTTTAATTAGGCTAGAAGGGTCAAAACCCTAGTTCTCTCCCGATCTATTTTCCTCGCGCACGCTTTATTATTTTATTTTTCCATATTAATGTAACTCCTCACAAGTTGTAATAGTTAATTAGACCTTTTATTTTCATTTATCGCTTTATTTTTAAAGGGTTTGTTTTTGGATATGTAAATACCCGAAGCCTTGTAATAGCTGTTGTACCCCAAATTTTGACCTAAGATATCGTCTCCTACCTGCATATTTACATTACATTTGTTTTGATCCATTGATTTCAAATTCATAACTTTTTTTCAGGCCAGGAGCTATCTATGCTGAGCATTAAATCATTTAATCGATTCGTGCAAAAAAAAAAAAAATGATGTTTATTAATTATCTATTATCTAAGACTTAAATAATTGAAATTCATTTTTTGATTATTATTTAGTTTAAAGATGTACGGATAATAAAATGAACATCAGAGAAGAGGCGCATTAATTGTGCGGACGTTTTATTTATTTACTCATTATTTTTAAATTTAAGTAACTAGAATTTATTCTTAGTTATTATATAATTTAAAGGTTATGAATAATATAAATAAGCATTTGAGGAAATTCATTGGTCAATAACGACTGTTTAATCGTTCGTCGTTCTAGGTTAAATAATTGAAATCCTATTTTAATTATTATAATTTAGTTGAGAATGATGGATTAAATAATCGAAGGTATTAGTTGGTCAATGATAATTATTATTTATCTGTTTATTATTTTGAATGTAGGTAATTGGAGATTTGTTTTCAATTATTATTCGTTTGGAGAAATAATAAACGATAAATAAATAAAGAAGAAGAATTAATGGACAAATAGTTTCTTTTATTCATTTTTTTGGTACAAGTTATTTTGTAAATATTGTATATATTACAGTAAATTACAATAATGAATTGACAAAATTAAAATGAGATAAAAAAAACTAGTCTATCTTAATTCTAAAGTTTCCAATCCAATGCGTGTCCGCTCATTTAATTTTACCTGCACAATTAAAAGAAAAGAATTAGAATTCAAATAAATAATTAAATGCAGAAAATAAACTTAATGTTCATCATTAAATGTAATGGCCGAAATCAGTTATTTTTTTTTTTTTTGCAAATCACGGGATTACTCCCGGTTCACAAAAAAGAAAAGGATTTCAAAGCATATGCACAAATTATTTTCTAAAACTGCATACTTAAGCTAATTACATTTTGTTCAAAATCCCAAATGTAATTTCAAAGCATACAGCATAAGCATACAAAACCATGTAGTAACTAATATGCAAGCATGTTACTTGAACTTTTGCCTACACCAGCAGAAACCAAACAGCTTTTGTATTAAAAAGGAAAATATGCAGTTTGACCATATTTGCAAGCAATAAAAATTCCTTTTTCATCATTTTTCAGCCACTACATTTTCAGAAAATAGACAGCTTATCACTCTTTTGTCAAAGCCATTCTGAGAGAGAAAAAGAGAGGGAGAAGTGTGGGATTTGCAGGCTTAGCTTAGGCAGAAAGAGGTATACAAGACAAACTAAGAAAATATAGCCAGTAAGAATAATAGCACAGAAGAAGAATAGAGGCAAACTGAGGGGACAGTAGTGCAGAATGCTCAGGGAGATCCCAAGGGATTTGTTTTCAAATTCCTGGCCTGTAGCGAAGAGAAGAGAGAAGAGCTGTTATATTACAACAAAAGAGAAAACAAAGGGCCATCTTCAAAAAACAGCATAAAGAAAAACGAAATATACAAGTTATCAGAACAACATAATCAAAAACCTCATCAACTCTGCCTCAACTTTCAAGTATTCGAACCTGAAGCAAGAATCTAAGAAAACCTGCATCAGTCTCACACAAACCCAAAATCTCTACCAGCATCATAACCTGCTAATGCCTTAGCTCTTTGTCAACACATAACCCATAACTGAGTTATCCCAAACCAATGCTAAAAACCAAAACAAAACCTGCATAATCACATTGAGAAAACGATTTTCCAAACCATACAAAAAACATTACCAACTGATTGAGCCCCCTATAGCCAATATCACCATCCCCTGTCATCGAAAAACCTCAGGAAACCACACAGAAATTCCACATCCATCATCATGTACAACCAATGCCCAAACCTATGCATTATCCATCCAACAACCTGAAAAATTCTACACAACCAACTAAGCCTCAGTGCAACATCATCGGCTTTCCAAAGCGTTCTTTTCTCAAGCCTACATCATTTCTGCAAACCATTTTTCAGACCAACAAGAGCAAGTGCAGTATCACACTCAATCAGAAGAAGAAAGAAACAAAGTTTGGTTTCAACAAGTTTCAAGAAGAACAAGGTAGCATCGTATTCAAGTGAGAAGAAAAGCAAGACAAAATCAGTAGCACGTTCAAGCAAGAGGAAGAAGAAAGCCACAAATACCGTTCACCATCGTGTGCGCCTGCCGTCTCCCTGCTGTCCGGCCTCCATCACCCCCAAGCTCCTCCTCCTTCTCCACCTAGGTAACACGCTTTCTTCCATTCTTATTCCTTAAACGGCATTCAAATCGACATGGACAATAAAATGTAAAAACTAGTCAGAATCAACCAAGAAACCATAAAGTCAACCAAGAAAATCGTAAAATCAACAACGAAACTGTAAGAATCAACATGCGAATCGAATCAAACATTAACGAAAACGATTTGTCATTACCGTCTCTGCTTAAGCCGCCGCGTCAACAATGGAGGGAAGAGAAGCTTGGTGTGGGTGGCCGGAACAAGGAACGTCGACATTGGAGGCAAGAAAAATGAAGAAGCTGTGCGAGAAAGATGAAGATCATAAGCGCCGTTTCTGTCCCATAAGCCAAACCCTAAATCCCTTTGTACAAACAAACACAACCCTAATCATAATTTAATCCCTTGGACCCTATTCTCAACTTAAGCCCACGAATTTGTACACCCCCCCCCCCTGTCTTCATCACGCTTGGGCTTTATCCCAACCATCCAGCCCATTCTCCTTACTAATTCACACCCTTTTTTTTCTTTATAGACTATTAGTTTAATTCTATTTCTTTTTTCTTAACTTATTTAATTTTGATTAGTTAGTTTCTTAGGAATAAATATAGTTTTATTTAGACAAATAAATATTTTATCCAATCTCATTTAGTTTAAATTTAAGTTTTATTTAATAACCTTAACCTTCCCTATTTCTAATTCAATTTAAATTCATGGTTTGTAAGTTTAATTTAAAAGATATTTAATATCTTTAAAACATGTGAAAGTAAAAAAATGAAAACTAAAAGACGTTTTATTTTATTCCCCTCATTTTGATTAAATACCAATATAATAAAAACATAAAAAAAATAGAAACATATAAAATCTAAAAAACATTTCTATTATTTCTCATTACTTTTATCATAAAAAAATGCGTAAAAAGTGAAAACCAATTAAACTTTTTTTTCTTTTCGCCTATTAAACAAAAATCATCTAAGAAATGCATGTTCACATTTAATTGTTGTGTATCATTTTCTGTCAATTATTTCATTATACTTGTTTATTCTGTTTGCGCCAATCCAAAGGGAATTGTCTAATTTTTGTTGACTTCATGTCCTCAAAAAAACGATCGAGCGAATACTCTCATTCATTAAAAACTTAGGTTAATTTTCCTCAAATATTCACCTTTCTTCCAAATTTCAAACCTTTTCAAGACTTATACCTTTTAAGCCAAAACTTCGACATTAGGTCGTCGCATTTTCAAAAACCCATCCGTATCCCTTTTTCGGCCAAAACGATTTATTTTCAATCAAGCGATCAATTTTAAATAAAACAGATATTTCAAAAGGTTCCTATAGAGTACTATAGATGCATTGGGTGCTAATACCTTCCCATTGTATAACCAACCCCCGAACCATAAGATCTCTTTTCAAAACGCTTTGTATTTTCAGTATTATTTACATTGCATATTTAGGGTTTTATTTCTCTCTTTTCCCTTTTCCTTTGGAAACAATAAAGCGCGGTGGCGACTCTTGCTTTTGCGAGACGAATTAATCAATAATTCGATCTCCGAGTTACCCCGCTACATTTTTATCGCTACAGAATTGGCGACTCTGCTGGGGAAGTAGATTGACCTCTTGCTGGTCCATCCCTAAGTGGGTTAAGCCTAATTTGTCTTATCTGTTTTATTATTATTTGATATGTTTGATTATGTGTTTAAATTGGGGTGTTTGGGTTTTTTGAAGGACGAATCCTATACCCGGATTAAGTAACACTTAAGGAATAGGACGGGCGGTATAGTCATGTTAACTTTGAGGGAGTAATCCCGAAGAAGGAGGCATGAGATCCCCCACTCAATGGAAGGCCCTCTTGAACTTAATATTTGTTTACCGAGTAATCGGGAAGACATTATTATTTTCGACCTAGGAGCCCGAGAAGTTGAGGACCGTAGAACCCTAACCCATCTTGGCCTTTTTAGGTGTAGCGCGGAGACTATCACGGAGTAATTCGGAAGTAGTTGTTACGCGATGCTACGCTCGGACGAGTTTCTCTTGAGAATATTGCTAATTATTGAGTAATCAAGACGTTGGTAATATCCGAAAGAGGGATGCAGACTCTGGGAACTCTTAGAACCTTGTCTTACAGGTGTGATCGAAACATTAGTACATACCTTTGGGTGGGCCTTACCCTCGACTCCATGCTGAACTTCGAACCTTTAAACCCCATGTTTGCAAACTTGTGTGTGACTGTCGCATTATCATTCATTCATGCATTCATCAACATCTTTGTAAAAACTCGTTTTTCAAGGAACTTTGGAATGATTTTTGCAAACGTCTCAGGGTATTATGGAACTTGGAAGGAGAAATACTCGAAGCTTTAGCTTCAAGGAGCCCGAAATTGAAGAACTGAAGAGTTTGATTCCGAAGATAGAGAGTCCGACAGATTTTCAGAAGAAATATGGGTCCATCGTACCGCTCATGAAGCGCAAGATGAAGAAAGGCATCCTCAACACGTTGGTTCAGTTCTATGATCCCCTATACCGATGTTTCACCTTCCCGGATTATCAGTTGATGCCTACTTTAGAGGAGTACTCTTATATTCTCGGTTTGCCGATCGTCGACCGTGTTCCTTTTTCTGGGTTAGAAGAGGAGCCTAAATCCCATGAGATAGCAACCATCACCCATCTGAAGAAGTCAGAGATAGAAGAGAATATGACTACGAAAGGAGGAATCCGGGGTTTGCCGGCTCAGTTTCTGTTGAAGAAAGCTCGTTACTTTGCTGATACAAAGGATACCGTTGCCTTCGAGGACGTGTTTGCTCTACTCGCATATGGCCTTTTCTTATTCCCTAACGTTGATAAATTTGTGGATGTCAACGCTATCAGAATTTTCCTGATTGGAAATCCGGTCCCTACGCTGCTAGGGGACACATATTACTCTATCCATCTTCGAAACTCTCGTCAAGGAGGAATGATTATTTGTTGCGTACCGTTGCTGTATCAGTGGTACGTCTCGCATTTACCTGGGTCCGATGCTTTCTGGGATCTCGAGAAGGAACCGCGTTGGGCGCCAAAGATTATGGCTCTCACTCATTTCGACATTGACTGGTACAATCGAGCTTACCATGACGTAGAGATCATTGACAGCTGTGGTGCTTTTCCCAATGTACCCCTTCTTGGTACGAGAGGTGGAATCAACTACAACCCTGTTCTAGCACGTCGTCAGTTCGGGTACCCGATGAGAGATAAGCCGAACAGTATCCATGTGAGTGGTTTCTTTCTTCAGGAAGGACAAGATCATCAGACTGCTAAGAGAGAGATTGAAGGAGCTTGGCGCCATATCCACAAGAAAGGGAGAGATATGCTGGGACATAGAGGTGCCGTCTCTTTGGAACCTTACCTACAGTGGGTCCGTGCTAGGGCTTGTGCTCTCAAGATGCCATATAAACTTGAGAAACCCTTATTCCCTGCCATCGCACCATCATCAGTTGCTATCCCTATCGCAGATGTAGGTGAATATCAGGGGAACCTGGCTAGGATGAAGTTCGAGAGGGATGCTTGGAAGGAAAAGTACCATATGTCCGAATACGAGAATCGAGTCCTTACTCGACAGCTGAAAGAAAAGAAGGAGTTGTTGCTTATTCAAGACGGCCGGTTCGTTGACCACGATGAGAAGCTTCGCCAGAAGGATGCCTTGTTGAAGAAATACGCGAGTGAAAGGAAGAGGAAAAGGGAATGTTCAGTGAACGTGGCTCTCGTTCCTAATCCACAAGAAGAAATCATCGATCGACTGATAGCGGAAAAGAAAGATTTGGAAGACTTTTATGAAGAAAAGATCAAGAAGCTCCGACTACAGCTGGTGTTTGGTCCGTCATCTGAGGATTCTGAGTGAGCTTTAGCTTTAGTTTATTTTATTGATGTCATTTTGTAAAACTATGTAAAAGGGCTTCATGCTCCGAAGTTGTAATTTATTGTTTTATTAAGGGCTTCATGCTCCGAAGTTGTAACTTATGGTCTTATTTCGGGCTTCATGCTCCAAGTTGTAATTTACTGCTTCATGTTTTAAAATGTAATTTATCACTTTATTATGGTTTTCAGGTTGCAAGTTGTAATTTATTGCTTTCATTAGTGAATTTGTTATTCCAAGGTTGTAATTTACTATTCCAAATTGTAAGTTGTAATTTATCGCTTTCGATTAACGGATTGAGTTTTTGTTATTCCAAATTCCTTTACCATTGATGTATGCAAAGTTACTAAAGTTCCTTGAAAAACTTTTAAAATGAGTCATCATTTGCATCACCATCATGCATCATTTCACATTCCACATCACATGTTTTCTAGAGTCTCATTCTTGTTCTTCTCCACCTAGGTTGCCAAGCTGTCTCACCAACACGACACTCGGGCCAGTCGTCAGAAAAGAATGGAAGATTTGGAACAGGAAAATCACGAGCTTCGTGGGGAAGTTGCTACGCTTCGTGCCGAGATGGAAAAGTTAACAGCATTGGTGGAAAGTTTGGTGGCTGTTCAGAATCAGCCATCGACTACGGCTGCCGAGATTCAGACTTCAACTCCAGTGGTTTCCGAGATTGTTATCGCTCCTGCCTCCGCAACTCAAATCAACTCTCCGATCCAACATCAGATGCCGAAAGGTTTTCCTTGGGGAATGCCTTACAACTTTATGCCAGAGGGGTATCAACCTACCGCCCAACCTATATTTCAGCCTGCTTTGTCTCTCCCTCAGTCAGAGACGACTGCACTGCCGCCAGTAATTCCGTCGGTAACACCTTTTCCGCAACCGATCATGACGACCGTTGCTCCAGTGGTCCACTCAGTGCCATACTTGAATGAACCAATTTATCCTGCCGAACCTGCTGAAAGTATGGGCCTTTTTGATAGAATGGAGGAATTTCAGGATCAGTTCCAGGAAATGCAGAAAGAGCTTAGAGCCTTGAAGGGGAAGGATCTGTTTGGGAAGAGCACACATGATCTTTGTTTGGTTCCGAATGTCAAGATTCCGGCGAAGTTCAAAACACCAGACTTTGAAAGATACAAGGGGGATTCGTGTCCTAGAAGCCATTTGACAATGTACGTGAGGAAGATGTCCACGTATTCTGATAATCATGATTTATTGATTCATTATTTTCAAGATAGTTTGACGGGTGCTGCCTTGAAGTGGTATATGGGATTGGACAGCATTCGAATCCGCAATTTTAACGATCTCAGTGAAGCCTTTGTCCATCAGTACAAGTATAATGTTGACATGGCGCCGGACAGGGATCAACTCCGGGCAATGTCGCAAAGAGACCGAGAATCTTTTAAGGAGTACGCCCAGAGGTGGCGTGAAATTGCTGCTCAGATCCATCCACCTCTGGAGGAGAAAGAGATGACTAAGATATTTTTGAAGACCTTGGGATCCTTTTACTATGAGAGGATGATAGCCAGCGCGCCCAGTGACTTTACCGAGATGGTGAGCATGGGTATGCGATTAGAGGAAGGAATTCGCGAGGGACGTTTGATTAAAGAAGGGAGTCCGTCCAGCAGTGTGAAGAAGTTCGGAGGTGTTTTCCCGAAGAGGAAAGAGCAAGATGTTAGTGCTTTGTTTCCAGGTAGGCCTAGGAGAGGCTACTCTCACGTCGCGGCAGTCACTCCGGCTGTCCGCCCAGCTTTGGTAGCCCCATCTCATCAGATTCCACCACCTCAACAACGACCTTTTCAACAGCAGCCTCGACAACAGGCCTATCCGCTCAACAATCAGAATCGCTCGCCCAGAAAGCCGCAGTTCGATGCCATTCCTATGACGTATACTGAATTGTTTCCCGCTCTCATTAGAAAGAATCTCATCACAACAAAACCACCTCCTGTCGCACCGAACAGTGCTTCTCCGTGGTACAAGGCGGATCAATTCTGTGAATATCATCAAGGGTCGCCGGGGCACAACCTTGAGAATTGCTTTGCGTTGAAGGCGGATGTGCAGAGATTAATTAAACATGGCATCTTGTCTTTTAAGGATGTGAATCCAAACGTCAGAGATAACCCTTTACCCCGACATGGGGCAGCTTCTGTGAATATGGTGGAGGGTTGCCCGGGGAAGTTCCGAGTTTTCCAAGTCGAGCACATCAGAGAATAATTGATCAGGTTACATCAGAGTTTGAGAAGACTTGCCTTTGTTAGGCACCAACATGACTATGACGTTTGCCAGTTTTGTTCAAGAGAAGAGGATTGTCCTATTGTGAAGGAGGACATTCAGAGGTTGCTAGATCAGAGAATTATTACTATTACCTATGACCGAAATCCCGAAGATGAAGTGAATGTTATCACCCCACAGTTTAATTTGCCAGAATCAGTAGAGATTGCTTACAACAGCCAGACTGCGTCTGCTGATCCTTTGATTATTTACCCACCTGGCCCTGTGCCTTATAGCTCAGACCAAGCCGTGCCGTACAAGTATAACGCCACCATGATCGAGAATGGGGTAGAAGTCCCCATACCAACTAGACCGTCTTTCGTTAATATTGCCGATGTAAGTAGAGTGACAAGAAGTGGGCGTGTTTTTGCCGCGGTACCGACAAGAAGACCAGAAGTTCAAGTAAGGAGGCCCATGCCGGCGGAGATTCCTGTAAGAAATGAACCAAGGGTTGAGATAGGTCGATCCAGTGAACCTATCCCTCACCCTGAAGAAGATGAAATATTAAAGCTTATCAAAAGAAGCGAGTATAAAATTGTGGACCAGCTTCTGCAAACACCTTCCAAGATTTCCTTGCTTGCCTTATTGAGAGATTCTGGGGCACATAGAGAAGCCTTGATGAAAGTGTTGGACCAGGCGTTCGTGGACCATGATGTGACAGTTGATCAGTTTGACGGGATTGTGGGGAATATAACCTCGTGTAACAACTTGGGTTTCAGTGATGAAGAACTCCCGGAGGAGGGGAGAAACCATAATATGGCTCTGCACATTTCAGTAAGTTGTGGGAACGATACCTTATCAAGCGTGTTAGTGGATACCGGCTCGTCATTGAATGTGTTGCCCAAGACCACGTTGTCTCGACTTTCATATCCAGGTGCTCCTATGAGGCCTAGCGGAGTAATTGTTAAAGCCTTTGATGGTTCCAGGAAGACAGTTATCGGTGAAGTGGATCTTCCCATAGTGATTGGTCCCCATACTTTTCAAATCACTTTCCAAGTGATGGACATCCGTGCTGCTTATAGTTGTTTATTGGGCCGTCCCTGGATCCATGATGCCGGGGCAGTCACCTCCACACTCCATCAGAGGTTAAAATTTGTGAGACATGGGAAACTAGTGATGATTGGGGGAGAGCAGGCCATGGTGGTAAGTCATTTATCATCATTTTCTTTTATTGATGCTGACGAGGACGTCGGGACTCAGTTTCAGGGCCTATCTGTTGCTAAGGATACCGTGAAGAAGCAGGGGGCATCCATCTCTTCTTTTGAGGATGCACGGCGAGTAGTGGAGAGTGGTTCGGCCGAAGGATGGGGCCAGGTGCTAACGTTACCCGAGAACAAGTCTGGGGAAGGTTTGGGTTTTCATCCAATATCTGCAAGGGTCAAGAAAGAGGTGGTTGTTCGTCCAATTCAAGAGGTCTTTCGAAGTGCAGGGTTTGTACATCCTGAGGTTGATGCTGTCATAGATGATGATTCCGAGGAGGATTTGCCCGTGTTTGTGACGCCTGGATTGGCTTGCCAAAACTGGATAGCTGTTGACATTCCTGTGGTTATGCATATTTCCGAGTAATGTTTTGTTTATTTTCCTTTTGAAAAATCGCTCTGCCCAAGGCGAAACATATTTTGTGTCGGGCTATGAAAAATAACTCCTTTTGCTCTGCCCAAGGCAAAAGAGAAATGTCTGGGCTTTTTGTTTCAAGTATCTCCCTTTCAATGAATAAAAATATTATTTTGTCCACTGCTGTTTTATTTTTCACTTTTTCGGGAAATAATAATGAAAATTGATTAAGAACATTTAGTTTTATTTGCACAAATCGATTTCTAAAAATAAAGCATAATCATGTGTGCAGATTACTTCATGATTTAACCATCGAAAACAATGATCCTATGCCCTCTCCCAACTTTGAATTCCCTGTGCTCAGAGCCGAAGAAGGGGATGATGAAGAGGTTCCTGTTGAGATTTCCCGTTTGATCGAGCAAGATGAGAAGGTCATTCAACCATTTGAAGAACCTATAGAGTTGGCCAATTTGGGTGATGAAGAAGTTAGAAAGGAAGTCAAAGTCGGAGCATTGCTTATCCCGGAAGTTAAGGAGAAGATGTTGGAGCTTCTCAGAGAGTATGTCGACGTGTTTGCTTGGTCTTACCAAGATATGCCAGGGTTGGACAACGACATCGTAGAGCATCGTTTACCGTTGAGACCTGAGTGTCCACCGATCAAACAGAAGTTGAGAAGGACTCGTCCTGACATGGCCGACAAGATTAAAGAAGAAGTTCAGAAGCAGATCAACGCAGGTTTTCTTGTGACGTCGGTCTATCCTCAGTGGTTAGCCAACATCGTGCCTGTTGCTAAGAAGGATGGTAAGGTTCGGATGTGTGTAGACTACAGAGATCTGAACAGAGCTAGTCCGAAAGATGATTTCCCATTACCTCATATTGATGTATTGGTCGACAGTACTGCCAAGTTCAAAGTCTTTTCTTTCATGGATGGTTTCTCTGGTTACAACCAAATCAAGATGGCACCGGAAGATATGGAAAAGACCGCTTTCATTACACCGTGGGGAACTTTCTGTTATCGAGTTATGCCGTTTGGTTTGAGGAATGCTGGTGCAACGTACCAAAGGGCCATGACTGCTTTGTTCCACGACATGATGCATAAGGAGATCGAAGTGTATGTGGATGATATGATTGCCAAATCACAGACTGAAGAAGATCACTTGGAACATTTGTTAAAGCTATTCCAGCGTTTGAGAAAGTACAAACTCCGTCTGAATCCCAATAAGTGCACTTTTGGCGTTCGTTCAGGAAGACTTTTAGGTTTCATTGTCAGTCAGAAAGGTATTGAAGTAGATCCCGATAAAGTCAAAGCTATTCGGGAAATGCCCGCACCCAAGACGGAAAAACAAGTAAGAGGATTCCTCGGGAGACTGAATTACATTTCTAGGTTCATATCTCATATGACTGCTACTTGTGGGCCGATTTTCAAGCTTCTCCGCAAGAACCAAGGATGTGTATGGACAGAGGACTGTCAGAAGGCTTTCGATAGTATCAAAGAATATTTGCTCGAACCTCCCATTTTGATTCCTCCGGTGGAAGGAAGGCCCTTGATTATGTATTTGACCATATTAGAGGATTCCATGGGATGTGTGCTTGGTCAGCAGGACGAGACTAGAAGAAAGGAGCACGCTGTATATTATCTGAGTAAGAAATTCACAGACTGTGAGTCTCGATATTCATTGCTTGAGAAAACCTGTTGTGCTTTAGCCTGGGCTGCTCGCCGTCTGCGCCAGTATATGATTAATCACACTACTTGGTTGATCTCCAAAATGGACCCAATCAAGTATATCTTTGAGAAGCCCGCCTTATCTGGAAGGATAGCCCGTTGGCAGATGTTGTTATCTGAATATGACATTGAGTATCACACTCAGAAAGCGATCAAAGGGAGTATTTTGGCCGATCATTTGGCTCGCCAACCAATTGAAGACTATCAATCCGTCAAGTTCGATTTCCCGGATGAAGACGTTATGTACTTGAAAGCTAAAGATTGCGAAGAACCATTACCTGAAGAAGGACCTGATCCTGAATCCCGTTGGGGTTTGATTTTTGACGGAGCTGTGAATTCCTATGGAAGTGGAATTGGGGCAATCATCGTTACTCCCCGAGGTACTCATATCCCGTTCACGGCAACACTGAAGTTTGACTGTACGAACAACATGGCGGAGTATGAAGCGTGTATTATGGGTCTCGAAGAAGCGGTGGATCTAAGGATTAAGATTCTGGATATTTACGGAGATTCGGCACTGGTGATTAATCAAATCAAAGGAGAGTGGGAAACTCGACATCCTGGTTTGATCCCTTACAGAGACTATGCTAGAAGGTTGTTAACCTTCTTCAACAAGGTGGAATTACATCATATCCCTAGGGATGAGAATCAAATGGCTGATGCCTTGGCTACTTTGTCTTCAATGTTTCAAGTGAATGATTGGAACGACGTGCCTACAATCCGAGTTATGCGCCTCGACCGACCTGCTCATGTGTTCGCAGTAGAAGAGGTCACCGACGACAAACCTTGGTTCTATGACATCAAACGTGTTCTTCAAACTCAAGAGTACCCGCCTGGGGCATCCAATAAGGATAGGAAGACGTTGAGAAGATTAGCAAGCAGTTTCTTTCTCAATGAAGAAGTGTTGTATAAGAGGAATTATGACATGGTCTTGCTCAGATGTGTAGACAGACGTGAAGCAGACACGCTGATGCAAGAAGTGCACGAAGGATCCTTTGGCACTCATGCCAATGGACATGCAATGGCTAGAAAGATGTTGAGAGCTGGTTACTACTGGATGACCATGGAATCTGATTGCTGCAAGTATGTGAAGAAGTGTCATAAATGCCAGATTTATGCGGACAGGATGCACGTACCGCCGACCCTCCTTAATGTTATATCTTCACCTTGGCCTTTCTCCATGTGGGGCATTGATATGATTGGGATGATTGAACCCAAAGCTTCAAATGGTCATCGTTTCATCTTGGTAGCGATTGATTATTTTACTAAGTGGGTGGAAGCCGCATCTTATGCTAATGTAACCAGACAGGTGGTAGTCAGATTTATCAAGAATCAGATTATTTGTCGGTATGGTATCCCGAGTAAGATCATCACTGACAATGGGTCGAATTTAAATAACAAGATGATGAAGGAGCTTTGTGAAGAGTTCAAAATCGAGCATCATAATTCCTCTCCTTACAGGCCGAAGATGAATGGGGCTGTTGAAGCTGCTAACAAGAATATCAAGAAGATCGTCCAGAAGATGGTGGTAACTTATAAGGACTGGCATGAAATGCTTCCGTTTGCTTTACACGGGTATCGTACTTCAATTCGAACTTCAACAGGCGTGACCCCTTTCTCCCTGGTTTATGGTATGGAAGCAGTACTCCCCGTGGAGGTTGAGATTCCGTCTCTGAGAGTGCTGATGGAAGCCAAGCTTTCTGAGGCCGAATGGTGTCAAAGTAGGTACGATCAGTTGAATTTAATCGAAGAAAAGAGATTGACAGCGTTGTGTCACGGTCAGTTGTATCAGCAGAGAATGAAGAAGGCTTTTGATAAGAAGGTTCGACCGCGCGAGTTCAAAGAAGGTGACCTTGTGCTCAAGAAGATATTATCTTTCCAACCTGATTCTAGGGGCAAATGGGCTCCTAACTATGAAGGACCGTATGTTGTTAAGAAAGTTTTCTCTGGAGGTTCCATGGTTCTCGCCAATATGGATGGCGAAGACCTCCCGCGTCCCTTGAACGCCGATGCAGTCAAGAAGTATTTCGCTTAGGCAAATTTCTGGTCAAATCAGTCCCGGCATCTGAGCATATTCTGGAATTCAAAGTTGTTAGGGAGAATAGTGATCATTGTTTTTGTATGACCTTTTATTTCACATACTATTTCCCCAAACTTTTGTAAACCGTTGGAGTCGCATTGTTAGCGAACTACCATCTTATTAATGAAATTTGAGCATTTACCTTTTGTTAGAAAATTTTAATTTTATGGAAATACTTGAAACAAATTTACTTAAAATATTCTTATTTCTAAAATGTGTCGTGAATAACGAAAGGAATATTAACAGTCGTTCCGAAGATGGTCAAGCCATGAAATGCAAAACAGTACAGTAATTTATACTTGCATGATGAATTTGTTTTCTTTCAAAATCGTCATGAAGTGTTGGCTGTGTACATGCTTGGTTACGGTGGTGCTAAATTTGGTGACTCCCCAGTTGTCCCAGTTAAGTGTGGTTTTAGCTACCTTTGTTTGGGAGATTTTGAAGTGCGGTACACTTCGTCTCATGCCAGTGGTTTATTGGTGCTAGAAGATTGGATTTGATTGTTTGTCTCCTCAGAAGACTTGAGCCTTGTAGCGTGACATCTTCCGACGTTGCTTTGTATTCCGTTTATCTTCCATCATTTCAAGAGTGGCCGAGCATTTACGTTGCTGTGACACCTTATTATCTCCAAGATATTCCATCTGTCTGTTTTGTCAGCATATACATGACATTCATTTACTCATTCACACTCGCATCATGCACACAGTTGTATTTGTTAATGTCATTAAATTCGTACACCTTAGTGGTGTCTTTTCAAATAACGTATTTGATCTTTCCAAATAGGGTGTCAATTTAAGCATAAAGTGCGCCTCCTTTCTAATTCCCCAACTGAGCTAATCCTCGTGGATGATTTTTGATTCAGCTTACCTTGTCCATTTCTGGATAGGATAAATTCCCCAATCGAGTTATTGTCTCATTGGGTAGAGTCTTGTTTGATTGTTTCTCTGGTTATCCCTGGATGAAGGTGTTGCCTCTTGCATAGGCTATCTCATTGATTTTCCCCAGTGAATTTGCGACCTGGACGGTTGGTGCATTTATTTTGCACGTTAAAGTATATGATCTCCTCGGGAAGGATTGATTCAGGGTCCTCTTTGACGAAGATTTCATTCTCCGCCAATATCATTGCAATTTCCTTCTGAGTTATTCTTTGGAAAACGGCAAGCGGCAGCTCTTCATGAGCAACTTGTACGTTATAGGCACCATTGGAAAACGATAAGCGGTAGCTCTTCACGAGCAATTTGTACGTTACTCTTTGAGAACGCCGAGCAGCAGTTCTTCATGAGCTACTAGTGCGTCAGTTATGACTTTGTGAAAGCGCCGAGCAGCAGTTCTTCATGAGCTACTAGTGCGTCATCGTCATTTTATCTTTCGGAAAGCGCCGAGCAGCAGTTCTTCATGAGCTACTAGTGCGTCATTTTATTCCGTTGGAAAGCACCGAGCAGCAGTTCTTCACGAACTACTAGTGCGTCATTTTATTTTTCTGAAAGCAACAAACGGCAAACTCTTCATGAGTTATCAGTACGTTGTTACTTTTGTTCGGAAAACAGCAAGCGGCAGCTTCTTTATTTGAGCAACTTGTTTGTTATCGGTATTTTCTTTGGACGACAGCAAGCGGCAGCTTCTTTATTTGAGCAACTTGTTTTGTTATCGGTATTTTCTTTGGACGACAGCAAGTGGCAGCTTCTTTATTTGAGCAACTTGTTTGTTATCGGTATTTTCTTTGGACGACAGCAAGCGGCAGCTTCTTTATTTGAGCAACTTGTTTGTTATCGGTATTTTCTTTGGACGCCAACAAGTGGCAGTTTTCTTTATTTGAACAAATTTCGTATCTACAGTCTTATCACCTCAGCATTAATGAGTATATCTCTGAAAATCTCGCAGAGAAGTCTGGTACGAATCTACACCTCCAGAAGTCGGTAATCAGTTATCAGTAATTTGATACTCCCTGTCTACCGTCGACCTTGAGTTGCGAACTCACTGTTTGGATCAATAATTTGTTACGGCTTATGCAAGATGCTCTCTTTGTTAGGGTTAGACGTCGTATTCCTTCAATTTTATTCGCTGTCAGAAGTCTGTCGTTTGAAGTCGATAATTCGTTCCCCCAGTAGCGTACACCTTATGTCTCTGTGTTTTGTTGGTGTTCGGTTCCTCCAACATTGTTTTGTTTCATACAATATCTTTCTCTGTGAATTCGAGCACTACATTCATACCACCGCATGATGACGGCATCTTAGGACAAAATTTGCGTAATTATGTATTTAAGTACCTTCAATCACGTCGAAACGAAGATTTTAATCTTCATATCTCCGGATAGAAGAAACTTAAATAGGGGCAGCTGTTGTACCCCAAATTTTGACCTAAGATATCGTCTCCTACCTGCATATTTACATTACATTTGTTTTGATCCATTGATTTCAAATTCATAACTTTTTTTCAGGCCAGGAGCTATCTATGCTGAGCATTAAATCATTTAATCGATTCGTGCAAAAAAAAAAAATGATGTTTATTAATTATCTATTATCTAAGACTTAAATAATTGAAATTCATTTTTTGATTATTATTTAGTTTAAAGATGTACGGATAATAAAATGAACATCAGAGAAGAGGCGCATTAATTGTGCGGACGTTTTATTTATTTACTCATTATTTTTAAATTTAAGTAACTAGAATTTATTCTTAGTTATTATATAATTTAAAGGTTATGAATAATATAAATAAGCATTTGAGGAAATTCATTGGTCAATAACGACTGTTTAATCGTTCGTCGTTCTAGGTTAAATAATTGAAATCCTATTTTAATTATTATAATTTAGTTGAGAATGATGGATTAAATAATCGAAGGTATTAGTTGGTCAATGATAATTATTATTTATCTGTTTATTATTTTGAATGTAGGTAATTGGAGATTTGTTTTCAATTATTATTCGTTTGGAGAAATAATAAACGATAAATAAATAAAGAAGAAGAATTAATGGACAAATAGTTTCTTTTATTCATTTTTTTTGGTACAAGTTATTTTGTAAATATTGTATATATTACAGTAAATTACAATAATGAATTGACAAAATTAAAATGAGATAAAAAAAACTAGTCTATCTTAATTCTAAAGTTTCCAATCCAATGCGTGTCCGCTCATTTAATTTTACCTGCACAATTAAAAGAAAAGAATTAGAATTCAAATAAATAATTAAATGCAGAAAATAAACTTAATGTTCATCATTAAATGTAATGGCCGGAATCAGTTATTTTTTTTTTTTTTTTGCAAATCACGGGATTACTCCCGGTTCACAAAAAAGAAAAGGATTTCAAAGCATATGCACAAATTATTTTCTAAAACTGCATACTTAAGCTAATTACATTTTGTTCAAAATCCCAAATGTAATTTCAAAGCATACAGCATAAGCATACAAAACCATGTAGTAACTAATATGCAAGCATGTTACTTGAACTTTTGCCTACACCAGCAGAAACCAAACAGCTTTTGTATTAAAAAGGAAAATATGCAGTTTGACCATATTTGCAAGCAATAAAAATTCCTTTTTCATCATTTTTCAGCCACTACATTTTCAGAAAATAGACAACTTATCACTCTTTTGTCAAAGCCATTCTGAGAGAGAAAAAGAGAGGGAGAAGTGTGGGATTTGCAGGCTTAGCTTAGGCAGAAAGAGGTATACAAGACAAACTAAGAAAATATAGCCAGTAAGAATAATAGCACAGAAGAAGAATAGAGGCAAACTGAGGGGACAGTAGTGCAGAATGCTCAGGGAGATCCCAAGGGATTTGTTTTCAAATTCCTGGCCTGTAGCGAAGAGAAGAGAGAAGAGCTGTTATATTACAACAAAAGAGAAAACAAAGGGCCATCTTCAAAAAACAGCATAAAGAAAAACGAAATATACAAGTTATCAGAACAACATAATCAAAAACCTCATCAACTCTGCCTCAACTTTCAAGTATTCGAACCTGAAGCAAGAATCTAAGAAAACCTGCATCAGTCTCACACAAACCCAAAATCTCTACCAGCATCATAACCTGCTAATGCCTTAGCTCTTTGTCAACACATAACCCATAACTGAGTTATCCCAAACCAATGCTAAAAACCAAAACAAAACCTGCATAATCACACTGAGAAAACGATTTTCCAAACCATACAAAAAACATTACCAACTGATTGAGCCCCCTATAGCCAATATCACCATCCCCTGTCATCGAAAAACCTCAGGAAACCACACAGAAATTCCACATCCATCATCATGTACAACCAATGCCCAAACCTATGCATTATCCATCCAACAACCTGAAAAATTCTACACAACCAACTAAGCCTCAGTGCAACATCATCGGCTTTCCAAAGCGTTCTTTTCTCAAGCCTACATCATTTCTGCAAACCATTTTTCAGACCAACAAGAGCAAGTGCAGTATCACACTCAATCAGAAGAAGAAAGAAACAAAGTTTGGTTTCAACAAGTTTCAAGAAGAACAAGGTAGCATCGTATTCAAGTGAGAAGAAAAGCAAGACAAAATCAGTAGCACGTTCAAGCAAGAGGAAGAAGAAAGCCACAAATACCGTTCACCATCGTGTGCGCCTGCCGTCTCCCTGCTGTCCGGCCTCCATCACCCCCAAGCTCCTCCTCCTTCTCCACCTAGGTAACACGCTTTCTTCCATTCTTATTCCTTAAACGGCATTCAAATCGACATGGACAATAAAATGTAAAAACTAGTCAGAATCAACCAAGAAACCATAAAGTCAACCAAGAAAATCGTAAAATCAACAACGAAACTGTAAGAATCAACATGCGAATCGAATCAAACATTAACGAAAACGATTTGTCATTACCGTCTCTGCTTAAGCCGCCGCGTCAACAATGGAGGGAAGAGAAGCTTGGTGTGGGTGGCCGGAACAAGGAACGTCGACATTGGAGGCAAGAAAAATGAAGAAGCTGTGCGAGAAAGATGAAGATCATAAGCGCCGTTTCTGTCCCATAAGCCAAACCCTAAATCCCTTTGTACAAACAAACACAACCCTAATCATAATTTAATCCCTTGGACCCTATTCTCAACTTAAGCCCACGAATTTGTACACCCCCCCCCTGTCTTCATCACGCTTGGGCTTTATCCCAACCATCCAGCCCATTCTCCTTACTAATTCACACCCTTTTTTTTCTTTATAGACTATTAGTTTAATTCTATTTCTTTTTTCTTAACTTATTTAATTTTGATTAGTTAGTTTCTTAGGAATAAATATAGTTTTATTTAGACAAATAAATATTTTATCCAATCTCATTTAGTTTAAATTTAAGTTTTATTTAATAACCTTAACCTTCCCTATTTCTAATTCAATTTAAATTCATGGTTTGTAAGTTTAATTTAAAAGATATTTAATATCTTTAAAACATGTGAAAGTAAAAAAATGAAAACTAAAAGACGTTTTATTTTATTCCCCTCATTTTGATTAAATACCAATATAATAAAAACATAAAAAAAATAGAAACATATAAAATCTAAAAAACATTTCTATTATTTCTCATTACTTTTATCATAAAAAAATGCGTAAAAAGTGAAAACCAATTAAACTTTTTTTTCTTTTCGCCTATTAAACAAAAATCATCTAAGAAATGCATGTTCACATTTAATTGTTGTGTATCATTTTCTGTCAATTATTTCATTATACTTGTTTATTCTGTTTGCGCCAATCCAAAGGGAATTGTCTAATTTTTGTTGACTTCATGTCCTCAAAAAAACGATCGAGCGAATACTCTCATTCATTAAAAACTTAGGTTAATTTTCCTCAAATATTCACCTTTCTTCCAAATTTCAAACCTTTTCAAGACTTATACCTTTTAAGCCAAAACTTCGACATTAGGTCGTCGCATTTTCAAAAACCCGTCCGTATCCCTTTTTCGGCCAAAACGATTTATTTTCAATCAAGCGATCAATTTTAAATAAAACAGATATTTCAAAAGGTTCCTATAGAGTACTATAGATGCATTGGGTGCTAATACCTTCCCATTGTATAACCAACCCCCGAACCATAAGATCTCTTTTCAAAACGCTTTGTATTTTCAGTATTATTTACATTGCATATTTAGGGTTTTATTTCGCTCTTTTCCCTTTTCCTTTGGAAACAATAAAGCGCGGTGGCGACTCTTGCTTTTGCGAGACGAATTAATCAATAATTCGATCTCCGAGTTACCCCGCTACATTTTTATCGCTACAATAGCATAGTTTAATTTCTGCACTTTAAATTCCGCAAAATATTAACTGTTAGATGTATGATATTAGGATGCATGACAAGATTGTATGATTAAATTTAAAACAGTTAGATAACCCTAAAATGTGCAAAGATAAAAATCCAAAATTGAATCACTCGCGCATGCACACTCCTAGGGTACACTCCCACTTGGTTGCCTTCGGTAAACGGTCATTGAGTATAGGATGCTTTAGTGGTCGTCCTTTTGTCCAAAGATCAAAGTTGCCTCGGAAAAGTTGCCTTGGAAAAGTTGCCTCAGATATTGTTGCATCGGATAATTGATTTAAGATATTAGGGTTATTACTAAGACGTCCTAACATTGCTTTAGTGACCGTACGTCCCTTTCGAATTATTCCTCAAACTCCAACGACGGTGCTACCTACTCACTAATAGTGGGATAGTGCTGTCTAAAGGAAACAAACATAGAACGATTCTTTTTTCGAGCAGGTAGATTAGCTCTTAAGTACTCGCTCAATCCAAACAAACTTTTTCACACTTACACTCCTTTACAAACAAAGTTTTCAAAAACACTTCATTACACTCTTGAAGACAGAAGCACGAGTTAAATCGAAGTCAAAACAAAAACTTTTCAAATCACACAAATACACAAAGAAGCAATCTTGAAAATGATGAGCAAGTACCTAAGAGCCCGTAGATAACTACGGATAGAAAGGGTGCTAATACCTTCCCTTTTTATAATCTACCCCCTGTACTCAGAAATATCTCGAAAAAGGAATTTTTCTGTACTTTTTTACTTTCCTTGTTGGATAAAATAAAAGTCGGTGGCGACTCTTGCTTACCGCGACATTTTGCGAACACAAACACAAAACGCAAACCAGCATTCACTAAAAAACATGTCCCGGTTCTGGCCACCGTATCACAGAACTGGCGATTCTACTGGGGAGTTAATAAGTGGGGTGTAACTTAGGATTAGTTCATCATATTGTTTTCAATTGTTTATTTGTTTGCTTTATCTTTGTGGGCTTTGTATCGGAGTTACTATAGATCCTAACCCGGATCTAGGGACACCTTTTAGGTAAGTAGCAATAGACTGTGAGGGAACTGTACGGCGTAGACCGATACGGTTGAAGCAATAGCTACGTTGATGTGGCACATTAGTTGGTACCGATATCCCTTATGGAGCAACAAGGAGAGTATGGGGCTGCTATATGGGTCATTAAGCATCAACTGACCTTAGAACCTATAATTGACCAACTTGGCCATATGTAGTAGCAAGATGCTACACTCATTGAGACCATACTCTCGCGATGGTTCCGGCCGCTAGAAAAGATTGTGTGAGCTGAAACTATGACCGATGGAGGATGGTTAGTGATATTGAGAACCTCTAGAACTCGATTACTATTATTAGGACAGGTTGAACCAACTAAACTGCAAGAGGGTAGTACCTAAACTCCATGCCAGCCTGAAATTTAAGGGCTATTGTGTGAATTGTTTTCCCTTACCATGTTTGCTATCTGTGATACCTGTGGTGTGTTTTTATCATGACATCATGCATCATGACATTGCATGCATATTTCATTAGACTAACCATTTCAAAGACCGAGGGAATTCATCTTTGTTCTGTTTTGCAGATCATGGCTTCTATGCGCAGAAATACTATTCGAGTCAACTTCGTGCAGATCCCTGCTCAGCTCAGAGAGTTGGTTTCAAAAGTTCCTGATACTTCTTCCTTTGTTAGAAGACATGGTCACCTCCTTAGCTTGGTCACTTCAAAGTTGGATGACCAAATGATGAGCATGTTGTTCCAGTTCTTTGATCCATTGCATCACTGTTTCACCTTCCCAGACTATCAGTTAGTCCCTACTTTGGAGGAGTTTTCTGATCTACTGGGCATATCTATTCTAGAGCAGACACCCTTTACACGTTTGGAGATAGCTCCTAGGCCAGAGGATATTGCTTCAGCCCTACATCTAAAAATGGATGATGTAGTATCTAACTGGGAGACTCGGAGTGGGGTCAAAGGTTTCTTGGCTAAGTTTTTGATCGATCAAGCTCAACAGTTCTGGGATAGTTTAGAATTTCAAGCATTTGAAGACATCTTGGCCCTCCTCATCTACGGCTTGGTTCTTTTCCCGAATCCAGATTCTTTCATCGATGTGAATGCAGTTAAGATCTTCATGTCTCGTAACCCGTTGCCTACTCTCTTAGGTGATATTCTACATGCTCTCTATACCCGTACTGTGAGGAGAAGGGGAACTCTCATGTGTTGTACACCGCTTCTGGCGAGGTGGTTTATTTCACACCTCCACAAATCTATATTGAAGAATGAGGAAGGTGTAGGTTGGGCTTACAGGATCATGTCCATTGCTCATACGAATATCCTTTGGGGTTCTAAAGATATGGCAAAGGTAGCTGTCATTGATCGATGTGGGGAATACCCCAATGTTCCGTTGCTTGGAATTCAAGGGGGTATAACCTATAATCCTTGTTTGGCTTTACGACAGTTTGGACGAGCTCAGAGAGACGGTCCTCATGAGCTACTTCTTACAGACATTGTCTTTGACTACAAGGGGGATGTTGAGGGACATCGCCGCAGGTTTATACGAGCTTGGGGCATGGTGAACAGGTCTGACCCCCATGAGCTAGGAATGGAGATTTCTCTCCCGATGCAACCTTACCTCCAGTGGGTTCGAGCCCGTGCTCAAAAGCTGGGGATGCCATATGAAGCTGTTTTGCCGGTGATTGTAGAGCATACTGATGAAGAAGGCGTTCCTTATACAATCCTCCATCCCTATATGCCTACTGATCTGGGGGCATTGAAGAGATCTTGGATCCAGTTAAAGGAAGAAAGGGATACCTACAGAGAGAAGTATCATGAGCAGGAGAGGAAGATCCTGAAGCTTACAAGGCATCTTGAGAATGAGAGGACAATCAACGATTATATCAGCATGAAAGGAAAACGACCATGGGATTTCTGATGTCTTTTATTGTTTCTAGTTTAGATTTGCTTTTCAGTTATTTCTTTTGTAACGCCTCGAAGGCATTTGTTAAACATTTTTACCAGTTTAATCTAATAAAGTGTTTTATTTTTGGTTTACAAATTTGAATCTCCCTAAGTCTTTGAAATCATTTCATACGCATTCCATTACCATGCACCTCATTACATGTACCATTACAGGTCTCTTATCTTCTTCACTGTTTATTTCAGCACAAAATGTCTTCTGAAACACCTACTGATCAAGCTATTAAGGCTCTTCAAGCTCAGAATGCTCAGTTCCAGGAAATGTTCTTGAACTTGGCTAAAAGTCAACAAGACTTGAAGACTCTCATCTTGAAGGACAAAAAGAAGAAGAAGAAGAAAGTGGTTCTACTAAATATGGGTTACAGATTTGGGAATAGGTTGCGACAGGAAGCGGACCTGTATCACTCATCTGGAGGAGGAGAAAATCAAGAGGAGAGGAAGGCTCCTAGCCCTGTGGTCTCCGATAATGACACTGATTTTGATGAAGACCAGTATCCTCCTGCTGAGGATAGGTACAAGCAACTTGAAGACCGTATGAGTGCCATGGAGGTTCAAAAGGTTCCCGCTTTGGACTTTGGAGATCTGGGGCTGGCATCTGGGGTGGTTATCCCACACAAGTTTAAAGCTCCTGTCTTTGCTAAGTATGACGGGGTATCCTGCCCGAAGCTACACCTCCGCTCATACGTCAGAAAGATTCAACCATATACTGCTGATAGAAACCTGTGGGTTCATTTCTTTCAAGATAGTCTGTCAGGGACTCAGCTTGAATGGTTCTATCAAATGGAAGGAGCTAATGTCCACAACTGGGAGGACCTTGCTGCTACTTTTTACAAGCAATACCAGTATAATGCCGACCTTGCTCCCACGCGTACTCAACTTCAGGGTATGTCTATGGGTGCGAGCGAAGGTTTTAAGGACTACGCTCAGAAGTGGAGAGATCTGGATGGGAGAGTACAACCCCCTCTGTCTGATAGGGGGTTGGTAGATATGTTTCTTGGGACTTTTTCGGGTCCGTATTTCAATCATTTAATCGGTAGTTCATCGTCTGGGTTCACTGAATTGATTATGACTGAGGAGAGAGTAGAAGCTGGTATCAGAAGTGGCAAGATACAGAAAAGTGCTTCGTCAAGTACAGAGAAGAAACCTTTCAAGAAGGAATCTAGTGCAGTTTACAGCTCGAGGAGCCAAAACCGACCTGAGCGCCGCCAAGCAGTAAATGCAATGGTAATATCAAGACCTACTGTTGCCCCACACCGTAACAATCAGCAAAGAGTAGAGAGACGGCAAAGACAGTATACTCGGCTCAGTATGACCTTATCTCAAATTTTACTGCAATTGTTGAAGACTAACCTGGTAACTTTGAGGGAAGCCCCGAAGAATCCCAGTACCACCTCTCCGCTGTATAATCCAAATTCCCGCTGCGCTTATCACTCTGATAGCCCAGGGCATGATACCAACAACTGCTGGGCTTTGAAGAATAAAGTGCAGGATCTGATTGAAGCTAAGGAGATTGAGTTTGAAGCTCTGGAGAAACCCAACGTCATAACCTCTCCTATGCCTAAACATGATCAGGGAGTGAATGCAATTGAAGATGATGATGAAGAGTCAGATTTTGACAGCTGGATTTACCCGACTACCGACAGTGGCCTGAACAATTGGACGACGAAGGAATTCGTGCCCGTTTCTTTTATTACACAGTAATAGACTTTTGTTTTGAGATTTGTAACAAACAATTTGAAACTTTCACGGCCCGGTGACTTGCCCGAGACACCGTGGCTTTGTTTGTGAGGGCTTATTATGTGTCATTTCCATATATCATCAATAAAGCATTGGAGGTTTTCTTGCATTACAAATTTTGTGCTCCTTGTTTTTCTTTTCTATCTTGCACTTTATCAAAACAGCTATTTTTCTTACACACACTCACATATCAAATACAGGTCCACATCCACTATGGATCCCACTGATAACGACTCTCCTACTGCCAGTTATGACTTCGAAAGTCAGATCAACCAAGCCGAGGACGAAGGTGAGGATGATTGTGAAGTGCCCGGGGAACTTGCTAGACTGTTACTTCAGGAAGAGAGGGCCATACAACGGCATGAAGAGCCAGCGGAAACAAGAAATCTGGGTACAGAGAAAGACAAGAAAGAGGTCAAGATCGGTGCAAATTTGGAGCCTAGTGTTAAGCAACGGTTGATACAGATGCTGCATGACTATGTTGAGATCTTCGCCAGGTCTTATGAAGATATGCCTGGGTTAGATACCGATATTGTGGTTCACCGCTTGCCAACTAAAGAAGTCTGTCCTCCAGTGAAACAGAAGGTTCGCCGAATGCGCCCAGAAATGTCTGGGAAAATCAAGGCTGAGGTTATGAAACAGTTTGATGCCGGTTTTCTAGTTGTTACTTCTTACCCACAGTGGGTTGCCAACGTGGTTCCGGTGTCGAAGAAAGATGGTAAGGTTCGTATGTGTGTAGACTATAGGGATCTAAACAGGGCGAGTCCCAAGGATGATTTCCCTCTGCGTCATATCGACGTTCTGGTTGACAACACCGCACAACATAAGGTCTTCTCTTTTATGGATGGTTTTTCTGGTTACAATCAGATTAAGATGGCTCCCGAAGACATGGAGAAGACAACCTTCGTTACGCAGTGGGGCACTTTCTGTTACAAAGTCATGCCGTTCGGATTGAAGAATGCTGGGGCAACGTATCAGCGCGATGGTCGCTTTGTTCCACGACATGATTCATCATGAGATTGAGGTATACATTGACGACATGATTGCAAGATCGCAGACTAAGGAAGAACACCTCAACCATCTTCAGAAGCTATTTGACAGGTTGAAGTTGTACAAGCTGCGGTTAAACCCGCACAAGTGCACCTTCGGGGTGAGGTCTGGTAAGATGCTGGGTTTCGTCGTTAGTGATAAAGGTATTCAGGTGGATCCTGCAGAGGTGAAGGCTATACAAGAGATTCCATCTCCCCGAACAAAAAAAGAAGTCAGAGGCTTTTTGGGACGGTTGAATTACATTACCCGATTCATCTCACACCTGACTGCTACTTGTGAGCCAATCTTCAAGTTGCTGAAGAAAAATCAAGTGGTAAAATGGAACGATGAATGTCAGGCCGCTTTCGAAAGAATCAAAGAATATCTCCAAGAGCCTCCTATTCTGATGCCTCCAGTTGAAGGGAGACCTTTGATCTTATACTTGACAGTACTTGACAATTCAATGGGGTGCGTGTTGGGGCAACATGATGAGTCTGGCCGAAAAGAGCATGCTATTTATTACCTTAGCAAAAAGTTTACCGACTGCGAGACCCGATACTCGTTGCTCGAGAAAACTTGCTGCGCTTTGGCATGGGCTGCTCGCCGGCTGAGACAGTATATGCTGACTCACACTACTCTATTGATATCAAAGATGGACCCAATCAAGTATATCTTCGAGAAGCCTGTCTTATTCGGAAGAATAGCAAGATGGAAGATAATCTTGACTGAGTATGACATCCAATACACAACCCAAAAGGCAATCAAGGGAAGTGTGTTGGCAGATCATTTGGCGCATCAGGCCGTGGATGATTACCAATCTATAAATTTCGAGTTTCCGGATGAGAACATCATGTTGGTGACCGACTGTGCAGAACCTGGACTGGATGAAGGACCTGAGGAAGGATCCCGATGGTCTATGTACTTTGATGGAGCTTCAAACGCTTTGGGTAATGGCATTGGTGCCGTGATCATATCTCCTAAAGGCCGTCATACTTCGTTTACCGCCCGATTATGTTTCAATTGCACCAACAACATGGCGGAGTATGAAGCGTGCATCATGCGTCTTCGAGCAGCTATTGACCTAAGGATTAAGTTCTTAAGTGTGTTCGGAGATTCCGCTCTCGTGATTAGTCAGATCAAAGGCGAGTGGGATACGAAGCACCCAAATCTTATTCCTTACAAAGATTATGTATTGACGTTGCTCCCGCACTTCGGGGAGATAACCTTTGAACAATTCCCAAGAGAGGAGAACCAGTTAGAGGATGCGCTAGCTACTATGTCTTATATGTTCAAGGTCAGGTGGGACAATGAGGCTCCCCAGATTACCATTGAGAGGTTAGACGAACCCGCACATTGCTGTGACATTGAGACTATAGTGGTAACAGATAAACCTTGGTTTCATGAGGTAAAGAGGTATCTTAAGACTCAAGAGTACCCCGAGGGTGCATCTGTTAATGATAAGAAGTTCTTAAGAAGGTTCGCGGAGAAGTTCTTCATCAGTAATGGTATCCTTTACAAACGTAACCATGACTCCACTTTATTGCGATGTGTGGATAAGAACGAGGTAGAAATGATTATGACAGAGTTACATGAAGGTACATTCGGAACTCATTCCAGTGGACACACCATGGCAAAGAAAATCCTACGGGCAGGATATTATTGGTCTACTATGGAAGCCGATTGTTATAATCATTCTCGGACCTGTCATAAGTGCCAAGTCTATGCTGATAAGGTGCATATATCTCCAGTTCCTCTGAATGTCCTGACAACACCTTGGCCTTTTGCAATATGGGGCATCGATATGATCGGTGAGATCAGACCTACTGCGTCTAACAGGCAACGTTTCATCTTGGTATCTATTGATTACTTTACAAAGTGGGTTGAAGCAGCTTCCTTTGCTATAGTAACCAAGAACGTCATGGCACGGTTTATCTGGCATAATCTGATCTATCGATATGGTGTACCATAGAGGATCATTACGGATAATGGTACAAATCTCAACAATACGATGATCACCGAACTCTGCAAGCAGTTCAAGATACAATATCACAACTCTTCTCCCTACCGGCCGAAGATGAATGGGGCTGTTGAAGCGGCTAATAAGAACATCAAGAAGATTATGCCGAAGATAACAGTGACATACAAAGACTGGCACGAGATGTTACCATTCGCTCTTCATGGG
Organism: Vicia faba; assembly: GCA_948472305.1. NCBI lineage: Eukaryota > Viridiplantae > Streptophyta > Magnoliopsida > Fabales > Fabaceae > Vicia > Vicia faba. The sequence continues at coordinate 485,384,339 of OX451738.1, read as the reverse complement.
TACCGTACCTCAGCGCGAACGTCAACAGGGGCAACCCCCTACTCCTTGGTATATGGCATGGAGGCAGTCTTACCCATTGAAGTTCAGATACCCTCTCTTCGGATTATGAAGGATGCAGGTTTGAGCGAGGATGATTGGATTCAGACCCGGCTTGATCAGCTGAACTTAATTGACGAAAAGAGACTTACTGCTATTTGTCAGGGTCAGACGTATCAAAAGCGGATGATCAAGGCATTTAACAAGAAAGTCAAATGACAAGAGTATCAAGTTGGGGATCTGGTGATCAAGCGCATTATCCTACCTCAAGATGATCCCAGGGGCAAATGGACCCCTACGTACGAAGGGCCATTTATGGTTGAGAACATCTTCTCGGGAGGAGCTATGATTCTAACCACCATGGATGGTGACGACCTTCCTCACCCCGTCAACGCGGACATAGTGAAAAAATACTACGCATAATCAAAGGCCCTCTAGGTCGACTGGCCTAGGCAAAAATAAGGGCTTCCCGGCAAACCAAAAGGGTTCGGTCAAAAATAAGGGATGAAAATGAAAAAATATGTACACCCGGCAAGTCGAAAACCTGAAAAGGCGGCTTGGGCAAAAAAGGGTATCCCGGTGAAATGAAAACCTGAAAGGGCGGTCCAGGAAAAAATTAGGGGTCGAAGCATAACACTATGTCTCATTGGATCACCTTGCAACCAGACTTCAGTATCGACTATCAGGTTCGGACGGTGCCAATTAATCTGATCTACCTTCAACCAAGTAGCAAAGTGATGAGATGCTCGAGGATATAAAGGCAACAGCAGAGTTGGAACTCAGTGGGATTGTTCACATAACCGTTCTTCTTTATTTTTCACAAATTGTATAAATTCTGTTGTTCGGAAGCGTTCTCTTACTAGGACGTCAGCCTCTTGTACAAAACGCCTATTTACAGGCCAAACTTCAAAGTTAATACAATTCATTTTCACAAAGAAATCTCAAATTGTTTTTCTTTTTTTTCTGTTTTGTTTTGCAAGAACGTCCAATGTTCATTTTTGATATATGCATTTGACAATAATTGTTGTTCATAAATATTTACATGCGAAACAAGGACGATTACTCGTAATATCAGAAACAAGGGCAAACAAGAAATGTCCAAGCCTTACATTTGTTCTATCCACCAGGTACAGGGATAGATCTAGCTGAAGAATATGACTAAAAAATACATTCACTCCCTGCAGAGTAAGAAAAGGACAGTGGTGTTAATTCTCCCCAGCTGAGGCTCGCAACCGCGAATGAGTCAGGTAAGAGTCTCCCCAAGAAGAGTTTATCTATCACCAACACTGGAAGGCTATCCCCAGTGGAGTCTGGAAGGTAATCCCCAGCGGAGTCTAAAAGATTATCCCCAGTAAAGTCTGGAAGATAATCCCCAGTGAAGCTGCCACTAAAAGATTATCACCAGCGGAGTTCATTTCTTTCACAAACAGGAAATTCATCCCCAACAGAGTTCATCATCGCCAGCAACAGTAATTCATCCATAGCCGAGGGTTATTTCTCCAAGATCAGCAAATCCTCAGCAGAGCATTTATTCCCCACAGAGTTATTTCCTCGTTAGTTTATTCCCCAGCGGAGTTATTTTCTCCTGCAGGATTATGCTCACAATCATCTTCATTCACTATCCCCAGCGGAGACGAAAAATTCAACTCTTCTCTCCAGCAGCAATTCCAGATTTATTTTCCCCAGCTAGAGAACATCATAAAAACATTTCACATCCATACATCATGACATGCATATACGCATCATATAACACAATCTCATTTATTTCGAGAACATCATTTCCTGATACATATCATGCATTACATACGGCTAACCTTTACCTTCCAGGAAAGATACAATTAAATTCGCACAAAAACTCAAGCTATGAGGCCCGGGTACGACCGGATAGTGTCTTGATTTATACAACATATTGTGAAGCCCAGAGAACGACCGGATAACAGTATTAGAATGCCACGAAGCCTGGATTACAACCAGATAGTGGTATCTATTAAAAGCAAGCTATGAAGCCCCGATTCGACCAGATAATATTTTAATCCCCAGCGAGCCGTGAAGCCCGGACTACGACTGGATAACAGCTCAACAAGTTATTGTGAAGCCTGGATTACAACTAGATAGCAATACAAGACCATGAAGCCTGGATCTCGACCAGATAATGGTATAATACATCGTGAAGCCTGGATTATGACCAGATAGCCGTAAGGGACACTGTGAAGCTTGGATTTCGACCAAATAGCAGTTTACCCGGCCAATTACTATGAAGCCCAGATTCGAAGGGATATTAGTAGGCCCAACAGTCAAAGGGAAGCCCGGATGCGACTGGATAACCACTTGATTTCTTCTGAAGCCTGGATTTTGACCAGATAAAAAGTGAGGTATTGTGAAGATTGGATTCGACCATATAACAGTACAAGACATCATGAAGCCTGGATTCGACCAGATAATGGTATAACACTTCGTGAAGCCTGGATTACGACCAGATAGCGGTACAAGACACTATGAAGCTTGGATTTCGACCAAATAGCAGTTTACTCGGCCAATTACTAAGAAGCCCGGAGTCGACCGTATATTAGTATACCCTAAATACAAGTTGAAGCCCGGATGCGACTGAATAACAACTAAATTCCTTATGAAGCCTGGATTATGACCAGATAAGAATTGAGAAATTGTGAAGCCTGGATTACGACCGGATAGCAAGTTTAATCTCATCTCCCAGAAAGTCACTGTAAAGCCTGGATTACGACCAGATAACAACCGATCTTATCACTATGAAGCCTGGATTACGACCAGATAGTAGTTCATTCTCACCTCTTCAACTAAGAGGCAATTCCTCAGTATAATAATGGACGACTGAAGATCCTAAAAATTCAAACAGAGACGATTCACCAGTAGAATAACGGACGACCGAAGCTCCTAAAATTCAACAGAGATAATTCCTCAGTAGAATAACGGATGACCGAAGCTCCTAAAAATTCAAATTTTCTCAAAAAGCAGAGACGATTCACCAGTAGCATAACGGATGACCGAAGCTCCTAAAATTCTACTTTCTCTCAAGGCAAAGAACAACACTCCCCAGCAGAATCTTCCTCAATAACAGGTACACGAGCTCTCGCTAAAGAATCTCTTATGCGATCGACACTCCTTCGGATGGCATCTTTAAGCCCATCTCCCGTCATCAATCTCCAAATGGCATCTGTAAGCCCATTCCTGACATCACAAGACAAGTACCACTTCATGCAAGTGCAAATTTCTGGGCACTCTAGTGTTCAATCATTTCCACCTTCAGATCACGAAAGGCACGCAAGACAATCTACATCCTCAGGTTTAAGAAGATTGAACAGGGGAAGCTGTTGTACCCCAAAATTTTCCCTCTCATATTTCTCAAAGCATTTCAAGAAAGATCTTCAAGTTGCTCAAGGTAGTCCAAGGGTTGACCAGACAAGCTCTCTCCTAAGGCAGTTTACCTCAAATTAGGGTTTCATGTTTCATCAAGATACTTGAGTCCAAGGGATCCCAAATGCTCACCATTGTCGTAATATGTTCTCAAGATCATCCATGCGAAGTTTCAAGCCTTGCAGAGAAAATTTGCTCAGTCAATTGCTCAAAGGCCTGAAAATTAACTATGCTAGGGCAAAAGTCAACTGTGGCCCACATACAGTCAAACTTCAAGATTTTTGGTCAACATCCTCATTTTTAAGTGTATTTCATCATTTGATCAAGGGTTGATCATGATTCATCAAGGATTGTTCATAATTCCTCAAGAACCAAAAGTTGCTAAATTAGGGTTTTGCAGGAAAGGTCAACTCAACTTTGACCAAGCATAACTTTCTCATACTTTATGATAAATGACCCATCCAAATCTAATTTTTAAGAGGATGAAATGCTCTAAAATCAATATTCATCTCCTAAGTTCAAAATATGCACTCACAAGAAGTTATGAATTTGGACATTATAGGTCATTTTGAAAAGTCAACAAAAACACCTTTTTTGTCAAAGCTTCATACATGAGAATGAAATATCAAATTGATATGAGACCAAAAGGGTTGATTAGAGGACATCTCAAGCTTTCTAAAAAGTCCAAGAACACTTCCAAAGATTCAAAATTGAGGAATTTATTTCAAAATTTCCAAAAGTCAACTATGCCTAAAACTTCAAATTTTGCCAAATGGGCCCAATCTTTTGCACTTGTTTTGAGTTGGAAACATGGTCCACATGCCCTAAACTTTTACACTTGTCATTATCTTATTTATATTATTTATTTTAATTTTGATTTGAATTAAATCATTTTAAATCAAAACAAATCATATAAAATCTAAAACATTGAAATTCAAAGATTTTTTACATGATTCAGGTTTTAATATCTAGCTAGCATCAAATCAAATTCGTGTAAATGCATGGTGTGGACAAAAAGATTGAATTAGGCTATTTTTGGAATGATATTCAAAGTGAATCAAATCAAGAATCAAGACATTGATGGAGGAAGATTGAGGCAAGGTTTTCAACCCTAATCTATTCCTCAATACATATAGAAGGAATGCAGACCAAAAGAGGCTAGAAAAAGAGGCGCATGAACCAGAAACAAAACTTGAAAAATCAAGAAAAAGTGCAAACACGAATTCCCACTTAGAGGCCAATTCAAGATCCTTGGACCATCCCAATCGTTTCCTGAGGTCATCAGCAAGCAAAAGCAATCAAAATCAAGCATTTCCAGGCCATATATCGCGCTGTAAGTCCATCACGACATGGCTTATTTCTTGAATTCTGTTTGCATGATTTAGGTATTGATAGCATGAATTAGTGACATATTCTTGACCATAGAACATTTGCAGGCTTTCTATATTGTTCAATTGCATTTATCTGGCCTATATTGGATTTCACCATTATTAGGGTTTCTTGCTTAGATTTGGGATCTTCGTGTATAGGAAAAATTGGGCCATGAAAATGCCACCACTGTACTCAGCAGGTTCAGATGAAGCCATCCATGGATCTGGTTTTTATTTATCACGCTTGTAATTGATTTTGAGAATACGCAGGCCTGTAGTGACGGACAAACGTTCGTAGGTAAAAGTCTGGGACTTTTACCAACGATGCAAGGAGGGAGACGAAGACGTGGAGAGCCATCACTCGTTCATTTGAATTTTCGCGCTAATATTTTGTTATTTCGCTTATTTATTTTATATTAATTCTTGCTTATATTACATACAACAAAAACAATTGGCCCAGTGGTAGCCAGGCAAGCGATAAGGCATTGGGGAGCTTGAGGTCAGGGGTTCGACCCCTGCCTCCAACGTTTGTATTTTTCTTAATTTCTTTCAGGTAATCTCATGCGCTTACAAGTCCAAGGCTTATCATACACACTCATCATCCAGCCTGCCAGATGGCCAGATGGCCAAATCTGAAGGCCATCAATGAAGGAGTACAATAGACCAGGGTCAACGCATGGCATGGAATTTTGAGGGTCAACGTGGACCTCTTTGTTTTGGGCCCAGGAAATTGCTTTTCACACCCCTCAAGCTACTAATCAGGCCCAAGTTTCTATTTCTTTTTTTTTTATATCTAATTTAATTTATTTATTTTATTTCACTAACCAATTAACTATTTTCTCTTTATCAAAAAATCATAAAAATAATACTTTTCACAAATTAGGTTTAGATATTATTTTTTTTTATAAAAAAAATTAATTAATTTGATTAGATTTTAATTTTAGGTAAACTTTAATTCTTTTTGTAAATAATTAAAACTAATTAGAATAATTAGGTTTTTATTTCTAACTTAATTTTATTTTCTTTTCCTAAAAATAACAAACACATAAAAAATAGGCCATGTAATTATTTTCATTAATTAATTTAATTAACTAATTTTTTGTATTTAATTTAGAAAACCTAATTATTTTCTTACAAATAATCAAAAATAACAAATTTTTTTTCTCTTTTAATTAGGCTAGAAGGGTCAAAACTCTAGTTCTCTCCCGATCTATTTTCCTCGCGCGCGCTTTATTATTTTATTTTTCCATATTAATGTAACTGCTCAGAAGTTGTAATAGTTAATTAGACCTTTTATTTTCATTTATCGCTTTATTTTTAAAGGGTTTGTTTTTGGCTATGTAAATACCCGAAGCCTTGTAATACCATAGTTTAATTTCCGCACTTTAAATTCCGCAAAATATTAACTGTTAGATGTATGATATTAGGATGCATGATAAGATTGTATGATTAACTTTAAAACAGTTAGATAACCCTAAAATGTGCAAAGATAATAATCTGAAATTGAATCACTCGCGCATGCGCACTCCTAGGGTACACTCCCACTTGGTTGTCTTCGGTAAATGGTCATTGAGTATAGGATGCTTTAGTAGTCTTCCTTTGTCCAAAGATCAAAGTTGCCTCGGAAAAGTTGCCTCGGATATTGTTGCCTCGGATAATTGATTTAAGACATTAGGGTTATTACTAAGACGTCCTAACATTGCTTTAGTGACTGTACGTCCCTTTCGAATTGACCCTCAAACTCCAACGACGGTGCTACCTACTCACTAATAGTAGGATAGCTCTATCTAAAGGAAACAAACATAGAACAATTCTTTTTTCGAGCAGGTAGATTAGCTCTTAAGTACTCGCTCAATCCAAACAAACTTTTTCACACTTACACTCCTTTACAAACAAAGTTTTCAAAAACACTTCATTACACTCTTGAAGACAGAAGCAAGAGTTAAATCAAAGTCAAAACAAAAACTTTTCAAATCACACAAATACACAAAGAAGCAATCTTGAAAATGATGAGCAAGTACCTAAGAGCCCGTAGATAACTTCAGATAGAAAGGGTGCTAATACCTTCCCTTTCTATAATCTACCCCCCGTACTCAGAAATATTTTGAAAAAGGAATTTTTCTTTGCTTTTTTCCTTTTCTTGTTGGATAAAATAAAAGTCGGTGGCAACTCTTGCTTACCGCGACATTTTGCGAACACAAACGCAAAACGCAAACCAACATTCACGAAAAAACACGTCCCGGTTCTGGCCACAGTATCATAAACACTATCCAAATTAACCTTGTGAAATTACCTCCTCAACTAAAGGACTTGGAATTAAAGATTCCTGAAAGCTCTCCCTTCACTGAAAAACATGGTCGGCTGCTCAACTTGGTCACTTCAAAACCTGATGAAGAATTGTTAAAAGTGCTATTTCAATTCTTTGATCCTTTGCACCACTGCTTTCACTTCCCGGATTACCAGCTAGTTCCTACTATGGAGGAATTTTCTCGATTATTGGGGGTACCTATTCTTGATCAGTTACCTTTCAACGGTACAGAAAGACATCCAAAGCCTGAAGAGATTGCTCGAGCTCTATCCTTACAATAGTCTGATGTAGTGACAAATTGGGAAACTAGGGGAAGTGTCCAAGGAATCCCGGTTAAATTTCTATTTGAGAAGGCTCACTGGTTTTGGGATACCTTGGATTTACAAACTTTTGAAGAGGTATTGGCACTCCTCATCTACGGGGTGGTACTATTCCCTAATGCAAACCAACTCGTAGATGTGAATACGATTAAGGTTTTTCTGTCTCATAATCCAGTGCCTACATTACTTGGGGATATTCTACACTCTCTACATGCTCTCACTATAAAGAGAAGGGGGACCCTCCTGTGTTGAACCCCTCTATTGGCTAGGTAGTTTATTTCGCACCTACCCAGGTCTATTTTGAAGAATGAGCAGGGTATGAAATGGTCTCATAGGCTGATGTCCCTTACACATTCAGACATTCATTGGTGTTCACGGTCCTCAGAAGATGTTACCATCATCGATCGCTGTGGTGAATTCCCTAATGTCCATCTCTTAGGCATTAGGTGGGAATCACTTATAACCCTTGTTTGGCACTGTGACAGTTTAGTTATGCGAGAAGGGATGGTCCTCATGATACACTTATCCAAGGAATCGCCTTTGACCATGAGAATGATGCCCAAGGTTACTGTAAAAGGTTCATGTGAGCTTGGGGTATGGTACATAGAGTTGATAGCAAGACACTGGGGCATAAGAATTCCATCCCTCTTGAGCCTTATCTCAGATGGGTACGAGCCTAGGCCCAAAGTCTTATGATGCCTTACCTCGCCATCCTACCAACGATTGTGGAACTGGTTGTTGAAGGAGACACTTCTTATCTTGTTCTCCATCCTGACATGCCAACTGATCATGAGGAGTTACAAAAATCCTAGGTTCAACTTAAAGAGGAGCGGGATACGTTTGAAACTCAATTATGTGCCAGTGAGAATAAGGTCCTGGAACTCACTAGGCTACTTCATGAAGAAAGGAATATAAACGTCTACATTGCACCAAAGAGGATGCGCTCATGGGAGACCTAATTTTCTTTTTGCTTTAAGTTTTATGTTGTTTAATTATAATCCTAAAGGGAACTCTTTGTAACAATTCGAACTTATTAATATAATTAACGTGTGTTTCTTTTGGTTAAACAAATTTGAGCTTTTAAGAATTCTTGAAATCATTGCATACGCATATCATCCATGACATTGCATAAACATGTACCATAACAGGTTTCTCATATTCTTCGCTGTTTATTTCAGTAATAATGTCTTATGAACAAAGCATCAAGGATCTACAGGAACAAAATGCCCAATTTCAGCAAATGTTCGTAGCCTTAGCTAAGGGGCAGGAAGATCTGAAAGCCCTTATTCTGAAAGAGAAGAAGAAGAAGAAGACCGCTGGTGTCCTTAATCTGGGCAGAAGATTCAACGGGCTGTTGAAGCAACCGGTTTATTTGACCTCCTTGTCCAAAGAAGAGGAGAATCCAGAGAGAGAGACAAGGGAGGAGGACCCTAGACCTGAAGTTTCTGATAATGACACATACTACAATGATGAACAGTATCCTCCCACTGAGGATATATACAAACAATTAGAGGATCGGATGAGGGTAATGGAGATCCAGAGAATATCAGGGCTGGATTTTGAAGAGCTGGGTTTGGTATCTGGGGTAGTCATCCCACAGAAGTTTAAGGCTCGAGTTTTTGTGAAGTATGATGGGGTGTCTTGTCCCAAGCTTCATCTCCGTTCCTATATGAGGAAGATTTAGCCTCACACTGCTGATAGGAATTTGTGGGTCCATTTCTTTCAGGACAGTCTGTCTGAGACTCAGCTTGAATGGTTCTATCAACTGGAGGGGACTAATGTCCATAACTGAGAATATTTGGCTGCTGCTTTTTATAAGCAGTATCAGTATAACGCTTACCTTGCCCCTACCCGTACTCAACTCCAGAGTATGTCCATGGGTGCAGGTGAAGGCTTTAAGGACTATGCGCAGAAGTGGAGATATTTGGCAGGGAGAGTCCAACCCCTTTGTATGATAGGGAGTTGGTTGACATGTTTGTTGGGACACTGTCTGGTCCATTCTTCAATCACTTGATTGGTAGCTCCTTAGCTGGTTTCACCGAGATGATATTGACTGGAGAAAGGGTCGAAGCTGGGATCCAGAGTTGCAAAATACAGAAAGATACCTCGTCAAGTACAGTGAAGAAGCCATTCACGGGTAAGAAGGAGGTAAGTGCCATTTATAGCCCAAGAGGCCATAGCAGAGTTGAGCTTTGTCCAACTGTAGAGGCTGTGATGGTACCTAGGCCTGCAACTACTCAACAATGAAACAATCAACAAACGGTAGAAAGACCGCAAAGGAAGTTCACCCAGATTAATATGACATTGACTGAGGTCTTACCCCACCTGTTAAGGTCCAACTTAGCAACCTTAAAAGAGGCTCCCAAGAATCCTAACACCACATCTCCTCGGTACAATCCAAATGCTCGGTGTGCTTACCATTCTGAGAGTCCTGACCATGATACAAATGACTGCTGGGATCTGAGAAATAAGATACAAGATCTAATTGAAGCCAAGGATATTAAGTTTGATGCTCCCGATAAGCCTAATGTCATAACTGCTCCCATGCCCAAGCACAACCGTGGAGTTAATGCCATTGATACTGATCTGTTTGTTACCTTTGTTGATGAAGTTTCCACTCCTCTCATGATTGTCAAGAAGAATTTGTTGCTGAACGGTTTATTTCCGGGTTGTGGTGAAGGTTGCCACATGTGTTCATCTCTGCCCTCTGGTTGCCATTTGCTAAAAGCAGGTGTTCAACGCCTGATGGACAAAAGAGAGATTTTGTTTGAAAAGACTCCGATTTTGACTGTTCCGTATGAAGATTTTGCTATCATAACCATTTCCGCCAATCCTTCCAAGGTCTCATCTAAAAGACCTGTTAGAATTACACCTGCTCCAAGAATTGCTCCGTTGATAATCACTTTTCCTGGTCCCGTACCGTAGTCCTCGGACAATGCTGTCCCTTGGAATTATGGTGCTGACGTCTACTACCATGGCATCAAACAAGATTTGAAGAATGAAGAGGCTGATCCCGATATTAGTAATATTGTCGGGGCCAGCAAAGTTACCCGAAGTGGAAGGGTTTTCTCTCCCGAGATCTCCCTAAAGACTGTCACTAAGCCTATTGTTATTTCGTCTGTTGTTCCTGCTAGTACTTCAGCTACTACTCCTATCCTTACTCCAATTGTTACCCCTGCCGATGAGTCATCTGGGACTCGGGGCAAAGAAGCTATAGGTGAGCCTGCCCGGACGGAGGCACCTAGAAAAGTTGTTGTGGAATCCTCTAAGCAAGAAATGGAGGAAATTTTAAAAATAATCAAGAAGAGCGACTACAATGTGGTCGAGCAGCTGGGGTAGACCCCTTCGAAGATATCAATGTTGTCTTTGCTTTTATGTTCCGAGGCCCATGAAAAGGCTTTGATTGCGTTTCTCAAGACTGCGCATGTTCCGTAAGAAACCTGCACCGAACAATTCAAAGACTGTGTGTCCAGTTTGACTGCTGACAATGGGTTGGGTTTTTCAGATGCCGATATGACACCAAAGGGGAGAAAGCATAATGATACTCTACATGTCTCAATCGAATGCAGGGGCACTACTATGGCTCATGTGCTGGTGGACAATAGATCTTCACTGAATGTTCTGCCTAATAAGGCTCTTGATCGACTAGATTGTGAAGGCTTAACCTTAAAGCCCAGTAACATTATGGTGAGGGATTTTGACGGGTAAAAAAAAAGGTGCACGAGGAGGTGGACATCCCTGTCAAAGTGGGTTCTCAAACCTTTGGGTCCACCTTCTATGTGATGGACATCAGGCCATCGTACTCTTGTTTGTTGGGTCATCCTTGGATCCATGAAGCTGGGGCCGTTACTTCTACGCTGCACAAAATGCTGAAGTATCCAGTGAAGGGGAAGATTATCACTATGCATGGTGAAGAGGAGTATATGGTAAGCCACTTGAATTCTTCCAGGTATGTGGAGATGGACGAGGAATTCATAGAGACTCCTTGTCAAAAATTTGAAGAGGTTCCCCAGATTAAGGCGTCAACCGAGACTATCACCAACACCAAACCTCCTTTGAAGATAGCTTCTCTCAAGGACGCTAGAGAAGTAGTTGAAGAAGGTGGGTGTACCATTTGGGGACAGCTCCCTCATTTTCCTCATAAAACTGACAAATTTGGTTTGGGCTTTACTTCAGGAGCTCAAAGGGCTGTTCGACGCGCCCGGGTCGGAGGACCTCCCTTACGCATCAGCAATCGTGGGGTCAACGTTATTGAAGACATTGATGAGAATTCTGATATTGACAGCTGGATTTACCCGACTACCAATGGTGGACCTAGTAACTGGACGGCTAGAGATTTTGCACCAATTTCTTTTGTTCAGCAGTAATTGTCTTACTTGTTTTTCGAATTTGTAATAAACAATTTAAACTCTATGGCATTGTGTCTTATCCAAGGCACAATGGTTCTATTTGTGAGGGTTATTATATGTCATTTTCATATGTCATTAATAAAACATTGGACGTTTCTTGCATACAAATTTTGTGCTCTCTGTTTTTCTTTTCTACTTTTCACTTTATCAATACAGTTATGCTCTTACACACACTCACATATCAAACTGCAGATCTATATCCACTTTGGATCCCATTGATAACATGTCTGCTATTTCCAGTTATGACTTCGAAAATTCAATCAACCAAGCCGAGGACGAAGGTGAGGAAGATTGTGAGGTGTCTGGAGAACTTGCTAGACTGTTACAGCAGGAAGAGAGGGCTATACAGCCTCACGAAGAGCCAGTGGAGACGATAAACTTGGGCATAGAGGTAGATAGAAAAGAAGTCAAGATCGGCATAAATCTGAAGAATAATGTCAAACAACGGCTGATACAAATGTTGCACAATTATGTTGAGGTCTTCGCCTGGTCATATGAAGACATGTCTGGTTTAGACACTGATATTGTGGTACACCGTCTGCCGACTAAAGATTATCCCCCGGTTAACAAAAATGTCCATTGTATGCGCCCTGAAATGTCAGAGAAGATTAAAGCAGAGGTCATGAAGAAGTTCAACACTGGGTTCCTAGCTGTCACCTCCTATCCGCAGTGGGTTGCTAATGTCATTTCGGTACCTAAGAAGGACGATAAAGTACGAATGTGTGTGGACTACAGAGACTTGATCAGGGCAAGCCCCAAGGATAATTTGCCGCTTCCCCATATTGATGTTCTGGTTGACAACACCGCTCAACACAAAATCTTCTCCTTCAAGGATGGTTTCTCTGGCTACAACCAGATCAAGATGGCTCCTGAAGACATGGAGAAGACAACCTTCGTCACACAGTGGGGCACCTTCTATTACAAGGTGATGCCTTTTCATCCATGGTTTTCCATGGGCTCTTAGTTACTTGCTAGATCACTTGCTTTTGCTTGAAATTATGCTTTGTGTGGTTTTTGAAAGTATTTTTGTAAAAGAGGCCATTGTTTAGGCAATCTTTGTAATGATTCTCGTTCGTAAGAATGTATACAAAGATGTTTATCTTTTGAAAATGTTTTCAATTTTGTAAGATGTTTGGAAATGTGTGTGTTTGTTTTGAAAATAGCAAGGATATTTGTTTTGAAATGGAGCAAGTAATTAAGAGCAATCTACCTACTCAAATGTCTTTCTTGTTCATTTTATTTTCCTTTGACATTGTTGTTTTACTATTGATTTGGTAATCAACCCTATCTTTGGATGTAAACGGGACAGGAGTGGGTCATCGTATAACCATGATTAGTAATATTGCAAGGTATCTTAGCATTTTTGAGGGACTAAGATCATTTTTGTAAGGCAACTTTGAATAGCGTCATCGAGGGACTATGATCTTGTATTTGTTTGTTTTTGCTAAGACACCTTACATGCGTAATATGGCCATTTTATATAAGGCAACCAAGTGGGATAACCCTAGGTGTGTTTGTGTGCAAATGTGTCATTTTCATGCTTGATTTTGTCTTGAATTAGGATTTTCTATTTGATTGATTTTTATCTTCTCATACAAACCCTAATTACTAGCATATTATATAAAAGCGATAAATTGCGAAATTTAAAGTTACTACGCTATTACAACATTTGTGGGAGGGGTATACAATTTATGAATGGGGATTGCAATAATATAAACCTAATTAATCTATTACAACCAAATTGAATATGTACAAATAATTGGAACAAATAGTATACAAGATGAATTAAATATGTAAGAATATGTAAATGCAAAGAAGATTTTTGTTTGGTTTTTTATGTGAAAAAGTTTTAACCTAAACCTAATGAGAAAAGAAATAAATAAATCAAAATTAAATTAACTTAAATTAATTAAGAAAATAAATTAATTAAGAAAAGATTCTTTTTGAATAAAAACCCTAATTCTATTTTGATTAAAAGAAAATAAGTTTTTTAATAAAAAGTATTTTTGTATTTTTTTTTTGTCTTGAAAATAACATATGGCATTATGAGATATTTTTGGTCTTTTTTATATTAAAATAATTTATTTAATGGGTATGAAGAAAAAATAAATATTAACCTAGTTCTAATTTAATTTACAAGGTTATATAATAAAAATAGATAATATATAACTAAATAAAAATATTTTTTGTGAGAAAAATAAAATAAAATAAGCCAAAATATAAATCTATCATTTTTATATTTTTATGATTTTTAATATTAAGAAAAATATATTTAAGAAAATAAAATGAGAATAAAATAAATAAATAAAATGATAATGGGCCAGGGGTGTCACAAGTAAGCAGGGTGTAAATGTTAGAAAAAATCCATAGGCCCATGAAACAGAAGCCCAGCGTTGCAAGGGACAAAAAAAAGTGGAAAAATGTGAGAAAATGCAAAAGGAAGCACACTGAGGCTCGAACCCATGACCTCTAGCAATTACGCGTGCAGCCTTACCACTGGGGTGGCTGTACATCCATTTATATAAACAAAACCACAAATATATATTAGAAACTGCTTCCTGAAGGCAACTTCATCTTCAACCTTGAGCCATGGCCGGACCACCTGTATCTTCCTCATTTCTCCATAAAAAAGGAAAGTTCAAACCTGAAAATTATGGTGTTTCTTCCCACGAGTTCAAACACATAACTTATGTAAACTAAAAGTCAAAGATAAAATCTAATTTTAATGGCCCTAATTTGAAACCTAATTTTTACAAAAATTTCAAATCCAAAATTCTCTATACACAATTAATATAAATGGAAATTATGAACATGGTTAGCTTTAAAGCAAGGATATCTACATCTTGTTTTCACAAATCAGGATCAAATGATGCTTGTATAAAGAGATAGAAGTTTGAGTTTTTACCTCGTGCAGCTGGAATCGTGAATGGAGTTTGAGCAAGTTTGGAGAAGGCCCGAGGATCTGTTTAGCTTTCCTGGACCTCCCTGAGTGTATTCCAACCCTTACTTTATCTTGAAAGTCCCTGAATCTCTCTACTCAAGTCAATCTGCAAGCTTGATATTTGAAAATGGTGGATGGTGATGGAGGAGTTACAGTGAGGGAACAAGGGCCTAAATCACTTTGATATGATGTATATTAAGTGTTTGGATGGTTAAAACTTAATACGCACGAGTGGATTTGAAGATGGCTATGTGAGGTTCAAAACTGTCAAGTTATGGCAGATTCTGAGTTGCAAAGTGTTTGGGAGTGTTTTGGAGTCTTCTCCTTCGTGTATCAACTTGCAAATAGTATGTCTACTTATTAGCAAAAGGTCTTAAGTCTTGTAACAACTCATATTTCAAAAACTCACATGTTTTGCTTGGTTACTTATTTTTGAAGCAAGGCTAGCAAGCATGGTTTCAAGGTGTAGTACCAAGCTTGTAGGGGGCTGAGACCTTTAAACATACTTGTTCTAATTGAGTGGAGTGTGTTTGTGCAGAAAAACAAGTGCAAGGCTCAATGCAAGCTAACTTTGCATAAAGCTTGCTTTTCCAAAATGGCAATGTTACCTTTCTCCCAAAAATGGAATTATTCTTGTACAATGCATTCAATGCTTGGCTTAAAGCTTCCAACAGCTGTGAAAACATTTAATTATAGAGTTAAACTCAAGTTAGAAGCCTGCAAAGTAGGATTTTTTCAGCATGCTTGAGGATTGGATCCAATGTTCTTCACAAAATGGCTTGAAATCCAAGTGACAAATCACCAACTTCATCTCTTCGATTCTCCATATTTAAGAATGATCTCAAAGAGTTCTTAGACATTTTGGAAAGCTAGAAATGTGCTCTACAACTCATCTTTGAATTTATTTTGAAAATTCCTCTTGGAACCATGTGAAAAATTGCCATGAAGTTAGGTAAAAAATCTGCCTAAATAGGGAAAATTTTCACTAAGTTATTTTTAGTTCATGAGCATGTATTCATAAAATTATATCTTGAGATCCAAGAATTTTTATGATAAATTGTGGAAGAAAAGTTGTAGATTTCATGGAGATATACAACTTTCATGTTGGAAGTTTCCTTTGAATCATCTTGCATCATGGTGAAAATTTGGCTCAAAGTTGAGAAAAAATAAGAAATTTTATATACTTAGAAAAAATTCTAAGTTAAGAAATTTCAACTTTTCAAAACAAAACCTTAAATCCTTGATTTCTTGATGGACAAGTTTCATATTTGACATGTTTTTATGAATTATGACCTTTGGCACTTGACTTTGACCAAAAAGTCAAAGTTTAACTTTTCAGTATACAGTTGACTTTTGATCAGTTGACTGAAAAATTCATTTATCAATCCAATGAATTTGTAATGTTTTGAATTATGTTATTAGGTCAAAATGATGAAATTGAACTCTTGAGATCATGCTTCAAACCAATTGATCATTTGTTAGGCCAAAATTCAGAAATTGCCCTTTCTCAGTCAAAACCCTAATTTCAACCATTTTGCCCTTTTGATGATTTGATCAAATTTCTTAAGGAATTGCGGTCCAAATTTGAGCAAATGATACATATGAGTCTAATATGTTGATGTGGATAAAAAATTATGAAGTTTGACTGTAAATTGGCCATGGTTGACTGTTTCCCAAATACAGTTAATTTTTAGGTGAACTGTTCAATTGACTGATCAAAAGTGTGATTCAAGACTTGAAACTTGACATGAGTAATCTTTGGGGTCCATAATGATCCTTGAAAGTCATATGAAGCATTGATAGTCCAAAAATCCTTGTGCAAACTCAAACCCTAATTTTGGTCATCAGTACATGAGGAGGTGTCTTGAGCTGGTCAAACCCTAATGCAGTCTTGAGTCAAAGAGATCTTGTGAGAAAAATCTTGATAAGTGAGAGGGAAAATTTTGGGGTACAACAGCTGCCCCTGTTCAATCTTCTTAAACCTGAAGAGTTAGATTGGCGAGTTTTTCCATTCATGACTCGAAGGTGAAAGATGATTGGACACTAGAGTGCCAAGAAATTTGCACTCGATGATGTGATGATATAAGGAATGGGCTTAAAGATGCCATTTGGAGAGGTGATAGAAAGCTGTGGGAGATGGGCTTAAAAGATGCCATCCAGAAGTGATTATTGAATTGTAATTCGTAAGCTGGAAGAATGAGTATCAGAATGGCGTCCATGTTTGGAGCGTATCTATATTGTATCAGAAAGTTGAATCTGAATGAGTATCAGAATGGCATCCATGTCTGGAGCGTATATGAACTGTATCTGAAAGTTGAGTCTGAATGAGTATTAGAATAGCATCCGTGTCTGGAGCGTATCTATATTGTATCTGGAAATTAAATCTGAATGAGTATCAGAATGGCATCCGTGTCTGGAGCGTATCTGAACTGTATCTAAAATTTGAGTCCGAATGAGTATCAGAATAGCATCCGTGTCTAGAGCGTATCTATACTGTATCTGGAAATTGAATCTGAATGAGTATCAGAATGACATCCGTATCTGGAGCGTATCTGAACTATATCTAAAATCTTTGAACATTATTAATGGTAGCTGTTGATTAATCTTATCTTGAAGAAGGTAAAATGTTAGCTAATATGCAATGTTTATGTTGTATGAAATGCATATTATAATGCATTTGTTTTATCAATGTTTATGACATATGTATGCGATATATGCTTATGTGAGCTAATTTGCTGCACTGCTGTTAGATTGGGGAAAATAAATCCCTGACTGCTGCTGAGGATATGTAAGTCTTCACGTCTTGAAGTTGAAGTATTGGTGAATTTCTGCCGAGAGAAATAAACTTTGTTGTAAGGGCAATGCCATGTACTGCTTGTAAAATCCTATTGGGGAATCCTGAGAAATTTGACGACTTCTACTGGGGATCAACAATTTGAAGCTTTGTTTCGCTGGGGATTTAAATGACGTACTGTAGGGGATTACTTATGGAATAACCTAGAGATATTTTCCTATCCTTTCAACCTATCAGTAATTTCTTATTTTCATTTTGTTTATTTGTAAACAGTAATTATGTTCAAATGCATATGTTCAACAATGAATCATTGGACGTTTTTGTAAACAAAACACAAGTGTAAAGAAAAGACAAATAATTTTTTCACTTTCAAAGGGATGTCTTTGTATTGACTTTGAGTAAGTATTTTTGTACAAGGAGACAAACATTCTGGTAAGAGAATGCTGTCATAAAAAATGAAAATTTTGATATAAAGAAAAGATAGCTATGTGTAATAATCCCATGGGGTTTCCATTATGCTATAGCCTTCGTATCTCTGAGCATCTTGTCTATTTGTTGCCTCACCCAAAGATGATTGAATTGATCAGAACCTCTGAGTTTGTCAGTGGAAGCTAAAGTTTGTCCATAAAGTGATCTAATGGGACATAGTCGTACGCCTTAATTCCCTAACTTTTTCCTGGACCGCCCTTTCGGCTTTTCAGTCCACCGAGATACCCTTTTTTTCCCAAGCCGCCCTTTCGGGTTTTCAGCTTGCCGGGTGTACAATTTTTTTTTTGTTTTATCCCTAATTTTTTCCCGAATCTTTTTGGTTCGTCGGGATGCCCTTGTTTTGCCAGGTATGTCAACCTAGCGGGTCTCTTATGTGTAGTATCTTTTGACTATGTCCGCGTTTGCAGGATGCAGCAGGTCATCACCATCCATGGTGGTCAAGATCATTGCTCCACCAGAGAAAATGTTTTTGATTACAAATGGTCCTTCATAGGTAGGAGTCCATTTGCCCCTGGGGTCACCTTGTGGCAATATGATGCGTTTGACCACTATATCCCCAATTTGATACACTTGGCGTCTGACTTTCTTGTTGAAAGCCTTGATCATCCGTTTTTGATACATTTGACCATGGCAAACAACAGTAAGTCTCTTTACATCAATCAAGTTCAGTTGATCAAGTCGAGTCTGGATCTAATCGTTTTCGTTCAATCCTGCATCTTTCATAATTCTCAGAGAGGGGATCTGAACCTCAATAGGCAAGACAACTTCCATGTCGTATACCAAAGAATAGGTGTTTCCCCAGTTGATGTGCGAGCTGTGGTACGATACCCGTGGAGAGCGAATGGTAGTATCTCATGCCAGTCTTTGTATGTGACTGTCATTTTCTGTATGATTTTTTAATGTTCTTATTTGCAGCTTCGACATCACCATTCATCTTTGGCCGATAGGGAGAAGAATTGTGATGCTGAATTTTGAATTGCTCGCACGATGCGGTGATCATAGTGTTGTTGAGATTTGTACCATTATCAGTGATGATCCTTTCTGGATACCATACCGACAAATGAGATTTTTCTTGATGAAACGGGCAACAACATTCTTGGTAACAGAGGCGAATGAGGCTGCTTCAAACCACTTTGTAAAATAGTCAATGGCCACTAGGAAGAAGCAGTGTCCATTGGAGGTTGTTGGCTTGATTTCCCCAATCATATCAATCCCCCCACATAGAAAAGGGCCAAGGAGCTGTCAAGACATTCAGAGAAACCGGAGGTACATGCACCTTGTCAGCATAAACCTGACACTTATGGCAGGTTCGAGAGTGTTTATAGAAATCTGCTTCCATGGTCGACCAATAATAGCTTGCCTGTAGGATTTTCTTTTCCATCGTATGCCCACTGGAATGGGTACCAAAAGTGCCTTCGTGCAATTCAGCCATGATCCTTTCAGCTTCAGCTTTATCTATGCACCGAAGTAACATAGAGTCATGATTGCGTTTGTACAGGATGCCATTACTAAGGAAGAATTTAGCAGAAAATCTCCTTAAGAAATTCTTATAATTGACTGAAGCCCCTTCTGGATATTCTTGAGCCTCGAGATACTTCTTGACTTCGTGAAACCAAGGCTGGTCCACTACTTCTTCAGTATTAATCTCATGACAGTGCACTGGTTCCTCCATTCGTTCAATGGTGATCTAGGGAGCCTCGTTATCCCAATTAAGTTTAAACATAGATGACATTGTGGCTAGAGTGTCTGCAAGCTGATTTTCTTCTCGCGGGAAATGCTCGAAGGTAATCTTCTCAAAATGTGGTAGCAATGTCAAAACATGTTCTTTGTAAGGGATAAGGTTTAGGTGTTTGGTGTCCGATTCCCCTTTGATCTGGCTGATAACCAAAGCCGAGTCTCCAAATACATCCAAGGATTTGATTCCCAAGTCTATGGCAGCTTTGAGACCGAAGATGCATGCTTCGTACTCCGCCATGTTGTTTGTACAATTGAAGCAAAGTCTTGCGATAAATGGAGTATGACACCCTTCCGGAGATATGAGTACAACACCAATACCATTGCCGAGTGCATTAGATGCCCCATCAAAGAACAGGGTCCATTGGGATCCTTGTTCAGGTCCGTCATATGGCCTGATTTCTACACAGTTGTCTAATGTCATGATGTCTTCATCCGGAAATTCGAACTTCATGGACTGGTAGTCTTCTACAGCTTGGTGAGCAAGGTGATCAGCTAATACACTGCCCTTTATAGCTTTCTGGGTAGTATACTGTATGTCATATTCTATCAGGATCATCTGCCATCTCGCTATTCTCCCAGAAAGAGCAGGCTTCTAGAAAATGTATTTTATCAGACCCATTTTAGATATCAACAAGGTAGTATGAGTCAGCATATACTGTCTTAGCTGGCGAGCAGCCCATGCCAGAGCGTAGCAATTTTTCTCGAGCAGTGAATATTTGGTTTCATAGTCGGTAAACTTTTTGCTCAAGTAGTAAATAGCGTGCTCTTTTCGGCCAAACTCGTCATGTTTCCCCAATACACACCCTATCGAGTTTTCTAAAACAGTCAGATACATGATCAACGATCTTCCCTCGACTGGTGGCATCAACACAGAAGGCTCTTGTAAGTATTCTTTGATTTTGTCGAAAGTAATTTGGCATTCATCATTCCATTTGACTACTTGATCATTCTTCAATAGTTTGAAGATTGGCTCACAAGTAGTTGTCAGGTGAGAAATGAATCTGGCAATATAGTTCAAACGTCCCAAGAATCCTCTGACTTCCTTCTCAATATGAGGAGCATGCATCTCTTGTATTGCTTTAACTTTGGCAGGATCGACCTCGATACCTTTGTTGTTGACGATAAAGCCTAGGAGCTTATCAGACCGTACCACGAATATGCACTTGTTTGGATTCAACCTTAGCTTGTACTTCTCCAGTCTCTCAAACAGTTTTTGTAAGTGATCAAGATGTTCTTCTTCTGTTTGAGATCTGGCTATCATATCGTCCATGTAGACCACTATTTCGTGATGTATCATGTCGTGAAATAGAGCTACCATGGCACGCTGATAGGTTGCCCCAGCGTTCTTTAGTCCGAATGGCATCACCTTATAGCAGAAAGTGCCCCACTGCGTGACAAATGTTGTTTTCTCCATATCCTCAGGCGCCATTTTGATTTGGTTATAACCTAAGAATCCATCCATGAAGGAAAACACTTTGTGTTGTGCCATATTTTCAACTAGGATATCAACGTGGGGAAGTGGAAAATCATCCTTAGGACTTGCCCTATTCAAATCTCTGTAGTCCACACACATTCGTACTTTGCCGTCTTTTTTGGGAACGAGAACAACATTGGCAACCCATTGGGGGTAAGAGGTGACAACCAATAATCCAGCGTTGAATTGCTTCATGACCTCTGCTTTAATCTTTTCTGACATATCCTGCCTCATTCGACGAACCTTTTGCTTTACTGGCGGACAATCCTCTCTTGTAGGCAGAAGATGTACCACAATATCTTCATCAAGTCCTGACATGTCTTCATACGACCAGGCAAAGACTTCGACATAATCATGTAACAACTGAATCAGACGCTTCTTGATACTGGGTTCCAGATTGGCACCCACCTTGACCTCTTTTTTGTCTTCTTCAGTACCTAGGTTGATTGTATCCATGGGTTCCTCGTGAGGATGAATGGTTCTTTCTTCTTGTTGTAGCAGTCTGGGAAGTTCCCCGGGTACTTCACAATCTTCCTCACCTTCGTCTTCGGCTTGATAGATTAGATTCTCAGAGTCACAAAATGCCATAGTAGTATCGTTACCCATGGGATCCTGAATGGATGTATACCTGCATTTGTGAGTGTGGGTGTGTGTAAGGGTATAACTATCTTTGAAAGAAAGTAAAATGTAAAAGAAAAAACAATGAGCACAAAAGTTTGTATGCGAAAACATCCATGATTCATTGATGTCATATGAAAAATGAGATAATAACCCTTACAAATGGACCATTGTGCCTCGGGTAAGACACAAGGTTTTAAGAGTGCAAATTGTTTTGAATATTACAGATCCAACAAAATGTAAAGACAAATTACTAAGGGATGACAGTGATTGGGACGAAGTCTCTAGCCTCCCAATTGCCGAGCCCTCCATTGACAGTTGGAAAGATCCAATCCTCTAGGTTGCAGCCATCTTCACCATCTTCTATTGCGTTGACTTCACGGTTTCTGATCTTCAAGGGTGGCCCTCCAGCACGGGCACGATGTACAGCCTTTTGAGCACTTGAAGTGAAACCTAGGCCAAACTTGTCAGACTTATACGGGATATCTGGGAGTTGTCCCTAGATAGTGCACCCTCCTTCCTCTATTACTGCTTTGGCATCCTTTAGTGATGATATCCAGAGTGGAGGCCTTGTAATCTTGGGAACAATCTTGGTTACTGCCACGTCTTGAGGGACCTCTTCAAAGTGTTGAAATGGAGTTTCAATGAATTCACCGTCTAATTCCACACATCTGAAGGAATTGAGATGGCTGATCATGTATTCTTCCACTCCATGAACGGTGATAATCTTCCCTTGAAATGGATACTTCAACATTTGGTGCAACGTAGAAGTAACAGCGCCAACATTGTGGATCCATGGTCGGCCTAGCAGGCAGGAGTATGAAGGGCGGATGTCCATCACATAAAAAGTTGAATTAAAGGTTTGGGTTCCAACCTTTATGGGAATGTCTACCTCCCCATGTACCATCCTCTTCTAACCATCAAAAGCCCTTACCACTATGTTGCTTGGCTTCAAAGTCAATCCCTCACAATCAAGTCTATCAAGAGCTTTCTTGGGTAATACATTCAGAGATGAGCCAATATCCACCAAAACATGTGCCAGAGTTGTGCCCCTACATTCCACTGAGACATGCAATGCCTCATTATGCTTCCTTCCCCTTGGTGTTAGATTAGCATCTGAAAAACCTAAACCATTGTCCACAGTTAGGTTGGCTATGCAGTCTTGAAATTGATCAGCAGATGTCTCTTGAGGTACATGGGCGGTTTTTAAGAACTTCACCAAGGCTTTTGCATGTGCCTCGGAACATATTAATAACGCTAGCATGGAGATCTTAGAGGGAGTTTGCCCCAGTTGTTCAACTACATCGTAGTCGCTTATCTTTATAATTTTCATCTCCTCCATTTCTTTCTTGGAGGTCTCAGGGATAGTCAATGAGTGAGCCTTCGTCCGAACAGGCTTAACCATAACACCTTTTCTTCGAGCCTCGATTAACTCGACAGCAAGAGTGTCAGTAAGAATGATTACAGGGGTTGTAACGGCTTTGCAAATTGGAGTACTGTTGGAGATAAATGTAGGACCGGGAATAGCTTTTGGGGGAGCAACAACAAGAATGATTACGGGTCCAGAAACTGCTTTTGGGGGAGCAATTTCTGGAGAAAAGGTCCTACCGCTTTGGGTAATTTTGCTAGTTCCTGCAATGTTACTGATGTCGGAGTTGACTTTCTCGGAGCTTGAATCTTTGGCGGCTGGCCAGTCCTTCTTGATACCATAATAGTAGACGTCCCCTCCATAATTCCATGGTATGGTTTTGTCTGATGAGTATGGGACTGGTCCAGGCATTGTGATTATTAAAGGACCTGCTTTCGGAACTGATGTAATCCTAATGGGTCTTTTGGTGGAGACCCTGGAAGAATTGGCGGAAGTGGTAATGATTGAAACATCTTCAAAAGGAATACGTGGAACAAAAGTCTTTTCAAACAAAATTTCTTTGTTATCTATCAAGCACTGAACGCCTACTTTCAACAAAGGACAACCAGTTGGTAAGGACAAACAGAGATGGCAAACTTCACCACAGCCCGGGAATACACCGACATTCAACAAATTTCATCTTAACAGTCAGAAGTGGGGTCATGAGTTCATCAATTAAAGTAACAAACAAATCTTTTTCAACGACATTGGTATTGTAGCCATGTCTAGGCATAGGGGCAGAAATGACATTTGGCTTTTCAGGCACATCAAACTCAATTTCTTTTGCTTCAATGAGGTCTTGTATTTTGTTCTTTAGACCCCAACAATTATTAGTATCGTGACCAGGACTTTCAGAGTGATATGCGCAACAGGTATTGGGATGATAATGAGGAGATGTTGTATTGGGGTTTTTTGGAGCTTCTTTCAAGGTCACCAAGTTAGATCTTAGTAGATGTGGTAATACTTGAGATGGGGTCATGTTGATTCTGGTGAACTGCCTGACTGGCCTTTCTACCCTTGGTTGATTATTTCTTTGTTGATCAGATGCAGGTTTTGGGATCATAACAGCCCCCACCATTGGTCGGTGTTCGGCCCTATCTCGGTTTCTCTGCGGAAATACGACATCCACCTCTTTCTTTCCAATAAAGGGCTTCCTTACAGCTGTAGAAGAAGATGTATCTTTCTGGATCTTTCCATTCTTTATACCGGCTTCTATCCTCTCTCCGGTCAATATTAGTTCACTAAAACCTACAGATGAACTTTAGATTAAATGATTGATGAAGGGACCAGACAAGGTGCCTAAGAACATGTCTACCAATTCTCTCTCAGACAGAAGGGGTTGAACTCTTCCAGCCAAATCTCTCCATTTTTGTGGATAGTCCTTGAAACCTTCATTGGAAACCATGGCCATACTATGGAGTTGAGTACATGTAGGCGCCAGATCAACATTGTATTGATATTGTTTGTAGAAAGCTGCAGCAAGATCTTCCCAATTGTGAACATTGGCTCTTTCTAGTTGGTAAAACCACTCAAGTTGAGTTCCAGATAGACTGTCTTGGAAGAAGTGCACCCATAAGTCTTTATCAGCGGTATGGGGTTGAATTTTCCTCACATATGACCAGAGATGCATCTTAGGGCATGAAACTCCATCATATTTAGCGAATACAGGTGCTTTGAATTTCGGAGGAATCACAATCCCTGACACCAAACCCAATTCCTCAAAGTCCAAGCTTGGCACCTTTTGGATTTCCATCGCGCTCAAACGCTCTTCAAGATGTTTATACTTGTCATCAGCAGGAGGGTATTGTTCTTCAAAATAGTCTTCTTCTTCCTCTTCCTCTTCTGATTTTGATGGGACAACTGTTTCGTTGCCTTTACCATCTTGGTTGTCTCTTTCATCGGATGTTGTTGCAAAGTCCAAAGTCCTTCTTGTCTGCCCATGAAATCTTCTTCCCATGTTTAAGATTTCAGTTACCTTCTTTGTCTTCTTTTTCCTCTCTTCAGCTAGCAAAGTCTTCAATTCTTCTTGTCCCTTAGCTAGGGTCAAAAGCAACTGTTGAAACTGTGTATTCTGAGCTTGAAGATCCTTCATTGTTTGCTCAAGATCCATCTTACTGAAATAAACAGTAGAGAGATGAGAAAACTTGTTGCAAAAACCTGCTTATGTTATGATGAATGATATATGCATATGCAATGTTTTCAAGGATTTCAAAGATTCAAATTTGTTTTAGACAAAAAGGAAACACACGTTATATTAATAAGATAAAGTTTGAGTACATCAACGCCCCTAGGGAAAAAATAATACAAAATCTCTAAGATAGAAAAGTAGTGCACATCCTCTTTGGTGCAATGTAGGCATTCAGAGTCTTCTCCTCATGAAGTACCCTAGTAAGATCCAAAACCTTCTTCTCGCTTGCGTAGAATTGGGCTTCGAAAGTATCTCGCTCTCCTTTAAGTTGTATCCAATCCCTTTGTAAGTCTTCAAGATATGTGGGCATGTCAGGATGTAGGATAGTGTATGGAATATCTCCCTCCATGACAGGCTTAATGATTACCGGGAGAATGGAGGGGTAAGGCATCATAAGACTCTGAGCACGAGTTCGTACCAATTTGAGGAAAGGATCAAGAAGGATGGAGTTTGTGTGCCCTAAAGTCTTGCTATCCACTTTGTTTAACATCCTCCAAGCTCGGATAAATCTCCTGCGAAGACCTTGATAGTTGTTGTTGTAGTCAAATACAAACCTTGAATCAGTATCTCGTGCGGGCCATCCCTTCGGGCGTAACTAAACTGTCTTAAGGCTAAGCAAGGGTTATAGGTGATACCTCCTGTTGTACCCCAAAATTTGCCCTCCCATTTCCTCAACATTTTCTCATCACAAGACCCTTGAAGATCAAGATCCAGTTAGGGTTTCCTCTGCTCAAGACTTCTCCTTGCACTGTGGACTCAAATTAGGGTTTGTGTTTGCCCAAAGATATTTTGACCTAAAATGCCTAAGATGACTTTCATGCTTCATGTTGGACTCCCAAGTTTACCCATGCCAAGTTTCAAGTCTTGATTCCAAGTTTTGCCCAGTCAATTGGACAGTTGACCTAGAAATCAGCTGTATTGGGGAAAAAGTCAACTGTGGCCAATTGACAGTCAAACCTCATGAAATTTGACCCACATCAACATTATGAACTCATATGGACCATTTGATCAAGTTTGGATCACAATTCCACAAGAAATTTGATCAGATCACCAAAAGGGCAAAATGGTCATTTTTAGGGTTTTGACTGCACAAGGGCAATTTTTGACCCAGCCAATGGCAAATCAAGCTCACATATGGTCTCAAGGGCTCAATGAAATGGTCTTGACACATTCATCAAGCTCAAAAGATCCCAAGTACACAAGATTGACAGTTGAATTTCCCAGTCAATTGATCAATTTTGACTGTTTACTGAAAAGTCAAACTTTGACTTTTTGGTCAAAATCAAGAGTCAAGATTCATTTTTCATCAAAACATGCCAAATCATGAAACTTGTTCACCAAGAAATCACAAAATGCAAATTAGGGTTAGAAAATGGAATTTTTCATAACTTAGAATTTTTCTAAGTTATGAAAAACCCTAATTTTTTCCCAACTTTGCCCCATCTTTTCACCAAGATCCATTTGGATTCAAACAAAAGTCAAAACATGAAAGTTGTAGCTTGTTGCATAATCTACAACTTTTATTCACAAAGTTTTCTCATTTGAAGCTTGCATCTCAAGTTACAATTTTTTGAATAAGGGCACTAAACCATTTTTTTAACTTAGTGAAATTTGACCTATTTTGACAAGGTTTTCTACCCCACTTCAAGGCCATTTTCCATACCCTTCCACTTGGAATTTCAATTTGCATTTCAAAGATGGATTGTAGTACACATTCCAAGATTTCCAAAATGTCCAAGAACTCATCAAACAACCTCATAACTTGAGAGATTCGAATTTCACAAGTTGGCAAAAATTCACTTTTGTTCTTAATCAAGACATGTTCATAATCTTGCAAATTTGAACTCAGCTTGCTTTATGCTTAATTACAGGTCCTTGAACCATTCCATACTCAATAATTTAATGCTTATTCATTGTGCCAAGGCCATGTTCTTTGTGTTCTAACATTGCATAGTGGATTGATCTCAAAGTAGATAAAGTGCTTTATCCATTTTTGTAAAAAGCTAGCTTTATGTCAAATTGAAATCCAAGCAAGTACAGTTAGGATCTCATTGGCACAAGTTTAGGAGCTAATTTCACTGATCAAGACAAGGGTTTGCAGCTTGATATGGGGGCCTGCATCAGTCAAAAAACACAACTTGCATTTTGTTGCTTCACATAGAAGAAAAGTGCATAACTTGTACCAACTCTCTTCTCAGCTTTAGCACACAAGAAAGAAGTTATCAAACACATTCCATAGAACATATCCAAGCTAACACACGATCCCTTGGCCTCTCAAACACTCCCATTGCCCTAATCACCTTGGAACTGCTCAAACAGGGGAACCCCTGCAGATTGAGTGCTATCTCTCAATCCCTTCAAGCATTCTTGCCCAAACCTGTTCCTCTACCTTCCTTACAACCTATGCAAGCTAACCATGACTTAAAACCTGACCTGTAACACCTCCAAGCCACTTCACCATTTTTAATTTTCTGTTTTGCAGTTGGAGTTCACTAGCTCGATTCAGGGAGTTTCAAGACAAAGTAGGACTTGGAAAAGCATCCTTACACTTCAAGGAAGCTATACAAGTCATCATTTCACTCTGAAACATCCTCCATTGCAAAGCTCGATTCCAACTGAACAGGTAAGTTCATGAAGTTCTATCTCTCTTATTAGGCATTGTTAGCTTTAGGTTTGTGAAGAAAATATGTCACAATCATAGCCCTGAACATGCTCATATGATTAGATTTCATTTATATTTCGTGTGCTTAGAGAATTTTATGTCTGAACATGGTTAAAAAATTAGGTCAGGATTTGGGAGAGAAGAAATTCTCTCTCATTCCTGAGAGTTAGCTTGACTTCTTTATATGTCTAGAACCGTGGTTTCAAGCTCTACAGGTTTCATGTTGGAAGATTTGGCAAAAGATCAAGGAATGAGAAGTTAGAAAACGCGTGTTTTTGAACAAGGAAGTGTTCTGAGGTTGAAGATGAAGCTACATGGGCTGGGCCTGTGTGGTTTCTTCTTTTTGCACCCTATTTCCATTTTCTCACCCCCCAAGCCCATTTGTCTTATTTTTAATTCTTTTTGACTTTTTCTTTTTTTGTTTGACTTGTTTATTTTTCTCAGCATATTAAAATTTTGAAAATATTTTTCTCATCATTTTTGATTTTTATTTGGTTTTTATTTGATTTTTCTTTTGATTTGTATATAAATAGATATATATATTTATTTAGGATAAAATAGAATAAAAATGTGTAAAAAATACTTCTATTTTTATTTTTATGTTATTTACCTTCTGAAAATATTTCACATAAAAAATACTTTATTTATTTATTTATTTATTTATTTTATTAAATATCAAATGTATAGTATTTTATATTTAGAACTTAATATATATATATATGTTTATGAATATATTTAAGTTAGAATATAAAAATATTTGAATTTTTTCATTTTTATTAATATTGGATATAAAAATACTTTTTTCATAATATACTTCATTTTATTTTTATTTTTGTACATAATAAATAAATACTTGTATTAAATTAAATAATATTACATTTTCTTTAATAAAATTAGGGTTTTGCCCTAAATTCAAAATACTCAAAAATAATACCTTTTATTTTCTTATTTTATTTTATATAAACCATACTTTTCTCATACATATAAAAACTTTCTTTTTGCATTTCGCATATTTATTTAATTTCCATTTAATTATGCAATTTATTTACCTTGCAAATACTCAAAAATGATGTAATAATTTAGATTTACATTACTTGTCAATATCCCCATTTGAACATTTGTACCCCCCTTCCCATATTTGGTTTTGTAATAGCTTAGTAAATTTAAATTTCGCGCTTTATTGCTTTCTAATAATAACATGTTAGAATTAGGGTTTGCATGCGAAAAACGATAAAAAATAGTTATGACCTAATCTCAAGATAAACAAGCATGAAAATGGACACACAAATCACACTTGCACCCTCTAGGGTACTCCACTTTGGTTTCCTCCAAATAAATGGGCCATATTGTATGTTGAACTTCTTTGGGCAAAGCAAGCAATTTGAATGATCATAGTCCCTCGATAAAACTTTTCAAAACAAATAAAAACAAATGATCAAGTCCCTTAAAGAAAATTGCCCAAAGACATTTAACGCCGTTGCAATTATGGTCTAAAACGATGACCCGCGCCTGTCCCTTTCACATCCTAACCTAAGGTTGCCCACCAAATACAATGGTGGAACAAACTTGTTAAAAGGGTTAAAACATTGCAATAATCTTTTGAGAAATTTAGGAGTAGATAACCTCTTAGTTGCTTGAATCAAACTTGCAAAACAAAACACTTGCCTATTTCAAAAACCACACCTCACTACACTTTCAAAACAACTTTCAAAAACAAATGAAAACCTTTTTCAAAAGACATACACCTTTGTATATATCCCCACATGGATCATTACAAAGGTTGCCACCACATTGGCCTCTTTTCAAAATATTTTTCAAACCCACACACTCAAGCACCATTTCAAACAATTGAAAACAAAAGGCAAGTGATCTAAGCAAGTAACTAAGAGCCCATGGATAACCATGGATAGAAAGGGTGCTAATACCTTCCCTTTCTATAATCTACTCCCCGAACCCAAGAAAACATCTCAAAAGGTTTTTGCTGTGCTTTTTAACCTTTCCTTAGGATAAAATAAAAAGTCGGTGGCGACTCTTGCTCAACCGAAACATTTGCGAAAACAAACGCAAAACCTCAAGTCAGTTCTCCCACCGTATCACAGAACTGGCGACTCTGCTGGGGAAAACTTTTAAAGTGGAGTAACCTTAGGGTTTAGATCACCTTTGTTTTCAATTGTTTGCTTTGTTTGCTTTTATATTTGTGGGCTTTGCATCGGAGTTTCATAGATCCTAACCCGGATCTGGGAAATACCCTTTTTAGGTAGCATAATCTGTGAGGGACCTGTCCGGCGTAGACCGACATGGGTGAAGCAGTGGCTACGTTGGTGTGGCATCTTAGTCTGTACCTATATCCCTTGTGTTGCAACGGGGAGAATATAGGTCTTCTAAGGGGTCATTAAACACCAACCAACCTTAGAACCCTAAATTGACCAACTTGGCTATTAGGACAGTAGCAGTATGCTACACTCATTGAGGCTAAACTCTCGAGATGGTTCTGGCCGCGAGAAAAGATTGCGATGCTGGAGTTATGACCGATTGAGGGTAGCCAATGATTTGAGATCCTCTAGAACCCGGTTACTTTTGATAGGACAGGTTTTAACCAACAAAACCAAAAGAGGGTAATACCTGAAACTCATGCTGGCCTGAAACCTAAGGGTGTCTTGTGTGACTTGTGTGCCTTATTTACCTATGTGAATACTTGTGGTGTGCTTCATCATAGCATCATGCCATCATACCATTGCATGCATCCTGTATAAAGGGCTAACCCATTTCAAAGACAAAAGAGTTTCATCTTTACTCTGTTTTGTAGGACATCATGATGCTCGTGCGTAGGAATACTGTCCGGCTCAATTTTGTTCAACCACCAGTTTTACTCAAGGATTTGGTTGGTAGGATTCCAAACACTTCTTCCTTCATCAACAGACATGGGTCTCTCCTTGGCTTGGTCACTGCAAAATGGGACCAACAACTGATAAGTGTTCTGACCCAGTTTTATGACCCTCTGTATCACTGTTTCACCTTCCAAGACTTCCAGCTGGTTCCTACCCTGGAAGAATTTTCTTATTTGCTTGGGATCCCTGTCTTGGAACAAACTCCATTCACTGGTTTGGAAAAGACTCCTAGGCCTGAAGAGATTGCTGCAATTCTCCCCTTGACCAAAGAAGAGGTATTGTCCAACTGGGAAACTAGAAATGGGATCAAAGGCTTTTTGGTCAAATTTCTGGTTGGCAAGGCTAATGATTTCTGGAATGACTTGGACTTCAAGGCATATGAGGATATTCTGGCTCTTTTGATCTATGGTCTGGTACTGTTTCCCAACCCTGACACTTTCATCAGTATCCATGTCATAAGGATCTTCATGACTCGGAATCCGGTACCCACTCTTTTGGGTGACATTCTACAACAGCTCTATGCTCGTACTGCTCGAAAACGGGGAACTTCGTGGTGTTGTGCTCCTTTGCTAGTAAGGTGGTTTATTTCGCATCTTCCTAAGTTCGTGCTGAAGAATGAAGAAGGAAAAGGTTGGGCTCGGAGGTTAATGTCTCTCACTGATAATGACATCACCTGGACTCTCAGAGGTTTGGATGAGGTAGCTGTTATTGACCGTTGCGGAGAATACCCTAATGTTCCGCTGATTGGTATCCAAGGAGGAATCTCTTACAATCCGTGCTTAGCTCTCCGTCAGTTTGGAAGAGCCAGAGGAGATGGGCCTCATGAAATGCTGGTTCCTCACTTCCATTTTGAGTTTCAGGCAGACAGTGACAAACTACGCCAAGGATTCATTAGAGCCTGGGACAGAATCCACAAGGCCAACCCACATGAATTGGGACCAAAGACT
The DNA here is from genome assembly GCA_948472305.1 of Vicia faba. Lineage (NCBI taxonomy): Eukaryota > Viridiplantae > Streptophyta > Magnoliopsida > Fabales > Fabaceae > Vicia > Vicia faba. The sequence continues at coordinate 485,352,360 of OX451738.1, read as the reverse complement.
TCTCTGCCATTGAAGCCCTATTGCAAATGGGTCCGCATCCGTGCTCAAAGGTTAGGTATGCCCTACGAAGCTGTTAGACCTCTCATTCTTGAGTCTCCTGATGAAGATGGGGTTCCTCCAACTGTCCTCCCTCCTCAGATACCTACTGATTTTGACACCATGAAGAGATCTTGGGTGCAGCTAAAGGAAGAACGGGATTTCTATCGGGAGAAGTTCAACGAGCAGGAACGGAAAATCCAGAGACTGACTAAGCAATTGGAGGAAGAACGGGTCCTGAACAACTACATCAGCACTGAAAGGAGGAGGCCATGGGAGCATTGATGAGCTTTGGATGTTTCCTTTTATAGTTTATTTCCTTTCCAGTATTTTTCATTCCTGTAATGCCTAAGGGCAAATTGTTAAACAATTGAAAATTTTAATCTAATGAAGTGTGTTTCCTTTTTTGTCTACAAAGTTGAATCTTGTTTGTCTTTGAAAACATAAAACATACGCATTCCATTGCACCATATGCATAGCAGGTACCCTATTTCACAGGTCGCTTAATCTCCTTCGTTGTTTATTTTGAACAGTCATCATGAATCTAGACTCCTCCAGTGAGCAAGCAATCAAGGCCCTCCAGGCCCAAAGTGCACAGTTTCAAGAGATGGTCCTAAGCCTAGCCCAAGGTCAGCAAGAGTTGAAGACTCTACTCCTGAAGAAGAAGAAAAAAAAGAGGACTGCATTGTTCAACACCGGACGCAGATTCGGGAACACACTCCATAATGAAGATGATCCAACTACTTCTTCTGCTGAGAAAAACAGTCCCCAAGGGGGAGGAGCACCTAGTCCCGCAGTCTCCGACAACGAGACGGACTATAACGACGAACAATACCCACCTGCTGCTGACAGATACAAGCAATTGGAGGACCGTTTAAGCGCCATGGAAATTCAGAATGTGCCGGGGCTGGATTTCGGAGATTTGGGGTTATCTTCCGGGGTAGTAATTCCACACAAGTTTAAGGCGCCTGCCTTCGCCAAGTATGATTGGGTCTCCTGCCCAAAGCTGCATCTAAGGTCGTACGTAAGGAAAATCCAACCTTACACGGCGGATAAGAACCTCTGGATTCACTTCTTCCAAGATAGCCTCTCAGGGTCACAGCTTGAATGGTTCTACCAATTGGATGGAACTAGCATCCGACACTGGGAAGATTTGGCAACCGCATTCTACAGACAATACCAATACAATTCTGATCTCGCTCCTACGCGTACCCAACTTCAGGGTATGTCTCTAGGAACGGGTGAAGGGTTCAAAGAGTACGCTCAAAAATGGAGAGATTTGGCTGGCAGGGTACAGCCTCCATTGACTGATCGAGAGCTGGTTGATATGTTTCTAGGAACGTTGTCTGGTCCGTTTTTCAATCATTTAGTTGGTAACTCCTCCGCTGGGTTTACAGATTTGATATTGACAGGAGAAAGAATTGAAGCTGGCATCAGGTCAGGCAAGATACAAAAGGCTGCCTCCTCAAGTGCTGAGAAGAGGCCGTTTAAGAAAGAAGCAAGTGCCGTCTATGGTACTAGAAGACAAGTCAAGCCCGAAAGTCGCCAAGCCGTCAATGCTTTGGTCATTTCAAAACCTGTTGCTGCTCCTCAGCAGTACAATCAACAAAGAAGCGAAAGGCCCAAGAGGCAGTATACTCGACTGAGTATGACCTTATCTCAAATTTTACCCCAACTATTATCCACGAACCTGGTGACCCTCAAAGAAGCTCCTAAGGTCGTCAACACTGCGTCTCCTAAGTATAACCCAAATGCCTGGTGTGCTTATCATTCTGATAGTCTCAGGCACACTACTGATGATTGATGGGCCTTGAGAAATAAAGTACAAGATTTGATCGACGCAAAGGAAATTCAGTTTGAAGCACTGGAGAGACCAAATGTGGTAACTGCTCCTATGCCCCAGCATAGAGTAAATGCCATTGAGGAAGAACTGTATGCTGTTTCGGTAAATGAAGTTGTCACCCCTCTGAAGACCGTCAAGAGGAACCTACTGCGGGCCGGTTTATTTCCGGGTTGCAGTGAAGGTTGCCTGTTCTGTGCTGTTTCCCTATCTGGTTGTCCCTTGCTGAGGTTAGGCGTCCAAAGCCTAATGGATAGCAAGGAGATTCTGTTTAAGAAGTCTGTTGTTCAATTGGTTCCGATAAAAGAAATTTCTGTGGTTACCATCTTCAAAAATCCAATCAAGGCTCCCCCGAAGAAGCCTGTTCAAATCATGACTGTTGCACCTGTGATTATTACTGTTCCGGGGCCTCTCCCCTACGTATCGGATAAAGCTGTCCCTTGGCATTATGGGGCAGACGTATATGTGAATGGAATCAAACAAGAATTCGACACTGGCGCCAGTATCTGCGATATCACTGGTCCAGCCAAGGTCACCCGCAGTGGCAGGCTCTTCTCGCCTGACATTGCACCGCCCGCTATTCGAAAACCCCTCCTTATAACACCTACAAGTTTACCTGTTCCTACTGCTGATCCAGTTGTTTCCCCTGTCGCCTAGTCATCTAATGCTCGGGGCAAAGAGATTGAAGAAGAGCCTGCCCGGATGGAGGCACCAATACCTGTAAATGCTGAGGCCTCCCAACAAGAAATGGAGGAGATCCTGAAAATAATAAAGAAAAGTGATTTCAATGTTGTCGAGCAGCTGGGGCATACGCCCTCCAAGATCTCCATGCTCTCTTTATTGCTATGCTCCGAGGCCCATGCTAAAGCCTTGATTTCATTTCTCAAAACGGCCCATGTGCCGCAGGAGACAACTGCAGTCCAGTTCACTGATTGTGTAGCAAATCTGACAGCAGACAATGGTTTGGGTTTTTCAGATGCTGACCTGACTGCAAAGGGAAGAGACCACAATGATGCCCTGCATGTCTCTATCGAATGCAGGGGCACTACTCTGGCGCATGTATTGGTGGATACTGGTTCTTCCTTGAATGTTCTACCGAAAAAGGCTTTGGACCGTTTGGATTATGAAGGTCTAGAATTGAAACCCAACAATATCATCGTCAGGGCCTTTGACGGTTCCAAAAGGATGGTTCACGGAGAGGTTGACATCCCTATTCGTGTGGGCTCTCAGGTGTTCGACTCTACGTTTTATGTGATGGATATACGTCCATCGTACTCTTGTCTACTGGGTCGACCTTGGATCCATAAAGCTGGGGCAGTGACCTCCACCTTGCACCAGAAGCTGAAGTATCCCGTCAGGGGGAAGATCGTCACTGTGCAAGGAGAAGAGGAGTATATGGTGAGCCATTTGAATTCCTTCAGATACATTGAGATGGATGGGGAGTTTATTGAAACCCCCTTTCAGCATTTCGAGGAGGTACATCCAATTTCAGCAGCAGCAGAAACAACAGTCGAAGAGAATGTTTCCTTGAAGATGGCTTCCCTAAGGGATGCCCGGGCTGTGGTTCAGAAAGGCAATTGTGCAAGCTGGGGTCAGCTTCCTGACTTCACTCAGAAGAACTACAAGTTTGGGTTGGGCTTTACTGCAGAGGCTCAGAGGGCTGTGCGCAAGGAGAAGATCAGAAAGGCTCCGGTGTTTATCTCCAGCTCAAGGGTGAATGCTATCGAGGAGGATGTAGAGGAAGCAGAATTTGACAGTTGGATCTACCCGACCACCAGCGACGGACCAAGCAACTGGACGGCAAAGGATTTTACCCCTATCACATTTGTCACGCAGTAATTAATTTCTTTTGATTTCCAATTTGTAACAAACAATATGTTAAAACTTTGTTGGCTCGGTGTCCTACCCGAGGCATCGTAGCTCCATTTGTGAGGGCTTTTTGTATGACATTTTCATATATCATCAATCAAAACATTGGACGTTTGTTGCATTTCAAATCTTGTGCTCTTTTCCTTTCTGTGTTATATATTGCAAAACAGCTATATTTACACACACTCACTTATACAGGTTTCAATCCACTCTGGATCTCACTGGTAACAGCTCCGCTACCGCCAGTTATGACTTCGAAAATCCGATCAACTTGGCCGAAGACGAAGGTGAAGATGATTGCGAAGTGCCTGGTGAACTCGCAAGACTGCTACTCCAGGAAGAGAAAGCTATTCAACCACATGAAGAGCCGGTGGAGACAATTAATCTGAGTACTGAGACAGATAGGAAAGAGGTCAAGATTGGTGCCAATCTAGAGCTCAGCGTGAAGCAACGATTGATCCAGATGCTACAAGATTACATGGAGATTTTTGCTTGGTCCTATGAAGATATGCCTGGTTTGGATGCCGACATTGTAGTTCACCATCTACCAACCAAGGAAGATTGCCCTCCGGTAAAGCAAAAAGTCCGGCGGATGCGTCCAGAGATGTCTGAAAAGATCAAGGCCGAGGTTATGAAACAGTTTGATGCCGGGTTCCTTGCAGTGACCTCTTACCCTCAGTGGGTTGCCAATGTGGTGCCGGTACCAAAGAAGGACGGTAAGGTCAGAATGTGTGTTGACTACAGGGATCTGAACAGGGCCAGCCCCAAGGATGACTTCCCCCTACCTCACATTGATGTCCTTGTTGACAATACAGCTCAACACAAGGTGTTCTCCTTCATGGATGGTTTTTCAGGGTATAATCAGATCAAGATGGCTCCGAAAGATATGGAGAAGACTACCTTTGTAACTCAGTGGGGCACCTTCTGTTATAAGGTCATGCCATTCGGATTGAAAAATGCTGGGGCAACCTATCAACATGCCATGGTTGCTTTATTTCATGATATGATCCATCATGAGATTGAGGTATACGTTGATGACATGATTGCAAGGTCTCAAACTGAGGAGGAGCACCTTGACCATCTGAGGAAGTTGTTTGACCGACTCAAGTTATACAAGCTAAGGTTGAATCCCAACAAATGCACCTTTGGGGTGAGATCCGGAAAATTGTTAGGTTTCATTGTAAGTGATAAAGGTATTCAGGTGGACCCTGCCAAGGTAAAAGCCATACAAGAGATGCCGACTCCAAGAACAGAGAAAGAAGTCAGAGGTTTCCTAGGACGACTGAATTACATTGCCCGATTCATCTCACATCTGACTGCTACTTGTGAGCCAATCTTCAAATTGCTGAAGAAAGATCAAGTAGTACGCTGGAATGATGAATGTCAGGCCGCCTTTGAAAGGATAAAGGAATATCTCCAAGAGCCACCCATTCTTATGCCACCGGTGGAAGGAAGACCTCTGATACTATACTTGACAATACTTGACAATTCAATGGGGTGTGTGCTGGGGCAGCATGACGAGTCTGGCCGAAAAGAGCACGCTATTTATTACTTGAGCAAAAAGTTTACCGACTGTGAGTCTCGTTACTCACTGCTTGAGAAAACTTGTTGCGCTCTTGTATGGGCTGCTCACCGGCTGAGACAGTATATGCTGACTCACACTACTTTATTGATTTCAAAAATGGATCCCATCAAGTACATATTTGAAAAGCCCGCTCTGTCTGGAAGAATAGCGAGATGGCAAATGATCTTGACAGAATATGACATCCAGTATACAACTCAGAAAGCAATTAAGGGAAGTGTACTGGCGGATCATTTGGCACACCAACCTGTGGACGATTACCAATCATTGAACTTTGATTTTCCGGACGAAGACATCATGGTGGTAACAGACTGTGAAGTACCTGGACCGGATGAAGGACCTGAGAAAGGATCCCGATGGTCTATGCATTTTAATGGAGCCTCCAATGCTTTGGGTAACGGCGTCGGCGCTGTAATCATATCTCCCAAAGGAACTCATACTCCCCTCACCGCCCGATTATGTTTCAGCTGCACCAACAATATGGCAGAATACGAAGCATGTATCATGGGTTTACAAGCTGCAATCGACTTAAGGATCAAATTCCTAAGTGTCTTCGGAGATTCCGCTCTCGTGATCAATCAGATCAAAGGCGAGTGGGATACGAAACACCCGAATCTTATTCCTTACAAGGAGTATGTGTCGACCTTGCTTCCCCACTTTGAAGAGATAACTTTTGAGCACTTCCCTAGAGAGGAGAATCAGCTAGCGGACGCCCTAGCTACGATGTCTTCAATGTTCAAAGTTAAATGGGACAATGAGGCTCCCCGAATCATTATCTGGAAGTTGGATGAACCGGCATACTGCTGCGAGCTCGAGGCTGAGAAGGTGACCGAAAAACCCTGGTATCATGAGGTGAAGAGGTACTTGGAAGCTCAGGAATACCCGAAAGGCGCGTCTGTCAATGATAAAAAGTTCATGAGGAGGTTTGCCGCAAAATTCTTCCTCAGCAACGGCATTCTCTACAAGCGGAATCATGATTCAACTCTGTTACGTTGTGTGGATAAAGCTGAAGCAGAGAAAATTATGGTAGAACTGCATGAAGGCACATTTGGAACACATTCCAGTGGACACACCATGGCTAAGAAAATCCTTCGGGCAGGATATTTCTGGTCCACAATGGAAGCCGATTGTTACCAACACTCCCGAACTTGTCACAAATGCCAGATCTATGCTGACAAGGTGCATATCCCTCCGGTTCCTTTGAACGTCCTGACGGCTCCTTGGCCTTTCGCAATGTGGGGCATCGATATGATCGGCGAGATCCGACCGACGGCATCCAATGGGCATCGCTTCATCTTGGTGGCGATCGATTATTTCACGAAATGGGTTGAGGCAACTTCCTACGCCACAGTAACCAAGAGCGTCGTGGCACGTTTCATCCGGCATAATCTGATCTGTCGGTACGGTATCCCGGAAAGAATCATTACGGACAATGGTACCAATCTCAATAACAAAATGATCACTGAACTCTGTGAACAATTCAAGATACAGCACCACAATTCTTCTCCCTACCGGCCGAAGATGAATGGGGCTGTAGAGGCAGCCAATAAGAATATCAAGAAAATTGTGCAGAAGATGACAGTGACCTATAAAGATTGGCACGAGATGTTATCGTTCGCTCTGCATGGGTACCGTACCTCAGCCAGAACGTCAACCGGGGCAACTCCCTTCTCCTTGGTCTATGGCATGGAGGCAGTCTTGCCAATTGAAGTCCAGATACCCTCTCTCCGGATAATGAAGGATGCAGACTTGAATGAAGATGATTGGATCCAGACTCGACTTGATCAATTAAATCTGATTGACGAAAAGAGGCTCACTGCTATCTGTCATGGTCAAACGTATCAGAAACGGATGATCAGGGCATTTAACAAGAAAGTCAGACCGCAAGAGTATCAAGTTGGGGACCTGGTAATCAAACGCATCATCCTTCCTCAAAGTGATCCCCGGGGAAAATGGACCCCTACATACGAAGGGCCATTTGTGGTTAAACGTGTGTTCTCAGGAGGAGCCATGATCCTGACCACCATGGATGGTGACGACCTTCCTCACCCCGCCAATGCAGACATAGTGAAAAAATACTACGCATAAATAAAAAACCCGCTAGGTTGACATACCTAGGCAAAAATAAGGGCTTCCCGGCGAACCAAAAGGGTTCGGGCAAAAATAAGGGATGAAATGAATAAAAATCTGTACACCCGGCAAGTCGAGAACCTGAAAGGGCGGCTTGGGCAAAAATGGGTATCTCGGTGGACTGAAAACCCGAAAGGGCGGTCCAGGCAAAAGTTAGGGATAAAAGCGTAACACTATGTCTCGTTGGATCACTTAGCATCCGGAATTCGGCATCAACTATCTGGCTCCAGATTTCGGCATTGACCAATCAGCTTCATCTTCAAATTAGGCAGCAAAGCGATGAGACGCTCGAAGACATAAAGGCGATAGCAGAGTTGGAACCCAGTGGGATTGTTCACATAGCTGTTTTGTTTCCTTTTTCAAATTGTAAACTCTATGTTATTTGGCGGCATCCTCTTACTAGGATGTCAGCCTCTTGTACAAAAACGCCTATTCACAGGCAAAGTTTAAATCAATACAAATTCACTTGTCCATACAAATTACCATTGTTTTCCTTTTTCTGTTTTGTCTTGCGAAGAACGTCCCATGTTCATTTTTGATATATGCATTTGACATTAAATCGCTGATTCATAAATATTTGCATATGAAACAAGAGATTGATTACAGGTGACATCAGAGACAGGGGCAATGGGAAGTTGTCTAATGCAGTCTAGTTGTTTTGTCCGCCAAAGTACCAAGGAAGGTTCAACTGAAGAAAATGACCAAATCATCTCAACTCCCCGCAGAGTAAAACAAGATTCAGCAATACTTTCCTCGAACGGAGTTGACTCCCCGACAATCCTGAAAAGGCACAACATTCCCCGGCAGGTCTTAAAGCTCATCCCCAGTAGATTCTGGAAGCTTATCCCCTGCAGAGTACGGACGTCTCTCCCGAGCTTTATTTAGAGTTATTTCCCCACAAGGACTTATAACTGGGTTATCCTCAGCTAAAAACCACGGAAGACCGCCCTCGGCAAAGTTCCTTCAAATCCCCAGCGGAGTTTATCATCATTATTCTCAGCGGAATCCATCATTAAAGTCCTCAGCAGGCCTCTTAGCAAAACTTCGGCCAAGTATCTCTTCCACAGAGCAACTCCCCGGCCGTTCGTCAAGGATTTATTTTCCTAAGACGAAATTACATTCATAAACATTTCACATTTTCATACATCTTGCTCACATATATGATAAAGTGCATACAACACTATCTCATGTTGAACATCATGACATCGTGCATATCATACATCATGACATTGCATACAACTTATGTTTTTGCCTTTTCAGGAAAAAGACAATCCCAAAAAACAACTACCTTCAACTGTCACAATTCCGGATTCGATACCTGTATCTAGCCAGGGCACATCTGAGAGTGATCCATTTCCAGACTCGATTCCTGTATCTAGCCAGGGCACGTCTGAAGAGTTCGAAGATTCGATACCTGTATCTAGCCAGGGCACATCTATCAACTACAACATTTCCAGACTCGATTCCTGTATCTAGCCAGGGCACGTCTGAAGAGTTCGAAGATTCGATTCCTGTATCCAGCCAGGGCATATCTGTTAACAACCATTTCCAGACTCGATTCCTGTATCTAGCCAGGGCACGTCTGAAGAGTTCGAAGATTCGATTCCTGTATCCAGCCAGGGCACATCTATTAACGACTATTTCCAGATTCGATACCTGTATCTAGCCATGGCATATCTGCATAAGGAGACTGAAGATCAAACACCTGTAACAAGCCAGGAAAACATCCGTCTTTCTCAAATACACAAGTTCTCGCTAAGGAATCTCTTATGCGATCGACACTTCCAAATGGCATCTATAAGCCCATCTCCCTATCCACCACCTCTCCAAATGGCATCTGCAAGCCCATTCCTAACATCACACTCTTGAGACTCCAGCATGCGAGTGCAAATTTCCGGGCACTCTAGTGTCCAATCTCCTTTTACCCTCGAGCCACGAAAGGCAAACTTGCCAATCTAACTCTTCAGGTCCAAGAAGATTGAACAGGGGCAACTGTTGTACCCCAAAATTTGCCCTCCCATTTCCTCAACATTTTCTCATCACAAGACCCTTGAAGATCAAGATCCAGTTAGGGTTTCCTCTGCTCAAGACTTCTCCTTGCACTGTGGACTCAAATTAGGGTTTGTGTTTGCCCAAAGATATTTTGACCTAAAATGCCTAAGATGACTTTCATGCTTCATGTTGGACTCCCAAGTTTACCCATGCCAAGTTTCAAGTCTTGATTCCAAGTTTTGCCCAGTCAATTGGACAGTTGACCTAGAAATCAGCTGTATTGGGGAAAAAGTCAACTGTGGCCAATTGACAGTCAAACCTCATGAAATTTGACCCACATCAACATTATGAACTCATATGGACCATTTGATCAAGTTTGGATCACAATTCCACAAGAAATTTGATCAGATCACCAAAAGGGCAAAATGGTCATTTTTAGGGTTTTGACTGCACAAGGGCAATTTTTGACCCAGCCAATGGCAAATCAAGCTCACATATGGTCTCAAGGGCTCAATGAAATGGTCTTGACACATTCATCAAGCTCAAAAGATCCCAAGTACACAAGATTGACAGTTGAATTTCCCAGTCAATTGATCAATTTTGACTATTTACTGAAAAGTCAAACTTTGACTTTTTGGTCAAAATCAAGAGTCAAGATTCATTTTTCATCAAAACATGCCAAATCATGAAACTTGTTCACCAAGAAATCACAAAATGCAAATTAGGGTTAGAAAATGGAATTTTTCATAACTTAGAATTTTTCTAAGTTATGAAAAACCCTAATTTTTTCCCAACTTTGCCCCATCTTTTCACCAAGATCCATTTGGATTCAAACAAAAGTCAAAACATGAAAGTTGTAGCTTGTTGCATAATCTACAACTTTTATTCACAAAGTTTTCTCATTTGAAGCTTGCATCTCAAGCTACAATTTTTTGAATAAGGGCACTAAACCATTTTTTTAACTTAGTGAAATTTGACCTATTTTGACAAGGTTTTCTACCCCACTTCAAGGCCATTTTCCATACCCTTCCACTTGGAATTTCAATTTGCATTTCAAAGATGGATTGTAGTACACATTCCAAGATTTCCAAAATGTCCAAGAACTCATCAAACAACCTCATAACTTGAGAGATTCGAATTTCACAAGTTGGCAAAAATTCACTTTTGTTCTTAATCAAGACATGTTCATAATCTTGCAAATTTGAACTCAGCTTGCTTTATGCTTAATTACAGGTCCTTGAACCATTCCATACTCAATAATTTAATGCTTATTCATTGTGCCAAGGCCATGTTCTTTGTGTTCTAACATTGCATAGTGGATTGATCTCAAAGTAGATAAAGTGCTTTATCCATTTTTGTAAAAAGCTAGCTTTATGTCAAATTGAAATCCAAGCAAGTACAGTTAGGATCTCATTGGCACAAGTTTATGAGCTAATTTCAATGATCAAGACAAGGGTTTGCAGCTTGATATGGGGGCCTGTATCAGTCAAAAAACACAACTTGCATTTTGTTGCTTCACATAGAAGAAAAGTGCATAACTTGTACCAACTCTCTTCTCAGCTTTAGCACACAAGAAAGAAGTTATCAAACACATTCCATAGAACATATCCAAGCTAACACACGAGCCCTTGGCCTCTCAAACACTCCCATTGCCCTAATCACCTTGGAACTGCTCAAACAGGGGAACCCCTGCAGATTGAGTGCTATCTCTCAATCCCTTCAAGCATTCTTGCCCAAACCTGTTCCTCTACCTTCCTTACAACCTATGCAAGCTAACCATGACTTAAAACCTGACCTGTAAAACCTCCAAGCCACTTCACCATTTTTAATTTTATGTTTTGCAGTTGGAGTTCACTAGCTCGATTCAGGGAGTTTCAAGACAAAGTAGGACTTGGAAAAGCATCCTTACACTTCAAGGAAGCTATACAAGTCATCATTTCACTCTGAAACATCCTCCATTGCAAAGCTCGATTCCAACTGAACAGGTAAGTTCATGAAGTTCTATCTCTCTTATTAGGCATTGTTAGCTTTAGGTTTGTGAAGAAAATATGTCACAATCATAGCCCTGAACATGCTCATATGATTAGATTTCATTTATATTTCGTGTGCTTAGAGAATTTTATGTCTGAACATGGTTAAAAAATTAGGTCAGGATTTGGGAGAGAAGAAATTCTCTCTCATTTCTGAGAGTTAGCTTGACTTCTTTATATGTCTAGAACCGTGGTTTCAAGCTCTACAGGTTTCATGTTGGAAGATTTGGCAAAAGATCAAGGAATGAGAAGTTAGAAAACGCGTGTTTTTGAACAAGGAAGTGTTCTGAGGTTGAAGATGAAGCTACATGGGCTGGGCCTGTGTGGTTTCTTCTTTTTGCACCCTATTTCCATTTTCTCACCCCCCAAGCCCATGTGTCTTATTTTTAATTCTTTTTGACTTTTTCTTTTTTTGTTTGACTTGTTTATTTTTTCTCAGCATATTAAAATTTTGAAAATATTTTTCTCATCATTTTTTATTTTTATTTGGTTTTTATTTGATTTTTCTTTTGATTTGTATATAAATAGATATATATATTTATTTAGGATAAAATAGAATAAAAATGTGTAAAAAATACTTCTATTTTTATTTTTATGTTATTTACCTTCTGAAAATATTTCACATAAAAAATACTTTATTTATTTATTTATTTATTTATTTTATTAAATATCAAATGTATAGTATTTTATATTTAGAACTTAATATATATATATGTTTATGAATATATTTAAGTTAGAATATAAAAATATTTGAATTTTTTCATTTTTATTAATATTGGATATAAAAATACTTTTTTCATAATATACTTCATTTTATTTTTATTTTTGTACATAATAAATAAATACTTGTATTAAATTAAATAATATTACATTTTCTTTAATAAAATTAGGGTTTTGCCCTAAATTCAAAATACTCAAAAATAATACCTTTTATTTTCTTATTTTATTTTATATAAACCATACTTTTCTCATACATATAAAAACTTTCTTTTTGCATTTCGCATATTTATTTAATTTCCATTTAATTATGAAATTTATTTACCTTGCAAATACTCAAAAATGATGTAATAATTTAGATTTACATTACTTGTCAATATCCCCATTTGAACATTTGTACCCCCCTTCCCATATTTGGTTTTGTAATAGCTTAGTAAATTTAAATTTCGCGCTTTATTGCTTTCTAATAATAACATGTTAGAATTAGGGTTTGCATGCGAAAAACGATAAAAAATAGTTATGACCTAATCTCAAGATAAACAAGCATGAAAATGGACACACAAATCACACTTGCACCCTCTAGGGTACTCCACTTTGGTTGCCTCCTAATAAATGGGCCATATTGTATGTTGAACTTCTTTGGGCAAAGCAAGCAATTTGAATGATCATAGTCCCTCGATAAAACTTTTCAAAACAAATAAAAACAAATGATCAAGTCCCTTAAAGAAAATTGCCCAAAGACAATTAACGCCGTTGCAATTATGGTCTAAAACGATGACCCGCGCCTGTCCCTTTCACATCCTAACCTAAGGTTGCCCACCAAATACAATGGTGGAACAAACTTGTTAAAAGGGTTAAAACATTGCAATAATCTTTTGAGAAATTTAGGAGTAGATAACCTCTTAGTTGCTTGAATCAAACTTGCAAAACAAAACACTTGCCTATTTCAAAAACCACACCTCACTACACTTTCAAAACAACTTTCAAAAACAAATGAAAACCTTTTTCAAAAGACATACACCTTTGTATATATCCCCACATGGATCATTACAAAGGTTGCCACCACATTGGCCTCTTTTCAAAATATTTTTCAAACCCACACACTCAAGCACCATTTCAAACAATTGAAAACAAAAGGCAAGTGATCTAAGCAAGTAACTAAGAGCCCATGGATAACCATGGATAGAAAGGGTGCTAATACCTTCCCTTTCTATAATCTACTCCCCGAACCCAAGAAAACATCTCAAAAGGTTTTTGCTGTGCTTTTTAACCTTTCCTTAGGATAAAATAAAAAGTCGGTGGCGACTCTTGCTCAACCGAAACATTTGCGAAAACAAACGCAAAACCTCAAGTCAGTTCTCCCACCGTATCACACCTCCCCTAATTCCAAGTAAAGGGACATTAGGAAATTCTCCATAACGGTCGAAAATGATAACATTCTCTTTGGATCAGGAGCACCAATGAATGTCTAAATGTTTAAGCGTCATCAACCTTTGTGACCATCTTGAACCTTGCTCATTATTTAATATAGATTGAGGAAGATGAGAAATAAACCATCTTGCCAAGAGAGGAGTAAAACACATAAGGACACCTCTTTTCCTCATTGTGCGAGTGTGAAAAGAGTGTAGGATATCCCCTAGAAATGTAGGCATCGGGTTGCAGGATATGAAGATTTTGACGGTGTTGACATCTATGAGTTGGTCAAGATTTAGAAACAAAACCATCCCATAGATGAGGAGAGCCACAATTTACTCAAAGGCTTGCAAGTCTAAGGAATTCCGAAAGCTTTGGGCTTTCTCAAACAGGAATTTTTCTAGGAAACCTTTGACACCACTCCTTGTTTCCCAATGAGTTGTGACATCAGATGAGTGCAAGTGTAGAGCTTGAGCAATCTCTTCTGGCTTTGGGTCTCTTTCCGTACCGTTGAAAGGTAGTTGATTTAGAATGGGAATCCTCAAGAGTTGGGAGAATTCTTCCAAAGTAGGCACAAGTTGATAGTCGGGAAATGTGAAGCAATGGTGTAAAGGATCGAAGAACTAAAAAAGCACCTTCATCATGTCCTCATCTGTGTTGGAGGTGACCAATTTGAGTAGGCGACCATGTCTCTCGGTGAATGGAGAGTTTTCAGAAATCCTTGAAACTAGCTCCTTAAGTTGTGGAGGGATTCTCACAAGGTTGACTTGAATAGTTTTCCTGCGAAGTGAATCCATATCCTACAAAACAAGAACAAAGATGAATCCTAAAATCCTTGAAATGGTTAGTGGATGCATATGATGTTCAGGATGTTATGTACAAGTATGCATATACAAGCAAAGCAAACAAGTCCTTAGGTTTAGGATTGCATGGAGTTTTATAGGTAAGTACCCTCTTGAAGTTTAGTTGGCTTAAACCTGTCCTAGTAATAGTAACCGGGTTCTAAGGATCTCAATATCACTAGATTGTTTCCTTGGTCATTGTTTCAGCTCAAGCCTCTTTAATGGCGACCGAAATATCCCAAGAAACCAAACCTTAACGAGTGTAGTATCGAGTATCTACCAACTTCGAACTGCACCAAAGCCGGTCATCTCACTACATCCTAAAGGCCAAGTTGGTCAAGTAAAGGTTCTAAAAGTTCATTAGTGCTTCATGACATCACTCAGCGGCCCCGTATTCTCTTTGATTAACTCAAAGGCTACCGGTACCCATAAATATGTCGCATTAACATAGCTATTGCTTAGACCATGTTGGTATACCCTGTACATTTTCCACAACGTACTGCTACTTACCTATAATATATCCGAAATCTGTGTAGAGGATTCAAACCCAAACAAAGAACCATAATATATAAAACATGTCAAACAATATAAGCAAGTAAATGTGATCTAATCCCTAAGGTAACCCCACTTTTAGAATTTTCCCCAACAGAGTCGCCAGTTCTGTGATATGGTGGGAGAACTGACTTGAAGGTTTTGCGTTTGATCGCAAATGTTGCGGTTAGCAAGAGTCGCCACTGACTTTTCTTTTATCCAAAAGGAAAGGTGAAAAAGCACAGGAAAGACCTTTGAGATTGTTTCTTGAGTTCGGGGGGTAGATTATGAAAAAGGAAGGTATTAGCACCCTTTTCATCCATGGTTTTCCATGGGCTCTTAGTTACTTGCTAGATCACTTGCTTTTGCTTGAAATTGTGCTTCGTGTGGTTTTTGAAAGTATTTTCGTAAAAGAGGCCATTGTTTAGGCAATCTTTGTAATGATTCTCGTTCGTAAGAATGTATACAAAGATGTTGATCTTTTGAAAATGTTTTCAATTTTGTAAGATGTTTGGAAATGTGTGTGTTTGTTTTGAAAATAGCAAGGATATTTGTTTTGAAATGGAGCAAGTAATTAAGAGCAATCTACCTACTCAAATGTCTTTCTTGTTCATTTTCTTTTCCTTTGACATTGTTGTTTTACCATTGATTTGGTAAGCAACCCTATCTTTGGATGTAGACGGAACAGGCGTGGGTCATCGTATAACCATGATTAGCAATATTGCAAGGTATCTTAGCATTTTTGAGGGACTAAGATCATTTTTGTAAGGCAACTTTGAATAGCGTCATCGAGGGACTATGATCTTGTATTTGTTTGTTTTTGCTAAGACACCTTACATACGTAATATGGCCATTTTATATAATGCAACCAAGTGGGATAACCCTAGGGGTGTTTGTGTGCAAATGCGTCATTTTCATGCTTGATTTTGTCTTGAATTAGGGTTTTCTATTTGATTGATTTTTATCTTCTCATACAAACCCTAATTACTAACATATTATGTAAAAGCGATAAATTGCGAAATTGAAAGTTACTACGCTATTACAACATTTGTGGGAGGGGGGTATACAATTTATGAATGGGGATTGCAATAATATAAACCTAATTAATCTATTACAACCAAATTGAATATGTACAAATAATTGGAATAAATAGTATATAAGATGAATTAAATATGCAAGAATATGTAAATGCAAAGAAGATTTTTGTTTGGTTTTTTATGTGAAAAAGTTTTAACCTAAACCTAATGAGAAAAGAAATAAATAAATCAAAATTAAATTAACTTAAATTAATTAAGAAAATAAATTAATTAAGAAAAGATTCTTTTTGAATAAAAACCCTAATTCTATTTTGATTAAAATAAAATAAGTTTTTTAAGATAAAGTATTTTTGTATTTTTTTTGTCTTGAAAATAACATATGGCATTATGATATATTTTTTGTCTTTTTTATATTAAAATAATTTATTTAATGGGTATGAAGAAAAAATAAATATTAACCTAGTTCTAATTTAATTTACAAGGTTATTTAATAAAAATAGATAATATATAACTAAATAAAAATATTTTTTGTAAGAAAAATAAAATAAAATAATCCAAAATATAAATCTATCATTTTTATATTTTTATGATTTTTAATATTAAGAAAAATATATTTAAGAAAATAAAATGAGAATAAAATAAATAAATAAAATGATAATGGGCCAGGGGTGTCACAAGTAAGCAGGGTGTAAATGTTAGAAAAAAATCCATAGGCCCATGAAACAGAAGCCCAGCGCTGCAAGGGACAAAAAAAAGTGGAAAAATGTGAGAAAATGCAAAAGGCAGCGCGCTGAGGCTCGAACCCATGACCTCTAGCAATTACGCGCGCTGCCTTACTACTAGGGTGACTGTACATCAATTTATATAAACAAAACCACAAATATATATTAGAAACTGCTTCCTGAAGGCAACTTCATCTTCAACCTTGAGCCATGGCCGGACCACCTGTATCTTCCTCATTTCTCCATAAAAATGGAAAGTTCAAACATGAAAATTGTGGTGTTTCTTCCCACGATTTCAAACACATAACTTATGTAAACTAAAAGTAAAAGATAAAATCTAATTTTAATGGCCCTAATTTGAAACCTAATTTTTACAGAAATTTCAAATCCAAAATTCTCTATACACAGTTAATATAAATGGAAATTATGAACATGGTTAGCTTTAGAGCAAGGATATCTACATCTTGTTTTCACAAATCAGGATCAAATGATGCTTGTATGAAGATATAGAAGTTTGAGTTTTTACCTCTTGCAGTTGGAATCGTGAATGGAGTTTGATCAAGTTTGGAGAAGGCCTGAGGATTTGTTTAGCTTGCCTGGACCTCCCTGAGTGTATTCCAACCCTTACTTTGTCTTGAAAGTTCCTGAATCTCTCTACTCAAGTCAACCTACAAGCTTGATATTTGAAAATGGTAGATGGTGATGGAGGAGTTGCAGTGAGGGAACAAGGTCCTGGATCACTTTGATATGATGTATATTAAGTGTTTGGATGGTTAAAACTTAATACACATGAGTGGATTTGGAGATGGCTATGTGAGGTTCAAAACTGTCAAGTTATGGCAGATTCTGAGTTGCAAAGTGTTTGGGAGTGTTTTGGAGTCTTTGCCTTAGTGTATCAACTTGCAAATAGTGTGTCTACTTATAATCAAAAGGTCTTAAGTCTTGTAACAACTCAGATTTCAAAAACTCACATGTTTTGCTTGGTTACTTGTTTTTGAAGCAAGGCTAGCAAGCATGGTTTCAAGGTGTAGTACCAAGCCTGTAGGGGGGCTGAGACCTTTAAACATACTTTTTTTGATTGAGTGGAGTGTGTTTGTGCAGAAAAACAAGTGCAAGGCTCAATGCAAGCTGACTTTGCATAAAGCTTGCTTTTCCAAAATGACAATGTTGCCTTTCTCCCAAAAATGGAATTATTCTTGTACAATGCATTCAATGCTTGGCTTAAAGCTTCCAACAGCTATAAAAACATTTAATTATGGAGTGAAGGTCAAGTTAGAAGCCCTAAAAGTAGGATTTGTTCAGCATTCTTGAGGATTGGATCCAATGTTCTTCACAAAATGGCTTGAAATCCAAGTGACAAATCACCAACTTCATCTCTTCGATTCTCCCTACTCAAGAATGATCTCAAGGATTTTTTGGACATTTTGGAAAGCTTTCAATGTTCTCTACAACTCATATTTGAATTTCTTTTGAAAATTCCTCTTGGGACCATGTGAAAAATTGCCATGAAGTTAGGTTAAAAATCTGCCTAACTAGGGCAAAATTTCACTAAGTTATTTTTAGTTCATGAGCATGTATTCACAAAATTATATCTTGAGATCCAAGCATTTTTAGGAGAAATTGTGTGAATCAAAGTTGTATATTTCATGGATATTGTGATACGGTGGGAAATAACTGACTATTTTTGGAATGCTGGTTCGCGTTTTGCGTTTGTTTTTGCAAAATGTCGCGGTAAGCAAGAGTCACCGCCGTCTTTTATTTTATCCAACAAGGAAAGGAAAAAAAGCACAGAAAAATTCCTTTTTCGAGATGTTTCTCGGGTCCGGGGGGTAGATTATAGAAAGGGAAGGTGTTAGCACCCTTTCTATCTGTGGTTATCCATGGGCTCTTAGGTACTTGCTCAAAGTGTTTTCAAAATTTGCTTTTCTTTGTGTTTGTGGGTTTGAAAGAAGTTTTTGTTTGAAAGGTGTAAGTGTGAAAAGTTTTTGTTTTTGAAAAGAGCAAGTACTTAAGAACCATCTACCTACTCGAAAAGGGAATCAATCTGTGCTAATGTCCTTTAGATAGTGCTATCCCACTATGAATGAGTAGGTAGCACCGTCGTTGGAGTTTAAGGGTCAGTTCGATTAAGGGACGTGTGATCACTAAAGCAATGTTAGGACGCCTTAGCGGTAACCCTAATGTCTTAGATCATTTTTCCGAGGCAACCGTTTCGAGGCAACTATGATCTTTGGACAAGAGGGCGACCTCTAAAACTTCCTATACTCAATGACCACGTTCGAAGGCAACCAAGTGAGGTGTACCATAAGAGTGCGCATGTGCGAGTGTGTTGTTTTCAGTTTATTTTATCTTTGTACATGTTAGTTGTTATCTATGTTGATTTTAGGTTTAAACATTCGATCTTGTCATGCATTCCCTATTATCAAACATCTAATAGTTTATAAGTTACAGAAATTAAATTGCGGAAATTAAACTAATTATTACAAGGCGCCGGGTATTTACATCGCCAAAAACAACCCTTGAAATTAAAATGCGGAAAATAAATAAAGAGATAAAAAATAGTAAAGTCCTATTAAACTATTACATTCCGGAAACAAGTACAATGATATGATAAATGGATCGCGTGCGGAAAATTAAATCGAATGCGAGTTTTTTAGGGTTTTGACCCCTTTTTTGAAAGAAATCATTTTTTTGGTTTATTTTTGAATTAGAAAGAAGTTAAATTGGATTAAGTACTAAATTAATAAATAAATAAATTAATAAAAATATTTTTGGGTTTTTGGTATTTAACGAAATAAAAATAATTCAATCAATGTTAATAAAACCTAATTATCTAAGTTAATTTTAATTATTGCAAAAAGATATCAAAGTTATTCCTAATTAAAACTAAATTAATTCAATTAATTATTTATTAACAAAAATAAAATACTGAAAATTAATTTTAATAATGAAAATATTTTTTGGTTTTTAATTTTATGAAGAAAAAGATTTAATTGGTTTGTTAATATAAATATAATAACAATAAATAATTAAAAGAAATAAATAATAATAAGAAAAAAGAGAAAGGGTTAGGAGGTTATGGGCCTGATTTGGAGGTTTATTCATCAATTTCCAAGGCCCATTTGTGTTGGCCTGGTTGACTTCTGGAATCCAATGCGTGCACTTTGACTAGGGAGTATGGTGGACATCACATCTGGACCACCAGATCTGGCCTGGGGCCATCTGGAAAGCATTTGAGTGAGGGAGCATGATGTACCACGCAATTGGAATGGCATTGGATAACCTGTAGAAAAAACATAGCAAATACATGGGGGACCTGGGATTCGAACCCAGATCCTATTAGTCATTGCATACGCTCCACTACCACCCAACCAATGCGCTTTAGTTGTCATAGTATTGGACAACAATTATAATATGGAAAAAATATTAATATGCCAGAAATAAAAAAAAAGAAAACGCGCCAAGTTTGAATCCACCATTGGGAGAGGGCCATATCTTCATCTTCTTCGTTCAACCCTGGTTATTTACCTGTGGATTTGCATCCGCATCTGAATTCGCATGTCCAACCTAAAATCAATTCTAGGCCATGGAAATTGATTCCAAGACCATGGTCATGCTCGTCTCTCTCCCCTGGTTACGTCCATGTCCATCAATTGCACTGATTTTGCCTGAAAACGAAATGCCCAAAATACAAACTATAAAACCCTAGGTTTGGCTATGGGGTTACAGGCCATATAAACGCAATCAAATAATGCCAAAAGTCCAGAAATTGCACACGCATCATGAATATGTCAACAATTTTCCAGAAAAATGCAAGAGTGTAGAGTTGCGATTTCAAACGAAAAAACGGTTTTTTGAGAGACTTACAGAGCTTTAGGGCGTGTATGGAGATTGATTCTGGGTTGGTTCTGCTTCAAGGATGGTCCAACAATTGATTGACGTTGAGTTTTGCCTTTGAACTTGCCTCTAAGGACGATTTCAGTTTCACACTTTTTTTGCAATTTTCAAGTTTTGCTTTTGATGATTCTGCAACCTCTAGGTCATGAACTTGTGCCCTTTGCCTTGTATATGTATAATGCAATGTATTAGGTCAACTTTTGTGGACTGAATCCTTGTACATTATGGCTATGGGATTGAATTTGATCCCCCATTGATAACTTTCCAATTTTGCCAAAAATCCAATCTTTTTGCACATGGAATGATTGATACGAATTTGATACACTTGATGATGATGATTCAATCCCGAAATAGCCAAAAAGGGATCAAATAATCAATGTTTGGATTTTATTTGATTTAAATTGATTTAAAATGAAATAATTCATTAAAAAATCAAATTAAATATTAAAATTGATAAATGGTCACAAGGCTGAAGCTAGGACACGTGTGTAGTGTGACAAGATCAAATCAAGTGGAAAAGAATGGGCCCCTTTGAGAAAAATTTGAAGTTTTGGGGATAGTTGACTTTTGGCAATTTTGCAAAAATGCCCAACTTCAACAATGCATAACTTCTTCAATTTTGAACTTTTGGAAGTGTTCTAGGACTTTTTAGAAAGATTGAGATGTTCTATAACCAACCCTTTAGGTATCATCTCATTTTGATATTCCATGCTCAAGTTATAAGCTTTTGCAAAAAAGTTGTTTTTGTTGACTTTCAAAAATGACCTATAATGTCCAAATTTGTAACTTCTTGTGAGTGCATTTCTTGATCTTGGGGTATTAAGATGGATTGTAGGAAATTGAATCCTCTTCAAAATGAGCTTTAGATGGGTCATTTCTCATAAAGCATGAGAAAGTTATGCTTGGTCAAAGTTGAGTTGACTTTTCCTACAAAACACTAATTTAGCAACTTTTGAGTCTTGATGAATTTTGAGCAATCCTTGATGAATCATGATCAAACATTGATCAAATGATGAAATATCCTTCAAAATGAGAATGTTGACAAAAAATCTTGAAGTTTGACTGTATTTGGGTCACAGTTGACTTTTGCCCTAGCATAGTCGATTTTTGGACCCTTTGAGCAATTGACTGAGCAAACTTCTTCTGCAAGGCTTGAAATTTGACATGGATGAACTTGAGAGCATATTAGGACATTGGGGAGCACTTGAGGTCATTTGGATGCAAGGACCTTGATGCAACACAAAACCCTAATTTGAGGTTGACTGCCTTAGGAGATAGCTTGACTGTCCAACTCTTGAGCAATCTTGAGCCACTTGGAGATTTTCCTTGCCATGTTTTGAGAAATATGAGAGGGAAAATTTTGGGGTACAACAGCTGCCCCTGTTCAATCTTCTTAAACCTGAGGATGTAGATTGACTTTCGGGCCTTTCGTGATCCGAAGGTGGAAGATGATTGAACACTAGAGTGCCCAGAAATTTGCACTCGCATGAAGTGGTATTAACATTGTGATGTTGCGAATGGGCTTATAGATGCCATTTGGAGACTGTTGATAGGTGGTTTGAACTTCGATTGGAATAGGAATCAGGGAGACCTTATCGTTGATCTAACTGAACCAGATAAGGTCTTGGATTAACTTTGACTGGATCGGCATCAGAAAAATATTAGGATCGATTTAACTGGACCAGACAAAAGTCTTGGAATACCTTCAACTGGAATATGAATCCGGGAGATCTTAGGGTCGATCTGAATGAACTAGAGAAGGTCTTGGATTAACTTTGACTGGATCGACATCAGAAAAATCTTAGGATCGATTTAACTGGACCAGACAAAAGTCTTGGAATATCTTCAACTGGAATACGAATCAGGGAGATCTTAGGGTCGATCTGACTGAACCCGAGAAGGTCTTGGATTAACTTTGACTGGATTGGCATCAGAAAAATCTTAGGAGCGATTTAACTAGACCAGACAAAAGTCTTGGAATACCTTCAACTGAAATACGAATCAGGGAGATCTTAGGGTCGATCTGATTGAACCAGAGAAGGTCTTGGATTAACTTTGACTGGATCGATATCAGAAAAATCTTAGGATCGATTTAACTGGACCAGACAAAAGTCTTGGAATATCTTCAACTGGAATACGAATCAGGGAGATCTTAGGGTCGATCTGACTGATCCAGAGAAGGTCTTGGATTAACTTTGACTGGATCGGCATCAGAAAAATATTAGGTGTGATTTAACTGGACCAGACAAAAATCTTGGGATATCTTCAACTGGAATACGAATCAGGGAGATCTTAGGGTCGATCTGACTGAACCAGTGAAGGTCTTGGATTAACTTTGACTGGATCGGCATCAGAAAAATCTTAGGATCAATTTAACTGGACCAGACAAAAGTCTTGGAATATCTTCAACTGGAATACGAATCAGGGAGATCTTAGGGTCGATCTGACTGAACCAGAGAAGGTCTTGGATTAACTTTGACTGGATCGGCATCAGAAAAATCTTAGGAGCGATTTAACTAGACCAGACAAAAGTCTTGGGATATCTTCAACTGGAATACGAATCAGGGAGATCTTAGGGTCGATCTGACTGAACCCGAGAAGGTCTTGGATTAACTTTGACTGGATCGGCATCAGAAAAATCTTAGGAGCGATTTAACTAGACCAGACAAAAGTCTTCCAATATCTTCAACTGGAATACGAATCAGGGAGATCTTAGGGTCGATCTGACTAAACCAGAGAAGGTCTTGGATTAACTTTGACTGGATCGGCATCAGAAAAATCTTAGGATCGATTTAACTGGACCAGACAAAAGTCTTGGGATATCTTCAACTGGAATACGAATCAGGGAGATCTTAGGGTCGATCTGACTGAACCAGAGAAGTTCTTGGATTAACTTTGACTGGATCGGCATCAGAAAAATCTTAGGAGAGATTTAACTGGACCAGACAAAAGTCTTCCATAGATGTAATTTCCTTTTGAGGGGACTACCAAATCACAAGAATAGTCGATGGTGTTTATTGATTCGATTTTCCCTGAAACGGTAAAGGGTCAGTTCTATGCAATGTCATGATGTATGAAATGCATGATATTTGTCAAACAATGATGCTCTCCAAATAAATGAGATTGTATGGTATGATGCGTATATGCATGTATCATGATGTATGGAAATGTAATGTTTCTAGCTGGGGAAAATAAATCCTGGATAGCTGCTGGAGAATAAAGTTGAATTCTTCGTTTCCGCTGGGGATGATGAACGAAGATGATTACGAGAATAAACCTGCAGGAGAAGACAACTCCATTGGGGAATAAACTGATGCGGAGATTACTCTGTGGGGAAGAGATGCTCTGCTGAGGATTCAACTGATAAACTCCGCTGGTGATAGATTACCATTGCTGGTGATATTGAATCTGTTGAGGATTGAATTCCTGTTTGTGAAAGGAAAAGACTCCACTGGGGATGATATTTCAGTTGCGACTTGCTGGGGATAAACTTCCGGAGTCTACTGGGGATGATTCTCTGAGTTCTGCTGGGAATGATCCTTTGAACTTGGCTGGGGAGATTTATTTTGTACTCCGCTGGGGATAGACTTCCATAGTATACTGAGGATGATGCTTCAACTCCGTTGGGGAAGCTTTTTCAGACTGCACTGGGTAGATTTTAATTCCACTGGGGGTATCTTGTATTCTGCCGGGGAACATTCTTATACTTTGCTGGGGAATATTCTTATACTCCGCTGGGGAATATTCTTATACTCCGCTGGGGAATATTAAGACTGTTGGGGGTATCAAGCCCGTTTAATGCTGATGGTAGATCACCTCTGCTTGGGGAGAGTATTGCTGATTCGTTCATAGTTGCAAGTCCCAGCTGGGGGAGAGCTATCATCACTGTCTTACTCTGCGGGGAGTGAAGGTATCTTAGCCATATTCTTCAGCTGAATCTACCTTTGTACCTGGTGGACAAAGCAACTATAAAGCTTGGACACTTCTTATTGCCCCTGTTTCTGATATTATCCGTAATCGTCTTTTGTTTCGCATGTAAATATTTATGAGCAGCAATTAATGTCAAGTGCATACATCAAAAATGAACATTGGACGTTCTTTTCAAAACGAAACAAATAAAGGAAAAACAGTTTGAAATTTCTTTGAAAATGAATTGTATTGATTTTGAAGTTTGGCCCGTGAATAGGCGTTTTTTTGTATAAGAGGCTGACGTCCTAGTAAGAGAACGCCGCCGAACAAGAGAGTTTATACATTGTGTGAAAAATAAACAAAACAGCTATGTGAATAATCCCACTGGGTTCCAACTCTGCTATTGCCTTTATGTCCTCAAGCATCTCATCACTTTGCTACTGGTTGAAGGTAGATCAGATTGATTAGTGCCGTCCGATCTTGATAGTCGATACCAAAGTCTGGATCAAAGGTGATCCAATGAGACATAGTGTTACGCTTTGATCCCTAATTTTTGCCTGGACCGCCCTTTTGGGTTTTCAGTCCACCGAGATACCCTTTTTTGCCCAAGTCGCCTTTTCAGGTTTTCGACTCGCCGGGTGTACAGATTTTTCATTTTCATCCCTTATTTTTGCCCGAACCCTTTTGGTTCGCCGGGAAGCACTTATTTTTGCCTAGGCCAGTCAACCTAGCGGGTCTTTGATCATGCGTAGTATCTTTTCACTATGTCTGCATTGACGGGATGAGGAAGGTCGTCACCATCCATGGTGGTTAGAATCATAGCTCCTCTTGAGAAAATGTTCTTAACCACAAATGGCCCTTCGTAAGTAGGGGTCCATTTGCCCCTAGGATCACCTTGAGGTAAGATAATGTGCTTGATCACCAGATCCCCAACTTGATACTCTCGTCGTCTAACTTTCTTGTTAAATGCCTTGATCATTCGTTTTTGGTGCATCTGACCATGAAAAATAACAGTAAGTCTCTTTTTGTCGATTAGGTTCAGCTGATCAAGTCGGGTCTGAATCCAGTCGTCTTCGCTCAAACCTTCATCCTTCATGATTCGGAGAGAGGGTATCTGTACTTCGATGGGCAAGACAACTTCCATACCATATACCAAGGAATATGGTGTTTCCCTTGTTGACGTCCGAGCTGAGGTACGGTACCCATGAAGAGCAAACGGTAACATCTCGTGCCAGTATTTGTACGTCACCGTCATCTTCTACACAATCTTTTTAATGTTCTTATTAGCCGCTTCAATAGCCCCGTTCATCTTTGGCTGGTAGGGAGAAGAGTTATGATGCTGTATCTTGAACTGCTTGCAGAGCTCAGTGATCATCTTGTTATTGAGATTGGTACCATTGTCCGTAATGATCCTCTCTGGTACACCATATCGACAGATCAAATTATGCCGAATAAACCGTGCCACGACGTTCTTGGTTACAATAGCAAAGGAAGCTGCTTCAACCCACTTCGTAAAGTAATCGATTGCTACCAGGATGAAACGATGCCCGTTGGATGCCGTAGGCCTGATCTCGTCGATCATATCAATGCCCCACATTGCAAAAGGCCACAGAGCTGTCAAGACATGTCCTAGAATGTTGATAACAGTCGACTTCCATTGTGGACCAATAATATCCTACCTGTAGGATCTTCTTTTCCATGGTGTGTCCACTGGAATGAGTTCCTAAAGTACCTTCATGTAACTCCGCCATGATCTTTTCTGCTTCGTTCTTATCCACATATCGCAGTAAGATCGAATCATGGTTACGCTTGTAGAGGATACCGTTACTGATGAAGAACTTTGCTGCGAACCTCCTCAGAAACTTCTTGTCATTAACAGATGCACCCTCGGGGTATTCTTGAGCCTCAAGGTACCTCTTTACTTCATGAAACCAGGGTCTTTCTGTTACCTCTTCAGTCTCAATGTCACAGCAATGTGCAGGTTCGTCCAATATTTCAATGATAATTCGGGGAGCCTCGTTGTCCCAATTGACTTTGAACATAGAAGACATCGTAGCCAGCGCGTTCGCCAACTGATTCTCCTCTCTAGGGAAGTGTTCAAAGGTTATCTCCTTAAAATGTGGAAGCAACGTCAATACATACTCCTTGTAAGGAATAAGATTTGGGTGTTTCGTATCCCACTCGCCTTTGATCTAACTGATCACGAGAGCGAAATCTCCGAAGACACTTAGAAACTTAATCCTTAGGTAAATTGCTGCTCGAAGACCCATGATGCACGCTTCATACTCCGCCATGTTGTTGGTGCAGTTGAAACATAGTCGGGCGGTAAACAGAGTATGAGAGCCTTTAGGAGATATGATCACGGCACCAATGCCATTGCCCAAAGCGTTCTAAGCTCCATCAAAGTACATAGACCATCAGGATCCTTCCTCAGGTCCTTCATCCGGTCCAGGTGTTTCACAATCAGTTACCAAAATGATATTCTCGTCCGGAAAGTCAAAGTTCATAGACTGGTAATCATCCACTGCCTAATGTGCCAAATGGTCTGCCAACACACTTCCCTTGATTGCTTTTTGAGTCGTGTATTGGATGTCATACTCAGTCAAGATCATCTTCCATCTCGCTATTCTTCCGGACAAGGCAGGCTTTTCGAAGATATACTTGATTGGATCCATCTTTGATATTAATAGAGTAGTGTGAGTCAGCATATACTGTCTCAGCAGGCGAGCAGCCCATGCCAAAGCGCATCAAGTTTTCTCGAGCAGTGAGTATCGGGTCTCACAGTCGGTAAACTTTTTGCTAAGGTAATAAATAGCATGCTCTTTTCGGCCAGACTCGTCATGCTGACCCAACACACACCCCATTGAGTTGTCGAGTACTATCAAGTATAAGATCAGAGGTCTCCCTTCAACTGGAGGCATCAGAATAGGTGGCTCTTGGAGATACTCTTTGATCCTTTCGAAAGCGGTCTGGCATTCATCGTTCCAAC
Source organism: Vicia faba (assembly GCA_948472305.1). Classification (NCBI taxonomy): domain Eukaryota; kingdom Viridiplantae; phylum Streptophyta; class Magnoliopsida; order Fabales; family Fabaceae; genus Vicia; species Vicia faba. Next base: position 485,324,824 of record OX451738.1, on the reverse strand, counting down.
GTACTACTTGATCTTTCTTCAGTAACTTGAAGATTGGCTCACAAGTAGCATTCAGGTGTGAGATGAATCGGGCAATGTAGTTCATACGTCCCAGAAAAGCCTCTAACTTCTTTCTCTATTCTGGGATCTGGCATCTCCTGTATAGCCTTCACCTTTGCAGGATCCACTTGAATACCTTTATCGCTTACGACGAAACCCAGTAGCTTACCAGACCTCACCCCGAAGGTGCACTTGTTCGGGTTTAACCTCAGCTTGTACAACTTCAACCTGTCAAACAGCTTCTGAAGGTGGTCAAGATGTTCTTCTTCAGTCTGGGATCTTGCAATCATGTCGTCGACGTATACCTCAATCTCGTGATGGATCATGTCATGGAACAAAGCGACCATGGCACGCTGATACGTTCCCCTAGCATTCTTTAATCCAAAAGGAATGACCTTGTAGCAAAAGGTACCCCACTGAGTAACAAATGTTGTCTTCTCCATGTCTTCGGGAGCCATTTTAATCTGATTATAACCGGAGAAACCATCCATAAAGGAGAAGACTTTAAGCTGAGTAGTGTTGTCAACCAAAACATCGATATGAGGTAGAGGGAAGTCATCATTAGGGCTTGCCCTGTTCAGATCCCTATAGTCAACACACATTCGAACCTTACCATCCTTCTTCGGCACAGGAACCACATTGGCCACCTGTTGTACCCCAAAATTTGCCCTCCCATATTCCTCAAGATTTGTCAAGAATCACCTTCAAATGGTTCAAGATTTCTCAAGGGTTGCACAGTTCAAATGCCTCCTAAGCCAATCAAAATTAGGGTTTTGGTTCCTTCAATGAATTTGATGTTTTCAAGGGCTCAATCAAGTCCCATAGGCCTATACACATCCTCTAGCATCTACATGTCAAGTTTCAAGACTCACAGGGTCAAATTGCACAGTCAAAAGTCTCATTTGGTTCACAGTCAACTGCAGGGGCAAAATGGTCATTTTACAGTCAAAAGTCATAATTTTTGGTCAACATCTTATTTTCAAGCCACAATCATCATTTGATCAAGTCTTGATCATGATTCCACAAGCATGGCTCAAAAATCATCAAAGATGCAAAAGTTTCTATTTTTGGACAGTAGAAAAGTCAACTGTAACTTGACCAAATCATAACTTTTTCATGGTTCATCAGAAAAATCCCATCCAATGCTCATTTTGAAGGGGATGACATTTACTACAACTCATCTTCACATTCCAAGTCCAAGAAATGCTCTCATAAAAAGTTATCAATTTCTACATTATAGGTCAATTTCAAAAGTCAACAAAAAGGCACTTTAAGTCAAAGACCATAACTTGATATTGGTGAATCCAAATGACATGGAACCAAAGGAATTGGTTAGAGGACTTCAATACCTTTCCAAAATGTCCAAGAACATGTTCATAGGATCAAAATTGAGCAAGATATGCATTGGAGAAGTTGGGAAATTTTTGTGAATTTGCAAAAGTCAACTATGCTCAAAACACATCATTTTTGCTAATGGGCCTCAAATTCCTTCTTGAATCTTTACCCAAAGCATATGCACGACCCATCAAGCCTATTTGAGTTTATTTTCTTATTTTTATTAATTAATTTTATTTTTATTAATATTAATTCATTTAATTGATTTTAAATATAGGAAATTCAAAGATATGGTTTTCAAATCTTTTTGTGAAGCAAAAGTGATCAACAAGAGCTGGCAAATTCGTGTATCAATTAAGGGGACAAAAATATCCCAATTTGGCAAGGTTTTTCAATCAAAAAGATTGAAAAATATTTGATTGAAAATCAAATATTGAAAACTTTATTCCATGGATCTTTGACCAAGATTGTACCCTAATTCCATTCTACTACATATACTGAAGCCAACCCTAATTCCATTCACGTGAGAGCTGCTGCAAAAAGCCATATGCAATATTGAAAAAAAAGTGAAGAAAACTCAAAACTGAATTCCATAATTTAACGTGATTCAAAGCTTGTTTTTTATTCCAATACATTGCTAGCATTCCCAGAAAGCTTTTGCAAATCAAATCAAGGGCTAACACTCAAGGAAACGTCCAGAACAAACTCACGGTTTGCTTAATTTTTCTAGAATCGAAACTCACGTTTTATGCATCATTAACATGTTATAATCATTGCTTTGCATTGCTAACACCTTTCTGAAGCTAACGGTATAGGTGAATTGCGTTATGGTGCCCTGAAACGGAAATCACCATTGACGAGTTCTAGGTTTTTCAAGCTTCAAAATTAGGGCTTTTCAGGTCCGGTAAAATTAGAACCTCCAACGCCTATGGTTGAATTCGTCAAGGCCAGACGAATCGAACACTACCCTCGCGAACAATTTATGTTCATCACACGCCTGTTCGCTATTTTTCTTCAGGCTATATTGTGGGGGTTAAAAACCCCTGCTATCTGTTTAGTTTTCTGCAGGTTTCATGAAGAAGACGAGTACGTGTAGGCATGGGGTTGGTCCATTCAAAAGGAAGCGCGCATTTTTTCTTTTACATCATATTTATTGGATTATTAATATATTGTTTGTTTAGTATTCTATTATCAACTGCAGGCAACGGGCCTAGTGGAGCATGCGCTGTCCAAGGACCATTGGGACCTAGGTTCGATTCCCAGGTCCACCCAAACATTGTTTCATATTTTTCACAACATAATCATATGCAGGCCTTTAAGCAACGTTCCACCATACGCTTCCAACATCAGCTTGCCAATTGGCCACTAACAGTAATCCAATGGCCAAAGATGCTGGACACCATGCTCCAAGTCAAAGCACGCTCCAGACAATTTCAGAAGTCAAACGTGGCTTTGTGCTTAATGGGCTGGAAAGTTGCAAACACACCTCATATTTGGGCCATCACACCCCCTAGGTTTGCTATTTTTTATTTTCTTTTTTCCTTTTAATTTCTTTCATTAATCATTATTGTTATTATTATTAATTAACAAATTATTTTTTATAATAAAATCAGAAACTTAAAATATTGTTTATTTTTATTATTTATTATTTTCACTATTAATAATTATTTTTGTAAATAAATGCAAATTAATTAATTTAGTCTTTTTGTTAATTAGGTTTAACTTTAATCTTTTTTACAATAAATAAAACAAATTTAGAACTAGGGTTTTCTTGACTTTTAATTTCTTTTATTTTTATTTTCATTAAAACATAAAAAACACAAAAAACAGTTTTTTTCTTTTAATTAAATAATTAATTAGTAAATTAGTTTTAATTTTAATTAATTCAAAAAAAAGGACAAAGTACTTTCTTTTTCTCAAAAAGGGTCAAAACCCTAAGGACGTCCCAATTCAATCTTTCGCGCGCATGTTTATTTTAATTCATTATATTTATGTATCTGCTCCGGAAATGTAATAGTTAATTAGACTTTTATCGCTTTCTTTTACTTTTCTCGTGTTTATTTTCCAAACGGGTTTTGTTTTTGGCGATGTATAGACCCGCGCCTTGTAATAGCGTAGATTTACCTTTCCGCACTTTATTTTCCGCACTCTTAACTGTTAATATGCATGAAAGACTTGTATGAAAAATAAAATCAACCGGTAGCTCACAATGATGCATGTTCAAAGATAAAATTAATTGAAAAACAACACACATGCACATGCCACTCCTAGGGTACGCCTCACTTGGTTGCCTCGACGTGGTCGTCAAGTATAGGGTGTTTTAGAGGTCGCCCTCCTGTCTAAAGATCCAGTTGCCTCGAAACGGTTTCCTCGGATAAAAAGGATCTAGGACATTAGGGTTACCGCTAAGGCGTCCTACTATTGCTTCGATGACCACACATGTCCCTAATAATCGAATTGACCCGAACAACTCCAACGACGGTGCTACCTACTTCTCAATAGTGGGATAGTACTGCCTAAAGGACTCTTACACAGCCTAATTCCTTAGAGTAGGTAGATTTCTCATGGGTACTTGCTCTTTCAAAAAACAAAAACATCTTTTCGCACCTACACTTTCAAAAAGTTTTCAAACAAACACTTCATACACTCTTGAGGACTGATACAAGAGTTACCTAGAAGTTTTTGAAACGAACTTTTTCAAAACCCACGAACACTTGAAAAGCAAACAAATTTTGAAAACATAGTGAGCAAGTACCTAAGAGCCCGTGGATAACCACGGATAGAAAGGGTGATAACACCTTCCCTTTCTATAATCTACCTCCCGAACCGAGAAACATCTCGAAAAGGAATTTTGCTGTGCTTTTGTCCTTTCCTTGTTGGAGAACATAAAAGACAGTGGCGACTCTTGCTTACCGCGACATTTCGCGAACCAGCTTAAAAAACAGTCAGTTCTATTTCCACCGATCACAGAACTGGAGACTCTGCTGGGGACTTTAATAAGTGAGGTGTACCTTAGGATTAGATCATTCTATGTTTTCAATTGTATGCTTTATTTCCTTTAATATTGTGGGCTTGCATCGGAATTTCATAGATCCTAACCCGGATCTAAGGAATACCCTTTAGGTAGCAATAAGCTGTGAGGGACCTGTCCGGCGTAGACCGACACGGGTGAAGCAGTAGCTACGTTGGTGTGACACCTTGGTCTGTACCGATATCCCTTGTGTTGGAACGAGGAGAATATGGGTCTTCTGAGGAGTCCTTAAGCACCAACCGACCTTAGAACCCTAAATTGACCCAACTTGGCCATAGGACAGTAGCAGTATGCTACACTCATTGAGGCTAAACTCTCGCGATGGTTCCGACTGCAAGAAAAGATTGCGAAGCTGGAGTTATGACCGATTGAGGGTAGTCAGTGATATTGAGATCCTCTAGAACCCGGTTACTATTATCTAGGATAGGTCTTAACCAACGAAACTGAAAGAGGGTAGTACCTAAACTTCATGTTGGCCTAAACTCTAAGGGCTGTCTTGTGTGACTTGTGTGCCTTCAAACTTGAATTACTTGCATGTACTTGTTATCTGACAACACGGGTTCCTTGCAGGTTTTGTTTACAGTCCTTAATCTGGACTCATAACAGGGTTCACCTACATCACTCCACGCATAACATAACATCATACCATCATACCATTGCATACATCCTGCATAAGGACTAACCCATTTCAAGGATCTAAAGGGCTTGTGGTGCAGGTAATGATGAATCAAAATGTATAGCAAGGGGCAAAGGGGATTTATTTTCCTCTAGCCAAGGTTGTTCGGAGATCAAAACATGATGACTTGAGTCAGGGGCTATGACCCACTCGATATAGTGAGCTTTGACTCTTGAAGAAGGATTCTCAACAACACGAAGTTCCTTCAATCAAGCTACGAAATTCAAATTCTAACAAATTTTCCTGTTTACCACGCGAGATCCTTGAAAACATTGCATGCATACATACATATCATTGCATTACAGGTACCCTTTTGACAGGTCACTTATCTTCTTCGCTGTTTATTTCAGCAATCATCATGTCTACTGCACCATCCACTGAACAAGCTATCCAGGCCCTCCAGGCCCATAATGCCCAGTTCCAGGAGTTGGTTATGAGCCTAGCCCAGGGTCAACAGGACTTGAAAACTCTGATTCTGAAAGAGAGGAAGAAGAAGAAGAAGAGGACTGTTTTGTTCAACCCTAGACGCAGATCTGGGAATGAGAATAAGGCTGAGCTGACTACCTCATTTGTGGGCAAGGACAATCCTCAAGAGAGAAGGGTTCCTAGTCCCGTGGTCTCCGATAACGAGATAGATTACAATGATGAACAGTACCCTCCAGCTGAGGACAGGTACAAACAGCTAGAAGACCGACTAAGTGCTATGGAGATACAGAAAGTGCCCGGCCTGGACTTCGAAGATCTAGGTCTATCCTCTGGGGTGGTGATCCCTCACAAGTTCAAAGCACCTGCCTTTGCAAAGTACGACGGGGCTTCCTGTCCTAAGTTGCATCTCAGATCCTATGTAAGGAAGATCCAACCTTACACTGCATACAAGAATCTATTGATCCATTTCTTCCAGGATAATCTTTCAGGGACTCAACTCGAATGGTTCTATCAGTTGGATGGAACCAGTATTCGTAACTGGGAGGACTTGGCTACTGCGTTTTATAAGCAGTATCAGTATAATTCCGACCTCGCTCCTACGCGTACCCAACTCCAGGGTATGTCACTAGGGACGGGTGAAGGATTTAAAGAGTATGCCCAAAAGTGGAGAGACCTTGCTGGAAAGGTGCAGCCACCTCTGACCGACCATGAGCTCGTTGATTTGTTCTTGGGGACCCTGTCTGATCCTTTCTTCAACCATCTGATTGGGAATTCTTCTGCTGGGTTTACAGATCTAATCTTGACTGGTGAGAGGATAGAAGCTGGTATCAAGTCTGGGAAAATACAGAAGGGTGACTCCTCGAACACTGAGAAGAAACCATTCAAGAAAGAATCCAGTGATGTCTATGGTTTAAGAGGGCAGAACAAATCTGAACACCGCCAAGCTGTCAACGCGGTGGTCATTTCAAAGCCTACTGGTGCTCCTCAGCGTCACAATCAACAAAGGGAAGAAAGACCTAAAAGGCAATTCACTCCCCTCAGCATGACCTTGTCCCAGATATTGCCACAGTTGATGGAGACCAACTTGGTAGCTCTAAGGAACCCTCCTAAGAATCCCAACAAGACACCTTCAAGGTATAACCCCAACGCCCGCTGCGCTTATCATTCTGACAGCCCGGGGCAGGCTACAGATGATTGTTGGACTCTGAGGAACAAGGTTTAGGATCTAATCGACGCAAAGGAGGTCCAGCTCGAGGCGCCCGAGGCTCCCAATGTGATCACTGCTCCCTTGCCAAAACATGGCTAGGATTGAAAAAAAAACTTTTGTTCATTCGAATGTTCAAGTTGTATTTTTCTTTGATTGTTCAAACAATTATTGTCATAGCAAACTTTATTACTTTATCAATGCATCGCATATGTCTGTTTTGAATCAATATATTCGCATTCGCTATATTCAAACTACTTTCATTTTTGTGATGTTCAAACTCTCAATTAATAATTCTAAGCCTCTTGAGGGAGGATGACGAAAACGATACAATGATCTTTACAGTATGCTTTTGAACAAACCCCGCTGATGAGGTACATGCATTGTTTCAATTCCTAAACACTGGAGTTATAAGGAAGATAATCCCTCGCCAACCCCTTCGAGCCAAAGAAGTCGGAGTTTTTCTTTTCACAAAAAATTAAAACCCTTAATTATAACCTGGGGCAGGGTAGTTCTCTCAGTTGATCCAGGTGCACAATGAGCAGCATCAAAGGAGTCCTTCCAAAACAAAAGATAGTGATGGTTCCGAATAATCATAAAGACAGGCAGTCATTATCTCTCAAAACAAAAGCCCAATAAGTCAAAACCTATGAAGGAGACTTACAAAACTGGGGCATCCCGCTGACTGTAATCACAAAAGAAACAGTTCAGGCAAAAAGACAGGGATGATAAAATCAAAAAGAAAGAGGTCCTACAAACCCTCAACAAAACGAAATGATTTCCTGTTCAAAATAAACTTTCAATATCCGAACCATCACCGGAATATCAGAGCAAAGACTCAAACACGATCTAATGCATGATTAGCTGAGTTTAGGTTTGAAGAACATCATGAAGAACGGGTGGGTACAAATAAAACTTGAGCCTTTATCCTTTGTTTCTTAAACCGTGAACCAGGCCACATTATAACCCTTAAAAGTCCTAGCTGAAGCATGGGTTAGTTCGAAAGCATACTGTTACAAAGGTATCCTGACTCCTGTAGGGCTTGCTGATAAATCCTGAGTTGACATCACATTTTACAAAAAATTCACTTGTTTTATTGAAAACTGCATTTTCAAAAACTTCAAGACAGACATAAGCTTTGCATTCTTAAAATAATATTGTTTGCATATGACTATTTGTTCAACAACAGAGAAATTCGCACGACAAATATCTAGTGAACAAAAATCTTCTCAAGGATTATCTCAAGTGGAAAAACACTTCCAATCAAGGGGCAGACATGATCATGGCCTATCATCTGGGGCAGTTAAATCAAGATTCAGAGAATCTCTAAAAATGCCAAATAGTCAGGGGCATCAAATCTCCGCCTGAGTCACTTGGGGCATTGGACATGAATTCCAGCGACGAATCTTGCACGATCAAACATCTTCCGGTAGTATGGCAACACAACACTACCGACAGTGACACCTCTCCACATCCTGAGGGAATGGACATAGTCAAAAAAATACTGCGCGTGAATCAAAGACCCGCTAGGTCGACTGGCCTAGGCAAAAATAAGGGCTTCCCGGCGAACCAAAAGGGTTCGGGCAAAAATAAGGGACGAAAATGAAAGAATATGTACACCCGGCAAGTCGAAAACCTGAAAAGGTGGCTTGGGCAAAAAAGGGTATCCTGATGGACTGAAAACCCGAAAGGGCGGTCCAGGCAAAAATCAGGGATCAAAGCGTACGACTACGTCCCGTTATCTTATCACTTGCCTACCAGAAGAAGATTTGTCCATCGGCAGTTATCAAGCACCTCCATAGGTACCTTCTCCCACAGAAACTGGGGCAATAAGAGTTGTCTAAGAGATCTAGTCGCTCTGTCCGCCGAGGTACCAAGGTAAGTTCAGCTGAAGAATGTAACCAGGATACCTTCACTCCCTGCAGAGTAGGACAAGACTCAACAATACTCTCCCCATGCAGAGTTGGTCTCCCATCAGCCCCGAAAAGGCACAATATCTCCAGCAAGTCAGCGATACTCGCCCCAAGTAGAGTTAGTCTACTGTCAGCCCTAAGGAAGTTGGGTATCCCCAGAAAATCTCAATATTCCGCAGCGGAGTATGCAGATGTTCCTTAGCAAGTATCCTCGGCAGTCTTAATATAAGATTGTTCCCCGGCGGAATACAGACACCCTAGTGGAGCCATTTCCCAGTGCAGTCCAAAAAGTTTCCCTAGGAGAATTGAACCATCTCCCCAGTAGATTCTGGAAGCTTATCCCCAGTAGATTCTGGAAGCTTATCCCCAGTAGAGTCTGGAAGCTGGTCCTCCGCAGAGTACATATCTCTCCCCGACCATGTTCAAAGTTTATCCCCCACCAGGGCCTATAACTGGGTTATCCTCAGCTAATTACCACAGAAAGATCGTCCTCGGCAAAGTTCTTCCTATCCCCCAGCGGAGTTCATCAAATTCCCCAACATAACTTATCAGTGGAATCCCCAGCGGAGTTATCATCAAAATCTCAGCAAAGTATCTCTTACCACAGAGTAATTCCCCGCAGAGTAATCTCTCCAACAAGTTTATTCCCCAACAGAGTCATCTTCTCCTGCCGGTTTATTCTTGCAACCATCATCCCCAGCGGGAATGAAGAACTCTACTCTTCAACATCAGCCCAGGGTTCAACGAACTTCCCGACATTCGTCAAGGATTTATTTTCCTAGACGGAGATACATTCATAAACATCACATTGTCATACATTATGATACATGCATATACGCATCATATCATACAATCTCATGTTGAGAACATCATTGCTTGATCCATATCATGCATTGCATATGACTGACCTTTACCTTTCAGGAAAGATGCAGTTAAGTCTCAAATTTCAGTCAATAAAGACAAATCCAGTCAAGGAAGGCAAATCCAGTCAATTAAGACAAATGCAGTCAGAAGAGACAAATCCAGTTAAATTAACTCCTAAAGTCATTGAAGACAACCCGTCGTTATAGACACCCGTCATTATAGACACCCGTCAATATAGACACCCGTCGTTATAAACACCCGTCGTTATAGACACCCGTCATTATAGACACCCATCGTTATAGACACCCGTCAATATAGACACCCGTCGTTATAGACACCCGTCGTTATAGACACCCGTCATTATAGACACCCGTCGTTATAGACACCCGTCAATATAGACACCCGTCGTTATAGACACCCGTCGTTATAGATACCCGTCGTTATAGACACCCGTCGTTATAGACACCCGTCAATATAGACACCCGTCAATATAGACACTCGTTGTTATAGACACCCGTCGTTATAGACACTCGTCATTATAGACACCCGTCGTTATAGACACTCGTCGTTATAGACACCCGTCGTTATAGACACTCGTCATTATAGACACTCGTTGTTATAGACACTCGTCGTTATAGACACTCGTCGTTATAGACACTCCTTGTTATAGACACCCGTCGTTATAGACACTCGTCGTTATAGACCCTCGTCATTAAAGACAACTCGTCGTTAAAGACAACCCGTCATTAAAGACAACCTGTCAGTGAAGACAACCCGTCGTTGAAGACAACTCGTCCATAAAGACAACTCGTCAAAGAAGACAAAACCTCCTCTGGTTCAGTTAAATTGATCCCTAAATATTTTTTCTGAGATAATCTGTCAGTAGAGATAACCCATCAACTTTTGAAGATCCAGATTCGATACCTGTATCTAGCCAGGGCATATCTGTAGACGACTAATTCCAGATTCGATACCTGTATCCAGCCAGGGCATATCTGTGGACGACTAATTCCAGATTCGACACCTGTATCTAGCCAGGGCATATCTGTGAGCGATTGATTGTAGATTCAATACCTGTATCTAGCCAGGGCATATCTGCATGAAGAGTTTGAAGATAAACACCTGTAACAAGCAAGGAAATTATCTTTCTTTCTCAAGTACGCAGGTTCTCGCTAAGGAATCTCTTACGCGATCGACATCTCCAAATGGCATCTATAAGCCCATTCCCGACAGGGTTCTGTCACACCTCCGGATGGCATCTTTAAGCCCATCTCCACAACTATCCATTACATTTCCAAATGGCATTTATAAGCCCATTCCCGACAAGATTCAGTCATGTCTCCAGATGGCATCTATAAGCCCATCCTCCTATCCATCATCTCTCCAAATGGCATCTATAAGCCCATTCCCGACATCACATTGCTGATATTCTACTATGTGATTGCAAATTTCTGGGCACTTTAGTGTTCAATCATCTTCCACCTTCGGATCACGAAAGGCACGCAAGCCAATCTACATCCTCAGGTTTAAGAAGATTGAACAGGGGCAACTGTTGTACCCCAAAATTTGCCCTCCCATATTCCTCAAGATTTGTCAAGAATCACCTTCAAATGGTTCAAGACTTCTCAAGGGTTGCACAGTTCAAATGCCTCCTAAGCCAGTCAAAATTAGGGTTTTGGTTCCTTCAAGGAATTTGAGGTTTTCAAGGGCTCAATCAAGTCCCATAGGCCTATACACATCCTCTAGCATCTACATGTCAAGTTTCAAGACTCATAGGGTCAAATTGCACAGTCAAAAGTCTCATTTGGTTCACAGTCAACTGCAGGGGCAAAATGGTCATTTTACAGTCAAAAGTCAGAATTTTTGGTCAACATATTATTTTGAAGCCACAATCATCATTTGATCAAGTCTTGATCATGATTCCACAAGCATGGCTCAAAAATCATCAAGGATGCAAAAGTTTCTATTTTTGGACAGTAGAAAAGTCAACTGTAACTTGACCAGAGCATAACTTTTTCATGGTTCATCAGAAAAATCCCATCTAATGCTCATTTTGAAGGGGATGACATTTCCTACAACTCATCTTCACATTCCAAGTCCAAGAAATGCTCTCACAAAAAGTTATCAATTTCTACATTATAGGTCAATTTCAAAAGTCAACAAAAAGGCACTTTAAGTCAAAGACCATAACTTGAGATTGGTGAATCCAAATGACATGGGACCAAAGGCATTGGTTAGAGGACTTCAAGACCTTTCCAAAATGTCCAAGAACATGTCCATAGGATCAAAATTGAGCAAGATATGCATTGGAGAAGTTTGGAAATTTTTGTGAATTTGCAAAAGTCAACTTTGCTCAAAACACATCATTTTTGCTAATGGGCCTCAAATTCCTTCTTGAATCTTTACCCAAAGCATATGCACGACCCATCAAGCCTATTTGAGTTTATTTTCTTATTTTTATTAATTAATTGGATTTTTTATTAATATTAATTCATTTAATTGATTTTAAATATAGGAAATTTAAAGATATGATTTTCAAATCTTTTTGTGAAGCAAAAGTGATCAACAAGAGCTGGCAAATTCGTGTATCAATTAAGGGGACAAAAATCTCCCAATTTGGAAAGGTTTTTCAATCAAAAAGATTGAAAAATATTTGATTTAAAATCAAATATTGAAAACTTTATTCCATGGATCTTTGACCAAGATTGTACCCTAATTCTGTTCTACTACATATACTTAAGCCAACCCTAATTCCATTCACGTGAGAGCTGCTGCAAAAAGCCATATGCAATATTGAAAAAAAAGTGAAGGAAACTCAAAACTGAATTCCATAATTTAACGTGATTCAAAGCTTGTTTTTGATTCCAATACATTGCTAGCATTCCCAGAAACCTTTTGCAAATCAAATCAAGGGCTAACACTCAAGGAAACGTTCAGAACAAACTCACGGTTTGCTTAATTTTTCTAGAATCGAAACTCACGTTTTATGCATCATTAACATGTTATAATCATTGCTTTGCATTGCTAACACCTTTCTGAAGCTAACGGTATAGGTGAATTGCGTTATGGTGCCCTGAAACGGAAATCACCATTGATGAGTTCTAGGTTTTTCAGGCTTCAAAATTAGGGCTTTTCAGGTCCGGTAAAATTAGAACCTCCAACGCCTATGGTTGAATTCGTCAAGGCCAGACGAATCGAACACTACCCTCGCGAACAATTTATGTTCATCACACGCCTTTTCGCTATTTTTCCTCAGGCTATATTGTGGGGCTTAAAAACCCCCGCTATCTGTTTTGTTTTCTGCAGGTTTCATGAAGAAGACGAGTACGTGTAGGCATGGGGTTGGTCCATTTAAAAGGAAGCGCGCATTTTTTCTTTTACAACATATTTATTGGATTATTAATATATTGTTTGTTTAGTATTCTATTATCAACTGCAGGCAACAGGCCTAGTGGAGCATGCGCTGTCCAAGGACCATTGGGACCTGGGTTCGATTCCCAGGTCCACCCAAACATTGTTTCATATTTTTCACAACATAATCATATGCAGGCCTTTAAGCAACGTTCCACCATACGCTTCCAACATCAGCTTGCCAAGTGGCCACTAACAGCAATCCAATGGCCAAAGATGCTGGACACCATGCTCCAAGTCAAAGCACGCTCCAGACAGTTTCAGAATCAAACGTGGCTTTGTGCTTAATGGGCTGGAAAGTTGCAAACACACCTCATATTTGGGCCATCACACCCCCCTGGTTTGCTATTTTTTATTTTCTTTTTTCCTTTTAATTTCTTTCATTAATTATTATTGTTATTATTATTAATTAACAAATTATTTTTTATAATAAAATCAGAAACTTAAAATATTGTTTATTTTTATTATTTATTATTTTCACTATTAATAATTATTTTTGTAAATAAATGCAAATTAATTAATTTAGTGTTTTTTTTAAATAGGGTTAACTTTAATCTTTTTTACAATAAATAAAACAAATTTAGAACTAGGGTTTTCATGACTTTTAATTTCTTTTATTTTTATTTTCATTAAAACATAAAAAACACAAAAAACATTTTTTTTCTTTTAATTAAATAATTAATTAGTAAATTAGTTTTAATTTTAATTAGTTAAAAAAAAAGGACAAAGTACTTTCTTTTTCTCAGAAAGGGTCAAAACCCTAAGGACGTCCCAATTCAATCTTTCGCGCGCATGTTTATTTTAATTCATTATATTTATGTATCTGCTCCGGAAATGTAATAGTTAATTAGGCTTTTATCGCTTTCTTTTACTTTTCTCGCGTTTATTTTCCAAACGGGTTTTGTTTTTGGCGATGTATAGACCTGCTCCTTGTAATAGCGTAGATTTACCTTTCCGCACTTTATTTTCCGCACTCTTAACTGTTAATATGCATGAAAGACTTGTATGAAAAATAAAATCAACCCGTAGCTCACAATGATGCATGTTCAAAGATAAAATTAATTGAAAAAAAAACACACATGCACATGCCACTCCTAGGGTACGCCTCACTTGGTTGCCTCGACGTGGTCGTCAAGTATAGGGTGTTTTAGAGGTCTCCCTCCTGTCTAAAGATCCAGTTGCCTCGAAACAGTTGCCTCGGATAAAAAGGATCTAGGACATTAGGGTTACCGCTAAGGCGTCCTACTATTGCTTCAGTGACCACACATGTCCCTAATAATCGAATTGACCCGAACAACTCCAACGACGGTGCTACCTACTTCTCAATAGTGGGATAGTACTGTCTAAAGGACTCTTACACAGCCTAATTCCTTAGAGTAGGTAGATTTCTCATGGGTACTTGCTCTTTCAAAAAACAAAAACATCTTTTCGCACCTACACTTTCAAAAAGTTTTCAAACAAACACTTCATACACTCTTGAGGACTGATACAAGAGTTACCTAGAAGTTTTTCAAACGAACTTTTTCAAAACCCACGAACACTTGAAAAGCAAACAAATTTTGAAAACATAGTGAGCAAGTACCTAAGATCCCGTGGATAACCACAGATAGAAAGGGTGCTAACACCTTCCCTTTCTATAATCTACCTCCCGAACCGAGAAACATCTCAAAAAGGAATTTTGCTGTGCTTTTGTCCTTTCCTTGTTGGAGAACATAAAAGACGATGGCGACTCTTGCTTACCGCGACATTTCGCGAACCATCTTAAAAAACAGTCAGTTCTATTTCCACCGATCACACCACCCACTGAGGGTAAGAAGTTACTGCTAGAAAACCAACGTCAAACTGTTTCATGACCTCAGCCTTGATTTTCTCAGACATCTCTGGGCGCATTCGGCGAACCTTTTGTTTCAATGGGGGACAGTCTTCCTTGGTAGGCAGGCGATGAACCACAATATCGGTATCCAACCCAGGCATGTCTTCATAAGACCAGGCAAAGATCTCGACATAGTCTCGCAGCATCTGAATTAACCGTTGCTTCACACTAAGCTCCAGATTTGCACTGATATTAACTTCTTTCTTGTCTACCTCTGTACCCAAATTCACTGATTCCACTGGCTCTTCATGTGGTTGAATAACCCTCTCTTCTTGGAGTAGCAGTCTTGCAAGTTCACCAGGCACTTCACAATCATCTTCACCTTCGTCTTCGGCTAAGGTGATCGGATTTTCGAAGTCATAACCGGCAGTAGCAAAGTCGTTACCAGTGAGATCCATAGTGGATGTAGACCTGTATATGTGAGTGTGTGTAAAATAACTGTTTTGCAATATGTAATAAAAGAAAAACAAGGAGCGCAAAATTTGAAATGCAAGAAACGTCCAATGCTTTTATTAATGATATATGAAAATGACACACATAAAGCCCTCACAAATGAAGCCACGGTGCCCTGGGTAAGACACCAGGACGTAGAGTTTAAAACATTGTCTGTTACAAATTCAAAACAAAAAGTTTCATTACTGGGTAACAAAAGAAATAGGGATGAAGTACTTTGCTGTCCAGTTGCTTGGTCCACCGTCGGTCGTAGGATAGATCCAATTGTCGAACTCAGATTCTTCAACGTCATCTGCAATGGCATTCACTCCCGAATTGCTGATGAACAAGGGAGGTCTTCTGATCCGCGCATTCCGAACAGCCTTTTGAGCTTCTGCAGTGAAACCCAAACCAAACTTGTTAGTCTTCTGTGTAAAATCAGGGAGTTGTCCCCAATTCGCACACCCACCTTTCTCGACAACAGCCCAGACATCCTTGAAGGAAGCCATCTTCATAGGAGGATCTTCAACAACCGTCTCAGCTGATGCTAGTGTCTGGGGAACCTCTTCAAAATGATGAAATGGGGTCTCAATGAACTCCCCATCCATCTCTACATATCGGAAAGAGTTGAGGTGGCTTACCATGTACTCTTCCTCTCATTGTACTGTCACAATCTTCCCTCTAACCGGGTACTTCAGCTTCTGGTGGAGCGTTGAAATTACTGCCCCAGCTTTGTGGATCCATGGACGACCCAACAAACAAGAATAAGATGGCCAAATGTCTATCACATAGAATGTAGAGTTGAAAACATGAGAACCAACCTTAATCGAAATATCAACTTCTCCGTGCACCATCCTCTTAGACCCATCAAAGGCCCTGACGACAATGTTTCTTGGTTTCAACTCCAACCCTTCACAGTCGACCTGGTCTAGAGCTTTCTTAGGCAAAACTTTCAACGAAGAACCAGTATCCACCAATACATGAGCAAGAGTAGTGCCCCTGCATTCAATAGAGACATGCAGGGCATCATTGTGATTCTTCCCCTTAGCAGTCAAGTCGGCGTCAGAGAAACCCAACCCATTATCAGCAGTAAGTTTGGCCATGCAATCTTTAAACTGATCAGCTGATGTCTCTTGTGGTACGTGTGCAGTCTTCAGAAATGTAATCAGATCCTTGGCATGGGCCTCTGAGCATAGCAACAGTGACAACATAGAGATCTTGGACGGGGTTTGCCCCAACTGCTAGACTACATTGTAATTACTCTTTTTGATGATTTTCAGAATCTCTTCCATCTCTTGTCTAGAAGCTTCAACAGTAATCGTCTTCGGTGTCTCTGTCTGGGCAGGCTCACTGGTGATCCCTTTGCCCCGAGTGTCAGATGACTCGACGATAGGGGTAAGAATAGGAACTTGAACAGGAATAGTAGCAAGTACACTGGCGGGTGTAATAACAACAAGTTTTCAGGCAGTTGGCGGAGAGATATCAGGTGAGAAAAGTCTTCCGCTGCGGGTGACTTTTGCAGGTCCAACAATATTGCTGACGTCAGTATCAACATCCAAATCTTGTTTAACTCCATGAAAATAAACATCGGCCCCGTAATGCCAAGGGACAACTTTATCAGAGGTGTAGGGGATAGGCCCAGGAACAATGATGATTAATGGTGCGATTCTTGGAACAGATGTAATTCTAACAGGCTTTCTCGAGGAAGCCTTGGAAGAATTGTCGAGAATGGTGATAATAGCAACTTCTTCAGTAGGGACTAAAGGAACAACACTCTTCTCAAACAAAATCTCTTTACTATCCATCAGGCGTTGGACACCTGATTTCAAAAGTGGGCAACCGGTTGGTAAGGCAGAACACATACGACAACCTTCGTCACAACCCGGAAATAAACCGGCTAGCAAAAGGTTCTTCTTTACAGTCATCAAAGGAGTAACAATGTCGTTCATAGAAACCACAAACGAGTCTTCATCTATAGCATTCACTCCATGCTTGGGCATAGGAGCAGTTACAACATTAGGTCTTTCGGGCGCCTCGAACTCAATCTCCTTAGCATCAATTAAGTCATGTATTTTGTTCTTCAAAGCCCAACAATCATCTGTATTATGTCCCGGGCTATCAGAGTGAAAAGCACAGCGGGCATTAGGGTTGTACTTTGGTGATGTTGTATTTGGATTCTTCGGGGCCTCCCTTGGAATCACCAGATTGGTTTTCGGTAACTGTGGCAGAATTTGAGACAAAGTCATGCTGAGACGGGTGAATTTCCTTCGAGGTCTCTCGTCCTTTTGTTGATTATTGTGCTGAGGAGCACCAGCAGGTCTTAAAATAAAAATGCATTGACAACTTGGCGGCGTTCAGGTCTATTCTGGCTTTTCGAACCGTAGACAACACTGGACTCTTTCTTAAAAGGCTTTTTCTCGGTGCTTGATGAAGCACCCTTTTGTATCTTACCATCCTTAATACCAGCCTCAATCCTTTCACCGGTCATAATCAGCTCTGTAAACCCAGACGAAGAGCTTCCAATCAAATGGTTGAAAAATGGACCAGACAAGGTCCCCAGAAACATATCCACAAGCTCCAGATCAGCCAAGGGTGGTTTCACTCTTCCGGCGAGGTCCCTCCACTTCTGAGCATAATCTTTGAAACCTTCGTCTGTTCCCATTGACATACCATGGAGTTGGGTACGCGTGGGAGAGAGGTCGGAATTGTATTGGTACTGCCTGTAGAAAGCAATAGCCAAATCCTCCCAACTGCGGATACTAGCTCCGTCCAACTGGTAAAACCACTCAAGCTGAGTCCCTGAGAGACTGTCTTGAAAGAAGTGGATCCATAGGTTCTTATCAGCGGTGTACAGATAAATCTTCCTTACATATGACCAGAGGTGCAGCTTTAGACAAGAAACTCCGTCATACTTAGCAAAGGCTGGTGCCTTGAACTTGTGGGGAATCACCACCCCAGATGATAGACCCAGATCACCAAAGTCCAGACCAGGCACTTTCTGAACTTCCATCGCACTCAACCGGTCTTCCAGTTGTTTGTATCTATCCTCAGCAGGAGGATACTGGTCTTCGTCGAAGTACGTCTCATTGTCCGAGACCACAGGGCTAGGAGCCCTCCTTTCTTCCTGACTATCTTTCCCTCCAGATGAGGTGGTCAAATCAACTTCATCCCGTAGCCTGTTTCCAAACCTATGACCTATGTTAAACAGGTTTGTCCTCTTCTTCTTCTTCTTCTCTTTCAGAATTAGGGTCTTCAAATCTTACTGACCCTTAGATAGATTCATGAACAGCTCTTGGAATTGGGCATTTTGGGCCTGTAGGGCCTTGATTGCTTGCTCAATTGATGGTTCAGTAGACATGATGAGTGCTGAAATAAATAGCGAAGAAGATAAGAGACCTGTAACGAGTACCTGTTATGGAGTGCATGGGATGAAATGCGTATGATATGATTTCAAAGACAATCGAGAGATTCAAATTCGTAAACGAGAAATGAAACACACTTTTATTAGATAAACTTTTAAAATCAAATTGTTCAACAAATTGCCCTTAAGGCGTTACAAGAGAGGAAATACTGAAAAGTAAATAAAAACTGGAAAGGAAATAATCCAAAGGGCAATCAGTGCTCCCATGGTCGCTTCTTGTCGGTGCGGACATAATCATTGAGAATCTGCTCGTTCTCTAGCTGTCTAGTCAACTTCTAGATCTTCTGCTCTTGCTCGTTAAACCTTTCTCGGTAAGCATCCCGCTCTTCTCTCAGCTGCATCCAAGACCTTTTTAGTGCCCCAATGTCAGTGGGCATATGAGGATGGAGGATGGTCGGAAGAACCCCTTCTTCATTAGCAACTTCAACAATGATAGGCAGGACGTCTTCATACGGCATACCCAGCTTCTGGGCACGGATACAGACCCATCTGAGATATGGCTCCATTGGAAGAGAAGTCTTTGGACCCAGCTCATGTGGATCAGATCTGTGAACTCTATCCTAAGACCTTATGAATCTGCGGCGTTGCTCGTCGCTATCCCCTTGAAAATCAAAGATGATACTAGGCATTAGCAGCTCATGAGGTCCTTCTCTTCTGGCTTGCCCAAACTGACGTAAGGCCAAGCATGGATTGTAAGAAATTCCTCCATTGGTTCCTATCAGGGGAACATTGGGGTACTCCCCACATCGATCAATAATAGCCACCTCGTCCATACCCTTGATAGTCCAGATGATGTCATTATGAGAGAGATACATAACCCTATAAGCCCAGCCATGCCTTCTTTGTTCTTCAGCACTGATTTGGGGAGGTGCGAAATAAACCACCTATCTAATAATGGAGAACAACACATCAAAGTTCCCCGCTTTCGGGCAGTACAGGCGTAAAGCTGATGAAGAATGTCACCCAAGAGAGTGGGTACAGGATTACGAGAGACGAAGATTTTCACCGCATTCACATCAACAAAGGAGTCAGGATTCAGAAACAATACCAAGCCATATATCAGAAGAGCCAGAATATCTTCGAATGCCTTGAAGTCTAGACTATCCCAGAAATAATTAGACTTACCAACCAAGAACTTAGTTATAAAGCCCTTTGCTCCACTTCTAGTCTCCCAATTAGCCATTATCTCATCCTTGGTCATATGAAGGGCTGAAGCAATCTCTTCGGGCCTAAGGATCTTCTCCCAACCAGTAAATGGGGTCTGCTCCAGAATAGAGATACCGAGCAGATCAGAGAACTCTTCTAAGGTGGGAACCAACTGGTAGTCCTAAAAAGTGAAGCAATGGTACAGTGGATCATAGAACTGGACTAGGACACTCATCATCTGCTCGTCCAATTTGGAGGTGACCAAACTGAGAAGATACCCATGTCTTCTGATGAAGGAGGTAGTATCAGGCATCTTTTTGCAACCAATTCTTTAAGCATGGTGGGAACCTGGACAAAGTTGATCCGGATGGTATTCTTACGCATGGGCATCATGGCCTCCAAAACAGAACAAAGATGAATCCCTCCTGTCTTTGAAATAGTTTAGTCCAATGCAAGATGCATGCAATGTTATGATATCATGATGTCATGATAGAAAGAACATCACAAGTATCCACACATATCAAACATGGTAAAGGCACACAAGTCACACAGAGAGCCCTTAGATTTCAGGCTGGCAAGGAGCTTAGGTACTACCCTCTTTCAGTTCAGTTGGTTTAAACCTGTCCTAATAATAGTAACCGGGTTCTAGAGGATCTCAATATCATTGACTACCCTCGATCGGTCATAATTCCAGTTTAGCAACCTTTTCTTGCGGCCGAAATCATCGCGAGAGTTTAGTCTCAATGAGTGTAGCATAATGCTACTGTTATATGGCCAAGTTGGTCAATTTAAAGGTTCTAAGGTCAGTTGGTGCTTAATGACCCCTTAGAAGACCCATATTCTCCTCGTTCCAACACAAGGGATGTCGGTACAGACTAAAGTGCCACACCAATGTAGTTACTGCTTCAACCGTATCGGTCTACGTTGTACAGTTCCCTCACAGTTTATTGCTACTTACCTAAAGGGTATCCCCCAGATCCGGGTTAGGATCTATAGTAACTCCAATACAAGCCCACAAATATAAAGCATACAAGGCAAACAATTGAAAACACAATGATCTAATCCTAAGGTACACCCCACTTATTTATTCCCCAACAGAGTCGCCAGTTCTGTGATACGGTGGGAAAGAACTGACTGTTTTTGGAATGCTGGTTCGCGTTTTGTGTTTGTTTTTGCAAAATGTCGCGGTAAGCAAGAGTCGCCACCATCTTTTATTTTATCCAACAAGGAAAGGAAAAAAGCACAGAAAAATTCCTTTTTCGAGATGTTTCTCGGGTCCGGGGGGTAGATTATAGAAAGGGAAGGTGTTAGCACCCTTTCTATCCGTGGTTATCCACGGGCTCTTAGGTACTTGCTCAAAGTGTTTTCAAAATTTGCTTTTCTTTGTGTTTGTGGGTTTGAAAGAAGTTTTTGTTTGAAAGGTGTAAGTGTGAAAAGTTTTTGTTTTTGAAAAGAGCAAGTACTTAAGAACCATTTACCTACTCGAAAAGGGAATCAATCTGTGCTAATGTACTTTAGACAGTGCTATCCCACTATGAATGAGTATGTAGCACTGTCGTTGGAGTTTAAGGGTCAATTCGATTAAGGGACGTGCGATCACTAAAGCAATGTTAGGACGCCTTAGCGGTAACCCTAATGTCTTAGATCATTTTTCGGAGGCAACCGTTTCGAGGCAACTATGATCTTTGGACAAGAGGGCGACCTCTAAAACTTTCTATACTCAATGACCACGTTCGAAGGCAACCAAGTGAGGTGTACCCTAAGAGTGCGCATGTGCGAGTGTGTTGTTTTCAGTTTATTTTATCTTTGTACATGTTAGTGGTTATCTATGTTGATTTTAGGTTTAAACATTCGATCTTGTCATGCATTCCCTATTATCAAACATCAAACAGTTTATAAGTTGCGGAAATTAAATTGCGGAAATTAAACTAATTATTACAAGGCGTCGGGTATTTACATCGCCAAAAACAACCCTTGAAATTAAAATGCGGAAAATAAATAAAGCGATAAAAAATAGTAAAGTCCTATTAAACTATTACATTCCGGAAACATGTACAATGATATGATAAATGGATCGCGTGCGGAAAATTAAATCGGATGCGAGTTTTTTAGGGTTTTGACCCCTTTTTTGAAAGAAAGCATTTTTTTGGTTTATTTTTGAATTAGAAAGAAGTTAAATTGGATTAAGTACTAAATTAATAAATAAATTAATTAATAAAAATATTTTTGGGTTTTTGGTATTTAACGAAATAAAAATAATTCAATCAATGTTAATAAAACCTAATTATCTAAGTTGATTTTAATTATTGCAAAAAGATATCAAAGTTATTCCTAATTAAAACTAAATTAATTCAATTAATTATTTATTAACAAAAATAGAATACTGAAAATTAATTTTAATAATGAAAATATTTTTTGGTTTTTAATTTTATGAAGAAAAATATTTAATTGGTTAGTTAATATAAAAATAATAACAATAAATAATTAAAATAAATAAATAATAATAAGAAAAAAGAGAAAGGGTTAGGAGGTTATGGGCCTGATTTTGAGGTTTATTCAGCAATTTCCAAGGCCCATTTGTGTTGGCCTGGTTGACTTCTGGAATCCAACGCGTGCACTTTGACTAGGGAGTATGGTGGACATCACATCTGGACCACCAGATCTGGCCTGGGGCCATCTGGCAAGCATTTGAGTGAGGGAGCATGATGTACCACGCAATTGGAATGGCATTGGATAACATGTAGAAAAAACATAGCAAATACATGGGGGACCTGGGGTTCGAACCCAGGTCCTGTGAGTCATTGCATACGCTCCACTACCACTCAACCAACGCGCTTTAGTTGTCATAGTATTGGACAACAATTATAATATGGAAAAAATATTAATATGCCAGAAATAAAAAAAAAAGAAAATGCGCCAAGTTTGAATCCACCATTGGGAGAGGGCCACGTCTTCATCTTCTTTGTTCAACCCTGGTTATTTACCTGTGGATTTGTATCCGCAGCTGAATTCGCATGTCCAAACTAAAATCAATTCTAGGCCATGGAAATTGATTCCAAGACCATGGTCATGCTCGTCTCTCTCCCCTGGTTACGTCCATGTCCATCAATTGCACTAATTTTGCCTGAAAACGAAATGCCCAAAATACAAACTACAAAATCCTAGGTTCGGCTATGGGGTTACAGGCCATTTAAACGCAATCAAATAATGCCAAAAGTCCAGAAATTGCACAAGCATCATGAATATGTCAACGATTTGCCAAAAAAATGCAAGAGTATGGAGTTGCGATTTCAAACGAAAAATGGTTTTTTGAGAGACTTACAGAGCTTTAGGGCGTGTATGGAGATTGATTCTGGGTTGGTTCTGCTTCAAGGATGGTCCAACAATTGATTAACGTTGATTTTTGCCTTTGAATTTGCTTCTAAGGAAGATTTCAGTTTCACACTTTTTTGGCAATTTTCAATTTTTGCTTTTGATGATTCTGCAGCCTCTAGGTCCTGAATTCGTGACCTTTGCCTTGTATATGTATAATGCAATGTATTAGGTCAACTTTTGTGGACTGAATCCTTGTACATTATGGTTATGTGATTGGATTTGATCCTCCATTGATAACTTTCCAATTTTGCCAAAAATCCAATCTTTTTGCACATGGAATGATTGATACGAATTTGATACACTTGATGATGATGATTCAATCCTGAAATAGCCCAAAGGGATCAAATAATCAATGTTTGGATTTTATTTGATTTAAATTGATTTAAAATGAAATAATTCATTAAAAAATCAAATTAAATAATAAAATTGATAAATGGTCACAAGGCTGAAGCTAGGACACGTGTGTAGTGTGACAAGATCAAATCAAGTGGAAAAGAATGGGCCCCTTTGACAAAATTTGAAGTTTTGGGGATAGTTGACTTTTGGCAATTTTGCAAAAATGCCCAACTTAAAAAATGCATAACTTCTTCAATTTTGAACTTTTGGAAGTGTTCTTGGACTTTTTAGAAATATTGAGATGTCCTATAACCAAACCTTTTGGTCTCATCTCATTTTGATATTCCATGCTCAAGTTATAAGCTTTGGCAAAAAAGGTGTTTTTGTTGACTTTCAAAAATGACCTATAATGTCCAAATTTGTAACTTCTTGTGAGTGAATTTTGTTGATCTTGGGGTATGAATATGGATTGTAGGAAATTGTATCCTATTCAAAATGAGATTTGGATGGGTCATTTCTCATAAAGTATGAGAAAGTTATGCTTGGTCAAAGTTGAGTTGACTTTTCCTACAAAACCCTAATTTAGCAACTTTTGAGTCTTGATGAATTTTGAGCAATCCTTGATGAATCATGATCAAACCTTGATCAAATGATGAAATATCCTTCAAAATGAGAATGTTTACAAAAAATCTTGAAGTTTGACTGTATTTGGGTCGCAGTTGACTTTTGCCCTAGCATAGTCGATTTTTGGACCCTTTGAGCAATTGACTGAGCAAACTTCCTCTGCAAGGCTTGAAATTTGACATGGATGAACTTGAGAGAATATTAGGACATTGGGGAGAACTTGAGGTCATTTTTATGCAAGGACCTTGATGCAACACAAAACCCTAATTTGAGGTTGATTGCCTTAGGAGATAGCTTGACTGTCCAACTCTTGAGCAATCTTGAGCCACTTGGAGATTTTTCTTGCCATGTTTTGAGAAATATGAGAGGGAAAATTTTGGGGTACAACAGATATCTACAACTTTTATGTTGGAAGTTTCCTTTATATCATCTTGCATGATGGTGAAAATTTGGCTCAAAGTTGAGAAAAAATAAGAAATTTTCTATACTTAGAAAAATTTCTAAGTTAAGAAATTTCAACTTTTCAAAACAAAACCTTAAATCCTTGATTTATTAATGGACAAGTTTCATATTTTGACATGTTTTGATGAATTATGACCTTTGGCACTTGACTTTGACCAAAAAGTCAAAGTTTGACTTTTCAGTATATAGTTGACTTTTGATCATTTGACTGAAAAATTTTTCTGTCAATCCAATGGATTTGTAATGTTTTGAATCATGTTATTAGGTAAAAATGATGCAATTAAACTCTTGAAATCATGCTTCAAACCAATTGATCATTTGTTAGGCCAAAAATCAGAAATTGCCCTTTCTCTCTAAAAACCCTAATTTTGACCATTTTGCCATTTTAATATTTTGATCAAATTTCTTGAGGAATTGTGGTCCAAATTTGACCAAATGATACATATGAGTATAATATGTTGATGTGGATAAAAAATAATGAAGTTTGACTGTAAATTGGCCATGGTTGACTTTTTCCCCAATACGATTTTTAGGTCAACTGTTCAATTGACTGATCAAAAGTGTGATTCAAAACTTGAAACTTGACATGAGTAATCTTGGGTGTCCATAATGATCCTTGAAAGTCATATGAAGCATTGATAGTCCAAAAATCCTTGTGCAAACTCAAACCCTAATTTTGGTCATCAGTGTATGAGGAGGTGTCTTGAGCTGGTCAAACCCTAATGCAGTCTTGAGTCAAAGAGATCTTGTGAGAAAAATCTTGATAAGTGAGAAGGAAAATTTTGGGGTACAACAAAGATAATCACCGAGCTCTGTAATAAATTCAAGATAAAACATCATAAATCTTCTCCCTACCGGCCGAAGATGAATGGCGCTGTCGAAGCGGCTAACAAGAATATCAAAAAGATCATACAGAAGATGACAGTGACATATAAAGACTGGCATGAGATGTTACCATTTGCTCTTCATGAGTACCGTACCTCAGCACGTACATCGATAGGGGAAACACCTTACTCTCTGGTATATGGTGTTGTACCCCAAAATTATCCCTCCCATATTTCTCAAAAATGTTTCAAGAAAGGTCCTCAAGTTGCTCAAGGAAGTCCAATGGTTGACCAAACAAGCTCCCTTCTAAGGCAGTCTACCTCAAATTAGGGTTTCATGTTGCATCAAGATACTTCAGTCCAAGGGATCCCAAATTCTCACCATTTTCCTAATGTGTTTTCAAGATCATCCATGTCAAGTTTCAAGCCTTGCAGAGGAAGTTTGCTCAGTCAATTGCTCAAAGGCCCAAAAATCGACTATGCTAGGGCAAAAGTCAACTGTGGCCCACATATAGTCAAACTTCAAGATTTTTGGTCAACATCCTCATTTTGAAGTATTATTCATCATTTGATCAAGGGTTGATCATGATTCATCAAGGATTGCTCACAATTCATCAAGAACCAAAAGTTGCTAAATTAGGGTTTTGTAGGAAAAGTCAACTCAACTTTGACCAAGCATAACTCTCTCATACTTTATGATAAATGACCCATCCAAATATCATTTTGAAGAGGATGCAATTATATACAATCAATATTCATCTCCAAATTTCAAAATATGCACTTACATGAAGTTATGAATTTGGACATTATAGGTCATTTTGAAAAGTCAACAAAAACACCTTTTTTGTCAAAGCTTCATACATGAGCATGGAATATCAAATTGAGATGATACCAAAAGGGTTGCTTATAGGACATCTCAAGCTTTCTAAAACATCCAAGAAAACCTTCAAAGAGTCAAAGTTGAGGAAGTTATGCATTGGTGAAGTTGACCCTTTTTGCAAAATTATCAAAAGTCAACTATGCCTCAAATTGCAAATTTTGCAAAATGGGCCCAATCTTTTGCACTTGTTTTGAGTTGGCAACATGGTCCACGAGCCCTAGCCCTTTCCACTTGTCATTATCTTGTTTTTATTATTTATTTATATTTTTATTTGAATTAAATCAATTTTAATCAAAACAAATCATAGAAAAATCCAAAGCATTGAAATCTCAAGATTTTGCACATGTTTCAGGTCCTACATCCAGCTAGCATGAGATTGAATTAGCGTAAAGGCTATGTGTGCACAAAAAGATTGAGTTTGTTCTATTTTAGCAAGATTTTCAAGTGTATTAAATCCAAATCAAAAGCCATGATGGAGGAAGATTGAGATCAGCTTTTCAACCCTAATCTAATCCCTGATATATATTGAGCATGTGCAAACCTAAAACGAGGCTAGAGAGAGGTGTGAGAAGAAGAACAAAACTTAAAAAAATCACAACAAAGTGATGGGTCGAATTCGTTGTTCCAAGCAATTTCAAAGCCTCCTGACCATCCCTATCACTTCTTGGGATCCCCAACAAGCAAAACCAATCAAAAACAAGCACTCTCAGGCCCCGTAACTCGCTGTTTGTAGTGACGGACAAACGTCCGTAGGTAAAAGTCTGGGACTTTTACCAACGAAGCAAGGAAGAAGATAACATACGTGGCTCTGTTTCATTTGCTTGTTTGAATTCTGGCACCCTTTTTCATATTATTATATATTATGATTATTGCTTATTATATGAACAATTAAAATGCGTAGCTCAGTTGGTGGCCAGGGGGTGGGAATGTGCTTCAAGACCTGGGTTCGAATCCCAGGCCCCCCAATTTCTTCATATTATTTTCTTTAAGGTAATCCAGTGCGCATACAAGTCTAAGGTCCACCATATGACCTCATCATCCAACCTGCCAAGTGGCCAGATGGCCAGATCCAAAGACCATCAATGGAGGAACATCATGAGGCCTAGTCAACACAAAACATGTGATCTTGTAAGTCAACATGGACCTTTGTTTCTTGGGCCCAGATTTCTAGCAATGCACCCCCATATTACTTTTGCAGGCCCAACTTTCTTTTCTCTATTCTTTTATTTTTCTCAATTAATTTACTTATTTATTTTTACTAACAAATTTACTTTCTTTTATTCAAAAATCACAAATAATATTTTTCACCCAATTAGAATTAGGTTTATTATTTATTAATAAATTAATTAATTTAATTAGATTTTAATTTTTAGGTAACTTAAAGTATTTTTGTAAATAATTAAAATTAATTAGAACAATTAGGGTTTTAATTTAATTATATTTTCTTTTTCTTAAAATAACAAAACACAAAAATAGGCCATTTATTTATTTTCATTAATTAATTTAATTACTAATTATTTTTGTATTTAATTTTAAAACATAATTATTTTCTTAAAAATAATTAAAAACAACAAAAAAACAATTTCTCTTTCGATTAGGTTAGAAGGGGTCAAAACTCTAGTTTTCTCCCAATCTAAATTTCCTCTCGCGCGCTTTATCATTCATTTTTTATCCTATTAATGTAATTGCTCACAAGTTGTAATAGTTTAATTAGGTCTTTTATTTTCATTTATCGCTTTATTTTTAAGGGTTTGTTTTTGTCTATGTAAATACCCGAAGCCTTGTAATAGCTTAGCTTTACTTTCCGCATTTTAAATTCCGCAAAAATTAACTGTTAGATGTATAGATAATATGGATGCATGACAAGAATGTATGATTAACTTTAAAACAGTTAGCTAACCCTAAATGTGAAAAGATAATAAACTTGAAATTGAATCACTCGCACATGCGCACTCCTAGGGTATGCTCCCACTTCGGTTGCCTTCGGTAAACGTTCATTGAGTATAGGATGTTTTAGTGGTTGTCCTTTTGTCTCAAAGATCAAAGTTGCCTCAGAAAGGTTGCCTCGGATATTGTTGCCTCAAATAATTGATCTAAGACATTAGGGTTATTACTAAGACGTCCTAACATTGCTTTAGTGACCGCACGTCCCTTTCGAATTAACCCTCAAAACTCCGACGATGGTGCTACCTACTCACTAATAGTGGGATAGCACTGTCTAAAGGAAACCAACATAGAACAATTCTTTTTTCGAGTAGGTAGATTAGTTCTTAAATACTTGCTCAATCCAAACAAACTTTTTCACACTTACACTCCTTTTCAAACAAAGTTTTTTTCAAAAACACTTCGTAACACTCTTGAAGACAGAAGCAAGGGTTAAATCGAAGTCAAAACACAAACTTTTCAAATCACACAAACACAAAGAAGAAATTTTAAAAATGATGAGCAAGTACCTAAGAGCCCGTAGATAACTACGAATAGAAAGGATGCTAATACCTTCCCTTTCTATAATCTACCCCCCGTACTCAGAATAATCTCGAAAAAAGGAGTTTTTCTGTGCTTTTTTCCTTTCCTTGTTGGATAAAATAAAAGTCGGTGGCGACTCTTGCTTACCGCGATATTTTGCAAACACAAACGCAAAACGCAAACCAGCATTACCAAAAATAGTCCCGGTTCTGGCTACCGTATCACAGAATTGACGACTCTGCTGGGGAGTAATAAGTGGGGTATACCTTAGGACTAGTTCATCATATTGTTTTCTAATGTATGATTTGATTGCTTTATCTTTGTGGGCTTTGTATCGGAGTTACTATAGATCCTAACCCGGATCTGGGGGACACCTTTTAGGTAAGTATCAATAAATTGTGAGGGAACTGTATGGCGTAGACCGATACAGTTGAAGCAGTAGCTACGCTGATGTGGCACATTAGTTGGTACCGGTATCCCTTGTGAAGGAACAAGGAGAATACGGGGCTGCTATATGGGTCGTTAAGCATCAACTCACCTTAGAACCTATAATTGACCAACTTGGCCATATGAAGTAGTGAGATAGCCGGTCTCAGTGTAGAGCTGGGAACTGGTTGATACTCGATGCTACACTCATTGAGATCATACTCTCGAGATGGTTCCGGCCGCAAGAAAAGATTGCGTGAGCTGAAACTATGACCGATGGAGGATGGTCAGTGATATTGAGAACCTCTAGAACCCGGTTACTATTATTAGGACAGGTTGAACCAACTGAACTTCAAGAGGGTAGTACCTAGACTCCATGCAAGCCTAAACTTAAGGGCTATTGTGTGACTTGTGTGCCTTTACCATGTTTGATACCTGCTATACCTGTTGTGTGTTTTATCATGACATCATGCATCATGACATAGCATGCATATTTCATTAGACTAACCATTTCAAAGACCGATGGGATTCATCTTTGTTCTGTTTTCTAGATTATGGCCTCTATACGCAGAAATACCATTCAAGTCAACTTCGTGCAGATCCCTGCTCAGCTCAGAGAGTTAGTCTCAAAAGTTCCTGATACTTCTTCCTTTGTTATAAGACATGGTCATCTCCTTAGCCTGGTCACTTCAAAGTTGGACGAGCAAATGATGAGCGTCCTTTTCCAGTTCTTTGATCCATTGCATCATTGTTTTACCTTCCCAGATTATCAACTAGTCCCTACTTTGGAGGAGTTTTCTGACTTAATGGGTATATCCATTTTCGAGCAAACACCCTTCACAGGATTGGAGGAGGTTCCTAGACCTGAGGATATTGCTTTAGCCCTACATCTAAAAATGGTTGATGTAGTGTCCAACTGGGAGACACGTAGTGGGGTTAAAGGTTTCTTGACTAAGTTTCTGATGGATCAGGCTCAACAGTTATGGGATAGCTTGAATTTTCAAGCATTTGAAGGCATCTTGGCTCTCCTCATCTACGACTTGGTTTTGTTCCCGAATCCAGATTCTTTCGTAGACGTGAATGCGGTCAAAATCTTCATGTCTCGTAACCCGATGCCTACTCTTTTAGGTGACATTCTGCATGCTCTCTATACCCGTACTATGCGGAGAAAGGGAACTCTCATGTGATGCACGCCGCTGCTGGAGAGGTGGTTTATTTCGCACCTCCCCAAGTCTGTATTAAAGAATGAGGAAGGTGTAGGTTGGGCTTACAGAATCATGTCCCTTGGTCATACGGACATCCTTTGGAGTTCTAAAGACATGGAAAGGGTAGCTGTCATTGATCGATGTAGGGAATACCCTAATGTTCCGTTGCTTGGAATTCGAGGGGGTATAACCTACAATCCTTGTTTGGCTTTAAGACAGTTTGGACGAGCTCGGAGAGACGGTCCTCATGAGCTGCTGCTTACAGATATTGTCTTTGACTACAAGGGGATGTTGATGGGCATCTCCGCAGGTTTATACGAGCTTGGGGTATGGTGAACAGGTCTGAACCACATGAGCTAGGACTGAAGAGTTCTCTCCCGATGCAACCTTATCTCCAGTGGGTTCGAGCCCGTGCTCAAAAGCTGGGAATGCCATATGAAGCTGTTTTGCCGGTGATTGTAGAGCATACTAATGAAGAAGGTGTTCCTTATACAGTCCTCCATCCCTATATGCCTACTGATCTGGGGGCATTGAAGAGATCTTGGATCCAGTTGAAGGAAGAACGGGATACCTACAGGGAGAAGTATCATGAGCAGGAACGGAAGATCTTGAAGCTTACAAGGCAGCTTGAGAATGAAAGGACAATCAACGATTATGTCAGCACGAAGGGAAAATGACCATGGGATTTCTGATGTCTTTTATTGTTTCTAGTTTAGATTTTCTTTTCAATATTTCTTTTGTAATGCCTTAAAGGCATTTTTAAACATTGTTATAAGTTTTAATCTAATAAAGTGTGTTTTATTTTGATTTACAAATTTAAATCTCCCAAAGTCTTTGAAATCATTTCATACGCATTCCATTACCATGCACCTCATCACAGGTACCATTACAGGTTTCTTAACTTCTTCGCTATTTATTTCAGCACAACATGTCTTCTGAAACATCTACCGATCAAGCTATTAAGGCTCTTCAAGCTCAGAATGCTCAGTTCCAAGAAATGTTCTTGAACTTGGCTAAAGGACAACAGGATTTGAAGACTCTCATCCTGAAAGACAAGAAGAAGAAGAAGAAGAAGAAGAAGAAGAAGAAGAAGGTGGTTCTGCTGAATATGGGTCACATATTTGGGAATAGGTTGCGAGAGGAAGTTGATCTGTCTCATTCATCTGGAGGGGGAGAGAATCAAGAGGAAAGGAAGGCTTCTAGCCCTGTGGTCTCTGATAACGACACTGATTTTGATGATGAACAGTACCCTCCTGCTGAGGATAGGTACAAGCAACTCGAAGACCGTCTGAGTGCCATGGATATTCAGAAGGTCCCGAGTTTGGATTTCGGAGATTTGGGATTAGCATCTGGGGTGGTGATTCCTCACAAGTTTAAAGCTCCTGTCTTCTCTAAGTACGATGGGGTGTCCTGTCCAAAGCTCCATCTCCACTCATACGTTAGAAAGATCCAACCCTACACTGCTGATAGGAACCTATGGGTCCATTTCTTTCAAGATAGTCTGTCAGGACTCAACTTGAATGGTTATATCAATTGGAGGGAGCTAATGTCCGCAACTGGGAGGACCTTGCTGCTGCTTTTTACAAGAAATACCAGTATAATGCCGACCTTGCTCCCACGCGTACTCAACTTCAGGGTATATCTATGGGTGCGAGCGAAGGTTTTAAGGAATACGCTCAGAAGTGGAGAGATCTGGTTGGAAGAGTACAACCCCCTCTGTCTGACAGGGAGTTGGTAGATATGTTTCTTGGAACTTTGTTTGGTCCATATTTCAATCATTTGATCGGTAGTTCATCGTCTGGGTTCACTGAATCGATTATGATTGGGGAAAGAGTAGAGGCTGGTATCAGAAGTGGCAAGATACAGAAAGGTGCTTCATCAAGTACAGAAAAGAAGCCTTTCTGGAAAGAAGCCAGTGCAATTTATAGCTCGAGGAGCCAAAATCGACCTGAGCGCTGCCAAGCAGTGAATACGGTGGTAATATCAAGACCTACTATTGCCCCACAATGTAATAATCAGCAAAGAGTAGAAAGACCGCAAAGATAGTATACTCGGCTCAGTATGACTTTATCTCAAATTTTACCGCAGTTATTGAAGACTAACCTGGTAACTCTGAGGGAAGCTCCGAAGAATCCCAGTACCACCTCTCCGCTGTATAATCCGAACGCCCGCTGTGCCTATGACTCTGATAGCCCAGGGCATGATACCAACAACTGTTGGGACTTGAGGAATAAGGTGCAAGATTTGATTGAAGCTAAAGAAATTGAGTTTGATGCACCAGAAAAGCCTAATGTCATGACTGCTCCCATGCCCAAGCATGGAGTAAATGCTGTGGATGATGATTCATTTGTAACCTCTGTGGAAGACATTTCTACTCCGTTGATGACCGTTAAGAAGAATCTATTATTGGTCGGTTTATTTCTGGGCTGCGGCGAAGGTTGCCACCTATGTTCCATCCTACCTGCTGGTTGCCATTTATTGAAGTCAGGTGTTCAGCGCCTGATGGATAACAAAGAGATCTTGTTCGAGAAAACTTTGATTCCGTTGATTCCTGTTGAAGATGTTTCCATAATAACCATTTCCGCCAATCCTTCCAAGGTTTCCTCGAGAAAGCCTGTTAGGATTATATCTGTTCCGAGAGTTGCTCCATTGATCATTACTATTCCCAGTACTATCCCTTACGCTTCGGATAAAGCTGTCTCGTGGCACTATGGGGCCGATGTGTATTATCATGGGATCAAACAAGACTTGAAGGTTGAAGAGGTTGATGCTGATGTCAGCAATATTATCGGGTCTAGCAAGGTCATCCGAAGCGGAAGACTCTTCTCTCCTGAGATTTCTCCTCTGAATGTTCAAAAGCCTGTTGTCATTCCTTCTGCCAGTATGCCAGCTACTGTTCCAATTCTTACGCCAATTATCACCCCTGTCGCTGATTCATCTGACACTCGGGGCAAAGAAGTTACAGGTGGGCCTGCCCGGATGAAGGCACCTAAGAAAGTCATTGTTGAAACCTCTAGGCAGGAGATAGAGGAAATTCTGAAGATTATCAAGAAAAGCGACTACAACATAGTCGAACAGCTGGGGAAAACCCCATCAAAGATCTCTATGTTATCCTTATTGTTTTGCTCGGAAGCCCATGCAAAGGCTTTAATTGCTTTCCTTAAAACTGCACATGTGCCGCAGGAAACATTTGCTGATTAATTCAAAGACTGTGTGGCTAGTTTGACCGCTGACAACGAGTTGGGTTTCTCCGACGCAGATCTGACTGCCAAAGGAAGGAATCATAATAATGCTCTGCATGTTTCGATCAAGTGCAGGGGCACTACTTTGACCCACGTGCTGGTGGATACTGGGTCCTTATTAAATGTTTTACCCAAGAAAGCATTAGATCGGCTGGATTGTGAAGGGTTGGTTCTGAAGCCAAGTAATATTGTGGTTAAGGCCTTTGACGGGTCCAAAAGGATGGTGCATGGAGAGGTGGATGTCCCTGTTAAGGTTGGTTCCCAGACTTTTGCGTCTACGTTCTATGTGATGGACATTAAACCATCTTACTCATGTTTGCTAGGTCGCCCATGGATTCATAAAGCTAGGGCAATAACTTCTACGCTCCACCAGATGTTTAAATATCCAGTGAAGGGGAAGATTGTTACGGTACAGGGTGAGGAAGAGTACATGGTAAGTCATCTTAACTCTTTCTGGTATGTGGAGATGGATGGGGAGTTCATTGAAACCCCGTGTCAGAACTTTGAAGAAGTCCCCCAGACTCTGGCGTCGACTGAAATTTCTGCTGACAAATCTCCAACGAAGATGGCTTCCCTCAAGGATGCCAGGGTTGTTATTGAAAAAGGTGGGTGTGTGAATTGGAGTCAACTCCCCGACTTTGCACACAAGACTGACAAGTTTGGTTTGGGTTTTACTACAGAAGCTCAAAGGGTTGTTCGGCGTGCGCGAATTGGAAGACCTCCTATGCGCATCAGTAATCCGGGAGTGAATGCAATTGAAGATGATGATGAAGATTCAGATTTCGAAAGCTGGATTTACCCGACTACCAACGTTGGCTTGAACAATTGGACGGAGAAGGACTTCGTGCCAGTTTCTTTTATTACACAGTAATAGACTTTTGTTCTGAGATTTGTAACAGACAAATTGAAATTTTACAACCCGGTGCCTGGCCCGAGGCATTGTGGCTTTGTTTGTGAGGGCTTATTCATTTCCATATATCATCAATAAAACATTGGGCGTTTTCTTGCATTTCAAAATGTTGCGCTCCTTGTTTTTATTTTCTATCTCTCACTTTATCAAAACAGCTATTTATCTTACACACACTCACATATCATAATACAGGTCCACATCCACTCTGGATCCCACTGATAACGACTCTGCTACTGCCGGTTATAACTTCGAAAATCCGATCAACCAAGTTGAGGACGAAGGTAAGGATGATTGTGAAGTTCCTAGGGAACTTGCTAGACTGTTACTTCAGGAAGAAAGGTCCATACAGCCGCACGAAGAGCCAGTGGAAATAATAAATTTGGGTACCGAGGAAGACAAGAAAGAGGTCAAGATCGGTGCAAATCTGGAACCTAGCGTCAAGAAACGGTTGATACAGATGTTATGCGACTATGTTGAGATCTTCACCTGGTCTTATGAAGATATGCCTGGGTTGGATACTGACATTGTGGTACACCACTTGCCAACTAAAGAAGACTGTCCTCTGGTAAAACAGAAAGTTCACCGTATGCGCCCAGAGATGTCTGAGAAAATCAAAGCTTAGGTCATGAAACAGTTTGATGCCGGTTTCCTAGCAGTTACTTCTTACCCGCGGTGGGTTACCAACGTGGTTCTGGTGCCGAAGAAAGATGGTAAGGTTCGGATGTGTGTAGACTATCGAGATCTGAATAGGGCGAGTCCCAAGGTTAATTTCCCTCTGCCTCATATCAATCTTCTGGTTGACAACACCACACAGCATAAAGTCTTCTCCTTTATGGATGGTTTTTCCGGTTACATTCAGATTAAGATGGCTCCTGAAGACATGGAGAAGACGACTTTCGTTACGCAGTGGGGTACCTTTTGCTACAAAGTCATGCCTTTCGGGTTGAAGAATGTTGGGGCAATGTATCAGCGCGCCATGGTCGCTTTGTTCTGTGACATGATTCACCATGAGATTGAGGTATACGTTGATGACATGATTGCAAGGTCCCAGACTGAAGAAGAACATCTTGACCATCTTTAGAAGCTATTTGACAGGTTAAAGTTGTACAAGCTGAGGTTGAACCCGAACAAGTGCACCTTCGGGGGTGAGGTCTGGTAAGCTGCTGGGTTTCGTCGTTAGTGATAAAGGTATTCAAGTGGATCCTGCAAAGGTGAAGGCTATACAGGAGATGCTAGCTCCCCTAATAGAAAAGGAAGTTAAAGGCTTTTTGGTACGGTTGAATTACATTGTCCGATTCATTTTGCACCTGACTGCTACTTGTAATCCAATCTTCAAGCCGTTGAAGAAAGATCAAGTGGTAAAATGGAATAATGAGTGTCAGGCCGCTTTCAAAAGAATCAAGGAATATCTCCAAAAGCCACATGTCCTGATGCCTCCAGTTGAAGGAAGACCTTTGATCTTATACTTGACAGTGCTGGACAATTCAATGGGGTGCGTGATGGGGCAGCGTGACGAGTCTGGCCGAAAAGAGCATGCTATTTACTACCTTAGCAAAATGTTTACTGACTGTGAGACCCGATACTCACTGCTTGAGAAAACTTGCTGCACTTTGGCATGGGCTGCTCGCTGGATGAGACAGTATATGCTGACTCACACTACCCTATTGATATCAAAGATGGACCCAATCAAGTATATCTTCGAAAAGCCTGCCTTGTCCGGAAGAATAGCAAGATGGCAGATGATTTTGACTGAGTATGACATCTAATACACAACCCAGAAAGCAATCAAGGGGAGTGTATTGGCGGATCATTTGGCACATCAGGCCGTGAACGACTACCAATCCATGAATTTCGAGTTCCCGAATGAGAACATCATGTTGGTGACCGACTGCGAAGAACCTGGACCGGATGAAGGACCTGAGGAAGGATCCCGATGGTCTATGTATTTTGATGGAGCCTCAAACGCGTTGGGTAATGGTATTGGCGCTATGATCATATCTCCTGAGGGCTGTCATACTCCATTCACCGCCCGATTATGTTTTAACTGCACCAACAATATGGCGGAGTATGAAGCATGCATCATGGGCCTTCGAGCAGCTATTGACCTAAGGATTAAGTTCTTGAGTGTGTTTGGAGATTCCTCTCTCGTGATCAGTCAGATCAAAGGCGAGTGAGATACGAAGCACCCGAATCTTATTCCTTATAAGGAGTATGTATTGACGTTGCTCCCACACTTCGAGGAGATAACCTTTGAACATTGCCCCAGAGAGGAGAATCAGTTGGCGGACGCGCTAGCTACTATGTCTTCTATGTTCAAGGTCAGGTGGGACAATGAGGCTCCCTGGATTACCATCGAGAGGTTGTATGAATCTGCACATTGCTGTGACATTGAGACTGAAGAGGTAGCAGATAAGCCCTGGTTTCACGAGTTAAAGAGGTATCTTGAGGCTCAGGAGTACCCCGAGGGTGCATCTGTTAATGATAAGAAGTTTCTGAGGAGGTTCACGGCGATGTTTTTCATCCGTAATGGTATCCTTTACAAGCGTAACCATGACTTGACCTTACTGCGATGTGTGGACAAGAACGAGGCAGAAAGGATTATGGCAGAGTTGCATGAAGGCACTTTCGGAACTCATTCCAGTGGGCATACCATGGCAAAGAAAATCCTTCGGGCAGGGTATTATTGGTCTACCATGGAAGCCGATTGTTATCAGCATTCTCGGACCTGTCATAAGTGCCAAGTCTATGCTGATAAGGTGCATGTACCTCCAGTTCCCCTGAATGTCTTGACAACTCCTTGGCCTTTTTCAATGTGGGGCATCAACATGATAGGTGAGATCATACCTACTGCGTCCAACGGGCATCGTTTCATTCTGGTAGCAATTGATTATTTCACGAAGTGGGTTAAGGAAGCTTCCTTTGCTACAGTAACCAAGAACGTCGTGGCATGGTTTATTCGGCACAATTTGATCTGTCGATATGGTGTACCAGAGAGGATCATTACGGACAATGGTACAAATCTCAATAATACGATGATCACCGAGCTCTGCAAGCAGTTCAAGATACAGCATCACAACTCTTCTCCCTACCGGCCGAAGATGAATGGGGCTGTTGAAGCGGCTAATAAGAACATCAAGAAGATTGTGCAGAAGATGACGGTGACATACAAAGACTGGCACGAGATGTTACCATTCGCTCTTCATGGGTACCGTACCTCAGCGCGAACGTCAACAGGGGAAACACCCTATTCCTTGGTATATGGAATGGAGGCGGTCTTTTCCATTGAAGTTCAGATACCCTCTCTTCGGATTATGAAGGATGCAGGTTTGAGTGAAGACGACTGGATCCAGACCCGACTTGATCATATGAACTTAATCAATGAAAAGAGACTTACTGCTATTTGTCATGGTCAAACGTATCAAAAGAGAATGATCAAGGCATTTAATAAGAAAGTCAGACGATAAGAGTATTAAGTCGGGGATTTGGTCATCAAGCGCATCATACTGCCACAAGGTGACCCCCGGGGCAAATGGACCCCTACTTACGAAGGGCCATTTGTGGTTAAGAACATTTTCTCAGGAGGAGCTATGATTCTAACCACCATGGATGGTGACGACCTTCCTCACCCCGTCAATGCAGACATAGTGAAAAAACACTACGCATAATCAAAGACCCTCTAGGTCGACTGGCCTAGGCAAAAATAAGGGCTTCCCGACAAACCAAAAAGGTTTGGGCAAAAATAAGGGATGGAAATGAAAAAAACTGTACACCCGGCAAGTCAAAAACCTGAAAAGGAAGCTTGGGCAAAAAAGGGTATCCCGGTGGACTGAAAACCCAAAAGGGCGGTCCAGGAAAAAATTAGGGATTAAAGCGTAACACTATGTCTCATTGGATCATCTTGCAACCAGACTTCGGTATTGACTATCAAGCTCGGACGGCGCCAATCAGTCTGATCCACCTTCAACCAAGTAGCAAAGTGATGAGATTCTTGAAGATATAAAGGCAATAGCAGAGTTGGAACCCAGTGGGATTGTTCACATAGCTATTTTTCTTTGTTTTTCACAAATTATGTAAATTTTATCATTCGAAGGTGTTCTCTTACTAGGACGTCAGCCTCTTGTACAAAAAACGCCTATTTTACAGGCCAACTTCAAAGTCAATACAATTCATTTTCACAAAGAAATTTCAAGTTGTTTTATCTTTTTTCTGTTTTGTTTTGCAAGAACTTCCAATGGTTCATTTTTGATATATGCATTTGACAATAATTGCTACTCATAAATATTTACATGCGGAACAAAAGACGATTACTCGTAATTTCAGAAACAGGGGCAAACAGAAATGTCCAAACCTTATAGTTACTCTACTCACCAGGTACATGGATAAATATAGTTGGAGAAAATAATTAAAGGCATTCACTCCCGGCAGAGTAAGAGGAGGACAGTATTATCAACTCTCCCCAGCTGAGGTTCGCAACCGCGAGTGAGTCAGTAAGACTCTCCCCAAGCAGAGTTTATCTATCACTAGCACTAGAAGATTATCCCCAGTGGAGTCTAGAAGATTATCCCCAGTGGAGTCTAGAAGATTATCCCCAAAGAAGTCTAGAAGATTATCCCCAATGGAGTTTATTTCTTACACAAACAAATACTTTATCCCCGACAGGGTTATCATCACCAGCAACGATAATTCATCCACAACCAAGGTTATTTCTCCAAATCAGCGAATCCTCAGCAGAGTACCTCTTCCCCACAGAGTCATTCTCTCACCAGTGCATTCTCCAGCAGGATTATTCTCCCAATCATCTTCGGTCGTTATCCTCAGCGAGCGAAACTTTTTATATTCTCCAGCAGCAGTCCGAGATTTATTTTCCCTAGCTAGAGAACATCATAAAAACATTACACATTCATACATCACAACATGCATATACGCATCATACAACACAATCTCATTTATTTTGAGAACATCATTGCTCGATACATGTCATGCATCATGACATTACATACGACTAACCTTTAACTTTCAGGAAGGATACAACCAAATTCTCACAAAGTTCAAGTTATAAAGCCCGGAGAACTACCGAATAACAGTATCAGACTATCGTGAAGCCTGGATTACGACCAAATAGTGGTATCTCTTAAAAGCAAGCTATGAAGCCCGAATTCGACTGGATAATAGTTTAATTCCCAGCAAGCCGTGAAGCCCGGATTACGACCGGATAGTAGCTCAGCCAAATATCGTGAAGCCTGGATTCGACCAGATAGTGGTATTATCATAAACACAAGCCGTGAAGCCCAAATTACGACTGGATAACAACTTAGTAAGTTATTGTGAAGCCTGGATTACGACCAGATAGCAATACAAGACCATGAAGCCTGGATTACGACTAGATAATGGTAGAAGACGCTGTGAAGCCTGGATTACGACCAGATAGCAACCAAGAATACTACGAAGCCTGGATTATGACCAGATAGTGGTATATCTTTAATACAATTTATGAAGCCCGAATTCGACCAGATAGTATCTTGATTCCTCCGAACACCATGAAGCCTGGATTTCGACCAGATAATGGTATGAGACGTCGCGAAGCCTGGATTACGACCAGATAGTGGTAAAAAGCACTGAAGCCTGGATTACGACCAGATAACAGTGAGGGACACTGTGAAGCTTGGATTTCGACCAAATAGCAGTTTACTTGGCCCATTACTATGAAGCCCAGATTCGACCAGATATTAGTAGGCCCAACAGCCAAAGGGAAGCCCGGATGCGACCGAATAACCACTTGATTTCTTCTGAAGCCTGGATTTCGACCAAATAAGAAATGAGGTATTGTGAAGACTGGATTCGACCAGATAGCAGTACAAGACACCATGAAGCCTGGATTCGACCAGATAATGGTATGAAACATCGTGAAGCCTAGATTACGACCAGATAGAAGTACAAGACATTGCGAAGCTTGGATTTTGACCAAATAGCAATTTTACCTGGACAATTACTAAGAAGCACGGAGTCGACCGGATATTAGTTTGCCCTAAATTCAAGTTAAAGCCCGAATGCGACCGGATAACATTTGAATTCCTTATGAAGCCTGGATTACGACCGGATAAGAATCGAGAAATTGTGAAGCCCAGATTACGATCGGATAGCAAGTTTAATCTCATCTCCCCAGTAAGTCACTGTAAAGCCTGGGTTACGACCAAATAGCATCGGTCTTATTACTACGAAGCCTGGATCACGACCAGATAGTAGTTCATTTTCACCTCTTCGACGAAGAAACGATTCCTCAACAAGAATAACGGACGATTAAAGCTCCTAAAATTCAACCTTTCTCAAAACAGAGACGATTCACCAGTAGAATAGCGGACGACCAAAGCTCCAAAAATTCTATTTCTCCTAAGACAAAGAACAACATTCCCCAGCAGAATCTTCCTCAACAACGGGTATACAAGCTCTCGCTAAGGAATCTCTTATGCGATCGACACTCCTTCGGATGGCATCTTTAAGCCCATCTCCTATCATTCATTTCCAAATTTCATCTATAAGCCCATTCCCGACGTCACAAGACAAGTACCACTTCATGCGAGTGCAAATTTCTGGGCACCCTAGTGTTCAATCATCTTCCACCTTCGGATCACGAAAGGCAGATAGCCAATCTACATCCTCAGGTTTAAGAAGATTGAACAGGGGCAACTGTTGTACCCCAAAATTTTCCCTCCCATATTTCTCAAAAAGGTTTCAAGAAAGGTCCTCAAGTTGCTCAAGGAAGTCCAAGGGTTGACCAGACAAGCTCCCTCATAAGGCAGTCTACCTCAAATTAGGGTTTCATGTTGCATCAAGATACTTAAGTCCAAGGGATCCCAAATGCTCACCATTGTCCTAATGTGTTTTCAAGATCATCCATGTCAAGTTTCAAGCCTTGTAGAGGAAGTTTGCTCAGTCAATTGCTCAAAGGCCCAAAATCGACTATGTTAGGGCAAAAGTAAACTGTGGCCCACATACAGTCAAACTTCAAGATTTTTGGTCAACATCCTTATTTTGAAGTATTATTAATCATTTGATCAAGGGTTGATCATGATTCATCAAGGATTGCTCACAATTCATCAAGAACCAAAAGTTGCTAAATTAGGGTTTTGCAGGAAAAGTTAACTCAACTTTGACCAAGCATAACTTTCTCATACTTTATGAGAAATGACCCATAAAAAGCTCATTTAGAAGAGGATGCAATTCTACACAATCCATCTTCAGCTCCCAAGTTCAAAATATGCAATCACAAGAAGTTATGAATTTGGACATTATAGGTCATTTTGAAAAGTCAAGAAAAACACATTTTTTGTCAAAGCTTCATACATGAGCATGGAATATCAAATTGAGATGAGACAAACAGGGTTGCTTATAGGACATCTCAAGCTTTCTAAAAAGTCCAATAACATCTTCAAAGAGTCAAAATTGAGGAAGTTATGCATTGGTGAAGTTGACCCTTTTTGCAAAATTGTCAAAAGTCAACTATGCCCCAAATTGCAATTTTTGCCAAATGGGCCCAATCTTTTGCACTTGTTTTGAGTTGGCAACATGGTCCACGAGCCCTAGCCCTTGCCACTTGTCATTATCTTGTTTTTATTATTTATTTTGATTTTTATTTAAATTAAATCAATTTTAATCAAAACAAATCATAGAAAAATCCAAAGCATTGAAATCTCAAGATTTTGTACATGTTTCAGGTCCTACATCCAGCTAGCATGAGATTGAATTAGTGTAAAGGCTATGTGTGCACAAAAAGATTGAGTTTTCTCTATTTTTAGCAATATTTTCAAGTGTATCAAATCCAAATCAAAAGCCATGATGGAGGAAGATTGAGATCAGCTTTTCAACCCTAATCCAATCCTTGATATATATTGAGCATGTGCAGACCTAAAACGAGGCTAGAGAGAGGCGTGAGAAGAAGAACAAAACTTAAAAAAATCACAACAAAGTGCTGGGTCAAATTCATTGTTCCAAGCAATTTCAAAGCCTCCTGACCATCCTAATCATTTCCTGGGATCCCCAGCAAGCAAAACCAATTAAGAACAAGCATTCCCAGGCCCTGTAACTTGCTGTTTGTAGTGACGGACAAAGGTCCGTAGGTAAAAGTCAGGGACTTTTACCAACAGAGCAAGGAAGAAGATAACATACGTGGCTCTGTTTCATTTTCTTGTTTGAATTCTGGCGCCCTTTTTCATATTATTATATATTATGATTATTGCTTATTATATGAACAATTAAAACGCGTAGCTCAGTTGGTGGCCAGGGGGTGGGAAAGTGCTTCAGGACTTGGGTTCGAATCCCAGGTCCCCCAATTTCTTCATATTATTTTCTTTCAGGTAATCCAGCATGCACACAAGGCCAGGGTCCACCATATGACCTCATCATCCAACCTGCCAAGTGGCTAGATGGCCAGATCCAAAGGCCATCAATGGAGGAACATCACGAGGCCTAGTCAACGCAAAGCATGTGATCTTGCAAGTCAACGTGGACCTTTATTTCTTGGGCCCAGATTGCTAGCAATGCACCCCCATATTACTTTTGCAGGCCCAACTTTCTTTTCTCTATTCTTTTATTTTTCTTAATTAATTTACTTATTTATTTTTACTAACAAATTAATTTTCTTTTATTCAAAAATCACAAATAATATTTTTCACCCAATTAGACTTAGGTTTATTTTTTATTAATAAATTAATTAATTTAATTAGATTTTAATTTTAGGTAACTTAAAGTATTTTTGTAAATAATTAAAATTAATTAGAACAATTAGGGTTTTAATTTAATTATATTTTCTTTTTCTTAAAATAACAAAACACAAAAATAGGCCATTTATTTATTTTCATTAATTAATTTAATTACTAATTATTTTTGTTATTAATTTTAAAACGTAATTATTTTCTTAAAAATAATTAAAAACAACAAAAAAAAAATTTCTCTTTCGATTAGGTTAGAAGGGGTCAAAACCCTAGTTTTCTCCCGATCTAAATTTCCTTGCGCGCGCTTTATCATTCATTTTTATCCTATTAATGTAATTGCTCACAAGTTGTAATAGTTTAATTAGCTCTTTTATTTTCATTTATCGCTTTATTTTTAAGGGTTTGTTTTTGGCTATGTAAATACCCGAAGCCTTGTAATAGCTTAGCTTTACTTTCCGCATTTTAAATTCCGCAAAAATTAACTGTTAGATGTATGGATAATAGGGATGCATGACAAGAATGTATGATTAACTTTAAAACAGTTAGCTAACCCTAAATGTGCAAAGATAATAAACTTGAAATTGAATCACTCGCACATGCACACTCCTAGGGTATGCTCCCACTTCGGTTGCCTTCGGTAAACGGTCATTGAGTATAGGATGTTTTAGTGGTTCTCCTTTTGTCTCAAAGATCAAAGTTACCTCGGAAAGGTTGCCTCGAGTAATTGATCTAAGACATTAGGGTTATTACTAAGACGTCCTAACATTGCTTTAATGACCGCACGTCCCTTTCGAATTGACCCTCAAAACTCTGACGATGGTGCTACCTACTCACTAATAGTGGGATAGCGCTGTCTAAAGGAAACAAACATAGAACAATTATTTTTTCGAGTAGGTAGATTAGTTCTTAAATACTTGCTCAATCCAAACAAACTTTTTCACACTTACACTCCTTTTCAAACAAAGTTTTTTTCAAAAACACTTTGTAACACTCTTGAAGACAGAAGCAGGGGTTAAATCGAAGTCAAAACACAAACTTTTCAAATCACACAAACACAAAGAAGCAATTTTGAAAATGATGAGCAAGTACCTAAGGGCCCGTAGATAACTACGGATAGAAAGGATGCTAATACCTTCCCTTTCTATAATCTACCCCCCGTACTCAGAATAATATCGAAAAAAGGAATTTTTCTATGCTTTTTTCCTTTCCTTGTTGGATAAAATAAAAGTCGGTGGCGACTCTTTCTTACCACGACATTTTGCAAACACAAACGCAA
Source organism: Vicia faba (assembly GCA_948472305.1). Taxonomy (NCBI): domain Eukaryota; kingdom Viridiplantae; phylum Streptophyta; class Magnoliopsida; order Fabales; family Fabaceae; genus Vicia; species Vicia faba. The sequence continues at coordinate 485,280,319 of OX451738.1, read as the reverse complement.
AACGCAAACCAGCATTACCAAAAACAGTCCCTGTTCTGGCCACTGTATCACATATTGCATGGAGGCAGCCCTACCTTTTGAGGTCCAAATCCCTTCTTTGAGGATTATGAAAGATGAGGGTTTGAATGAAGACGACTGGATCCAGACTCGACTTGATCAACTGAATTTGATCGATGAGAAAAGACTTACTGCTGTCTGTCATGGTCAAATGTATCAAAAACGGATGATCAAGGCTTTCAACAAAAAAGTCAGATGCCAAGAGTATCAAGTCGGGGATCTGGTGATCAAGCGCATCATACTGTTGCAAGGTGATCCCAGGGGAAAATGGACTCCCACATATGAAGGGCCATTTGTGATTAAAAACATTTTCTTGGGTAGAGCCATGATTCTGACCACCATGGATGGTGACGACCTTCATCACCCTGTCATTGCGGACATAGTGAAAATATACTACGCATGATTAAAGACCCGCTAGGTTGACTGGCCTAGGCAAAAATAAGGGCTTCTCGGCGAACCAAAAATGTTCGGGCAAAAATATGGGATGAAAACGAAAAAATCTGTACACCCGGCAAGTCGAAAACCTGAAAAGGCGGCTTGGGCAAAAAAGGGTATCCTGGTGGACTGAAAACCCGAAAGGGAAGTCCAGGAAAAAAGTTAGGGATGTGAAGTGTATCACTATGTCCCATTGGATCACCATATGACCAAACCTCAGTATCAACTATCAAGCTCGAACGACGCCAATCAATCTAATCAGCTTCGGACAAGCAGCAAAGTGATGAGACGCTCGAAGACATAGCGGCAATAGTAGAATTGAAACTCAATGGGATTGTTGCACATAGCTGTTTTCTTTTCGTTGTACATAATATTTTATAGCTTCCATTTTTACGGCGGAGTTCTCTTACTAGAGCGCCAACTTCCTTGTACAAAAACGCTTGTTATAGGCCAACTTCGAAAATTAATACAAGTCATTTTTTACAAAACCATTTTTTTTTCTTTTTCTGTTTTGTTTTGAAAAAACATCCAATGATTTATTCTTGACATATGCATTTGAATATGATTGCTGTTCATAAATTTTTGTATAGGAAACAGAAAGACAATTGCTCTAAACATAAGAAACAGGGGCAAAAACTAAAAAATGTCAAACCCGACAGTTACTCTGTCCAGTAGGTATCGGGGCAGAGACAACTTTGAAACACAGTCATCAGTACATGCGACCCCGTGGCGCCTACACTCCTCACAGAGTAGAGGAAATCAAAGCATTGATATCAGTTTCCCCAAACAGGAAGTACTTTCCCCAGCCGAATTTCATAATCACAAGTGGGTCATAAAGTTTTCTCCCGAATAGAGTTTATTTCTCTAAATACAGAAGCTCAATCCCCGACAGAGTTTATCCCTTCAGCTATAAAAGTTCATCCTCCAACAGAGTTAGCTCCGCGCAAAGTTATTCTCAAACATGGTCTCTCCCTTGGCAGAATATCTGTAGACAAGGAGCAAATCTCCAATCATAGTCATCTCCGTTCACCATCCCCAGCGGAAATAAAAGAACCAAGGTTTTCTACGACAATCAGGAATTCAACTTCCAGTGCTCTCTAGCAGCAGTCAGGGATTTATTTCCCCAGGCTCAGATATGATACAATAGCATCTCATGCTCATACATCATGACATGCACATACATATTGCATACATCATAATCTCATTTATTTGAAGAACATCATCCCACCATGCATTTCATGCATCGTATATAATTAACCCTGTTATCTTCTCAGGAAAGACAATTATCATCAATAATCCCACCAGTTATACAGACATCTAATGGAAAATCAGTTTCCGAAACCAAATGGGTCAACTAATCTACGTGATAAAAAAGGTAAGCCCTACCATCCAGGCTTTCATCTCAAAGTAACCCTACTATCCAGGTTCATTCTCATAGCCCTACTATCCAAGATTTCATCTCGAAGTAACCCTACTATCCAGGTTCCTTCTCATAGCCCTACTATCCAAGATTTCATTTCGAAGTAACCCTACTATCCAGGTTTCTTCTCATAGCCCTACTATCCAGGCTTTCATTTCGAAGTAACTCTACTATCCAGGTTCCTTCTCATAGCCCTAATATCCAGGCTTTCATTTCTAAGTAATCCTACTATCCAAGTTCCTTCTCATAGCCCTACTATCCAGGCTTTCATTTCGAAGTAACCCTACTATCCAAGTTTCTTCTCATAGCCCTACTATCCATGCTTTCATTTCAAAGTGACCTTACTATCCAGGTTCGTTCTTGTAGCCCAACTATCCAGGCTTTCATTTCGAAGTAACCCTACTATCCAGGTTTCTTCTCATATCCCTACTATCCAGGCTTTCATCTTGAAGTAACCCTACTATCCAGGTTTCTTCTCATAGCCCTACTATCCAGGCTTTCATCTCGAAGTAACCCTAGTATCCAAGTTCCTTCCCATAATCCCTACTATCCAGGCTTTCTTCTTGAAGTAACCCTACTATCCAGGTTCCTTCTCATAGCCCTACTATCCAGGCTTTCATTTCGAAGTAACCCTACTATCCGGGTTCCTTCTCGTAGCCCTACTATCAAGGCTTTCATCTCGAAGTAACCCTACGACCCAGGTTCCTTCCCATAGCCTTACTATCCAGGATTTCATTCAAAGTAACCCTACGATCCAGGTTGCTTCTCATAGCTCTACTATACAGGCTTTCACTTCGATGTAATCCTACTATCCAGGTTCCTTCTCATAACCTTACTATTCCAATTTCTTCTCTCTTATCTCCAGACAATAATTTACAACACTATAAGACCTGGACCCGACTAGATACGGTCAATTTCACATTTCCCCAGTAAATCACTGTGCAGCCTGGACCCTGACCAAATATGAAGTTTACTTCCACCTCCTCAATCAGGATTTAATTCCCCAGTAGAGTAATGGACAACCGAAGCTCCTATACTCTATTTCCAAGGACATAAATCAACATTCCCCGACGAAGTCCTCCTCAACGGCAGGTACAGGAATTCTCGCAAAGGAATCTCTTATGCAACCGATATCTTTTCTGGATGGCATCTTTAAGCCCATCTCCGACGATTCTCTGTCGACTTCTAAATGGCATCTGTAAGCCCATTCCCGATATCACCAATCAGTATTACTTCATGTGAGTGCAAATTTCTAGGCACTCTAGTGTTCAATCATCTTCCACCTTCAGATCACGAAAGGCAGACTAGCCAATCTACATCCTCAGGTTTAAGAAGATTGAACATGGGAAGTTGTTGTACCCCAAAATTTGCCCTCTCATTTTACTCAACACATGCTTATTGAAGTCCTCAACTTGCTCAAGGATGCCCAAGAATTAACCAGACAAATTCTCCCCTAAGGCAATGAGTGTCAAACTAGGTTTTCCTTTTTCATCAAGATGTTTGGGTTCCAAGGGTCCCAAATGATTTCTGTTGCCGTAATATGTTCTCAAGATCATCCATGCCAACTTTCATGCCTTGCACAACAAGTTTGCTCAGTCAATTGCTCAAATGCCTAAAAATCAACTATACGAGGTGAAAACTCAACAGTGGCCCTCATGCAGTCAAACTTTAAGATTTTTGGGTCAACACCAACATTTTGAAGTAACATCCATCATTTGATCAAGATTTGATCATTATTCCTCAAGCAATGCCCCAAATTCATCAAAACTCAAAAGTTGCTAAGTTAGGGTTTCTATAGGAAAAGTCAACCAAACTTTGACCAGGCATAAATTTCTCATACTCTATCAGAAATTTCCCATCCAAGGCTAATTTTGAATAGGATTCAATTCCCTATAACTCATCTTCATCCCTCAAGTTCAAGAAATGCACTCATGAAAAGATATAAATTCAGACATTATAGGTCCTCTTCAAAAGTCAACAAAAACACCTTTTGGGTCAAACTTATTACATGAACATGGAAGATCCAATTGAGATGAGATCAAAAGGGTTGTTTAGAGGACATCCTAAGATTTTTAAAAAGTCCAAGAACACCCTCTTAGGGTTGAATATGAGAGAGATGTGCATTGCTAAAGCTGACCAATTTTTAGAAATGTGCATAAAGTCAACATTGATCAAAATGACTTTTTTTCCAAATGGGCCCATGTTTTCTTGTTTGAAACTTGTTCCTAAGATGGCCCATGACCCTTGAGCTTATCCACCTATTATTTTATTATTTTTATTATTTATTTTGATTTTTTTGTCCATTTAAATCAAAATAATTCAATTTAAATAATAGAATAATCAAATAAAATCAAAGATTTGATTTTGTGAGCACATTATGAGTCCATGAACAGCTAGAAAATCAAATAAATCGTGCAAAGGCTGATTGGAACGGAAATGACATGATTTATCCAATTTTGGAAACAAAGAATATCACTTGCAAATCAAATCTTTTTCTCATTCAATCTTCAAGATTTAAGTCAATTTTGTTAACCTAATTCGTGTTACTACATATACATAACAAAACCTGATCAAAACAACAAGGACTGAGACGCGCAGCCTGCCTCTAAACCAAGAATAAACCCTTTCAAGCCCTTTCAAGGATTAAATCATATTCCTGGATATTCATTAAAGCATTTCCACTCATTGCCAGGCTCTAAAGCGCCAAGAATCACGTTATATGTGCCTCACGGTTTGCCTCCTATTTGCAATTTCGATTTCATTAATTTACCCAGTATAAACATGTTTTAATCATACATATGAGTTTGTTATCACGTCTGCAATGTTTATGGATGGTTTAATCTGAGTATGGCTGCAGGAATGGCACGATGCCATTGTTAGGGTTTCAAGGTCTCAAATTGGGGATTCTCTATAGAGGAAAAATTAGGTCAGATTAAGGGTACCAATGAACTCAGGGCATAATTTCTAGTTGATATATGCCCTCAGTTAGGATTTATTTGGCTTGTAGTATGTTTTTGAATGTTGCAGGGTTATAGCTATGGACAAAAACTGTCACTATAGCCTTTAGCAACAGTTTTGTCCGTAGGTAAAGGTTTGGTATCAAAGACGACAATATTGGGAAGAGGACAATGATGTGGCAACGTCCCACTGGCCAGTTTGAATATTGGCGTGTTTTTTTGGGGCATGCCACCTTGTTTACGTTATATTATTATTTGTTTATTATGTTAACGAATGAATCATGTAGCACAGATGGTAAAAGGCAGCACTGGTGAGAGAAGGGACCTGGGTTCGATCCCAGGTCCAGGCATTTTATTATTTTCCTAACATGCTTTGCAGGATCCAATGCGCCTCACCTTCAAAGGGCCATCATGTGTCCTCAGATCCCTCCATTGGATCAATCTCCAGCCAGATCTAATGCTCAGCATAGGGGGAACATGGTGAACCCCCAAAGGCTAGCTACACTGAATCCGTGCGCAGGCATTGGGCTTGTATGATTTGGGCTTTACAAAATTCAGTCAGCAACCCCCAGTTTTCTCATCACATGAGGCCCACTTTAATGCCTTTTTTTATTTCTTTTATTTGTTTTAATTATTTGTTTTAATTATTTTTACAAAAAAATTATTATTATTTTATTTAAATCATGAAATCAAGAAAAACACAAACATTAGAATTAATTTTTTTTTCATAAAATATTTAATTGTATTAATTAATTAGGTTAATTTAAATTCCTTTTTCATAATGAAAATTAATTAGAAATTAGGTTAATTTGTAAAAATTAATTACTTTCCTCAAAAATCCAATATATATATATATATATATATATATATATATATATATATATATATATATATATATATATATATATATATATATATATATATATATATATATATATATATATATATATATATATATATATATATATATATATATATATATATATATATATATATATATTGAAGACGTCAAACTTTGATTATAATAAAACACAAATACAAGGTGATCTCAAAACGATCAAACCCACATGGTCAAGAGAAAACAAATTTTAACCTATTATATCATAAGGGAAACAATATATTTTTTGGGAATACTACTATGCCATCCCCTAAAGATGATGTTATCCATAATGTGTCTTAAGGCTTGCAAGTATTCTACTTTCTCCCCAAAGCAAACTTTATTTCGATATAACCAAATTCCATAAACCGTCTCCGTGATAGCAAGCTTAAACAGAGTGCACCTCCAACCTTTGCCCTTACATTTCTCAATAATCCATGGCCATTCTTCATTCCAAGTCTTCGGGGTATGATTAACATTAATCCAATTAAGCACATCAATCCAAAATTGTCTTAAGCCAATACACTCAAACAAAATATGATTGATATCTTCAATACTAGAACAAAAGCAACACATCGAATCTGTAATAAAACCGAACCTAACAAGCCTCTCCTTTGTAGATAACTTGTGATGACAGGCCAACCATAATGTGATAACAGCTCTAGGCCTAGCAGAGTTTTTGCAGATGAGAGACTTCCAACTGACCACCGGCTCATTACTTCTCAATTGGGAATACACATATTTCATAGAAAATTTACCAGCACACAACATGGCCTCCCAAAGGGTCTGAATAACTTGAATATATTCTCTTAACACCATAACCCGTTTCATTATCCAAGTGCCATTATCTTTAATCTTACATTCCATGATATCATCATTCTTCATATAATAGGAGTGTATCCACCTAACCCACAAATTATCTTTTTTAGCACAGAGATTCCACAGCAATTTAAGCATAGCTACTTCATTCCAGATAAACAAGTCAATTAAACCAATACCACCATTTTTATTGGGGCTACAGACTTGTTTCCAGGCCACAGGACTCTTCCTACTCATCCTATCTGTACCAGCCTAAAATAATGATCTGCATATAGTATTAATCTTTTGCAGCACCACTTTAGGCACAGGGAAACAAGTGAACCAGAAATTATTCATAGCAAAAATAACAGATTTGAGGAGTTGAAGTCTACCGGCTGCAATCAATAATTGGGAAGAACAATGCCTAATCCTACTGACAATCTTATCAATAAGGGGCAGGTAATATTTTGCAGCCAACTTCTTAGAAGAGAGAGGCACCCCCAAATATCTGACTGGGAGTCTCCCTTCAAGGAATTTAGTCAAATGTAACACTTGTTGTTTAGTATCCAAATCCACAGCTCCAAAGTATATTTTGCTTTTAATAGAATTAACTTTCATACCTGTAGAACGAGAAAACCGGTTGAAAGCTTGCATCATCAATGATAAGGATCCAATATCACCTCTAGAAAAAAGAAGCAAATCATCAGCAAAGGCAAGATTTGTAATCTGGAGTTTTTCACACTTAGGGTGATGATTAAAATTGGGGTTCATTTGCATCTGGTGGAGGCATCTATGCAAATGAACCCCAATTTTAATCACTTTTAATTAGATTTCTTTGAATTTAATTGGTAATTTCCCGTATTTAATTTTGTCGCGCGTAATCTTTTTCCCGTATTTTTAAATTATTGTAATTGCTTCGAGATTGTAATAGTTTAATTAGGTCATTTACTATCATTCCCTATTTACTGTTTTCATTCCCCAAGTTTTGGTTATGTAACCCCCTCCCCGAGGCCTTGCAATAGTTAGGACTTTAATTTCTCGCACTTTTAAATTTCCGCAACTATGAACTGTCTAGATGTATGGATAATAGGCTTGCATGCAAAAGACAAATGAAATTAAAACAATAGATCACCTTAATTGTGCAAAGATTAAATAAACTGAAATCAAACACATGCACATGCTCACTCCTAGGGTTTGCCTCACTTCGGTTGCCTTCGGTAAACGGTCATGAAGTATAGGGAGTTTTAGTGGTTGCCCTCTAGTCCCAAAAGATAAAAAAATGACCCATTCGAATTTTGCCTCGAAAATATCTTTAAGACTCTAGGGTAACTACTAAGGTTTCCTAATCATTGCTTTTGTGACCGTAATTGTCCCTTCGAATGTCCCTTTAACTCCAACGATGGGGCTACCTACTCCTTAATAGTAGGATAAAATTGTCTAAAGGAAACGAGAAAATGAACAGTCTTTTTCGAGTAGGTAGGAACTCTTAAGTACTTGCTCAAAATAATAAAAACTCTTTCACACAAACAATTTCAAAACAATTTTCAAAAACAACTTCGTCACACTCTTGAGGACATATACAAGGGTTACCACAAAGTTAAACAAAAACTTTTCAAAACACACACACAAGTAATTTCAAAATGAGAAAGCACCTAAGATCCCATGGAAAACCATGGATAGAAAGGGTGCTAACATCTTCCTTTCTATAATCTACCCCCCGGACTCAGAAACATCTCGAAAAAGGTTTTTTCTGTTATTTTTTCATTTCCTTTGTTGGATAAAATAAAACCGGTGGCGACTCTTGCTTACTGCAACATTTACGAACAAAAAAATGTAAACCAGTATTAACAGTCAGTTTTGCCACCGTATCACAGGTTCCCTGTCTTTCTGAACCATGGCCCTGAGTTGATCACGGTCAGGCGCCATGTCCACGTTGTACTTGTATTGTTTGATGAACGCTCCTCCAAAGTCATTGGAAGTATGAATGCTGATGTTGTCCAAACTCATATACCACTTAAGCACAACATCGGTCAAACTATCCTGAAAAAAGTAAATCAGCAGACATTGATCATCAGTATGGGTAGACATTCTCCTTACATACATCACCAGATGAGCCCGAGGGCAATTGTTTCCCTTGTACTTCTCAAACTCTGGGACCTTAAACTTATCAGGTATCTTAACATTCGGGACCAAGCATAATTCATTCACATTCTGCCCGAATAACTCTTTTCCCCTAAGGGCCTTCATCTCCCTCTGCATCTTGTCAAATTGTTCTTGAAAATCATCCATTCTGTCATAAAGAACCAAGTCTTCACTTGGTGGAGGGAAAGGGCGACACAAATCATCGTTAACAAACGGAACCATATTCACCGAAGGAGGTGCAGCAGGAGCAACATGCACCACATGAGGTGCATGAGTAACAATAGTCTGAATAAATGGAGTATCTTGAGGACCAAGGTTGAAACCTTCAGGTGCAAAATTCTCTGGCATTCCTCAAGGGTAACCTTGAGCCATGCGATTCTGAACAACAGTTGGAGTAGCAGATACAAGAACAGATGGAGCCTCAGTAGTAACCCTTGTTGGCTGAGGTTGAACACTCAATGGCTGATTCTGAGCAGCCACCAGCGATTTCATCAGAGCAGTAAGATTGGCCATGTCGGCCTTCAAAGTAAAAACATCCTCACGCAGCTCGCGATTCTCTTGTTCTAAGTTGTCTATATTCTTTCTAAAATTAGCCCGAGTGTTGTAGTGATGAGTCAACTTGATATTGAAGTAAAGAAGCTTGGTAAGATACATGGATATGCATAACAAATGCAAGAAATATGTGCAATATGATGCATGATATGCAATGCACATGATTTTATTTTATTATTTAATATTTCAAGGGATTTAAAATTTATGGACATGATGCAAATATCAAAGTAATAACGCATTTGAAAATACTGAAAAATTTTATTATAACAATTTCAAAATGGATTACAAGTCTCAACAATCCTAAGTACAAGATGAAAATAAAGTCTAAAACCCTGAAAAGCGAAGCTGATGGAGATCACTCTACACACTGGCGCTTCCCTGTGAGCCTGGAAATATGAGCCTTCAACCTCTGGTTTTCTTCCGCATACCTGGTGGCATCCTCCTTCTAATCTCCTGAATCAGGAAGTGAGCAACTAAAATCTGACTGAGGCATATGAGAGATAAACCACCGGTACAACAAAGGCGCTCTCCATGGTCTCTACCGCTCGACTCTCAAGGATCACAATCAAGTCATATTTCTCCTTCAAGTCCTATCTATAGGAAATCTCTAAAGTTTGGCACTTATTCTTCCAAGCGTCTTTTTCCTGTTGCATCCTGACCAAAGCAATATGCAGCTCTTCTAGATCATCTAATAGGGGAGGAGCGATCTTTACAAACAAATTAGGCATAGGTGTTTCCCGGGAATACGACATCTTAAACTGAATGGCTCTCGTCTGGACCCACTGCAGATATGGCTCCAAAGAAACAACACCCCTAGGTCCCAAATCCTTCCTACTCTTCTTATGAATGTGACGTCAGGCCTTCGCAATCTGCTCCCTAGCTTCCCTATGGTCTTCTTCGTCCTTCATAAAGAAACTACTCAAATGAATACTATTTGGTTTATCCCTCATCGGATAACCAAGTTGTCATCGTGCAAGAACAAGGTTATAGTTAATTCCTCCCTTTGTACCAAGAAGAGGTACATTGAGGAAACTACCACAACTGTCAATAATCTCTATATCATGGTAAGCTCGATGATACCAATCAATATCCGAGTGAGAAAGTGCCATGATCTTAGGAGCCCAATGGGGTTCCTTCTTGACATCCCAAAAAGCATCAGACTGAGGCATATGAGAGATAAACCACCGATACAACAAAGGCGCGCAATAGATAATGATCCCCCCATGATAAGAATTTCGAAGATGAATAGAGTAATAAGCATCACCCAACAATGTAGGAACTGGGTTTCCAATCATGAAGATCCTGATAACATTAATGCCATCAAACTTGTGCACATTAGGAAATAAGAACAACCCGTAAGTAAGTAGAGCACATATGGCCTCAAAAGCGACTGTAATCTTCATCCTGGCAAAGTAGCAAGCTTTCTCCAATAAGAACGGAGCCGATAATCCTCTAATCCCTCCTTTAGTAGTCATATGGGCTTCAACCTCAGACTTCCCCAGATGGATCAAAGCAGCAATCTCATGTGATTTTGGCTCATCCTCCAAGCTAGTAAAAGGAACACGATCGGTAACAGGTAAATCTAATAGATAAGAATACTCCTCTAGTGTAGGCATCAACTGATAGTCGGGAAAAGTAAAGCAATGATACATCAGATCATAGAACTGGACCAAGGTCGAGAGAATACCCTCCTTCATCTTCAACTTCATGAGAGGAATGATGGATCCATACTTCTTCCGAAAATATACATAACACTCAATCTCGGGAATTAGACTGATCAACTCATCTATCTTGGGATCCATGAAACTGTACTTCACGGTCTTTCTTTTTATAGAATCTATGGTTAAAAATTACCTGAGTTATTCATAAATTGTTAACTTTTAAATCCATTGAAATAAGATTTCTTCAAAAGATGCTTATGAGTGCATGGATGCATGATGTAGCAATCACACACAAGATCACACATATAGGGTTCATAGGTTTAATGTCACGAGCATGAGGTCGAAGGTACTACCCATAAGGTATGGTCTAAAAGTTATCACCTGCCGAACAAGGTTCTAGAGGTTCCCAGAGTCTACATCCTTCCTTCAGATATTACCAACTTCACGATTAACTCGATAATTAGTAATATTCTCAAGAAAGACTCATCCGAGCGTAGCATCGCGTGACAACTATTTCCAGATTACTCCGTCATAGCTTTCGCACTACACCTAAAAGGACAAGATGGGTTTGGTATTCTACGGTCCTCAGCTTCAACAGGCTCCCAGGTCGAAAGCAGTACGTCTTCCAGATTACTCGGTAAACGACACTACAATCAAAGGGGCCTCCATTGAGTGGGGATCTCACGCCTCCTTTTTTGGGATTACTCCCTCAAAGTTAACATGACTATACCGCTCGTCCTATCTTAAAGTTCACCCAAGTCCGGGTATAGGACTTATGAGTAATCACCAAGCACCCAGAAAACCAGGAAAATCCAGATAAACATATATTCAACATATAACACATAAATAACAATAGAATATACACATATATAAACAAATATAGGCTCAACCCACTTAGGGATGGACCAACAAGAGGTCAATCTTTCCCCAGTGAAGTCGCCATTTTTCTGTAGCGGTAGAAATGTTTAAGACTAAGCCATGGGAATGACTAGACTTGTATAAATCAGAATGGAAATAGCCACCGCGCTTTATTGTTTCCAAAGGAATGGGAAAAGAGCGAGTAACCCAAAAAAGAGGGGGGGAGATTCAAGGTAAGGGGGTTGGTTATGTAAAGGGAATGTATTAGCACCCTAAACATCTACGGTACTCCGCATGAACCTCTTTGTAAAATCTGTATATTTTGGCTATGAAATGTTATGTAAAAATGGATGGTGGAGGTGAGAAAAGAAACATATTTTTATGGGTTTTACACCCTCCGAGGTTGCGAACCTTTAGTGCCTACATACCACCTTTTCGTGCAATAGGGGATCAGGGTACACGTAGTTCCTCTTTAAATTTTTTTTAAAATACAAGTGTGTTGGTTAATTTTATGAGATAAGACATCATCGTCATTGTCCGTGTGGAAAACATACCTACTACCCACAATCATGAGAAAGGATAATTTGCATAATCTCAAAGTGGAGGATATGGCTTGGATTTTAAAATCAACAATGCCTCACTCAACACCCAAGTGGAAAATATCTCACTTTGTTACATATTTATAGAAGTATAGTTGTTTGAATCACTACAAGGATTGACAAGAGTCTAATCTTTTGAGAAAACTTTTAAAGATAAGAGCCAAAATGGAAAAATGGTTTGAAATGAGATTGATTGACTTTTAGTCTTCTAAAAAAAACTGTCAAGGTATTGTTAAGTTAATTGAAGTTTACTTGTGAAAAGGTTTTTGAAAATGCATGGACCTAAGTCCAAGTTTATTACGAAAGTGGTTCAGGTTTAAAAGGAAGAAGAGTTTTCAAAAGGAGGAAGAAGATTTTTTAAATTAAAGAAGATGGGAGGAGAAGAAGAGACTATCCTAATGCATAAGGTAAAAGCTAGGGATATGAACCATCTAACCAACAAGAAGCCAATACTTGACACTATGATCCAAGATAGCATTCCCATTATTTGGACTGAAACCAAGCAAGCAAAGATACTAGACCTCTTGTGAGAATCAAACTTCAAGTGTATTAAGTCTTCACAAAAATTTGGCAGAGTAACGGCTGTATACGGGTGATTTCCAGACTACAAACAAGGAATGTAATCATAACAACCTACACACAAAACAAACAAACAACCGAATGTCTTGAGGTAAACCCCAAGAACTCCAGACAAAGTATCAATTAAGGTCACAAGGTCTCCAACATAGGCCAAGGTTTCTAACCCTAAGTTCAAGAAGTCCAATACTCCATAATACCAAGGATAGTAACCAAATAGTCCAAGTATCATTAAAGATTTTTAGGGTTCATGTTGATTATTAGGTGTCTTTAAAAAGAAAAGTAAAGCTCAAGTGAGCAAAAATAAAAATGACAAGAAAGTAAATTGGATCAAGTGAGCAAAGATGAAAAAATAGCATGAAATGTAAATGCTAAATAAATGGTACATAAAGAATAAAAAATAAAATGGCACAAAGTAAAAGAAATTAAACAATTAATGGTTAGTTTGATGACCATCTTGAAACTTGCATTTGGAACTCATTAGAGGATTGGTAGAACCAAATCCTCCACACAACAAGTTGCATTTGCTTTTTGTCAAGTATATCATCCATTTGGAATCCTCAAAAGTACCATTTAATGATCAATGATGTTTAAGTAATTCGCGTTGACCAAAAGTATTGTAGATCCATTAAAGGATTGGTAGAACCAAAGCCTCCACACAATGAATCTCAAAGTTATTGGATCAAAGAGATCAAATTAACATACTTGGGCTTGCAAACATAAGTTTGGACCATAAATGATCATTTATTCGAGTCAGGATAAAATTTAGCACTATGTTAAGCAATCGTAAGTGGACTTATGTAGAAGTCGCACCTATTTTGAGGCCGGTCAATAACAATCTATGCACCATTTATTTTGAGATATGATATAGAGATCATGCTCCAATAACACTTAGTGTAATAAGAAAGGGATGAGATGAAGAGGGCTGGGAAAGAATATACAAATCACATTTGAATTAAAATTTAATCAAATTATTAATAAAATCATTCATCCATTTTTGTGGAGTTAAACTCAATACCATGGATCCAATGATGTTAATAAAGTTCATGATCAAAAATTCAACCCAAGATTAGCCAGAAAATAATCACAAAATAATATTGCATTTTAATATATATATATATATATATATATATATATATATATATATATATATATATATATATATATATATATATATATATATATATATATATATATATATATATATATATATATATATATATATATATATATATATATATATATATATATATATATATATATATTAAAAAAAGGTTTTAGAAATATTTAAAATAGAAATAAGGGATAAAAATATCAACTATGTTCAAATTAATCAAAAAATAAAAAGTAAGACCATAGATAAAATCGGAAATGGACTCAAATATTTTTATAAATTTTTTGGTAATTTTTTAAAGTCAGAAACTATTTTTAAAATTAAAAGAGATGAGTAAAATAAACCAAAGATGATAAAAAATACCAAAGTCAGAAATAAAAAATAAGTGAGGTCACCAATATTTGTAACAATATCATTGGATCATTCCATATTTTTTTCCAGAATTTAAAAATGCATAAATGTATTTTTAAACATTTAAAACAAATCAAATACAGTGAAAATTTATAAAAACTACCAAAACACAAAATAAAATTTTGAAAAAATAAAAATCAGAAAGAGAAAAATCAAAAATATTTTTCATAATTTTTTCAGATTTTTTGGACTAAAAATGAATTTTCTATGATTTTTTGAAATTTAAAACAATTAAATATAAAAATCAGAAAAAAATATCGGCCATCTGATCAATGTCAAAACGCGTTAGTGAACATATCAAGTGGACCTGGCGCGCTTTGCATGTTATGGACTTTAGTGGATATTGCATTGAATCATTAATTAAATCAGATTTCAAAAAATACAAGTGGCGTTCCATCATTGGTTGGAAGATGACACATTGGTCATCTTCAACCTCCAGCCAACTTGAATTGCAAGTCTCTCAAACTGTAAAATCAGAAGCTCAGACCTATGCCATTCGCTTCGTTTCTTCAAGACGAAGACAACCACACCTTCTCGACAAATTTATATAAATTGTAGCTCAAGCAAATTGGAAGGAAAGTTTTGAAAAGGGATTTGAAATTTCATGGTCAAAACAAGTTTCCAGATGAAAGTAAGTGTTGCGACTAGAACCAGGGCAACGAGAGCATCACAATGATATCAAAGTTTTGAAGAATTAATGAAGGAATCTACCTATTGAAGTTGAGTTGTAGAGCTCTGAAACTGGACTTCTATGGAGCAATCTAAGGCACGATTCTTGAATGTAATTATATGGTTAGCTTCAGGGAAGATCAATGAAGGTGAATTGTTGGAAAAATTGGATTAAAAAAAGGCTTGAAAGCAGATTTTGAAGTAGCATAATTTTGAGTTATGGAACAAGTTTGGTAGGGTGATTCTGGCTATCCAAGCTTAAGGAAATGAATGGGGGATGGCCCTCTATTTATAGGGAATCAAATGGAATGTCCAAGCGTGTGAAATGATGAAGTATAGAGGGAAATCGTGTGAAGTTGCAAACAAGAAAAGTGTGACTTCCAATTTGATCAAAACTAATCCAAAACACGCGTTTTGTTGTGCTAATCAATCCTGGAACTTCACTAAACATGTTTAGAGGCAAAAACGTGTGGAAAAATTGTGATTAGAAGCCAAAATAAAGATTTCAAATTCTGACTTATGGAGAAACTTCAGTTCCAAGTTACCAAGTTCAATCCAATGACATTCTCAGCTCAAGGGGTCTTAAGGAATGATTCTTGATGCTTTAGAAAGATGAGGTTACAAGCTTTGCAATGGAAAAAGAATGGAATCAAATGGATGCTTGAGCTGAATGTTGCATTGAGTCAAAGTTGGGAAAAAAGAAGTTGACTTTCCATACTTAGAAATATTTCAAGTTTTTCTTCAAAAATGACCTATAATGTTTTGCATCCAAACATGGCCTTCCTCTTGGAATTTGCTCTTGACCAAAAATGATGGCATGAAATAGATCTCTTGAATGACATTTTGAAACTCGAACCATTCAAAATCTCCAAAAATTGAGAGAGTTATGGATTGTTGAAGTTGGCAAAAATCATGAAATGACCTATAATCTTTTGTATCCTTAGGTCATCCTCCATCCATTTTCTCACTTTGCACATAAAAGAAGGAACACAGTTCACATCCTCAAGATCATTATGGAAAATGAGTAGGCTCAAGGTGATAAAAATTGACCAAGTTATGATCATTTGAAGTCACACATAGGAAAATGGGGATTCACTGACGATGAACTACCAACGTTCACTGAAGGTAGCAAAAAGATAACAATCACCAACTTTCACTGAAGGTGACCTACCAACTTTCACTAAAGTTAGAGAGAAAATATATCATAGCACCTCCGTTCACTGATTATGAACTGCCAACGTTCACCGAAGGTAGCAAAAAGATAACAATCACCAACTTTCATTGAAGGTGACTGTGATACGGTGGAAGAACCGACTGTTAATACTGGCTTGCATTTTTTGTTTGCAAAATTTCGCGGTAAGCAAGATTCGCCACCGACTTTTATTTTATCCAATCAGGAAAAGGAAAAAGAACAGAAAAAACCTTTTTTCGAGATGTTTCTGAGTACGGGGGTAGATTATACAAAGGGAAGGTGTTAGCACCCTTTCTATCCGTAGTTTTCTACGGGCTCTTAGGTACTTGCTCATTTTGAAATTGCTTGTGTGTGCTTTGTTTTAAAAAGTTTTGTTTTACTTCGTTTTAACCCTTGTTTCTGTCCTCAAGAGTGTTACAAAGTTGTTTTTGAAAACTTTGTTTGAAAAGTGTTTGGTGTGAAAAAGTTTATTTGTTTTGAGCAAGTACCTAACAATTATCTACCTACTCGAAAAAAGTCTATTCGTTTCCTCCTATCCTTTAGACCGTGTTATCCTACTATTAGTGAGTAGGTAACCCTAGTTGTTGGATGTTTGAGGGACTATCGAAAGGGACGTAATGGTCATTAAAGGAAACATGTAAGGATACCTTAGCATTTCGAAGGGACTGTCATCATATATTCGTAGGCAACATTGAGGGACAAGATCATTTCTCGTAGGCAACTTAAGGGACGTTAAGGGACTATGATCTCTATGATGAATTTTATATTGAGGGTATTTTGCTAAGATATCCCTACGTTCGAGGGACATGACCATTGTTTCCGAGGAAAAAAAGTGAGGCAAACCCTAGGAGTGAGCATGTGCGAGTGTAATTTTCAGTTAATTTATCTTTGACATTTAGGGTTTTCTACCGTATTAATTTTCAGTTTGTCTTTCCATACAATCCTATTAACATAAATCTAAGTAGTTTATAGTTTGCGGAATTAAAAGCAAGAAAGTTTAAAGTCCTAGCTATTACAAGGCTTTTGCAGATACATAATTATTTTGTAATGAAAATAAAAATGCAGAATTTAAACCCTAATTACTATTTCAACCTCGAAACAGTTACAATAATAATAAAAGGAAATTAAAAAATGCACACAGCGAATTAAATGCGAGAATAATTTAGGAAACCTAAAAATCTAATTGAAAAAAAGATTTAGGTTAGTTTTTTTGAGAAAAATTAATTAGGTTATGTACAAATTAAAACCCTAATTTCTAATTAATTTAAATTATAAAAAAGGAATTAAATTTGCCCTAAATTAAATTAAACTAATTAATTAAGGAAATAAAATATATTTATGAAAAAAATGATTTTTTATGTTTTTGATGATTTTTTGATTAAATAAAAAATAATGATTTTTTGGTGTTATTTTAATAAAGGAAAATAATTAGTAAAACAATAAAAAATATAAAATAGAAAAGAAAAGAATGGGCCTGTGTTGTGTCAGCCTGAGAGTGCACCTTAGTCCTTCATTGTTTGAGGCGTTGGATCTGAATTAATTATACATCCAATGGCCAGATGGTGGTAGCGCATGGTAGGCGTTTTGGATGATGATGCATCGAATATATAGAAACAAAGTAAGAAAACAAAATTGGCTGGGATGGTTAGTTGTATATATAATAACATAAATAAAATATAAAGGAAATAAAGTGGTCTTTCCCAAATGCGCGCGTGATTCAAATCACCCAATAGGTCTTCTTCCCCGTAACTGTTGTTTTTGGCCACACTTTTACCTATAGTCATTTTTGTCACTAAAGGCTATAGTGACGGATTTTGTTCGTAGCCATAAACCTGTAAAATTCAAAAAAACGCAACACAAGCAGAATAAATTCAAACCAAAGACATGGAACAACTGTAAATCATCTCCTGAGCATGATAATACCCCTAATTTTGTCAAATTTTGCCTTTATATAGAATTCCCAATTTGGGACCTCAAAACCCTAACAATGGCATCGGGCCATTCCTGCACTTAAACTTCAATCAAACCAATCAAAAACATTGCAAATATGATAGCAAGCATGGATATATGATCAAAACATATTTATGATGGATAAATAATTGAAAACGAATCTTGAAAAAAAGATGCAAACCGTGGCACTGTGAGACGTGATTTCTGAAGGTTTTAAGGCTTGAGGATGATTGGAATGGCTTTAGAACATGTCCATGAACAGATTGCTGGCCTTGGAATTTCTTGAATTAGTCTATGTAGGAATATGTGATCAACACTTTTTTTGACAAAAAATTGAAGTTGACTCCTTTGTTTTCACGACCAAGAACCCTTTTTTTATGATTAGTAAATGTTGTGTATATATCATAGAATGATTTAGGTCAACAAAAACTGATCATATCTTTGCAAATTATGGAGATTTGATTTCATTCTTTTCCTTGTATGATCTGTTTCAAAAATATACCAAATTAAGATCTTTTCCAATCAATTAGCTCTTGCACAATTTTTTTGATTTGCTAGCTGTTCATGGACTCATAATATTCTCATAAAATCAAATCTTTGATTTTATTTGATTATTCTACTATTTAAATTGACTTATTTGATTTAAATGGATAAAAAATCAAAATAAATAATACAAATTATAAAATAATAGGTGGATAAGATCAAGGGTCGTGGGCCATCTTAGGAACAAGTTTCAAACAAGAAAACATGGGCCCATTTGGAAAAAAGTCATTTTGATCAATGTTGACTTCATGCACATTTCCAAAAATTGGTCAATTTTGACAATACATATCTCCCTCAACTTTAACCCTAAGAGGGTGTTCTTGGACTTTTTAGAAAGCTTAGTATGTCCCCTAAACAACACTTTTTGTTTCATCTCAATTGGGTCTTCCATGTTCACGTAAGAAGCTTTGACCCAAAAAGTGTTTTTGTTGTCTTTTCAAAAGGGCCTATAATGTAGAAATTCATATCTTTTGATGAGTGCATATTTTGAACTTGTGGGATGAAAATTAATTGTAGGGAATTGCATCCTCTTAAAAATGAGCCTTGGATGGAAAATTTCTGATAAAGTATGAAGAACTTATGCTTGGTTAAAGTTTGGTTGAGTTTTCCTAAGAAACCCTGATTTAGCAACTTTTGGGTTTTGATGAATTTAGGGCATTCCTTGAAGAATCATGATCAACCCTTGATAAAATGATGAAATTAACTTCAAAATGTGGATGTTGACCAAAATTCTTGAAGTTTGACTGTATGTGGGCCACAATTGACTTTTGATCTAATATAGTCGATTCTCAAGCATCTGAGCAGTTGATTGAGCAAACTTCTTGTGCAGTGCTTGAAATTTGACATGGATGGTCTTGAGAACATATTAGGATCATGGAGAGCATATGAGGTCTTTGGAGTTCCCCCGCCCTGATGAAAATGGAAACCCTAATTTGAGGTACATTGCCTTAGGAGGGAGTTTGTCTGATCAACTCTTGGGTATCCTTGAGTAAGTTGAGGATCTCTAGGAGTATGTATTGAGTAAAATGAGAGGGAAAATTTCGAGGTACAACAGCTGCCCCTGTTCAATCTTCTTAAACCTGAGGATGTAGATTGGCTCGTCTGCCTTTCTTGATCTGAAGGTGGAAGATGATTGAACACTAGAGTGCCCAGAAATTTGCACTCGCATGAATTGATACTTGATTTGATGATATCGGGAATGGGCTTATATATGCCATTGGGAAGTTTCTATAGAATTGTCGGAGATGGGCTTAAAGATGCCATCCAAGATGTGATGGAGTACCGTTGGAGATGGGCTTAAAGATGCTATCTAGAGGATGTTAATTTCCTGAGACATTCCTTTGACGGGAGTTCCTGTTCCTATTGTTGATGAGGAATCCGCTGAGGAATGTTGGTATCTGTCTTGGGAGAAATAGAATTTTAGGAGCTTCATTTATCCGTTACTCTACTGGGGAATCAACTCTGGAGGTGAACTGCATATCTGGTCAGTGTACAGGCTGCATCGTGACTTACTGGGGAAAGGTGAAATTGACAGAAACTGGTCAGGTCCAGGTTTTACCGTGTTGTAAACTGTCGTCTGGAGGTAAGAGAAAAGAAACCTGGATGGTAAGGTTATGAGAAGGAACCTGGATAGTAGGGTTACTTCGAAATGAAAGCCAGGATAGTAGGGCTGTAAGAAGGAACCTAGATAGTAGGGTTTCTTTGAAATGAATTCCCTGGATAAAAGGGCTTATGGGAAGGAACCTGGGTAAGGTTGCTTCGTGAGGAGTTTGGGTAAATTTGCATCTGAACTGAGAAGGAACCTGGGTAAGGTTGCTTTGTGAGGAGTTTGGGTAAAACTGCATCTGAACTGAGAAGGAACCTAGGTAAGGTTGCTTCAGGATAAGTCTGAGTGAAACTTCAGAAGGAACCTGGGTAAGGTTGCTCGTGATGAGTTTGTGTAGGGATTTAGGAGGAACCTGGGTAGGGTTACTTCGGGATAAGTTCGTGTAAAACTTCGGAAGGAACCTAGGTAAGGTTACTTTGGGCTAAGTCTGTGTAAAACTTCAAAAGGAACCTGGGTAAGGTTACTTTGTGATAAGTTAGTGTAAAACTTCAGAAGGAACCTGGGTAAGGTTACTTTGGGATAAGTTCGTGTAAAACTTCCAGAGGAACCTGGGTAAGGTTACTTTGTGATAAGTTCGTGTAAAACTTTAGAAGGAACCTTGGCAAGGTTACTTTGGGATAAGTTTCTATAAAACTTCAGGAGGAACCAGGGTAAGGTTACTTTGTGATAAGTTCGTGTAAAACTTCAGAAGGAACCTGGGTAAGGTTACTTTGGGATAAGTTCGTGTAAAACTTTAGGAGGAACCTGGGTAAGGTTACTTTATAATAAGTTTGTGTAAAACTTCAGAAGGAACCTGGGTAAGGTCACTTTGTGATAAGTTCGTATAAAACTTCAGAAGGAACCTGGGTAAGGTTACTTTGAAATAAGTTCGTGTAAAACTTCAGGAGGAAATGTATGAGAAAGGACCCGTGTAAGATTTTTCAGGATAAACCCGTGTAAAGCTGCATTTAGGAGAAACCCGTGTAAGATTGCTTCGTGACGAACCCGTGTAAAGCTGCATTTGATCATGCAGATAATTACTCTGTTTAGTTTCAGGAGCTAATCTTGAACTTGTTGGAAATTGTTGATGATAACCATCTTTCCTGAAAAGGTACATGATTAATTGTATATGATGCATGAAATGCATTGTATGATGACGTTCTCAAAATAAATGAGATTATGATGTATGCAATATGTATGCGCACGTCATGATATATGAACATGAAATGCTATTGTAACATATTCAAGTGGGAAAATAAATCCCTGACCGCTGCTGGAGAGTAACGGAAATTGAGTTCCTGGCCGTCGTAGAAAAAGTGGTTCTTCTACTTCCGCTGAAGATGGTGAACCGAAGATGACTATACTGGGGATTTGACCCTTGTTTACAGATATTCTGCCGAGGAGAGACTCTGCTTGAGAACAACTCTACGGGGGAATAATTCTGTTAGAGAGAGAAGCTTCCAAAGCTGAAGGGATAAACTCTGTCGGGGATTGAGCTTCTGTATTCAGAGAAATAAACTCTGTTCGGGAGAAAACTTTATGAACCGCTTGCGATTACAAAATTTGCTGGGGAATATAGACGTTGGCTCTCCGAAAGAGCTTGGCTGGGGAAAGTAACTCCTTTTTGGGGAATCCGATGTCAAAGCCTTAGTTGCCTCTACTCTGTGGGGAGTGTAGATGTCACAGGGTCGTATGTTGAGGATACAATAATGGCTTCGCATCAGGACTTTTCTGCCCCTGTACCTGCTGGAGAAAGTACCCACAGAGGCTTTGTGGATGCTGATCAGGATGATAAGTCTTCTATTGATAAATAAATGATAAGATGAAGGGACATAGTCGTACGCTTCAAATCCCTAACTTTTGCCTGGACCGACCTTTCGGGTTTTCAGTCCACCGGGATACCCTTTTTTGCTCAAGCCGCCTTTTCAAGTTTTCGACTTGCCGGGTGTACATATCTTTTTTGTTTTTATCCCTAATTTTTGCCCGAACCCTTTTGGTTCGCCGGGATGCCCTTATTTTTGCCTAGGTCAGTCGACCTAGCGGGTCTTTGTTCACGCGTAGTATTTTCTGACTATGTCCACGCTCTCAGGGTGTAGGGAGTTGTCACTGTCGGTAGTGTTGTGTTGCCACACTACCAGAAGATGTTTGTTTGATCGTTCAAGATTCGTTGCTGGAATTCATGCCCAATGCCCCCAAGTGATTCAGATGGAGATCTGCCCCTGGCTATTTGGCATCTTTGAGAGATTCCTTGAATCTTGACTTGACTGCCCCAGATGATGGACAATGATCATGCTGTGCCCCTTGGTGGAAGTGTTTTCCACTTGAGGTGATCCTTTTTATTGAGAAGGTTTTTGTTCACTAGATATTCGTCATGCAAATTTCTCTGCTGTTGAACAAATAGTCATATGCAAACAATGATATTTTAAGAATGCAAAGCTTACGTCTGTCTTGAAGTTTTAAAAATGCAGTTTTTTTATAGAAAAAATAGAATTTTGAAAAGATGTGATATCAACTCAGGATTTGTAACGGACCTTCAGGAGTCAGGATACCTTTTGTAACAGTATGCTTTCGAACTAACCCATGCTTCAGCTAGGAC
This sequence comes from Vicia faba, assembly GCA_948472305.1. NCBI lineage: Eukaryota > Viridiplantae > Streptophyta > Magnoliopsida > Fabales > Fabaceae > Vicia > Vicia faba. The sequence continues at coordinate 485,257,327 of OX451738.1, read as the reverse complement.
TTTTAAGGGTTATAACGTGGCCTGATTCACGGTTTAAGAAACAAAGGATAAAGGCTAAAAATTTATTTGTACCCACCCGTTCTTCGGGATGTTCTTCGATCCTAAACTCAGCTAATTGTGCATTTAGATCCCATTTGAGTCTTTGCTCTGATATTCCAGTGATTGTTCGGATACTGATAGTTTATTTTGAATAGGCAGTCATTTCTTTTTTGTTGAGGGTTTGTAGGACCTCTTTCTTTTTGATTTTATTATCCCTGTCTTTTGCCTAAACTATTTCTTTTTGTGATTAAAGTCGGCGGGATGCCCTAGTGTTTTTTCTTAAGTCTCCTTCATAGGTTTTGACTTAATGGGCTTTTATTTTGAGAGATAATGACTATCTGTCTTGATGATTATAGGGAACCATCACCGTCTTTTGTTTCGGAAGGACGTCTTTAATGCCATTCATTGTGTACGAAGCGGCAGATTGTGACTGAATGCGCCTCTGAATTAACTGAGAAAACTACCCTGCCCCAGGTTATGATTAAGGGTTTTAATATGTGTGAAAAGAAAAACTCCTACTTCTTTGGCTCGAAGGGGTTGACTAGGGATTATCTTACTTATAACACCACTGTTTAGGATTTGAAACAACGCCTGTACATCATCAACAAGATCTGTTCAAAAGCATACTGTAGAGATTGTGGTATCGTTTTTGTCATCCTCCCTCTAAAGGCTTACAATTTTTTAGTCGAGAGTTGAATATCACGAAAAGGAAATATAAAGAAATTTAAGCAAAATGAAAACAAATTAATTCAAGATGGACATGTGTAAGGCATTAATGGAATAATAGAGTTTGACATGACAATAATTGTTTGAATAAGAAAAGAAAATACAACTTCAGAATTTAAATGAACAAAAATGCTTTCAATCCTAGCCATGTTTTGGTAAGGGAGCAGTGATCACGTTGGGAGTCTCAAGAGGGTCGAATTCGATCTCCTTGGCATCAATCATATTCTGAATCTTGTATTTCAGCGCCCAACAATCGTTAGTATCGTGCCCCGGTTGTCAGAATGATAAGCACACCTTGCCTCCGGATTGTAGTTAGGAGAGGAAGTCTTCGGGTTCGGATGAGGGTTTATCACCGTAATCAGCTTCATCTTCAACATGTGTTTCAATGCTTGTGACAGTGGCATGTTGATTTGGGTGAACTGCCTTTGAGGTCTTTCCACCCTTGGCTGATTGTTCCGTTGTTGTGGTTTGTGCGTGTGTCGAATTAGAGATCAGCACTGCCCCAAAAGATTGGTGGTAGTCTGCCTTACTACGCCCCTTCTGGCCGTGCACAACATTGGCTTCCCTCTTGCCACCAAATGACTTCTTCTCTGTACTCAAAGAGGTATTTTTCTGGGTCTTGCCACTCTGGATCCCAGCTTCTACTCTATCTCCAGTCAATATCAGCTCGGTAAAACCAGCTGAGGAGCTACCAATCAAGTGATTGAAGAAAGGACCAGACAACGTACCAAGGAACATATCCACCAACTCCCTATCAGACAAAGGGGGTTGGACTCTCCCTTCCAGATCTCTCCATTTCTGCGCATAATCCTTGAAACCTTCGCTTGCGCCCATGGACATACTCTAGAGTTGAGTACGGGTAGGGGCAAGGTCAGTGTTATATTGATACTGCTTGTAAAAAGCAGCAACCAGATATTTCCAGTTACAGACATTGGTTCCCTCTAGTTGATAGAACCATTCAAGCTGAGTCCCAGACAGACTGTCCTGAAAGAAAGGGACCTACAAGTTCCTATCAACGGTGTGAGGCTAAATCTTCCTGACATAAGAACGAAGATGGAGTTTTGGGCAGGACACCCCAACATACTTTGCAAAAATTGGAGCTTTGAACTTCTGCGGGATGACCACTCCCGACACCAATCCCAATTCTTCTAAATCCAACCCAGGTATCCTCTGGACCTCCATAGCATTCACGTGATCTTTCAACTACTTGTATCTATCCTCAGTGGGAGGATACTGCTCATCATTGTAGTCGGTATCATTGTCAGAAACTTCAGGACGGGGATCTTTCTCCCTTGTCTTTTCTTCTTGATTCTCCCCTTCCTTAGATGAAGAGGTCAGATCGACTTGTCACTTCAACGGTCCTCTAAACCTTCTGCCTATATTCAGAATACCGGCAGCCTCCTTCTTTTTCTTTTTCTCTTTCAGGATGAGGGTTTTCAGATCCTCCTGCCCTTTTGCCAAATTTATGAACATTTGCTGGAATTGAGCGTTTTGTGCCTGAAGGTCCTTGATGCTTTGTTTGGAAGACATTTTTTCTGAAATAAACAGCAAAAAAGATGAGAAACTTGTAATGGTACATGTAATGATGTGAATGATATGCATGCAATGTCTTTAAGGATCTCGCGGGGTAAACAAGAAACTGTTAGAATTTGATTGCAGCTTGATTTAAGAAACTTTGTGTCATTGAGAGTCCTTCTTCAAGAGTCAAGCTCACCATATCGAGTGGGTCATAGCCCCTGACTCAAGATCCTTTGACAACATTGGCTATAGGAAAATAAATCCCCTTTCCCCTTGCTAGACGTCTAGTTCGCCATGACCTACATCACAGACCCTTGAGATCCTTGAAATGGTTAGTATGATATGCCATGTTTATGATGTCATGATGTCATGATTATGTTGAGAAATCACAGGTATAACAAGCACAAACAAATCACACCAAGTCCTTAGGTTTAAGGCTCGCTTGAGCTTAAGGTAGTACCCTCTTGAAGTTGGATTGGTTCAGCCTATCCTATAAATAGTAACCGGGTTCTAAGGGATCTCAATATCACTGACCATCCTTTATCGGGCATTGTCTAAGCTCAAGCAATATTTTCTTATGGATGAAATATCCCGAAAGTCTGATCTCAATGAGTGTAGCATCGAGTATCAACCAATCCTCAGCTCTACACCGAGGCCAGCTATCTCACTACTTTCTAATGGCCAAATTTTTTCAACTAAGGTTCTAAGGTCCATTAGTGCTTCACGACACCACGCAGCGGCCCTGTATTCTCCTTGTTTCCCCGCAAAGGATACTGGTACCAACCAAAGTTCCACACCAACACAGCCATCTCTTAAACCATATCGGTCTATGGCGTACAGTCTCCACGATCTATTGTTGTTTACCTAACAAGTGCCCCTAGATCCGGGTGTAGGATCTATAGTAACCCAAGCAAAAACCCTTTAAGAATAAAGCAAACAAACAAGGAAGCAATTTTAAATGACCTAGATCCTAAGGTATACCCCACTTTATTTAGTATCCCCAGCAGAGTCGCCAGTTCTGTGATACGGTGGCAGAACCGACTGTTAATACTGGTTTGCGTTTTTTGTTTTCAAAATGTCGCGGTAAGCAAGAGTCGCCTCCGACTTTTATTTTATCCAATCAGGAAAAGGAAAAAGAACAGAAAAACCTTTTTCGAGATATTTCTGAGTACGGGGGGTAGATTATAGAAAGGGAAGGTGTTAGCACCCTTTCTATCCGTAGTTTTCTACGGACTCTTAGGTACTTGCTCATTTTGAAATTGCTTATGTGTGCTTTGTTTTGAAAAGTTTTGTTTTACTTTGTTTTAACCCTTGTTTCTATCCTCAAGAGTGTTACGAAGTTGTTTTTGAAAACTTTGTTTGAAAAGTGTTTGGTGTGAAAAAGTTTGTTTGTTTTGAGCAAGTACCTAACAGTTATCTACCTACTCGAAAAAAGTCTATTCGTTTCCTCCTATCCTTTAGACCGTGTTATCCTACTATTAGTGAGTAGGCAACCCTAGTCGTTGGATGTTTGAGGGACTATCGAAAGGGACGTAATGGTCATTGAAGGCAACATGTAAGGATACCTTAGCATTTCGAAGGGACTGTCATCATATATTTGTAGGCAACATCGAGGGACAAGATCATTTCTCGTAGGCAACTTAAGGGACGTTAAAGGACTATGATCTCTATGATGACTTTTAGATTGAGGGTCTTTTGCTAAGATATCCCTATGTTCGAGGGACATGACCATTGTTTCCGAGGCAACCAAGTGAGGCAAACCCTAGGAGTGAGCATGTGCGAGTGTAATTTTCAGTTAATTTATCTTTGCACATTTAGGGTTTTCTACCGTATTAATTTTCAGTTTGTCTTTCCATACAATCCTATTAACATACATCTAAGCAGTTTATAGTTTGTGGAATTAAAAGCAAGAAAGTTTAAAGTCCTAGCTATTACAAGGCTTTTGCAGATACATAATTATTTTGGACTGAAAATAAAAATGCGGAATTTAAACCCTAATTACTATTACAACCTCGAAACAGTTACAATAATAATAAAAGGAAATTAAAAAGTGCACGCGGCGAATTAAATGCGAGAATAATTTAGGAAACCTAAAAAATCTAATTGAAAAAAAGATTTAGGTTAGTTTTTTTTTGAGAAAAATTAATTAGGTTATGTACAAATTAAAACCCTAATTTCTAATTAATTTATATTATAAAAAAGGAATTAATTTTTCCCTAAATTAAATTAAACTAATTAATTAAGGAAATAAAATATTTTTATGAAAAAAATTATTTTTTATGTTTTTGATGATTTTTGGTGTTATTTTAATAAAGGAAAATAATTAGTAAAACAATTAAAAATAAAATAAAATAGAAAAGAAAAGAATGGGCCTGTGTTGTGCCGGCCTGAGAGTGCACCATAGTCCTTCATTATTTGAAGCATTGAATCTGAATTATTGATATATCCAATGGCCAGATGATGGTAGCGCATGGTAGGCGTTTTGGATGATGATGCATTGAATCTGTAGAAACAAAGTAAGAAAACAAAATTTGCTGGGATGGTTAGTTGCATATATAATAACATAAATAAAATATAAAGGAAATAAAGTGGTCTTTTCCAAACGCGCGCGTGATTAAATCACCCAATAAGATTCTGCCACCTAATTTTCTTCTTCCCCATAAATGTTGTTTTTGGCCAGACTTTTACATACAGTCATTTCCGTCACTAAAGGCTGTAGTGACGGATTTTGTTCGTAGCCATAAACTTGTAAAATTCAAAAAAATGCAGCACAAGCAGAATAAATTCAAACCAAAGATATGGATCAACTGCAAATCATCTCCTGAGTATGATAATACCCCTAATTTTGTCCAATTTTGCCTTAATATAGAATTCCCAATTTGGGACCTCAAAATCCTAACAATGGCATCGTGCCATTCCTGCACTTAAACTTCAATCAAACCAATCAAAAACATTGCAAATATGATAGCAAGCATGGATATATGATCAAAACATGTTTATGATGGATAAATCATTGAAAACGAATCTTGAAAAAAAGATGCAAACCGTGGCACTGTGAGGCGTGATTTCTGAAGGTTTTAAGGCTTGAGGATGATTGGAATGGCTTCAGAACATGTCCAGGAACAGATTGCTGGCCTCAGAATTGCTTGAATCAGTCTATGGAGGAATATGTGATCAACACTTTTTTTGAAAAAAAATTGAAGTTGACTCCTTTGTTTTCACGACCAAGAACCCTTTTTTATGCTTTGGAAATGTTGTGTATATATCATAGAATGATTTAGGTCAACAAAAACTGATCATAACTTTGCAAATTATGGAGATTTGATTTCATTCTTTGCCTTGTATGATCTGTTTCAAAAATAGACCAAATTAATATCTTTTCCAATCAATTAGCTCTTGCACGAATTTTTTGATTGTCTAGATGTTCATGGACTCATAATATGCTTATAAAATCAAATCTTTGATTTTATTTGATTATTCTACTATTTAAATTGATTTATTTTGATTTAAATGGATAAAAAATCAAAATAAATAATACAAATAATAAAATAATAGGTGGATAAGATCAAGGGTCGTGGGACATCTTAGGAACAAGTTTCAAACAAGAAAACATGGGCCCATTTGGAAAAAAAGTCATTTTGATCATTGTTGACTTCATGCACATTTCCAAAAATTGGTCAATTTTGAAAATACATATCTCCCTCAACTTTAACCCTAAGAGGGTGTTCTTGGACTTTTTAGAAAGCTTAGTATGTCCCCTAAACAACCATTTTAGTTTCATCTCAAATGGGTCTTCCATGTTCATGTAAGAAGCTTTGACCCAAAAAGTGTTTTTGTTGACTTTTCAAAAGGACCTATAATATAGAAATTCATATCTTTTGATGAGTGCATATTTTGAACTTGTGGGATTAAAATGAATTGTAGGGAATTGCATCCTCTTAAAAATGAGCCTTGGATGGAAAATTTCTGATAAAGTATGAAGAAGTTATGCTTGGTCAAAGTTTGGTTGACTTTTCCTAAGAAACCCTGATTTAGCAACTTTTGGGTTTTGATGAATTTAGGGCATTCCTCGAAGAATCATGATCAACCCTTGATAAAATGATGAAATTCACTTCAAAATGTGGATGTTGACCAAAAATTTTGAAGTTTGACTGTATGTGGGCCACAATTGACTTTTGACCTAATATAGTCGATTCTCAAGCATCTGAGCAGTTGATTGAGCAAACTTCTTGTGCAGTGGTTGAAATTTGACATGGAGGGTCTTGAGAACATAGTAGGACCATGGAGATAATATGAGGTCTTTGGAGTTCCCCCACCCTGATGAAAATGGAAACCCTAATTTGAGGTACTTTGCCTTAGGAGGGAGTTTGTCTGATCAACTCCTGGGCATCCTTGAGCAAGTTAAGGATCTCTAGGAGTATGTATTGAGTAAAATGAGAGGGCAAATTTTGGGGTATAATAGTGACCTACCAACTTTCATTGAAGGTAGATAGAAAATATATCATAGCACCTCCGTTCACTGACGATGAATTACCAACGTTCACTGAAGGTAGCCAAAAGATAACAATCACCAACTTTCACTGAAGGTGAGCTACCAACCTTCACTGAAGGTAGAGAGAAAAATATATCATAACACCTCCATTCACTGACGATGAACTACCAACGTTCACTGAAGGTAGCAAAAATATAACAATCACCAACTTTAACTGAAGGTGACCTACCAACTTTCACTGAAGGTAGAGAGAAAATATAAGTTTCCCCGAAATTCTGGCATTTCACCTAGAACGAGTCTCAACTTCTTCTTTAACCAAAGCATTCTGCCTGGAAAGGGTAATACATAAGCTGTCTCAAATAAAGAGACTACCACTTGTAAAAATTTCACAATGACTTGTCTCTGCGATATTGAAAGTCTTGTGATCCACTAGGGTAATTTGGGCAACAGGCTGCAAACTATTAACTCATAGAGAAGATAGCAAAAAAATAGTTACGTCGACTTTTACAGGGTGTATAGGTTGCTCAAATAAAGAGAGCTGCCACTTGTTGTCATAGAGGATTGTAAAAATGACTCTCTAGGGAGAACAATATGGCTTCCTGGGGAAAGAAATATGACTTCCTGGGGAGATGCCAATATATTTCTGCTGAGGAGATAAAGTCTTCTCGTGCAAAATAAATGCACATTCTCAAACCAAGGCTTGAAGCCTGCAGATATCATAAGTAATAATATTGCCGAGGATCAAAGATTCAAACCAGAAATAAACTGGAAGGAAGAGTCAACCATAATACGTCCTTTGAGGAATAAACTCAAGAGGGAAACCCAAATCATCCAGACAAAGAGCTGTTCAAGAAGGATAAAGAAAAAATCTTCCACGAGGGATAAATCAGTGGGGAAATTGAAAGAATATACGCTTTCTGCTTAAGGCCAACACTCTATTGGAGAGAGGACAACGTAACTCTGCAAAACAGGGTGATATGTCAACAAAAATATTAACGAATGTGAATGAGCAATGATTCTCCAATTTTAGCTATGCATGATGTATGTATGAATGTATGAGTGTTATCGTGCGTATGGTGAAAAAACAGATATACAACACTGGGAGTAACCAGGCAAAACCATCTCGGGCACAATCAACACTCAGCTAAATTACATTCAAGATGAACAATCCAAGAAAAAGTAAGCGCCAGCTGAGGAAACAAAACCTATTGCCTAGTTTAACTTTACTGGGGAGAAACTTAATGCGGGAGTAAACAAAACATAGCGACCAATCAGTACAGATACAGAGATACAACATCCTTCTCCAGGCTTTACCAGGTGTAGCACTTAAACTTCAGCGGGAAGTCAAATATTTTCAACAGTAATGCTTCTACTGAGGATTTTGAAAAATAAATTTCAAGTAGAGCAGACGGTCATCAAATCATCAAAACATTCACTGGGGAATTCAGGACCATTTTGAAAGAGGAAACACATAAACTTTGTTAAGGCGTATAATGTCCTATCATCAAGCCATTAACTGGGGATTTCACGCTGACTTCACTGGGGAGGTTAACACGACATCCTCAAAGGGAAAACCAATATTCTTCACTAGAGAAACCGGAGACCTGCGTTCTTCAAGAGTAGTTATTGTACTAACTTCTCTGGGCAGAAAGAACCTCCATTAAACAAACGAAAACCTTTACTGGAGGAATCTCGGATTGAATCTTGATATCATGCAAACTTGGAAAAGAAGAGATATGAACCACAACTTGACCGGGGACACTGGAGTCACAAACCCGATACGGCGAGAACATCCTGAGAAAAACTTCCCCGGGAAACAAAACTTCTCAAAACAACTGGAGTCCGTCCATTCCTGGGATCACCACTTTTGTTTTCCTATTGCGTCACAAATTTTAAAGTAACAGTAAATTGTAAATTCTTTTTGAAAATCTTTTTTTTTTATTTAATCTTTTTGCTTTGAAAGTTATTATCAATAATAATTAGAGTATTTGCAAGCTAAATAAAATAAGAACTACAAAGAATTGGGTAAAAGCTCAAGTTTCATTAATAGAATGGTAGTATGCGAATGGCGAGACTCCATGGATGATTACAAAGTTAGGAAAATGGTAATATATAATGGAAAAGATACATTGAGATACAATGACCACTATCCCCTCTAACAACTTTTGAAATCCTAAGCAGCAACTTCTGTTGAAGTATGATGAGGATCCAAGAAGATTGTTGCTCCAATAATCAAGTCTTGTTTGATATAGTTACTTACCAAGAAAGCCCTTAACTTTTGCCTAAGATGCCCTTGCAGATTTTCAATTTAGTGGGAAATTTATTCTGTTTATGTCTATAATTTTTGCCTAGATCGCCCTTTCGGGTTTTCGGCCTACCGAGAAGCTCTTTTTTGCCGAAGTCTCCCTTTCGGGTTTTCAACTTAGCGAGCTGTTCTTTTATTTCTTTAGGCGAAGTATTTCTTGACCGCATCATCATTCATGGGACGTGGGAACTCCTCGCCATCCATAGTTTCAAGAATTAATGCACCACCAGAGAAGGATTTCTTGACAACACATGGGCCTTCAAAATTGGGAGTCCACTTGCCCCTAGAATCAGTGTTGAAAGACATGATCTTCCTGAGCACGAGGTCGCCTTCTCTGAATTTACGAGGTTTGACCTTCTTATCAAAAGCTTTCTTCATTCTCTTTTGATATAACTGTCCATGACACAAAGCTGTCATTCTCTTTTCTTCGATCAAATTCAATTGGTCAAACCTGTTCTGGACCCATTCAGCCTCTGACAACTTGGTTTCCATTATCACATGCAAAGAGGGGATCTCAACCTCGATTTGGAGTACAGCTTCCATTCCATACACAAGGGAAAACGGGGTTTCTCCTGTTGAGGTGCGGGCAGATGTTCAATATCCATGCAAAGAAAAAGGGAGCATTTCATGCAAATCCTTATAAGTAACTACCATCTTCTGGATAACTTTCTTGATATTCTTATTAGCAGCTTCAACAGCCCCATTCATGTTTTGCCTGTATGGAGAGGAATTATGATGGACAATCTTGAATTCTTCACATAGTTTTGTCATCATTTTATTGTTCTGATTTGAGCCATTGTCGGTGATAATTCTGCTCGGCACACCATACCGACATATAAGATTATTCTTAATGAAGCGCACAACCACCTGCTTAGTGACTTTAGCATATGAAGCAGCCTCCACCCACTTGGTGAAGTAATCAATTTCTACCAAGATGAAATGGTGTCCATTCGAAGATTTGGGTTATATCATCCCAATCATGTCAATACCCCACATAGAGAAAGGCCACGGGGAGGAAATCACATTGAGAAGTGTCGGAGGCACGTGGACCCTATCTGCATAAACCTGGCATTTATGACACTTCTTTGAAAATTTGTAACAATCGGATTCCATTGGCAGCCAATAGTAACTTGCCCTTAGCATCTTTTTAGCCGTCGAATGTCCATTGACATGAGTTCCAAATGAACCTTCATGAATCTCATGCATCAGCATGTCTGCTTCGTGTCTATCCACGCATCTGAGTAAGACCATGTCATAATTTCTCTTATACAACACATTTTCACTAAGGAAGAAATTGTCTGCCAATCTTCTCAATGTCTTTCTATCTTTCTTCAAAGCACCAATTGGGTATTCCTGAGTCTGGAGAAAATGCTTGATATCATAATACCAAGGCTTCTCATCTGCTACCTCCTCTGTTGTAAACACATGAGTGGGCCTATCCAGTCGCTGAACTATAATTTGAGGCGTATCATTCCAAGTATTCACTTGATACATAGAAGCCAGAGTTTCCAGAGCATCCACCATTTGATTTTCATCTCTAGGAATGTGATGGAATTCAACTTTATTAAAGAAGGGTAACAACCTTCTAGCATAATCTTTGTAAGGGATCAAGCCGGGGTGACGAGTATCCCATTCTCCTTTAATCTGATTTATTACCAAAGCTGAATCACCATACACATCTAGAATTTTAATTTTGAGATCAATAGCTTCCTCGAGACCCATGATGCAAGCCTCATATTCTGCCATATTATTAGTACAATCAAATTTCAACCTTGCAGTAAAAGGAATGTGCGATCCATGTGGAGTGACAATCACAACACCAATTCCTTCACCATAAGCATTCACAACTCTATCAAATATCATACTCCAATGAGATTCAGGGTCAGGACCTTCCTCGGGAAATGGTTCATCACAATCTTTCACTTTCAGGAACATCACATCCTCATCAGGGAATTCATACTCCACAGACTGATGATCCTCTACTGGTTGGTGAGCAAGATAATCTTCCAGCATACCACTTTTAATAGCTTTTTGAGTGCGGTATTCGATATCATATTCAAATAGACACATCTGCCAGCAGGCAATTCTCCAAGTAAGAGAAGGCTTTTCAAAAATGTACTTGATTGGATCCATCTTGGAGATCAACCAAGTAGTGTGATTCAACATATACTGCCGCAAACGTTTTGCCGCCCAGGCTAGAGCATAACATGTCTTTTCCAGCATGGAATACTGCGACTCACAATCAGTAAACTTTTTACTGAGATAATAAATGGCATACTCTTTCTTCCCTGTTTCATCTTGTTGTCCCAGAATACAACCCATGGATTTATCTAACACTGTCAGATACATAATCAATGGTCTTCCTTCGACAGGAGGGATCAAGATAGGAGGTTCAAGCATATATTCTTTAATACTTTCAAATTCCCTTTGGCAGTCATTCATCCACACACAAACTTTATCTTTCTTTAACAAATTAAAGATCAATTCACATGTTGCAGTAATGTGGGAAATGAATCTGGAGATATAATTCAAACGCCCGAGGAACTGTCTAACTTGTTTTTCAGTTCACGAAGCTGGCATCTCTTGAATTGCTTTTACTTTATCAGGGTCAACTTCAATTCCTTTCCGGCTAACAATTAAACCCAACAATTTTACTGAACGAACACCAAAGGTGCATTTATTTGGATTCAAGCGGAGACGATGCTTCCTCAAATGCTGAAACAACTTCAACAAATCTTCTACATGCCCTTCTTCCGTTTGGGATTTAGAAATCATATCATCAACATATACCTCGATTTCCTTGTGCATAAGATCATGGAATAAGGTTGTCATAGCCCTCTGGTACGTTGCACCAGCGTTCTTCAACCCGAAGGGCATCACTCTGTAACACAATGTTCCCCAGGGTGTAATGAATGTTGTATTTTCCATGTCCTTTGGAGCCATTCTTATTTGATTATAACCGGAAAATCCGTCCATGAACGAGAATACCTTGAATTTTTTTGTGCTATCCACTAACATATCAATGTGTGGCAATGGAAAATCATCTTTTGAACTAGCTTTATTTAGATCTTTGTAATCTATGCACATGCAGACTTTTCCGTCTTTTTTCAGTACTGGGACAATATTGGAAATCCATTGAGGATACACTGACGTCACAAGAAAACCAGCATTAATCTGCTTTAGAACCTCCTCTTTGATCTTCACTGCCATATCTGGGTGAGTTCTTCTCAACTTCTATTTGATTGGCAGACAGTCTGGTTTCAATGGTAAACGGTGCTCCACAATATCTGTATCTAGACCAGGAATATCTTGGTAAGACCAAGCAAAAACATCCACATACTCTTTCAACAATTCAATCAACCTTCTCTTCACATCAGGATGCAGTGATGCTCCAATCTTGACTTCTTTCAGATCTTCTTCTGAACCCAAATTGATCACTTCCAATGGCTCTTTATATGGCTGAATGGTATTTTCCTCGTGCTCAAGCAACCGTGACACCTCTTCTGGAATCTCATCATAGTCTTCTTCTTCGGCCCCATACACAGGACATTCAAAGTTTGGAGAGGGTGCAGGGTCATTGTATTCAACAGTTTTTTTAATTAATCTGCACATATGATTTATGATTGCTTTTAGAAACTGACACATATGACAAGTGATCATGCAGATTGAATTTTAGTTATTATTTATTTTGAAGGTTTTTTTTTCTTCTGATTACCATTTTCCAAGAAAAAGTAGAAAATAAAGACACAATTTGGGAAACAAAGACAACTTTTATTATTGATTTTAAAAGTCACAGCAAACAGATAATCCCTACAACATTAATACTTCCACCTTGGGCAGAGTGAAAACTTTTCAAAAAGATTAACAAAAAAAATTACTTTGAAGCATGTATGCAAGAGGGAACATCAATGGTGATCCTGTTCTAAACCCTAACTCCGTGCGTCACATAATTCGGCATTTCCTGCTCTGCTTCATCTTCCACAATGGCATTAATCCCAGAAACAGTTGGATGAAGATAACCCCCGCTATGGAAGATGTTTTGATAGTTGCCTGCAGCAGACTTCAACTTCATGCTCTTACCTTTGTCATTCTTCAAAGAGAACCCCAACCCGACTCTGTTCTTGTTTACAGGTGGATCCACAATTTGTCCCCATACCTCGCTATGACTCTTTCGCACAACTTGTTGCGCATCCTTAAGCGAAACCATGGAATTATCATTTCCTCTTATGTTGTCAATAGATAAAGCTTAGAACTGAGTCTCAACAGCAGCTTCATCCGCCTCCACAATGCTGAAAGAGGACAAATGAGATATCAATAAAGCTTGTTCCCCATTTATGATTACTACTTTCCCTTCACGTACAAATTTCAGTTTCTGGTGTAAAGTTGAAGTGACAGCCGCTGCCTCATGAATCCACGGCCGTCCCAACAAACAGCTATAAGCGGGAACAATGTCCATGACCTAGAAAGTTATATGAAACAAATGTGGTCCTATATGAATAGGCAAGTCCACTTCACCAATAACAGATTACCTTGATCCATCAAACGCTTTCACAATGATGCCACTCAGGCGCATAGGCATTCCTTGATATTTCAACTTTTCATAAGAGTGCTCCTCAGTATAATGTTCAAAGCGGATCCATTATCAATCAGCACATTGGATAGTGAATCATTCTTGCAGTTCATAGAGATGTGGAGGGCCAAGTTGTGATTCCTTCCTTCATCTGGAAATTCATCATCACAAACTCAAGTTATTACATGACGTAATGTTCCCTATTACGCTGCTGAATTGGTCTACTGGCATATCACTCTCCATGAAAGCTTGGTCCAATACTCTTATCAAGGATTCTCTGTGAGTAGATGAGTTCATCAATAAAGCCAAGATAGATATTTTTGAAGGAGTCTGCAGTAGCTGATCTACAATTCTGTAGTCACTCATCTTGATTATCTTCAAAATATCATCCACTTCTTTCTCTAACGTAGCCCCACTAGTCTCACCCATATCCTTCTTGGATTCAACCTTCTCAGTAATTTTCTTTCCAGCACTAACATCTCCTCGAACAACTGGTGCAAACACACGACCGCTGTGGGTCACCTTGCTATTCTCAGCAATATTTTCGATATCAGGCATTGGCTGGATGGGAACTTCCACTCCATCCTCTAAGATTGTAGCCTTGTATTTTTAGGGTACAACCTTATCTGACTTGTAGGGAACAGGACCCGGTAAACTAATCACCAATGGGGTAACAACTGGCTTGCTATAATATTCAAATTCAAAATGGGCGGGTGCCCCAAAACAAGGTACAATGACGTTACCCCTTCTTCAACATAATCAGTCATTATTGAGTCGTTTCTGTAAAATAAATCCTCATTTAAGGAGAAATACTCATCTGTGGAGGCATACTCTTCATCCGACTCGTCTTCAGCCAAACAAACCTCAACCATATCAACTTCATGGTAATTATCCCTTTGACCTGTAACCTTAATAGTTCCATCATCTAACAACAACTGAACACCTTTCTTCACGATTGAACATCCTCGGGAGTCACGACAGCAAATTCGGCAAGATCCATACTAATGTTCTACCTGACCAGCCATGTGGAAGAAAGTAGCATGCAATTGCACAAAGTCCTTATTCATATACTCTACATCAAAGATTCTGAATTCTCTAGGATATCCAGAAACCATATTCACCTCCTCTTCATACTCTGCCCTAGGCGGGATTATGTGGATGAGGCCCTCATCCATCATCTCCTGTAAACCAGCCTTTATCTTATCGCAACCCTGTATGTTTATATTGCAAATAGCACAACTGGAATGGTCATGCATATAGTAGCTAAGTTCATAGAGGTCTGCATGCATTTTCACCAAATCTAGTCTAACCAGAATAATATAAAAAATCCGGAAGTCGCCTGGACATCCGGCCACCATATTCACAACATTTACTCCTCCATGCTTGGGTAGAGGATTGTCTTTCACATTAGGGCCCACATATTTGAAAGATAGAATACCAGACTTCACCAATTTCTTCACCTCAGTCTTCAAAGGATAACAACTCTCAACATTATGCGCTGGTGCTCCCTGATGAAAAGCACATGTTTGGTCTGCCTTATAATACCAAGGCAATGGTGATGGTACAACGGGAGGTGGTCGGGTCTGAAACAACTTTTTCTAAATCAATGTCGGTAGTAACTCCGTATAGCTCATAGGAATAGGGTCATAACTCTCCCTTCTCTAATTATACCCTTGATTCCCCTGCTGGGACGGTCTCTGATAAGCAACGATAGTTAGAGCTACACCCACAACTAGAATAACTGAGGCGACTTGCTGATGACGCTGAGAATTCCTTGTAGGAGTATTAACTCTCCTCTCTTGCATGACTACATTTGTATCCCCTTACTTCTTCTTGGTAAACCCATAAGATGGATTCTTCACACCTCCAGATCCTTCACTTCTCGTTAAACGACCCTCTCTTACAGCCTCTTCTAAGCAGATACCCATGCCTACCATTTCAGTAAAGTCACTTGGCTCACTCGCTACCATCCTCTCGTAGTAGAAAACACCCAGCGTTTTCAAGAAAATCTTAGTCATCTCCTTCTCTTCCATGGGAGGAATCACTTGGGCAGCTACCTCACGCCATCTCTGTGCATATTCTTTAAATGATTCCTTGTCTTTCTAAACCATGGCCCTGAGTTGATCACAGTCAGGCGCCATGTCTACATTGTACTTGTATTATTTGGTGAACGCTTCTCCCAAGTCATTGAAAGTATGGATGTTGACACTGTCCAAACTCATATACCACTTCGGCACAACACCGGTCAAACTATCCTGAAAAAAGTGAATCAGCAGACGCTGATCATCAGTATGGGTAGACATTCTCCTTATATACATCACCAGATGAGCCTGAGGGCAAGTGTCGCCCTTGTACTTCTCAAACTCCAGGACCTTAAACTTAGCAGGTATCTTAACATTCGGGACCAAACATAATTCATTCACATTCTGCCCGAATAAGTCTTTCCCCCTGAGGGCCTTCATCTCCCTCTGCATCTTGTCAAACTGTTCTTGAAAATCATATATTATGTCATAAAGAACCAAGTCTTCACTTGATGGAGGGAAAGGACGACACACATCATCGTTACAAACGGAACCATATTCACCGAAGGAGGTACAGCAGGAGCAGCATGCACCACAGGAGTTGCATGAGTAACAATAGTCTGAACAATTGGAGTATCTTGAGGACCAAGGTTGAAACCTTCAGGTGCAAAATTCTCTGGCATTCCCCATGGGTAACCTTGAGGCATGCGATTCTGAACAACAGTTGGAGTAGAAGATACAGGAACAACCGAAGCTTCAGTAGTAACCCTTGTTGGCTGAGGTTGAACACTTGGTGGTTGATTCTAAACAGCCACCAGAGATTCCATCAGAGCAGTAAGATTAGCCATGCCAGCCTTCAAAGCAGAAACCTCCCCGCGCAGCTCGCGGTTCTCTTGTTCTAATTTATCCATCTTCTTTCTGAAATTAGCCCGAGTGTTGTAGTGATGAGGCAAATTGCTATTGAAGTAAAGAAGCTTGGTAAGACACATGGATATGCATAACAAATGTAACAAATATGTGCAATATGATGCATGATATGCAATGCACATGATTTTATTTTATTATTTAATATTTCAAGGGATTTAAAATTTATGAACATGTTGCAAATATCAAAGTAAGAACGCATTTGAAAATACTGAAAAATTTTATGATAACAATTTCAAAATGGATTACAAGTTTCAACAATCCCAAGTACAAGATGAAAATAAAGTCTAAAACCCTGAAAAGCGAAGCTGATGGAGATCACTCTAGACGCCGGCGCTTCCCTGCGAGCCTCGCAATCTGAGCCTTCAACCTCTGGTTTTCTTTCGCATACCTGGTGGCAATCTTCTTCCAATCTCCTGAATCATGAAGTGAGCAACTAGCCTCTGACCGAGGCTTAGGAGAAAATAAACCCCCTTGCCTCTCCATGGTCTCTACGGCTCGACTCTCAAGGATCTCAATCAAGTCATCTTTCTCCTTCAAGTCCGCTCTATAGGAAATCTCTAAATTTTGGCACTATTGTACACCAAAATTTTCCCTCTCATTTATCAAATATTTCCTTACAAAGATCTCTCTTGATTCAAGACTGCACTAGGGTTGATCAGCCCAAGACACCTCCTCAAGCACTGATGACCAAAATTAGGGTTTGAGATTGAACAAGGACAATTGAACTTTAAATGCTTCATATGACCTTCATGGATCATTATGGACCCCCAAGATTACTCATGTCAAGTTTCAAGCCTTGGATCACACTTTTGCTCAGTCAATTGAGCAATTGACCTAAAAATCAGTTGTATTGGGGGAAAAGTCAACTATGGCAATTTTACAGTCAAACTTCATAATTTTTTATCCACATCAACATTATAAACTCATATGTATCATTTGATCAAGTTTGGACCACAATTCCTCAAGAAATTTGATCAAATCATCAAAAGGGCAAAATGGTTAAAATTAGGGTTTTGACTGAGAAGGGGCAATTTCTGATTTTTGACCTAGAAAATGGTCATTTGGTTTGAGGCATGATTTCAAGAGTTCAATTGCATCATTTTTACCTAATGGCATGACCTAAAACATTGCTTAAGATCAATTGGATTGACAGTGAATTTTCAGTCAACTGATCAAAAGTCAACTGTATACTGAAAAGTCAAACTTTGACTTTTTGGTCAAAATTCAATGTCAAAGATCACAATTCATCAAAACTTGTCAAAATATGAAACTTATTCATCAATAAATAAAAAAGTCAAGATTTCACTTTGAAAAGTCAAAGTTTTCTAACTTAGAAAATTTTCTAAGTGTTTAAAACTTCATGTTTTTTCATAACTTTGAGCCAATTTTTCACCATGATGCAAGAGGATTCAGAAGAAACTTTCAACATGAAAGTTGTAGATCTCCATGATATCTACAAAATTTATTTACACAACTTCTTCTAAAAATTCTTGGATCTCAAGTTATTAATTCATAAAGTCGTGATCTTGAAATTGAACACTTAGTGAAATTTTGCCCTAGTTTTGGTCAGGATTTTGACCTAACTTCATGGAACTTTTTCATATAGTTCCAAGGGGAATTTTAAAAAGTGATTCAAAGAGGGATTGTAGGGCACATTAAAAGCTTTCCAAAATGTCCAATAAATCCTTGAGATCATTCTTGATCAGGGATAATCGAAGAGATGAAGTTAGGGTTTTCACACTTGAAATAGAAGTCATTTTGTGATGAACAAGATTCAAATTTTAAACCTATGCTGCATAATCTCTACTTTATAGGCCTCAAACTATTTAGGAACTCCATAATTAATTGCTTACGCAACTGTTAGAGGTCTCAATTCAAGCATTCAATGCAAGGCCATGCTTTATATCCATTTTGGGAAGAAAGTGCATAATGTCATTTTGATAAAGTAGCTTTTTGCATAAAACTTGTTCTTGAGCCTTGCAATTGTTTTCTTCTGATCATACATGTCCTATAACTCAAGAGAAGTTTGTCTAAACAGTTACAATCACTCAGCCCATACTTGTACTTCCTCTTGGAACCATACTTCCCACTTTTCTTCAAAATTAAGTAACATAGCAATCAGTCTAGAACTGACACTTCTGACCCTCTCAAGCACTCAAGCCTCTTGCTTATATATAAATAAGTAATTTTTCACAAAACACACGCATGCTTGAGCCCTAAAAACACGAAGAACTCAGATTTGCATCTCACACCTCCATTGTTACATATTCTGGCCAGAAATCCCATCTTCCATTTCCAAACACAGAGGTCTGCATCTTGACTTCTTCAGGCCAGTTCAAGTACTTACAACTCAAAGTAACCATTGTAATAGCTTCCTAGGGACTCAAGGAAGCTAACCTGATCATTACATCAACCTGAATCAAGCTCATTTGCAGAACACGATTTCCAATTTTGAGGTAAGTTATCTCAACTTTGAACTCTTCATACAAGCATCATTAATGTTTAATTTCTGAATGAAAAATGTAGACATCATTGTTCTGAAGCTAACCATGTCTTTAGATTTCATTTATATTGCTTAAGTAGTTAGAATTTTGAATCTGAACATCTTGGAAAATTAGGTCAGAATTTGGTACCATTCAAAATTCATGTTCATTCTTGAGAATTAGTTTAAGTTGTTTACATTTCTGGAATCATGGTAAAATTTTACACAAGTTTCATGTTTACATCTTTACAAATGGATGAGAAATGAACAAGTTACAGGTGGTCTGGCTGGAGGTTGAAGATGAAGTGTAATCAGTGCGTGTTTTGTATCATATATTTATTGTTTTGCTTATATCAACAGATGTATAGCCACCCCAGTGGTAAAGCGCGCGCCTGTTCACCCTTAGGGCCTGGGTTCAAGCCCCAACGTGACCTTTTGCAATTTTTCATAATTTTATGACTTTCTTTTGTTCTTTTGGCAGCGTTTGGGCTCTCATTGGGCCTAGTCTTTTTTTTCCTAATATTACTCCTTGGGTTACTGATTCACCCCCCTGACTTTTGTTATATTTTTTTTTATTTTTTATTTTTATTTTATTTTTCTTTTCCTTATTATTATTATTATTAATATTATTATTATTTTTATCATTACTACTATTTTCATAAAATCACAAAGAAATCCAAAAATATTATTTATTTATTTATTAATCATACTTATATATTTATTTTCTCCATAAACCAAAAGATTAAAAATATTTTCTTAAAGACAAATTAATTTCTTTTCTCCCTAAATAAATTCTTAGACTTAGGATAAATTAATATAATATTTTATTTTTAGTTTAAAATTAATTTAGAATTTAGGTTATTTTTATAATTAATCTTCCTTTTATTTTCATTAATTTAAAACCTTTTCCATAAAAAACCATAAAAATCCTTTTCAAATTAATTTCTTTTCTTAATTAGTTTAATTTAATTTTATTTAACTTTAATTAATCTTTTTTTTAATTAGGGCAAGACAAAAAAAAACCTTTCATAAAAAACAACAAAAAACATTTCCTTTTTCATTTATATTATTGCATTTTATTTTTCAATTGTTGTACAATATTCAATATGGCTGTAATAGATAATTAGGTTTAATTTTCTTGTAAATCCCCATTTGTAATTTGTACACCCCCTCCCACAAGTATTGTAATAGGGTAGGAATTTTAAATTCCACAATTTATCGCTTTATATACAAATGCTAGTAATTAGGGTTTTGTATGGAAAGACTATAACCAATTAATTAGAAAACCCTAATCAAAGACAAAACCAAGCATGAAAAACAATGCACTTGCACACAAGCACTCCTAGGGCAAAATCCACTTAGTTGCCTTACAAAAAATGGCCATGTTATGCATGTGAGGTATCTTAGCAAAAGCAAGCAAAATACAAGATCATAGTCCCTCGATGACGCTATCAAAAGTTGCCTCTCAAAATGATCTTAGTCCCTAAAGAAAGATGCTAGGATACCTTGCAACATTGCTAATCATGGTTATACGATGACCCGTGCCCGTCTCGTTTACATCTAAAGATAGGGTTGCTTACCAAATAAATGGTAAGATAACAATGTCAAAGGAAAGAGGAAATAAACAAGAAAGACTTTTGAGTAGGTAGATTGTTCCTAGTTACTTGCTCACTTTCAAAACAAACATCCTTGCTATTTTCAAAACAAACACCAACACTTGCAAAAACATCTTTCAAACTTGAAAACATTTTCAAAAGATCAACACTTTGTATACATTCTTACGAATGAGAATCATTGAAAAGTTTGCCTAAACGATGCCGCCTTTTCAAAATACTTTCAAAAACCACACAAAGTATAATTTCAAACAAAAGCAAGTAATCTAAGCAAGTAACTAAGAGCCCATGGAAAACCATGGATGAAAAGGGTGCTAACACCTTTCCTTTTCATAATCTACCCCCCGAACTCAAGAAACAATCTCAAAAGTTCTTTCCTGTTCTTTTTCACCTTTCCTTTTGGATAAAATAAAAGTCAGTGGCGACTCTTGCTAACTGCAACATTTGCGATAAAACACAAAACACCCAAGTCAGTTCTCCCACCGCATCATAGGCACTTATTCTTCCAAGCGTCTTTTTCCTGTTGCATCCTGACCAAAGCAAGCTGCAGCTCTTCTAGATCATATAATAGGGGAGGAGCGGTCTTCACAAACAAATCAGGCATATGTGTTTCCCGGGAATACGACATCTTCAACTGAATGGCTCTCGTCCGGACCCACTGCAGATATGGATCCAAAGAAACAACACCCCTAGGTCCCAAATCCTTCCTACTCTTCTTATGAATGTGACGCCAGGCCTTCGCAATATGCTCCCTAGCTTCCATTTGGTTTATCCCATATCGGATAACCAAGCTGTCATCGTGCAAGAACAGGGTTATAGTTAATTCATTCCTTTGTACCAAGAAGATGTACATTGGGGAAACTACCACAACAGTCAATAATATCTATATCTTGGTAAGCTCGATGATACCAATCAATATCCGAGTGATTAAGTTCCATGATCTTAGGAGCCCAACAGGGTTCCTTCTTGACATCCCAAAAAGCATCAGACTGAGGCATATGAGAGATAAACCACTAGTATAATAAAGGCGTGCAACATGTAATCATCCCCCCATGATAAGAATTCCGAAGATGAATAAAGTAATAAGAATCACCCAACAATATAGGAACTGGGTTTCAAATCATGAAGATCCTGATAGCATTAATGTCATCAAACTTGTCGACATTAGGAAATAAGAACAACCCGTAAGCAAGTAGATCAAAGATGGCCTCAAAAGCGATTGTACTCTTCATCCTAGCAAAGTAGCGAGCTTTCTCTAATAAGAACTGAGCTGGTAATCCTCTAATCCCTCCTTTAGTAGTCATATGGGCTTCAACCTCAGACTTTCCCAGATGGATCAAAGCAGCAATTTCATGTGATTTTGGCTCATCCTTCAAGCTAGTAAAAGGAACACGATTGGTAACAGGTAAATCTAATAGATAAGAATACTCCTCTAGTGTAGGCATCAACTGATAGTCGGGAAAAGTAAAGAAATGATACATCGGATCAAAGAACTTGACCAAGGTCGAGAGAATACCCTTCTTTATCTTTAACTTCATGAGAGGAATGATGGATCCATACTTCTTCCAAAAATCTACAGAACACTAAATCTCGGGAATTAGACTGATCAATTCATCTATATTGGGATCCTTGAAACTGTACTTCCCGGTCTTTATTTTCCAGAATCCATGGTTAAAAAGTACCTGAGATATTCACAAATGGTTAAATTTTAAATCCCTTGAAATAATATTTCTTTAAAAGATGCTTATGAGTGCATGGATGCATGATACAACAATCACACACAAGATCACACATATAGGGTTCATAGGTTTAACGTCACGAGCATGAGGTCGAAGGTACTACCCATAAGGTATGGTCTAAAGTTATCACCTGCCGAACAAGGTTCTAGATGTTCCCAGAGTCTACATCCTTCCTTCAGATATTACCAACTTCCCGATTAACTCGGTAATTAGTAATATTCTCAAGAAACACTCGTCCGAGCGTAACATCGCGTGACAAATATTTCCCGATCACTCTGTCATAGCTTCCGCACTACACCTAAAAGTCCAAGATGGGTTTGGTATTCTACGGTCCTCAGCTTCAACAGGCTCCCAGGTCGAAAGCAGTACGTCTTCCCAATTACTCGGTAAACAACACTACTGTCAAAGGGGCCTACACTGAGTGGGGGATCTCATGCCTCCTTTTTTGGGATTACTCCCTCAAAGTTAACATGAATATACCACCCGTCCTATCTTAATGTTCGCCCAAGTCCGGGTATAGGACTTATGAGTAATCACCAAGCACCCTGAAAACCCGGAAAATCCAGATAAACATATATTCAACATATAACACATAAATAACAATAGCATATACACAAATATAAACAAAGATAGGCTCAACCCACTAAGGGATGGACTAGCAAGAGGTCAATCTTTCCCTAGTGAAGTCGCCATTTTTCTGTAGCCGTAGAAATGTTTAAGACTAAGCCATGGGATTGACTAGACTTGTACAAATCAGAATATAAATCGCCACCGCGCTTTATTATTTCCAAAGGAATGGGAAAAGAGCGAGTAACCCAAAAAAGAGGGGGGAAGATTCAAGGTAAGGGGGTTGGTTATGTAAATGGAAGGTATTAGCACCCTAAACATCTACGGTACTCCGCAGGAACCTCTTTGTAAAATCTGTATATTTTGGCTATGAAATGTTGAGTAAAAATGGATGGTGGAGGTGAGAAAAGAAATATATTTTTATGGTTTTTGCACCCGCCGCGGTTGCGAACCTTTAGTGCCTACGTACCACCTTTTCATGCAATAGGGGATCAGGGTACACGTAGTTCCTCTTTAAAAAAAAATTAAAATACAAGTGTGTTGGTTGATTTTATGAGATAAGACATTATCGTCATTGTCCGTGTGGAAAACATACCTACTACCCACAATCATGAGAAAGGAGAATTTGCATCATCTCAAAGTGGAGGATATGGCTTGGATTTTAAAATCAACAATGCCTCACTCAACACCCAAGTGGAAAATATCTCACTTCACTACATATCATAGAAGTATAGTTGTTTGCATCACTACAAGGATTGACAAAAGTCTAATCTTTTGAGAAAACTTTTAAAGATAAGAGCCAAAATGGAAAAATGGTTTGAAATGAGATTGATTGAATTTTAGTCTTCTAAAAAAAATGTCAAGGTATTGTTAAGTTGATTGAAGTTTACTTGTGAAAAGGTTTTTGAAAATGCATGGACCTAAGTCCAATTTTATTATGAAAGTGGTTCAGTTTTAAAAGGAAGAAGAGTTTTCAAACGGAGGAAGTAGATTTTTGAAATTAAAGAAGATGGGAGGAGAAGAAGAGACTATCATAATGCATAAGGTAAAAGCTAGGGATAGGAACCATCTAACCAACAAGAAGCCAATACTTGACACTATGAGCCAAGATAGAATTCCCATTCTTTGGATTGAAACCAAGCAAACAAAGATACTAGACCTCTTGTGAGAACCAAACTTCAAGTGTATTATGTCTTCACAAAAATTGGGCAGAGTAACGGCTGTATACGAGTGATTTCCAGACTACAAACAAGGAATGTAATCACAATAACCTGCACAAAACAAACAAACAACCCAATGTCTTGAGGTAAACCCCAAGAACTCCAGACAAAATATCAATTAAGGTCACAAGGTCTCCAACATAGGCCAAAGTCCAATACTCCATAATTCCAAGGATAATAACCAAATAGTCCAAGTATCATTAAATATTTTTAGGGTTCATGTTGATTATTAGGTGTCTTGAAAAAGTAAAGTAAAGCTCAAGTGAGAAAAAATAAAAATGACTAGAAAGTAAATGGTCTCAAGTGAGCAAAGATGAAAAAATAGCATGAAATGTAAATGCTAAATAAACGGTACATAAAGCATAAATATAAAAGGGCACAAAGTAAAAGCAAGTTAACAATTAGTGGTTAGTTGTATTACCATCTTGAAACTTGCATTTGGAACTCATTAGAGGATTGTTAGAACCAAAGCCTCCACACAATAAGTTGAATTTGCTTTTTGTCAAGTATATTATCCATTTGGAATCCTCAAAAGTACCATTTAATGATCAATGATATTTAAGTAATCCACGTTGACCAAAAATGTTGTAGATCCATTAGAGGATTGGTAGAACCAAAGCCTCCACACAATGAATCTCAAGGTTATTGGATCAAAGAGATCAAATTAACATATTTGGGCTTGCAAACATAGGTTTGGGCCACAAGTGATTATTTATTCGAGTCGGGAAAAAATTTAGCGCTATGTTAAGCAATTGTAAGTGGACTTATGTAGAAGTCGCACCTAAGCAATTGTTAAGCAATTGAAAAAATTTTGAGGCCGGTCAATAAGATTGAAGACCTCTCCATTATAACAATTTCAAACAAACCTCTTAGGATCTCCTCAAAGGGCCCTATCAGGATTTCAAATGAACCGACTATTTCTCCTCTGATAATTACTTCCCCTGGGCCAATTCCATATTCTTCCAACAAAGAAGTGTTGTGGAACTACGGTGCTGAAGTGTTTTACCATGGAATAAAGTAAAATGCTTGGATTGAAAAAAGAAAAGCTGATGACGTTGATAATATTAGTGGCTCTAGTAAGGTGACCAGAACTAGGAGAATCTTTTCGCCCAACATTTCACCACCAACTACTACAACGACGTCTGTCCACATCACCGCTGCTAAATCGGGTGCTGGCATGAAAGGTAAAAAGTAGTTGAGCTTGTTGAGGCAGAGACGCCTGCAAAAGACATTGCTGCTGAGGAACCTTCTTCTAAAGAAATGGACGAGATCTTGAAAATTATAAAGAGAAGTGATTTCAAGATAGTGGAACAGTTGGGGTAAACCCCTTCCAAGATCTCCATGTTATCTTTGCTACTTTTTTCTGATGCTCATGTCCGGGCATTGATCAAATTCTTGAGGAAGGCTCATGTCCCTCATGAGACCACAACTGACCAGTTTGAAAATTGTGTGGCAAGCTTGATGGCCGATAAGGGTTTGGGGTTCTCGGATGATGATATGACACCACTTGGAGGAAACCATAACAAAGCTTTACATGTTTCTGTTGAATGTAAGGGGACTACCCTAGCACATGTTCTGGTGGACACGAGCTCTTCTTTAAACGTGCTACCCAAGGGGGCTTTGACCGTTTAGATTGTGAAGGACTGGTGTTGAAGCCGAGTGACATTATTGCGAGGGCTTTAGATGGGTCCAAAAGGTCTTTTCATGGAGAGGTGGATCTCCCGATCAAAGTGGGCTCACAGATTTTCAACTCTACTTTCTATATAATGGAAATCTGTCCTGCTTACTCCTGTTTGTTGGGTCGCCCTTGGATCCACGGAGCAGGGGCAGTAACATCTACCCTTCACCAAAAGCTAAAATACCCAATAAAAGGGAGGATCGTCGCTGTTTGTGGTAAGTAGGAGGTCATGGTAAGCCATCTCAATTCTTTCAAATATGTGGAGATGGATGGCGAATTTATAGAAACCCCGTGCCTGGCTTTTGAAGTTGTTCCACCTATGGTTGCTACTGCCAAAATTTCCTCTAACATGCCCAAAGCTGATAAGGTTGTGCCAAGGATGGTTTCACTTAAGGATGCTCGTGCCGCAGTCAAAGAAGGAAGTTGTGATACCTGGGGGTAACTCCCCGAGATCCCGTTCAAAGTAGACAAATGTGGGTTAGGTTTTACTATCAAGGCTCAGAAAGAAGTGAGGCGCACTCGTGCAGGAAATCCCCCTCTTCGTATTGGGAATCACGAAGTAAACACTATAGAGGATTCTGAAGATGAATGTGCATTCGAAGAATGGGTATACCCTACTACGACAGAACTCAACAATTGGCATGCAAAGGACTTCGTCCCCATCTCTTTCGTTGAGGAGTAATTACTTTTTTTTTGCTTTCTATCAATTCAAGAACCTTTTATCTGTAATATTAAACAATGAATTTTAAGCCATATGCCTTTCCCGGGGCACTATGGTCCATTTGTTAAGGGTTTTATTTATGTTCATTTTATCATATGATCATTGAATATAAACCATTGGACTTTTGTATTCAAATTTTTGTGCTCATTGTCTTTCTTTTTCTTCAAAATAGCCATGTATCTCACATGCACACATACATGCACACACACACACACACACACACACACACACACACACACACACACACACACACACACACACACACACTCTTGCAGGTCCTCGTCCACTCCGGATCTTATTGCCAATGACTCTACTATTGCAACCTATGATTTCGAACATCCAATTAACCAAGCCAAAGACGAAGGTGAGGAAGATTGTGAAATATCGGGAGAACTAGCCAGACTTCTAATGTAAGAAGAAAAAGCTATTCAGCCGCATGAAGAATCATTTGAGGTCATCAATCTAGGTACCGAGACAGACAAGAAAGAAGTCAAGATCGGCGCCAACCTAGGGAGAAGTGTCAAAAGAAGATTGCTTCAAATGTTACATGATTATGTGGAAGTATTTTCTTGGTCGTATGAAGATATGCCAGGGTTGGATACCGACATTATAGTTCACCGTCTGCCAACAAAGGAAGATTATCATCCTGTCAAGCAAAAAGTTTGTCACATGAGGCCTGACATGTCTGAAAAGATAAAAGATGAAGTGATGAAACAATTCGACGCATGATTCCTAGCTGTGACGTCCAATCCCCAATGGGTTGCGAATGTGGAACCAGTACCAAAGAAATACGAAAATGTTTGTACGTGCGTAGATTATAGGGATCTGAATAGGGAAAACCCTAAGGATGACTTCCCTCTACCTCACATTAACGTCTTGGTCGATAACACCGCTCAACACAAGGTTTTCTCTTTCATGGATGGTTTCTCCGGCTATAATCAAATTAAGATGGCTTCGGAAGACATGGAGAAGACCACCTTTGTTACACAATGGGAAACCTTTTGTTACGAGTTCATGCCATTCGGGTTAAAGAATGCAGGGGCAACATATCAAAGGGCTATGGTGGCTTCGTTTCATGATATGATCCATCATGAAATAGAGGTATATGTGGATGATATTATTGCAAGGTCGCAGACCTAAGAAGAGCATCTCAATCACCTATACAATTTATTAGAGAGGTTGAAAAAGTACAAGCTGAGGTTGAACCCTAATAAGTGCACGTTCGGAGTACGATCTGGAAAGCTTCTAGGTTTTGTTATCAGTGATAAAGGCATCGAAGTTGATCCCGCAAAGGTAAATGCCATTCAAGAAATGCCATTTCCCCATTCTGAAAAGGAGGTTAGAGGATTCTTGGGCCGTCTTAACTCCATCGCCCGCTTCATATCTCACTTAACTACTACTTGTGAGCCAATCTTCAAACTCTTGAAGAAGGATCAAGTAGTCAGGTGGAATGATGAATGCCAAGCTATGTTCGACAAAATCAACGAATATCTGCAAGAACCTCCTATCCTCATGCCTCCAGTTGAAGGAAGACCTTTGATCATGTACTTGACTGTGCTAGAGAATTCCATGGGGTGTGTGTTGGGCCAACATGATGAGTCTGGCCGAATAGAGCATGCTATTTACTACCTGAGAAATTTTTTTACCGACTGTGAGACCAGATATTCACTGTTCGAGAAAACTTACTGCACTCTGGCATGGCCTGCTCGCTGGCTAAGACAATATATGTTGACTCATACCAATCTATTGATTTCTAAGATGGATCCCATCAAGTATATCTTCGAGAAACCTGCTCTTTCCGGACGAATAACTAGATGGAAAATGATCTTGACTGAGTACTATATTAAATACACAATGCAAAAGGCCATCAAAGGAAGTGTATTGGCAGATCATTTGGCCCATCAAGTTGTTGATGATTATCAATATATGAACTTTGACTTCCCGGATGAGAATATCATGTTAGTGACCAATTGTGCAAAACCTGGACCGTATGACTGACCGGAACAAGAATCTCGTTGGACTATGGTCTTCGATGGGGCTTCCAAGACATTGGATAACGGAATTGGTGTTGTGATAATTTCTCTTGAGGGTTGCCACACCCCTTTCACTGCTAGACTATGCTTCGATTGTACAAATAACATGGCTGAATATGAGGCATGCATTTTGATTCTGAAGGCTGCCATTGATTTAAGGATCAAACATCTGAATGTATTTGGAGATTCCTCTTTAGTGATTAGCCAAGTAAAAGGATATTGGGACACTAAACACCCTAATATTATCCCTTACAAGGAGCTTGTGCTATCTCTGATTCATTACTTTGAAGAAATCACCTTTGAACCCTTCCCTAGAGAAGAAAATCAGTTAGCCGATGCTTTGGCCATAATGTCTTCTATGTTCAAGGTCAAATGGGACAATGAATCTCCTATGATTACAATTGAGAGGTTTGACGAACCTGTGCAATGCTATGAGCTTGACACCGACACCGAGAAGCCATGGTACCATGAGGTGAAGAGATACCTTGAAGCGCAAGAGTATCCCGAAGGAGCTTCCATCAATGATAAAAAGTTCTTATGAAGATTCTCAGCCAAATTCTTCCTAAGCAATGGAATCCTGTACAAACGCAACCATGATTCTACTCTACTCCGATGTGTGGACAAGAAGGAGGTAAAAGAAATTATGGAAGACATGCATGATGGTCTCTTTGGGACTCACTCTAGCGGACATATTATGGCCAAGAAGATCCTGAGAGCTGGTTACTATTGGTCAACAATGGAAACTGATTGTCATCACCATTCAAGGACTTGCCACAAATGCCAAATCTATGTTGACCAAATCCATATGCCTCTTATTCCCCTAAATGTTATGACTTCTCCGTGGCCATTTACAATGTGGGGCATTGACATGATTGGAGTGATTAAACCTACTGCTTCCAATGGACATTGCTTCATTCTTGTCGCTATCGATTATTTCACCAAATGGGTCAAAGCCGCCTCCTTTAACTTAATCACAAAGAATGTCGTAGCCAGATTAATCAAACATAACCTCATATGCCGCTATGGTATCCCCGAAAGGATCATCACTGACAATGGGACCAATCTCAACAATGCTACGATTACCGAACTTTGTACTCAGTTTAAAATCAAGCATCACAATTCTTCTCCTTATAGACCTAAAATGAATGGTGCAGTGGAAGCAGGCAACAAAACATTAAGTAGATTGTGCAGAAGATGGTAGTAACATACAAAGACTGGCATGAGATGTTACCGTTTTCTCTTCATGGCTACCGTACTTCAGCTCGGACATCAACTGACGCAACTCCCTTTTCTTTGGTCTATGGCATGGAAGTTGTCCTACCAGTGGAAGTTCATATCCCCTCACAAAGGATTATGAATGAAGCGGGCTTAGGCGAAGACGAATGGATTCAGAGAAGATTGGATTAGTTGAACTTGATCAATGAAAAGCAACTAGCTGCTGTTTGTCATGGTCAGATGTACCAAAAATGTATGATCAAGGCTTTCAACAAAAAGATCAGACCTCGAGTATATCAAGCTGGTGACTTGGTAATAAAGCGCATCATTCTTCCACAAGGCATCCCTAGGGGAAAATGGAGTCCCACTTATGAAGGGACATTTATTGTCAAGAAAGTTTTCTCTGGCGGTGCCATGACGCTGACTACTATGGACGGTGAAGATTTCCCACATCATGTGAGCGCGAACATAGTTAAAAAATACTACGCATAAGAGACCCACTAGGTTGACACACCTATGCAAGATAAGGTCATCCCGGCAAACCCAAAGGTTTGAGCAAAAATTATGGATATATGCAAAAGATTGTACACCGACAAGTCGAAAACCCAAAAGGGAGACTTGGGCAATAATGGGTATCCTGGGGTGGCTGAAAACCTGAAAGGGAGGTCCAGGAAAAAGTTAAGGATTGAAAGCGTATGACTATGTCTCGTGGAATCACCACAATCGACTTTATTACCAAGGCCCAAGTTCAAACGGTCCAAGATCAATCCAATCAACTTTTGTCAATGGCAAGGGACGTTCGAAGACATTGAGGAAATAATAGAGTTGGAACAGAATGAGATCATTTCCACATGGCTTTTATCTTTGTTTTCAATTTTGTTTTCCTTTCGACGATTTCCTCTTACTAGGATCTCTGTCTCTTTGTACGAAAATGCCTATTCATGGGCAAAACATCAAAACAAATATATTTTGAAGTGCAAACTTTTTGTTTTTGTTTTGAATGCAAAGATGTTCAATGACTAAAATTGAACGAACATATGCATATGAACATAATTAAACTATTTAGCACATGTGTCCTGCCAAGCAATAACAAGCATCTCTTTAATGCATTTGGGATACCCACAGAGTTATCTCATCATCGTTATCTCTAGAGAGCCCGCTACAATAAACCTTTTCCCCAACAGAGTTTCCCTCAAAGTTGGATTTATGCAAACCTCGGCCAGAGTCTCAAGCTCTCGACGACCCTCTCCCCGGATGAGTTGGTCTTAAAAGAAGAAGCCTTATGGATTTCTTCCTAAAGAATTCACCTTGCCAGCAGGTCACCAAATATTCTCTTCAACAGGGTTATTCCGCAACAAAAACAATATAGTCCTCAACAAAATCATCTCCTATTTCAAACAACTTTCATTCACTATGAAGCCTAGACCCGACCATATAATAGTTTAACTTATCAAGAACTATGAAGCCTGGAACCGACCAGATAATAGTTTAACTCCTCGAGATTTTGTGAAGACTAAAGTTCGACCAGACAATGGTTTAACTTCCTTTCCCTAGTAGAGTTTTCCTATACCCCTAGCAAGTTACTGTGAAGCCTTGAACCCGACCAGATATCAGTTCAACTTCATCCTTTCAAGCAAGTTACTGTAAATCCTGGACCCGACTAGATATCAGTCCAACTTCATCTTTCCGAACAAGTTACTGTGAATCCTGGAAACTGACCAGATAAGAGTTAACTTCAATAAGTTATGGCGAAGCCTGGAATCCGACCAGATAACAATTTAACTTCACTCTCCCAAGAAATTTTCTATGAAGCCTGGAATCCGACCAGATAACAGTTAATTTAATCTTCCTCAGTAAATTGATGCGAAACCTGGAATACGACGAGATAACAGTTTAACTTCAAGCAATTTTCTGCGAAGCTTGGAATACGACCAGATAACAATTTAGTTCACATTTTCCCCTACAAGTCATTGCGAATCCTGTAATACGACCAGATAACAATCAACTTCATCATCCTCAACAAATTGCTGCCAAGCCTGGATTTTGACCAGATAACAACTAACTTCCGATGCTCTCTAGTCAGGAATAATTCCCCAGTAGAGAATTGGACAACCCAGGTTCCTGAATTTCATTCCTCCAAGAAGAAATCAACACTCCCCACAGAGTTTCCTCATGCAAAGAGCCAAAGTCAATATTCCCCAGCGGGTTTCTCTTCAAACAATAAAACAGGGATTCCTAACGAAAACATTCTAAACAAAGCTGAAGATACACTTACTCTCCAATAATGGTTCAGGATTCAGCCTCCCAAGTTTCCCCAGCATGTTGTCAAGGATTTATTTTCTTAGACAAAGACACGTTGTAATAAACGCATCACATTCATAAATCATAACATATACATGACAAATGAATATAACATAATCTCATTTATTTTGAGAACATCATTATGTCATGCATACATTTGCATGCAACTAATTCTCTTCCTTGTAGGAAAAAATCAACAGGCAAAAGACGTCTACCATTTCAGTATAAATCAACCAAAAGATTTATCATGATACCTTCCCCAGTCACTCTGAAGGAATCTCTAATCCCATTCCCTACACAGTCAACTAACACATCATCAAGTGCAAATTTCTGGGCACTTTAGTGTTCAATCATCTTCCACCTTCAAGTCACGAATGGCGGACTCGCCAATCTAACTCTTCAGGTTTAAGAAGATTGAACAGGGGCAGCTACTGTACCCCAAAATTTTCCCTCTCATTTCTCAAGGATTTTCTCACAAGATCTTCCATGACTTAAGTTTGCAGCACTGATACCTCAATTTAGGTTTTGAATTAACACAAGGGCAAAATGGTCAAAATGCACACTGAAAAGTCAAATTTGACTTTTGAATCAAAACCAAGTTTCAAGAGTCACATTTCACCAAGACATGTTAGAATATGAAGTTGGTTCATCAAGAAAATCAAAAGTCAAAATTACTTTGGAAAAGTCAAAATTCTAAACATTTAGAAATCTTTCTAAGTGTTAAGAAAATATGATAACTTCAGAACTTCTGGCCAGATTTTCATCATGATGCAAGATGATTCAGGAAGAACTTCTGACACGAGAGTTGTAGATCTCAATGTGATCTAAAACATTACAGATTAGAACTTCTCCTAGAAATTATGGGATTTCAAGTTATAAATTCTTGAAGACACGTCCATGAAGCTAAAACACTTAGTAAATTCTTAGCATTTCCAAGGCAGAATTTGGTTAGAACTTCTGGGCCAGTTCTCATGTATGTACGATCATAGTTTGCAAAAGTAATTCTAAAAGAGTTTACAAAGCATGTTACAAGCTTTCTGAAAAGTCTGAGAACTCCTTCAGATCATGCTGGAGTAGGGAGAATCAAAGATAAAAATTTGGACATTTGTTCTTAATCTAAGTTACGTTTGTGCTGAACTTCTGATCCAATTTCAAGCTATGATGCATAATCTCATGTTGCAGGCTTTCTAGTTTGTTAAATCTCATCATCTTTTAATGCTCACACCCACTTTTGAGTCTTTATCCAAGGGATCTTCCCACATATGGCACAGAAGTACCATTACTGTCCTTGGAAAGTAAACTTTTGTACAAATTTTAAGTTGGACCCATGCTTTAATTTTGCTTTTGAGTGTACTTCTCCACAAATCATGCCTACAAAATCAGATTAGGTGTGGTTAAAGCTGCTAACCACTCTAATTTTCCTTGAAACTTGCTTGGCTAAACTTTCTTCAAAAATAAGTCAACGAGCCATAACATATGATGGTTGTACTCTTGACTTCTCCAAGCTTCTAAATCCTTTGCCTATAAATTAAACTTCATTTGCAGCTGTTAAAGGGTCGAAAAAACATTGAAAGAAGCCTTGAAATCTTGCTGAAAAATCCCAAGAACTTGAAACTGCAAACATAAACACGAAACCTGCTAGTTTCTAATTTCTGCATTCAAACTCTAATCTTTCTTGTGTGTTCCCTAATCAAATCATCCATACAATTTCCAGAATACACATAGAATCCTTCCCAACTTCTATTTTCGTACTGTAAAACAGTATTCACCACTCTCTGTTTCAAAAACCAAAATGTTGCATCTTGACTGCTCCATAACTTTCCAACCATTCATAGCTCAAGTTAAGACTTGCTTCAACTTTCTGAGAACTTGAGGAAGCTGACCAGAACATCACAACAATATAAACCAAGCTCTAATTCATAGAACAGTCTCTAGCTGCAAGGTAAGTTTCTTCTGATTTTTATCTCACTACTTAGGCTCTATTAGACTTGCATTTTCAAAGATACAATGTAGATATCATGGCTCTGACTCTATACATATTTATAGATTTCATTTATATGGCCTAAGTAGAGAGAATTTCATATCATAACTTCTTGAGGAAATTAGGTTTCAGAATTAGGATTAACAAAATTCATGTTTGCTTCTGGTTTATAGTTTTGATGCTTTGTATTTTTGAAATCATGATGAAATTTGCTATAACTTCTATGTTTACATTTTCTATTTTGTTGAGAAATGACTAAGTTGTAGATGCTCTGGTTGGGGTGAAGGAGAAAACGAAGTTCATCATCAGAACTTAATTGGTGATACATGTTTATGCTTTTGCTTCTAATACCGGATGTACAGCCGCCCCAGTGGTAGAAAGCACGCACATAAAAGACTAGTATTAAGGGTCCTGAGTTCTAGCCCCAAAAACACCTTTTTATGTTTATTTCTTGACATTTTTACTCCATTATTTATCAAACAATATTCCTTGACCAGAGCTTCTAGGTAAACCCCTCCATTTGTTTTTCAAAACAGTACTCCTATACCAGAACTTCTAGATATCTTCATCCAACAACATTAACACCTTACTTACCCATTACCAGAACTTCTAGCTTGCCAGTAACATTAGAACTTCTGACCTTCCAGTAACATCAGAACTTCTAGGCTTCCTTAAACAACCATAACTTCTATGATCTCCTTTGTTCCCAGCGACCCCATAACTTTTGTGCATCAGGATCCAAAACTTCTGGCCTTCCCCATTTCTGCTAACATTTCCTTTCTATTTTGCAGCGCACCAGAGTCAGAACTTCTGCTCTCCTCTTTCAGCAACACGCTAATTCTGACTCTTACTCTCTTATTATTTTTATCATCACTTTATTTTCATTAATAAAAAACACCAAAATAAAATACTTTGTATTCACATACTTTATTTTATTTCTTTTAAAACAAAAAAGACTAACAATATTTTCTTAAGCGAATTTATTTCTTCTCTTAACAAAAACAAAACAAGTCTATTTTACATTTCTTGTACATTATTTCAATATGGTTGTTATATATAATTAGGAATTTAACTTCTTGCAATCCCCATTTGAAATTTGTACACCCCATCCCTAAGTGATTGTAATAGCGTAGGATATTTACTTTCCGCAATTTATCGCTTTCATATAAATGCTAGTAATTAGGATTTGTATGGAAAGATAAAAACAACAAGTAGACAACCCCTAATCAAATACTAAATGCATGTAAATCAAACACACTATTCACACATGCACCCCTAGGGTTAACTCCACTTGTTGCCTAAAAATGGTCATGTTATGCATGTGAGACGTCTTAGCAAAAAACAATCAAAATACAAGATCATAGTCCCTCGATGACGCTACGAATGTTGCCTTATAAATGATCTTAGTCCCTCAAGGGAAATGCTAAGATATCTCATAACATTTCTATCATGACTATACGATGACCCACACCCGTCCCTTTACATCCAAAGATAAGGCTTCTTACCAATCAATGGTAAGATAGCAACATCTAAAGGAGGAGAAGAATACAAGACTTTTTAGTAGGTAGAAACGTTCTTAGTTGCTTGCTCATTTTCAAAATAAACCTCTTTTCAAACACACCAACACTTTCCATTGAAATATTTTCAAAATTCCAAGACTTTGTATACATTCTTATAGAGACGAGAATCATTACAAAAGTTTTCCTAAACAAAGGCGCTTTTCAAAAATACTTTCAAAACCCACCACAAAGCACATTTTCAAACAAAAGCAATGATCTAGCAAGAAACTAAGAGCCCATAGATAACTATGGATGAAAAGGGTGCTAATACCTTCCCTTTTCATAATCTACCCTACCGAACTCAAGAAAATAAATCTCAAAGGTCTTTCCTGTTCTTTTCACCCTTTCCTTCATTGGATAAAAGAAAAGTCGGTTGTGACTCTTGCTATCCGCAATAATTGTGATCAAACGCAAAACATTCCAAGTCAGTTCTCCCATTGTATTATACATATACACACAAAGCAGACAAGTCCTTAGGTTTAGGCTTGCATGGAGTTTGATAGGTAGGTACCCTCTTGAAGTTTAGTTGGCTCAACCTGTCCTAGTAATAGTAACCGGGTCCTAGGGGATCTCAATATCACTGATCTTTCTTCATCAGGCATTATTTCAGTGCAAGCCTCTTTAATGGCGACCGGAATACCCCAAAAGTCCAAATTCAATGAGCGTAGCATCGAGTATCAACCAATCTTCGGTCAAAACCAAAACCGGCTATCTCACTACTTCCTAGTGGCCAAGGATGATTCAATTAAAGGTTCTAAAAGTCAGTTAGCGCTTAATGATATTAAGGAAGCCTAATGTTATCCTTGACTGACTCAAGGAACATTAGTACAGACCAAAGTATCACGCTAACGTAGCTATCACTTTGTCCATATCAGTATACCCCGTACAACCTCCATGATTTATTGCTACTTACATAAAAAGGTGCCCCAGATCCAGGTGTAGGATCTTTTAGTAGTAACCCAAACAAGGACCCAAAAATGTAAAGCAAGCAAGTCAAACAAGGAAAGCAAGTAAATGTGGTCTAACCCCAAGGTAACCCCACTTTAAGTAGAATTCCTCAGCAGAGTCGTTAGTTCTGTAACGCGGTGGAAGAACTGACTTGGTTGTTTTGCGTTTGATTGCAATTGTTGCGGATAGCAAGAGTTGCCACCGACTTTTATTTTATCCAAAAGGAAATATTGAAAAGAACAGGAAAGACCTTTCGAGATTATTTCTGGAGTTTGGGGGATAGGTTATGAAAAGGTAAGGTGTTAGCACCCTTTTCATCCGTAGTTATCTACGGGGTCTTAGTTGCTTGCTAGATCACTTTCTTTTGTTTGAAAATATTCTTGTGGTGTGGGCTTTGAAATTATTTTGAAAACGTCTTTGTAATGGTTCTCGTTTCTATAAGAACGCGTACAAAGTTTTGTTTGGAAAATAGTTCAAAGAAGTGTTTGTGGAATGTGTTTATGAAAGCGATTTTGAAAAGGTGTCTTTGTAATGGCTCTCGTTTCTATAAGAACGCGTGCAAAGTGTTTGTCTTTTGAAAATGTTTCAAAATGAAAGTGTTGGTGTATAAAATGTTTTTGTTGTCAGAAAGCGAGCAACTAGGAGCAACCTACCTACTCAAAAGGTCTTAAATGTTCTTTTTCTCCTCCTTTAGATGTTGCTATCTTACCATTGATTTGGTAAGAAGCCCCATCATTGGATGAGAAGGGACGGGTGTGGGACGTTTGTATTGTCATAGAAGGCAACCTATGGGACATTTTAGCAATGTCATTTAGGGACTAGATCGTTTACCGAAGGCAACATTGAGGGTCATCAAGGGACTACGATCTTTTATCGAGGGTCTTTGCT
Source organism: Vicia faba (assembly GCA_948472305.1). Classification (NCBI taxonomy): domain Eukaryota; kingdom Viridiplantae; phylum Streptophyta; class Magnoliopsida; order Fabales; family Fabaceae; genus Vicia; species Vicia faba. Next base: position 485,219,784 of record OX451738.1, on the reverse strand, counting down.
AAAACACCCATATTCGAGGGATATGACTATTTTCCGGAAGGCAACAAAGTGAGATTACCCTAGAGGTGCTAGTGTGCAAGTGTTTTTGATTTTGCATGCATTTAGTCTTTGATTTTTAGGTAGTCTACTTGTTGGTTTTCTCTTTCCATACACCCTAATTACTAACAATGTATGAAAGCAATAAAAATGCGGAAAATAAATCCTAAGCTATTACATCATTTCAGGGATGGGGATACATATTTATAAATGGGGATTTCAAGAATTAAAATCCTAATTATTTGTTACAACCATATTGAATTGTACAATACAATAAAAGGAAAGGATTTGTTTTGAAAAGGATTTTTTATCTTAATAAATTAAAAGAAAAATAATTAGTTAATAAAAAGGAAATATTTTTTATGTCTTTTTTATATTAATAAAAATAGTATTAATTCTAAAAATAATAAGAATAAGAAAGAATAACGAAAACGGGATCAACACGTTGCTGAAAACAAAAATGAGAAGGACCAGAAGTTCTGATTCTAGGCTCGCTATAGTTCAGGAAGAAACGTTAGAGGAGACCAGAAGTTCTGGGTTGCTGCGCGCTGAAGTTCTGGGTGTTAAAATAGTGAGGAAAACCTAGAAGTTCTATGTGCTGTATTACAACAGTGAGAAAGACCTAGAAGTTCTGTCTGTTGTGTTACAACAGTGAGAAAGACCTAGAAGTTATGTGTGCTGTGTTACAACAGTGAGAAAAAATCTAGAAGTTCTGTGTGCTGTGTTACAACAGTTAGAAAAAACCTAGAACTTCTGTGTGTTGTGTTACAACAGTGATACAAATCTAGAAGTTATGTGTTACACTTCACCTCCTTCCTTGCATTAACTAGGGCATCTACAACTTATTCATTTCCCAATAATAGCAAAATAGAAAAATAAAAGCACGACAATTTATAGAAGTTCTATTCCTAATTATGAGCCTAATTTTCTTCAAGAAGTTGTGATCCACAATTTTTCTACTTGACCAATAATATATACAGTCTCAACACTATGATACCTACATTTTTAATGATGTTCTGAATGAAAGTTCAAAGTCAGGATGACTTACCTTGAATCTAAAGCGTGTGTTTAGGACTTGAGCTGCTACCCTCGAATGTTCTGGGGTTAACAAGAAATGGAACATAAATGTTATGTTATTTGATTCGAAGGGAAGAACAAAGGTATTATTTTTGAGAAATATGGGTTTAAGTGTGTTTGAATGTTTTCTTTTCTCTCTTTTTGTATTTAATAACTTTTTCCTCCAAAGCCAGCCCCTTAGACATGTGGTGAAACAATTTATTTATAGATGAGTTTGTTGTGGTTTTTGGGGGGGGGGGGGGGGAAACAAATGGTATTTAAACCGTTTTGGCATATTGTTTCATTGCTTTTTAAATACAGCTTTTATGTGCTAATTTTATGCAAATATGGGGTTTGAGAAAATGCAGGCTTGGACTGGGTCAGCAACAATTTTGGAGTGTTGTGGTAGCTGGATACATGACTGTGTCATATCAGTACAACAGACTGTTCAAAACGAGGTTTTGGGGCTTGGTGATGTTCTGATTGAAGAGTGGAAAGACCAGAGTTAGATTCAAAGGGTGATGTTCTGATCGAAGAGTAGAACATAGTGTCCATATGCTGAAGAATGAGACTTGAAGGGTCATGTTCTGATTAAAGAACACAACTTCCATATGTTGAAGAATGATATTCAAAGGGTCATGTTCTGATTGAAGAGTAGAGCTTCTATATGTTCTGATCAAAGAGTCATGTTCTGATTGAAAGGTTGTGTTCTGAATCATTTTTGAAAATTCTGATTGTACTTGTATGAAAACTGGCCCATAAGTTCTGAAATTATCATATTTTTTAACACTTAGAAAATTTTCTAAGTGTTTAGAAATTTGACTTTTCAAAGTAACTTCTGACTTTTGATTTCTTGATGAACCAATTTCATGTCCTGATGAAATATGATTTTTTAAACTTGATTTTGATCAAAAAGTAAAAGTTTGACTTTTCAGTATGCTTTTGACCATTTTACCCTTGTGAATGACCTTCTTGGAAAATTATAATCTGAGACTTGAAACTTGACAGAAGCAATTCTGAGGGTCCAGGATGATCCCTTGAGAAATGAGAGGGTAAATTTTGGGGTACAACAATAAGGATTATGGTTTTGGGAGTCTCTTAAGTTTTTTGTGTTTTTGTTCTTTGCATGTCACTCATGTATCTTTTGATACAATGAGGTAGACTGATTGTTACTTGATAGTTTATCAAGTTATTGTTCTCACTCATGAGCTTTTAAGCAAAGAGTTGAGTATTGTTCTTAGTTGAATCTTTTAAGAAAAACTAAGTATTTCTTATTCGAAGTGTAATCTTCTATTTAGTTCTTTTGGTCTAGTCACAAAGTTTGTAACTGTAGCTATAACTGAGGTGATTAGAAGTGAGAGGGGGTTCTCATATCTAGAGGTGTCTAGGTAGAAGTTGCACAAGGTAGTGATTATGAGAAAATTTATAAACAAGGACTGTTTAGGCTTTGAACTAATATTATCATAGTGGAATACCTTTGTGGATTGGTAGCCCCCAGAGTAGGTGACGTTGTACCAAACTAGGATAACAATTGATTGTGTTGTTTAATTTTCTGCTATTTATTTTTCTGCATAATCTTCAGTTTTCTGTCAGTAGATGATGTCATAACATCTGTCTTGACATTATGTTGGTGTCAGGACATCAATCTTGAAATATATATTGCATGTTCCATAATTTCAATTGGTATCAGAGCAAGCACCCTGTTTTGTTTATTGGGTAAGCTCCGGGGAAAGAATATTTTTTGGTACTATGGATAAAGAAGGAGGATACAACAACAGACCACCTCTGTTAGATGGTTATGATTGGTGGAAGGTTAGAATGATGGCTTTTCTAAAATCCATGGACAACAAAGCTTGGAAGGCTGTTTTGAATTGATGGGAACATCCTGTTGAGAAGGATAAAGATAGGAATGTATCTTTGAATCTAGAGGAAGATTGGAATGATGAGGATGACAAATTAGCTCTTGGAAATTCCAAAGCCTTGAATACTTTATTCAATGGAGTAGACAAGAATGTGGTCAGGTTGATTAATACTTGTACTGTAGCCAATGATGCTTATGAAATTCTCAGAACAACTCATAAAGGTACATCCAAAATAAAAATGTCAAGACTCCAACTTCCCACTTCTAAATTTGAGAATCTAAAGATGAATGATGATGAGACCATTCAGGAATATCATATGAAGATTATTGAAATAGCTAATGCATCTAGTGCGTTAGGAGAAAATATGTCAGAAGAAAAGATTGTTAGAAAGATTCTTAGGTCTCTACCTAGAAAGTTTTACATGAAGGTGACAAACATTGAAGAGACTCATGACATCAGCAACATAAGGGTTGATGAACTTGTTGGATCACTTCAAAATTCAAGACGCATTAGGGAGAGCTTTCACACTTTAAGACCTCTTAGATAATTCAATCTCTTAGAAAGTTGTTTGAGCTTTACCTAGGGATGAGGCTTGAGTTATACTCCATTAGGAAGCCATCACTAGAGAATCAAATTCATCAAGCCCGATTATTATGCTTTCATCTTTAACCACTTTTATACTTGACTTTAGTTGTTATCATCAAAGACTAGTTATCATCACTAAAATCTTGTTCATCTTCAAGAGAGCTTTCTTGACCAATAACCTGGAAAACATTGTTCCACATTCTCCCCCTTTTTTATGATGACAATGCACCTCTCAGGGAGGTGGTAAAAGAAATAACAAATATATGTTTGGAGTGATTAAACTCCCCCTTAATTAAGTAGATAGTATACTATACTCCACTTGAGAGTATACTTCTCATCCATTTTCAAAATAAAAAAGGAGGGTAAAAAAGCATTGGAATAATTTAAATATGCAAATATATTCGCAAGTAAACATTTAGAAAAGAAAAACATCACTCTTTTATTAATTCAAAATTTCTAAAATTCAAATTACAAAGGGAAATTGCAAATATAATACACGAAATAGGAAATTATGGAATGAAAGATAAAAAGCAAGAAATTAAACATTTTAAAACACAAAGGTGAGATCATTCATTGCCATAAGCATCATCATCTGTTGTGACAATTTTCTTGATGTTTTTACATATCATGGGCTAAGTTATGACATATCTTCAACACTTTGGCAATCTTTTTGTCTTCTACTTCTCACGTCCCTTCTTCTTCTTCTTCTTCTTCTTCTTCTTATTTTATTATTAGGTCATCTTGTATTGCTTCATGTTTGATGAGAACTTTTATTTCTCTTAACGCAATGTATGTGATCTTATGGATGACTTGGTCTACAACTTGATCCATGGTATCGATGTTGAAGTTTTCTAAGAGCTTGGTGATCACTGCTTCATAAGGAAGTCCTATTGACTGATTCTCTTTGGAGTAACTCATATGGTGAAAAATTCCTTCTACCCAATTTATTGGAATTTCTTGGGTTAAAATCCAGAGGGGTACAACATCATCTAGAATGACATAATTATGGTTTACATTCCTAGGGAAAAGGATTCTAGTTTGAAGGTAGTGGAGGACCCAAACCTTTTGTATTAGGTGCATTAATTTGAAAGGGACTTTAATTTTGTCCATGGGATTTATAACTAGGCTGTTTAGGGATATGGAGTGTTTGAAGTTCGTAAATCCTATGCGTATCTCATGGGTATAGGTTTTCCCTCTAATGATAACTAGAAATTCCAAAATGGTCCATGTGGATTTCTATTTCCACCCTCTTTGACAATGATCTTAGTGATGTTCCTACAAATCTTAAGTTTAAATAGAACTCTCTTACAAAATTTGGGAAGGTTCTATCGGGTGCTTGTGTGAAGAAATCTTTTAGAGGGGCTTTGCATATTTGACGATTGACTCCATATACCATGATGTATCACTTTCTTCCCTAGAACCATCATATTATCTTCTTTCTTTCTATTTAACAACCCAACATTGAAGATATCCCTTCTTAGTGCATCTCTAGGTTTATGGCTTAAAGAAGCCATGATGATACTGACAGTGAGAGAAAGAAAACTCACACAAGAAAGATATTGGAGGAAATTAAATTTTGAGTTGCAAAAAGAGTGAGATAGCATATCTATTTATAGCGTGCTTCCCGATAATTTGATCGTGTATTTCTAGAAAGCATTCAATGGATATTGTGCTGATCAAATCAAAATCATTCCAATTTAGGTGTGCTAATCGATTGGCTAATGTCTCCAATCGATTGGATGATAACATCTTTCAAGATATTAATCAGTTATCATCAACGATGGGATCATATTGCCTTGGATACTAGTTTTGGGTTGGATTTAAATTGAAAATATGCATGCCAAGCGCTTCCAATCGATTTCCATAAGTTTCTAATTGATTGGGCTTACACCAGTCAGCCTCCTTGGTGCATTTTGGAATTTGTGTTGGATTTTATTGCTTTTATGCACCCATATTTAGCTTTATTTCCACCTCTTTTCTATAAAACACTTGGAAACTCATCTTTTTGGTTAGCAAACATAACTTAACGAGATGAGCAAAATTAAATCCACTAGTTTAAAGGATTAATTAGAGTTTTTTGATCGTTTCAACCTTAAAGTGGTGTACTTCCTTTAATTATTAAGAGGTCTTGATAAAGCCTCCAATTTAAGGGGAAAGCCAATACACTTTAGTGTGTCCTTATTTACATATATTTTAATGTGAAGTTGGTTAAACAATGACGTAAACATGTCCATTATAGACATATTTACTCAATTGATCACTTAGGACCATAAATGTTGCGATATCTATAAAAACACTTGCTTTGATCATTGACTTGATATTTTTCATCGTCCTACATTCTTGGATCAGAGACTTCATAAATATTGTATACTTGCAAGTACATTATTTTCTTTATACAACTCCATTTATAATCATTAAAGCTTAAAGTTGCAAAGCATACATGCAAAACACTAGGGTCTCACCTTTGGCACCCAAATTTTCTTGGGTCCAGGTGCGTTCGTTTTTCCAGAAGGTCTAGGGTTATTACCCTTAGACCTTTTTAGTTTGTAAGAACACAAAGTCTCTAAATGGCCAAACCTTTTGTAGCGTGTGCATTTATAAACTGGACGAGTATTTTTCTTGTGATCCGAACCTTTAATAGGTTTTCTATCTTATTTGAATAATAATTCATTTTTATTTAAGGAAGGACTTTGACTTGATATGATCAAGTGAATTTTTTTCCCTTTGGTAAATTTACCCAGGGTTTCATGCAATTCAATTACTTTATTTTTCAAAGAGACACATGTCTCACATGTTTCTCTTGAGTTTCTAATTATAATTATTTCTAACTTAATCGAATTATTACTTTCTTCAAGAAACCCTAAATACTCCTTAATGTCTAAGTTTTGATTTTTAAGTTTATCATTTTCTTCAACCAATTTAGGTCCGATTTTAAACATTTGCTTATAGGATGATTTAGTTACCTCAACATCATATTCCTCGTAGGATGCCTTTAATAAAATTCCATCTTCTTCGTTGGAAGAAGATTCTTCTATGTTTATCCCTAAGGTTGATGCCTTTTCTCCTTTTCTACTTTTTAAGATTCCATTGGAATATACTTCATAGATTTTTACACACGAGGTTCCTTCTTTCAATGTTGAATCTTCTGAAGACCGTTCAACTACTAAGTGTGTTCTTTCGAAGGAAGCAACCATAGTTGTTTTATAGGAGTTTGATGAAGTTGATGATTCTTCAGTTTTTGAGCTTTCTCCTTCATCTTTAATTAATTGAACTACTTCATTCAATTTCTCTAGATTTCCTTCTTCTTTGGTTTTTCATAAAATTCATGAAGGCCCCCATATTTCAATTTAAGGATTGGATTAAACTTCCAATTCTTAACTCTTAGATATTAGTTAGTGACAAACATTCCAATATAGTTTCTAATATTTCTAAATTTTGAAAAACAATTATTAGAAATATCTTCATCTTTTTCTCCTCGTGTGTTCATCTCCTATTGATTTATACTTGGAGAAAATCCATATATCATTTCAAGAGTATACCATATTTCCTTGGAAGTTTTGCAATTGTAAACATAAATAAATTTACTATCATCTATATGCATAAATATAAAGCTTTTGGTTTTGAAATCTTTTTAAAATTTTCTCTTTTCCTCTTTGGTCCAAAGGAAATCAGGTTTATCCATTACTTTTCCATTTACTTGGTAAGTATGGATAAATGGACCAGTTATTATAGTTTCTCACAGTTCTAGGTTAATAATTTGAATAAAGATCCTAAACCTAGATTTCCATAATTCAAACCTAACACTATTAAAAGGTGGAGGCGTGTTTAGAAAATATCTCTTGTCGGAAGCATGTGACTCCACATACAAGAGATGGGTGAATTGTGTGTTTCGAAAAAATCATAGTTTGAAAAACTTTTTATATTTTCTTTAGAGTTTAAAATTTATAGTAAAATACTTTAGAAATTAGCAGCGGAAATAAATTATAAAGTAAAATAATTTAAAAGTTAAGGGAAGAGAGAGAACACGAGGAATTGTACAAGTTCAATCAAGAAGATTTAGTATTTCCCCCAAGATTTGATCTTGAGAGCATCCAATAAACTTAAGAGCTTATAGTAGGTTAAACTCTCGAACCCCCTTATACAAGGAAATTAAAGTTTTTGGTTAAATTTCAACCAAATAACAAACCAAGGAGAGAAGTGGGTAGTTTTTCTTTCCAACAAGGGATTGATGCAGTTAGTATTCTTTCCAAACAACAACTTGAAGCAGTTAGTAACCAAGTTGAACTGATATTTTACACGGGCTGATCTTGAACCTAGGAGAGCTTTTAGCATCGGGCCGAGCTCACGAGCCAAACTGGGTTTTTGACGGGCTAACCACGAACCTGTGAGATATTATATCAGGCTAATATCCAAACTTAGAAATCTTTTAATATTCGGATAATCTTACAAAATGAATCGAGATTTTACACAGGATAACCAAGAACGAACTTGAGATTTTAATATCGGGCTGATCTTGAGCTGATGAAAGCTTTTATATGGGATGAGTCTTCGAGCCGAACTAGTGACTTAGTAATTAAACCGTCAAACTAAAGCTTTTTATGGGCTTAGATTTGAACTTAAATAAATAATCCCTAAATGGATTAATTATTCAATCAAGGTAAAAATAATATTCCTTGGTGAATTTGCAATAGCACCCTTCCAGAATTACACAAATGCCTCACTTGCAAAAGACCTTTCTTGAAAGCACTACGACTAATTTCCTAAGTGAGAGAAAATGATAAAATAATATTGAGAGAGAGAGAGAGAATTAGGAGTGAGGAGTTATTGTACCCCAATTTTGCCCCTAAGATTCCTCTATTATTTCATACCATCACAATGCAACAAGATCACACACACTAGGGTTTGGTTCCTCTCCTTATCTTTAACTTTGGTCATGGGGAATCACCAAGAACCTTGACTTGTATTTTTGTGATCATATATGTTCGTTGTTGATTAACTTATATCTAACAAATACAACAAATATTTGCCCTAATTGATGATGTTATAGGTGGGAGCACAACACTTTCCATCAAGTTGATCTACAGGTTCATGAGTCTATTACCATGCCTTCTTTAATAAAATCTTCATTGATATTCAAGCCTCATCATTGAATATGCTTTGAAGTAATATCATGACAAAGTCTATTATGAGTCATCATTTCTCAAGTTGTCAAAGATAGTCAAAAGATACAAGGTTTGATTGAAGAAGTTTGACCTAGTTGGATAAACTCTTGATTTCTTGATCACAAGTACATATTTTCCTAAATTCCCAATATTTAGAAGTGGTTATGGTTTCTAAGGTTCCTCATTATCATCCTTAATAACTTCTATTTACATGACAAAAATATTTGTGCAAGAAGGTTGGTCAAAATTGAAAAGGATTCTCAAGCCATTTTGTTACACTAGGAGCTAGGGTTTTTGAACTTCAAAAGGGTATATCTTGCTCATCTTTTGGTATTTTTGAGTGATTCCAAATACATGCTTCTCTTTAAAGGGTTATCAACAAATCATTTCAAAAGTTTCAAGGAAATTTTGCGTGAAAGGTACTTGATGATGAAGAAATATTACAAGTCCTCTAGATGAACCATCAATTTCCATTATGTGACTTCAAAGGACCATAACTTGGTCAATTTTTTATCTCCTTAAGCCCATTCTTTTTCCACATTTATTTTGAGAATGTGAAATTCATCCATTCTTTTAAGTGTAAAGTGTGAAAATGGATAAAAGATGCCCTAAGGATGCAAAAGATTATAGGTCATCTTGTGAATTTTTGCCAACTTCAACAAGTCATAAATTTCTAAATTTTTTGATATTTTGAATGGTTCAAGTCTCAAAATGCCATTCAAGAGATCTAATTCATGCCATCTTTTTTGGTCAAGAGAAAATTTCAAATGGAAGACCATGTTTGGATGCAAGACATTATAGGTCATTTTTGAAGAAAAACTTAGAAATTTTCTAAGTATAGAAATTCAACCTCTTTTTCTAAACTTTGACTCATTGCAACTTTCAGCTCGGGCATCCATTTGATTCCATTCTTTGCACACTATAAAGCTTGTGATCTCATCTTTCTAAATCTTCAAGAATCATGTCTTAAGACTCCTTAAGCTGAGAATTCGATTGGTTCAAAAGTGGTACCTTGAAACTGAAGTTTCAAATCAAGTTAGAACTTGAAATCCTTGATTTGCCTTCTAAAAGCAAGTTTTCTGTGTTCTTTTGCTTCTAATCATGTTTAATGAATTTCCAGAAGTGATTAGCACATTGAAACGCAAGGTTTTGATGAGTTTTGATCAAAATAGAAGTCACACTTTTCTTGTTTGAAACTTCACACAATTTCCCTCCAAATCCCATCATTCCACACGCTTGAGAATTCAATCAGCTTCCATATAAATAGAGGACAATACATTATTCATTTTCTCAATCTTAGAGAGCCAGAATCACCCTGCCAAACTCCCTTTTGAACTAAATTTTCTGCAATTTTGAATTTTCTCTTACAACCTTTCTCAATCCCTTTTCTTTGTCAATTCATAATCCTTGAACCTCACTGAACCTAACAGAAGAAGAATTAAGCTCTAAGCCTCCCTAAATCATGCTAGCCAAGTCAAGTTTCAGATATCTGCAACTTAACTTCAATAGGTAGATTCCTTCACCAATTCTCTCAAACTTTGATACTGTTATGAAGCTCTCATCATCTTGGTTCTAGTCGTAACACTTGTGTGATACGGTGGAAGAACCGACTATTTTTACTGGTTTGCATTTTTTGTTTGCAAATGTTGCGGTAAGCAAGAGTCGCCACCGACTTTTATTTCATCCAATCATGGAAAAGGAAAAAGAACAGAAAAAACCTTTTTTCGAGATATTCTGAGTACGGGGGGTAGATTATAGAAAGGTAAGGTGTTAGCACCCTTTCTATCCATGGTTTTCCATGGGCTCTTAGGTACTTGTTCATCTTTTTAAAATCGCTTGTGTGTGCTTGTTTTGAAAAATTTTGTTTACTTCATGATAACTCTTGTATCGGTCCTCAAGAGTGTGACGAAGTTGTTTTGAAAACTATTTTTGGAAAGTGTTTGTGTGAAAAGTTTTTGTTTTGAGCAAGTACTTAAGATTTCTACCTACTCGAAAAAAAGGTTTGTTCATTTTTGTTTCCTTTAGACAGCGCTATCCTACCATTAAGGAGTAGGTAGCTCCTTCATTAGAGTTTATAAAGGACGTTCCAAAGGGACAAGTACAGTCACTAAAGCAACAATTAGGAAGCCTTAGTAGTAACCCTAAAGTATTAAGATCTTTCCGAGGTAACATTTCTGAGGCAACATTCTTATGGGTCATTTTGATATTTTAGACTTGAGGGAAACCACTAAAATCTCCTATGCTTAATGACTGTTTACCGAAGGCAACCGAAGTGAGGCAAACCCTAGGAGTGAATATGTGCATGTGAATTTTTCAGTTAATTAGTCTTTGCATATTATGTGATCTACCATTTTAATTTTCAGATATTCTTACCATACAATCCTATTAACCATGCATCTAACAATTAAAGATTGCGGAAATTAAAAGTGTGAGAAAAAAAACCTATCTAGTACATGGCTTTGGCAATTACATAATTATCTTGACTGAAAATAAAAATGCTGAATTTAAAACCCTAATTACTATTACAAACTCGGAGCAGTTACAATTATAATAAAAAGAATTAAAATACACGCGGCAAATTAAAGGCGATAATTGTTAAAAACCCTAAAAATCTAATTGATGAAAATATTTAGGTTATTTTGGAGAAAATAATTAATTAGGTTATGTACAAAATTAACCCTAATTTCTAATTAGTTTTAATTATAAAAAATTGAAATTAACCTAATTTAAACTAAATTAATTAATTAAAGAAAATTAAAAAAAAAAGATTTTTTATGTTTCTTTGTGAATTTGATTTGAGAAAACAATTTAATTACAAATTTAAAACCTAATTTCTAATTAGTTTTATTTACAAAAGAGAATTAAATTAACCCAGTTTCTAATTAAATTAAAATAAATATTTTATATAAAAAAATGATCTTTTTGTGATTTTTGTGATTTGTTGATTTTATGATAAATTAAAAAAAGTAATTAATTTTTTATGAAAAGAAAATAATTAACAAATTAATTAAAATAAAAGAAATAAAAGAAAGAATTGAAAATGGGCCTGTTTGCATTACTGAAGGAGGGGTGTGAAGTTGAAATTCCCAGGCCCAAAGGTTGCTGAGCCCAGTCAACGCGCCTGATCCTATGGGGCGTTGACTTGAGGGTGCATCATGGTCTTTCAGTGGTAGGCGTCAGATCTAACTGAATGATGAATCCAAAGGATGGATGGTTGATAGCGCATGGTGAACACTAGGGCAGGTGATGCATATGATCTGCAAATGGAAAAGAAAATAAAGTTTTGCTGGGACCTTGGATCGAACCCAGGTCCTTATACTCTCCACCAACGTGCTCTTCCACTGGGCCCACTTGCTTAGTTGTTATTACTGAAAATAAAATATAATATGGAAAAATAAATGGTTAGTGGATAAAAAAGCGCGGAATTTCAATGGCCCAATGGTTGGCTGCCACATGATCTTCTTCTTCCTTCCTCCATCGTATTAGACATCAGATCTATACCTACAGACCATGTCTGTAGCTAAAACCCTGCGCGTTTTCAAAATTAAGTACAAGCAATAATAATTGACACCAAGGGCATGGATCAATTACTCATGACCTCCTGAATGCAAATCCACCCTTTATATGATCCAATTTGGCCTGTATATGAAGTTCCTAATTTGGAACCTCAAACCCTAACATTTGCATATGTCCATATCTGCACCCAAACTTCAATTAAAGTATGCTAAAACATTGTAAACATGATAACAAACTGCAATACATGATCAAAATATGTTTATAATGCATAAATCATGGAAATCGAATTTCAAGAATGTTGCAAACCGTGATGTTCATACCAGGTGTTTCTAGGAATGAAGGGACTTTGAATTGATACATTTAGCTTCAGAAACATCTTAGGATGCGATTATTGGCCTTAAATTGTTTTGAAAGGTCCTCTAGAATGAAAACTGAATCACAGTTTTTTGCAAGAACATTAGAATTTGTTCTTGTGCTTTCTCTGCTGCCAACCCTTATCTTCGTGCTAGGTCTTGTTAAATATATATCCCTCAATGAATTAGGGTTCTAAAAGCAACCTGAATCTTGAGGAATTAAGAGGATTTGATTTGATTTTTCATCCATATACAAACTTTCTAAATTGAGCCAAATCATCCCTTTCTTGTACCAATCTTGCTTGATTCGATTTGGCCTTGATATTTCAGCATAATTTGATTGATATCTTGTCATAAAATCATATCAAAACATATCTTTGCTATTATTTGTCATTTATTTGATTTAATTCAAATTTTAATTAATAAAAAATAAAATGAAAATGAAAAATGAAGCAAATAATGTGTGGGTAAATATTTGGGTCTTGGACCATAATATAAGTGAGGTGCAAGCATAAAAAGTTAGGCCCATTTGGCAAAAAATGTAATTTTGAGCCCATTTGACTTTTGGCAATTTTGCAAAAAAGGTCAACTTTGAAAAGGCATATATCCTCCAATTTTAACAATAGATAGGTGTTATTGCACTTTTTAGAAAGCTTAGGATGTCCCCTAATAAAACCTTTTTGTCTCATTTCAATTGGGTCTTCCATGTTCATGTAAGAAGCTTTGACCCAAAAGGTGTTTTTGTTGACTTTTCAAAACGACCTGTAATGTAGAAATTCATATCTTTTGATGAGTGCATATTTTGAACTTGTGGGCTGAAGATGAGTTATAGGGAATTGCATCCTCTTCAAAATGAGCCTTGGATGGAAAATTTCTGACAAAGCATGTGGCAGTTATGCTTGGTCAAAGTTTGGTTGACTTTTCCTAAGAAACCCTAATTTAGCAACTTTTGGGTTTTGATGAATTTGGAGCATTCCTTGAAGAATCATGATCAACCCTTGATCAAATGATGTATATCACTTCAAGATGTTTATTTTTACCCAAAATCTTGAAGTTTGACTGTATGTGGGCCATAGTTGACTTTTGACCTAATACAGTCGATTCTCAAGCATCTGAGCAGTTGACTGAGCAAACTTCTTGTGCAAGGCATGAAACTTGACATGGAGGGTCTTGAGAACATATTAGGACCATGGAGAGAATATGATGTCTTTGGAGTCCACCTATCTTGATGAAAATGGAAACCCTAATTTGAGACACACTGCCTTAGGAGAGAGTTTGTCTAGTCAACTCTTGGGCAAACTTGAGAAAATTGAGGATCTCTAGGAATATGTATTGAGTAAAATGAGAGAGCGAATTTTGGGGTACAACAGCTGCCCCTGTTCAATCTTCTTAAACCTGAGGATGTAGATTGGCTCGTTTTCCTTTCGTGATCTAAAGGTGGAAGATGATTGAACACTATAGTGCCCAGAAATTTGTACTCGCATGAAGTGATACTTGATTTGTGATATCAAGAATGGGCTTATAGATGCCATTTGGAAGTTGCTAGAGAATTGTCGGAGATGGACTTAAAGATGCCATCCAAGATGTGACGGAGTACCTTCGGAGATGGGCTTAAAGTGGCCATCTAGAGGATGTTGATTTCCTGAGATATTCCTTTGATGAGAATTCATGTTCCTGTTGTTAATGAGGAATCTGCTGAGGAATGTTGGTATTTGTCTTGGGAGAAATAGAATTTTAGGAGCTTCAGTTGTCTGTTACTCTACTAGGGGAATAACTCCTGCTTGTGGAAGCGGAGGTGAACTGCGTATCTGGTCGGGGTACAGGATGCACCGAGACTTACTGGGGAAATGCGAAACGAATCGTATTTGATCAGGTCCAGGTCTTACAGTGTTATGGACTGCTGTCTGTAGGTAAGAGAAAATAAACCTGGATGGTAAGGTTATGACAAGGAACCTAGGTCGTAGGGTTTCTTTGGAATGAAACCCTAGATAGTAGGGCTGTGAGAAGGAACCTGGATATAGGGGTTGATTCGAAAAGAAAGTCTGGATAGTAGGGTTTTGAGAAGGAACCTGGATAGTAGGGTTATTTCGATATGAGAGCCTGGATAGCAGGGCTATGAGAAGGAACCTGGATAGTAGGGTTACTTCGAAATGAAATCCTGGATAGTAGGGCTGTGAGAAGGAACCTGAATAGTAAGGTTACTTCGATATGAAAGCCTGGATAGTAGGGTTGTGAGATGCTACCTGGATAGTAGGGTTACTTCTAAATGAAAGCCTGGATAGAAGGGTTGTGAGAAGGAACCTGGATAGTAAGGTTTCTTAGATATGAAAGCCTAGATAGTAGTGCTGCGAGAAGGAACCTGGATAGTAGGGTTACCTCGATATGAAAGCCTGGATAGTAGGGCTATGAGAAGGAACATGGATAGTAGGGTTACTTCGATATGAAAGCCTGGATAGTAGGGCTGTGAGAAGGAACCTAGATAGTAGGGTTACTTCGATATACAATCCTGGATATTAGGGCTGTGAGAAGGAACCTGGATAGTAGGGTTACTTTGATATGAAAGTCTGGATAGTAGGGATGTGAGAAGGAACCTGGATAGTAGCGTTACTTCGATACGAAAGCCTGGATAATAGGGGTGTGAGAAGGAACCTGGATAGTAGGGTTACTTCGATATGAGAGCCTGGATAGTAGGGGTGTGAGAAGGAACCTGGGTCGTAGGGTTTCTTCGATATGAAAGCCTGGATAGTAAAGTTGTGAGAAGGAACCTGGATAGTAGGGTTTTTTCGATATGAAAGCCTGGATAGTAGAGCTGTGAGAAGGAACCTGGGTAGTAGGGTTACTTCGATATGAAAGCCTGGATAGTAGGGTTGTGAGAAGGAACCTGGATAGTAGGGTTACTTCGATATTAAAGCCTGGATAGTAGGGTTGTGAGAAGGAACCTGGGTCGTAGTGTTTCTTCGATATGAAAGCTCGGACAGTAGGGCTGTGAGAAGGAACCAGAGTAGTAGGGTTACTTCGATATGAAAGCCTGGATAGTAGAGTTGTGAGAAGTAACCTGGATTGTAGGGTTACTTCGATATGAAAGCCTGGATAGTAGGGATTTGAGAAGGAACCTGGATAGTAGGGTTTCTTCGATATGAAAGCCTGGATAGTAGGGCTGTGCGAAGGAACCTTGATAGTAGGGTTTCTTCGATATGAAAGCCTTGATAGTAGGGCTCTGAGAAGGAACCTGGATAGTAAGGTTACTTCGATATGAAAATCTGGATAGTAGGGTTGTGAGAAGGAACCTGGGTCGTAGGGTTACTTCGAAATGAAATCCTGGATAGTAGGGTTGTGAGAAGGAACCTGGGTCGTATTGTTTCTTCGATATGAAAGCCCGGATAGTAGGGCTATGAGAAGGAACATGGATAGTAGGGTTACTTCGATATGAAATCCTGGATAGTAGGGTTGTGAGAAGGAACCTGGATAGTAGGGTTACTTCGATATGAAATCCTGGATAGTAGGGTTGTGAGAAGGAACCTGGATAGTAGGGTTACTTCGATATGAAAGCCTGGATAGTAGAGCTGTGAGAAGGAACCTGGATAGTAGCTTTACTTCGATACGAAAGCCTGGATAGTAGGGGTGTGAGAAGGAAGCTGGATAGTAGGGTTACTTCGATATGAAAGCCTAGATAGTAGGGGAGTGAGAAGGAACCTGGGTCGTAGGGTTTCTTCGATAAGAAAGCCTGGATAGTAATGTTGTGAGAAGGAACCTGGATAATAGGGTTTTTTCGATATGAAAGCCTGGATAGTAGGGCTGTGAGAAGGAACCTGGGTAGTAGGGTTACTTCGATATGAAAGCCTGGATAGTAGGGTTGTGAGAAGGAACCTGGATAGTAGGGTTACTTCGATATTAAAGCCTGGATAGTAGGGTTGTAAGAAAGAACCTGGGTCATAGTGTTTCTTCGGTATGAAAGCCCGGATAACAGGGTTGTGAGAAGGAACCTGAGTAGTAGGGTGACTTCGATATGAAAGCCTAAATAGTAGAGTTGTGAGAAGGAACCTGGATAGTAGGGTTACTTCGACATGAAAGCCTGGATAGTAGGGCTTTGAGAAGGAACTTGGATAGTAGGGTTTCTTCGATATGAAAGCCTGGATAGTAGGGCTGTGAGAAGGAACCTTGATAGTAGGGTTTCTTCGATATGAAATCCTGGATAGTAAGGCTCTGAGAAGGAACCTGGATAGTAGGTTTACTTCGATATGAAAGCCTGGATAGTAGGGCTGTGGGAAGGAACCTGGGTCGTAGGGTTACTTCGGAATGAAAGCCTGGATAGTAGGGCTGTGAGAAGGAACCTAGATAGTAGGGTTACTTCGAAATGAAAGCTTGGATAGTAGGGCTGTGAGAAGGAACCTGGACAGTAGGGTTACTTCAAAATGAAAGCCTGGATAGTAGGGTTGTGAGAAGGAATCTGGGTCGTAGGGTTACCTCGATATGAAAGTGTAGATTAGTTGACCCGTTTGGTTTCAGGAATTGAGTTTTCGTTAGTTGTCTGCAGATGTGACTTGCATAACTACCTAATTTGTAGAAGTTAATCCTCTTTTCCTGAAAAGATATCAAGGTTAGTTATATGTGATGTATGAAATGAAGGGTGAGATGATGTTCTCAAAATAAATGAGATTATGCTATATATGATATTTATACGTATGTCATGATGTATGTTCATGAAATGCTATCGGGATATGCTCGCGTCTGGGAAAATAAATCCCTGATAGTTGCTGGGGATTTGTGAATATCCTGCCGAGAAGAGATATTTCTTGAGAATAACTCTGCGGAGAACAAACTTAGGAAATGAATTCTTGTAGCTGAAGTGATGAACTCTGTCAGGGATTGAGCCTCTGTATCTGGAGAAATAAACTCTGCTTGGGGGATGAAATTTACTGACTCGCCCGCAACTATGAACCTCAGTTTGGGTGGTTACGTCCTGTTTCGGGAATGCTGACATCAATGATTTAAAATACTTTTACTCTGTGGGGAGTGTATGTACTGATAATCATGTTCCCAAGCTGGCTCTATCCTGATACCTGCTAGGCAGAGTAACTGTAGGGTTTGGCACTTCTTGTTTTTTCCCTGTTTCTGGAATTACGAGTAATTGTCTTTTGTTTCTTATGTAAATATTTATGAGTAGCAATCATTTTCAAATGCATATGTCAAAAATAAGTCATTGGACGTTCTTGCAAAATAAAACAGAAAACAAAAACAAACTTGAAATGAAAATAATTTTGCATTGATTTTTGAAATCGGCATGTAATAGGCGTTTTTGTACAAGGAGGCTGACGTTCTAGTAAGAGAACTCCTCCGAAAGATAGAAATTATACAATTTGTGTAAAAGAAAGAAAAACGGATATGTGAAACAATCCCATTGGGTTCCAACTCTGCTATTGCCTTTATATCTTCAAGCGTCTCATCACTTTGCTACTTGGCCGAAGGTTGATCAGATTGGTTGACACTGTCCGAACTTGATGGTCGATACCGAAGTCTGGTATGGTACGCTTTATATCCCTAACTTTTTCTTGGACTTCCCTCTCGGGTTTTCAGTCCACCAGGATACCCTTTTTTGCCCAAGCTGCCCTTTCGAGTTTTCGACTTGCCGGGTGTACATATTTTTTCATTTTCATCCATTACTTTTTCCCGAACCGTTTTGGTTCGCCGGGAAGCCCTTATTTTTGCCTAGGCCAGTCAACCTAGCGGGTATTTGATTAGGCGTAGTATCTTTTCACTATGTCTGCATTGATAGGGTGAGGAAGGTCGTCACCATCCATGGTGGTTAGAATCATAGCTCCTCCCGAGAAGATGTTCTTAACTATAAATGGCCCTTCGTACGTAGGGGTCCATTTTCCCCTGGGATCACCTTGCGGCAGTATGATGTGTTTGATCACTAGATCCCCGACTTGATATTCTTGGCGCCTTACTTTCTTGTTAAAGTCCTTGATCATTCGCTTTTGATACGTCTGACCATGGCAGATAGCAGTAAGTCTCTTTTCATCGATTAGATTCAACTAATCAAGTCGGATTTGGATCCAATTGTCTTCGTTCGAACCCGCATCCTTCATAATCCTGATAGAAGGTATTTGGACTTCGATGGGTAGGACTTACTCCATGCCATATACCAGAGAGTAAGGTGTTGCCCCTGTCGACGTCTGTGCTGAGGTACGGTACTCGTGAAGAGCAATTGGTAACATCTCATGCTAGTCTTTATATGTCACTTTCATCTTCTGTACAATTTTATTGATGTTCTTATTAGTCGCTTCAACATCGCCATTCATCTTAGGCCGGTAGGGAGAAGAATTATGATGCTCTATCTTGAACTATTTACAGAGCTCGATGATCATTGTATTGTTGAGATTCGTACCATTGTCAGTAATAATTCTCTCTGGCACACCATATCGACATATCAGATTATGTCGGATAAACCACACCACGACATTCTTGGTTACTGTAACAAAGGATACTTCCTCAACCCACTTCGTGAAGTAATCAATGGCTACTAGGATGAAGCAATGTCCATTGGAAGCGGTGGGCCTGATTTCTCCGATCATGTCGATACTCCACATTGCAAAGGGCCACGGAGGTGTCAAGACATTCATAGGAACCGGAGGTACATGCACCTTATCAGCATAGACTTGGCACTTATGACAGGTTCAAGAGTGCTGATAACAATTTGCCTCCATAGTGGACTAGTAATATCCTGCCCATAGGATCTTCTTTACCATGGTATGTCTACTAGAATGGGTTCCGAAGGTGCCTTCATATAGATCTGTCATGATCCTCTCTGCTTCGCTCTTGCCTACACACCGTAGTAGTGTGGAGTCATGGTTGCATTTATAGAGGATTCCATTATTGAGAAAGAACTTTACAGCGAATCTTCTCAGAAACTTCTTATCATTGACAGATGCCCCTTCGGGATACTCTTGAGCTTCGAGATACCTTTTAACTTCGTGAAACCAGGGTTTGTCTGCCACTTCTTCGGTATCGATTTTACAGCAGTGCGCTGGTTCATCCAACCTCTCAATGGTAATTTGGGGAGCTTCATTTTCCCACCTAACCTTGAACATAGGAGGCTTCATTCGTGGGAAATGTTCAAAGGTTACCTCCTCAAAGTGTGGGAGAAATGTTAGTACATACTCTTTATAAGGAATGAGATTCAGGTGTTTTGTATCCCACTCTCCTTTGATCTGACTTATCACAAGAGCGGAATCCCCGAATACACTCAAGAACTTGATCCTTAAGTCGATAGCAGCTCGAATACCCATAACATGCTTCATACTCTACCATGTTGCTGGTGCAGTTGAAACATAATCGGGCAGTGAACGGAGTATGATAGCCCTCGGGAGATATGATTACAGCGCCAATGCTATTACCTAGTGCGCTTTAGGCTCCATCAAAATACATAGACCATCGGGATCCCTCCTCAGGTCCTTCATTCGGTCCAGGTTCCTCGTAGTCGGTTACTAACATAATGTTCTCATCCGGGAACTCAAAATTCATGGACTGGTAGTCATCCACGGCCTGATGAGCCAAATGACCAGCCAATACACTCCCCTTTATTAATTTTTGGGATGTATATTGTATGTCATACTCAGTTAAGATCATTTTCCACCTTGCTATCCTTCCGGAGAGAGCGGGCTTCTCGAAAATATACTTGATCGGATCCATCTTTGATATCAATAAGGTAGTGTGAGTCAGCATATACTGTCTCAGTCGGCGAGCAGCCCATGCCAAAGCGCAACAAGTTTTTTCGAGCAATGAGTATCGTGTCTCACAGCCGGTAAAGTTTTTGCTAGGTTAGTATATTGCGTGCTCTTTTCGACCAGACTCGTCATGCTTCCCCAGCACACACCCCATTGAATTGTCTAGCACTGTCAAGTATAATATCAAAGGTCTTCCCTCAACTGGAGGCATCATAATTGGTGGTTCTTGAAGGTATTCCTTTACTCTTTCAAAAGCGGTATGGCATTCATCATTCCACTTTACCACTTGATCTTTCTTCAGAAGCTTGAAGATTGGATCACAAGTAGCAGTCAGATGTGAAATGAACCTGGCGATATAATTCAAGCGTCCCAAGAAACCTCTAACTTCTTTCTCTGTACGGGGAGCGGGAATTTCTTGTATAGCCTTTACCTTTGCAGGATCTACTTGGATGCCTTTGTCGCTGACAATGAAACCTAGAAGTTTACCAGACCTTACCCCGAAGGTGCACTTGTTCAAATTCAACCTCAGCTTATACATCTTTAACCTGTCGAACAGCTTTTGGAGATGATCAAGGTTCTCTTCCTCAGTCTGAGACCAGGCTATCATGTCATCAACATAAACTTTGATCTCGTGGTGAATGAAATAATGGAACAAAGCTACCATGGTGCGCTGATAAGTTTCCCCAACATTCTTCAATCCAAAAGGCATTATCACCTTATAGCAGAAGGTGTCCCGCTGTGTAACGAAGGTTGTCTTCTCCATGTCTTCAGGAGCCATCTTGATCTGGTTGTAGCCAGAGAAACCGTCCATGAAGGAGAAGATTTTGTGTTGCGCAGTGTTGTCGACCAGAACGTCAATGTGAGGAAGTGGGAAGTCATCCTTGGGGCTTGCCCTGTTCAGATCTCTGTAATCCACACACATCTGTACCTTACCATCCTTCTTAGGTACCGGAATAACGTTGGAAACCCACTGTGGATAGGAAGTGACAGCTAAGAATCCTGCGTCGAACTGTTTTATGACCTCTTCCTTGATCTTCTGTGACATTTCGGGACGCATACGGCGAACCTTTTATTTAACCGGAGGACAGTCTTCTTTAGTCGGCAGGCAGTGTACCACAATATCAGTGTTCAAACCAGGCATGTCTTCATAGGACCAGGAAAAGATCTCAACATAGTCGTGCAACATCTGTATCAACCTCTGTTTGACGCTAAGTTCCAGATTCACTCCTATTTTACCCTCTTTTCTGTCTTCCTCAGTACCTAAGTTTACTGTCTCAACCGGCTCTTCATGAAGTTGTATGGCCCTTTCTTCCTGCTGTAATAGTCTAGCAAGTTCTCCAGGCACTTCACAATCATCCTCACCTTCGTCCTCATCTTGGTTGATCGGATTTTTGAAGTCATAATTGAAAATAACATAGTTGTTATCAATGGGATCCGTAGTGGATATGGATATGCATTATGATACGTGAGTGTGTGTAAGAGAATAGTTGTTTTGATAAAGTGAAAAGAAAAAAGAAAAACAGAGAGCGCAAAATTTGTATGCAAGAAACGTTCAATGCTTTATTAATGATATATGAAATGAAAAATAATAGCCCTCACAAGTAAGGCCAATGTGCCTCGGGCAAGGAACAAGGCCGTAAAGTTTTTAAATTGTTTATTACAACTCTCAAAACAAGTAAGACAATTACCGTGGCATAAAAGAAACTGGTATAAAGTCCCTAGCCGTCCAGTTACTCGGTCCACCATTGGTAGTTGGGTAGATCCAGCTTTCAATATCTGAGTCCCCATTGTTGTCTTCAATGGAATTAACCCCGCGATTGGTGATGCGTAGGGGAGGTCCTCTAGCCTGAGCGCGTCTAACAGCCCTTTAAGCCCCTGTAGTAAAGCCCAAACCAAATTTGTCAGTTTTGTGAGTGAAATCAGGGAGTTGACCCCAATTGGTACACCCACCTTCTTCAACTACATCCCTGGCGTCCTTGAGAGAAGCCATCTTCATAGGAGGTTTGTTGCCGGTAGTAGTTTCAGTCGATGCCAAGATCTGAGGGACCTCTTCGAAGTTCTAACAAGGAGTTTCTATAAATTTCCCGTCCATCTCTACGTACCAGAAGGAATTGAGGTGGCTCACCATATACTCCTCTTCACCCTACACAGTGACAATCTTCCCTTTCACCGGATACTTCAGCATTTGGTGGAGTATGTAAGTAACTGCCCCAGCCTCGTGGATCCAAGGGCATACCAGCAAACAAGAATACGACGGCCTTATATCCATCACATAGAAGGTGGACCCAAAACTCTGAGAACCCACTTTGACAGGGATGTCCACCTCCCCGTGCACCATTCTCTTCGACCCGTCAAAAGCCCTTACGACAATGTTACTAGGCTTTAGAGTCAAACCCTCGTAATCCAACCGGTCCAATGCCTTCTTAGGTAAGACATTTAGCGAAGACCCAATATCTACTAGCACGTGAGCCATAGTGGTGCCCCTGCATTCAATCGAGACATGAAAAGCATCATTATGCTTCCTTCCTTTTGGTGTCAAGTCTACATCTGAAAAACCCAGCCCATTATCAACAGTCAGGCTGGCCACACAATCTTTGAACTGATCACCTGAAGTTTCCTGCGGCACATGCGCAGTTTTGAGGAATGCAAACAAAGCCTTCGCATGGGCTTCAGAACACAACAGCAAAGACAACATGGATATCTTTGATGGGGTCTGCCCCAGCTGCTCGACCATATTATAGTCGCTCTTCTTAATTATTTTCAGTATTTCCTATATCTCTTGCTTAGAGACTTCCACAACAATTTCCTAGGCGCCTCCGTCCGGGCAGGCTCACCTATAATTTCTTTGCCGCGGGTATCAGACGATTCACCGACAGGGGTAATGACTAAAGTAAGAACAGGAGCAGTGGTTGATGTACTGGCAGGAACAGTAGATGGAATGACAATAGGCTTGTTGATAGTCTTAGGGGAAATCTCGGGAGAGAAGACCCTTCCACTTCAGGTAACTTTGTTGGTTCTGACAATGTTACCAATATCAGGATTAGCCTCTTCATATTTCACATCTTGTTTGATGCCATGATAGTACACATCGACACCATAATGCCAGGGGACAACTTTGTCCGAGACATACGGGACAGGACTAAGAACAGTAATTATCAGCGGAGCAATTCTTAGAGCAGATGTAATCCTAACAGTTCTTCTCGAGGAAACCTTGGAAGGATTAGCAGAAATGGTTATAATGGCAATGACTTCAGATGGAACAACGGGAACCAAAGTTTTCTCAAACAAAATTTCTTTGCTGTCTATCAGGCGTTGAACACCTGACTTCAGCAAATGGAAACCAGAAGATAGAAACGGACACATGTGGCAACCTTCACCACAACCCGGAAATAAACTGGCCAACAACAAATTCTTCTTCACAGTCATGAGAGGAGTAGAAACTTCATCCACCAAGGTCACAAACAAGTCGGTATCCACAACATTAATTCCACGACCGTGCTTAGGCATGGGAGCAGTTATGACATTGGGCTTCTCCGGAGCATCGAACTCAATTTCCTTGGCTTCAATCAGATCTTGTACCTTACTCCTTAGAGCCCAACAGTCATTGGTATCGTGGCCAGGACTCTCAGAATGATAGGAACACCGAGCATTTGGATTATATTGGGGATATGTAGTATTTGGATTCTTGGGAGCCTCTTTCAAGGTTGCCAAGTTGGATCTCAACAGATGAGGTAGAACTTCAGCCAATGTCATGTTGATTTGGGTAAACTGTCGTTGTGGTCTTTCCACCCTTTGTTGATTGTTGCATTGTGGAGCAACTGCAGGCCTAGGTATCATTACGGAACTTATTGTCTGACGATGTTCAACCCTGCTTTGGCCCCTCAGGCTATAAATGGCATTGGCTTCCTTCTTACCAGCAAAAGGCTTCTTTACTGAGCTCGAAGAGGTATCCTTCTGTATCTTGCCGCTCCAAATCCCAGCTTCAACTCTTTCTCCGGTTAGAATCAACTCGGTGAAACCAGCTGACGAGCTGCTGATCAAATGATTGAAAAATGGACCAGATAGCGTCCCTAGAAACATATCAACCAACTGCCTATCAGACAACAGGGGTTGAACTCTCCCAGCCAAGTCTCTCCATTTCTGTGCATAGTCTTTAAAGCCTTCTCTTGCACCCATGGACATACTCTAGAGTTGAGTACGAGTAAGAGCAAGGTCGGCGTTGTATTGATACTGCTTATAGAAAGCAGCAGCCAGATCTTCCTAATTTTGGACATTGGCTCCCTCCAGTTGGTAGAACCATTTGAGCTGAGCTCCTGACAGACTATCTTGAAAGAAATGAACCCATAAATTTCTATCAGTGGTGTGGGGCTGGATCTTTCTTACATAAGAGCGGAGATGGAGTTTTGGGCAGGACACCCCATCATACTTAGCAAAAACTGGAGCTTTGAACTTCTGCGGGATGACTACTCCTGACACCAATCTCAATTCTTTGAAATCCAGTCCAGGTATCCTCTAAAATTCCATAGCACTCAAACGATCTTCCAACTGATTGTATCTATCCTCAGCAGGAGGGTATTGCTCATCATTGTAATCGATATCATTTTCAGAAACCGCAGGACTAGGATCCTTCTCTTCTTCCTGATTCTCCCCTTCCTTGGATGAAGAGGTCAGATTGACTTGTCGCTTCAACCACTCTCCAAACCTTCTGCCCATATTCAGAATATCGGCAGTCTTCTTCTTTTTCTTTTTCTCTTTCAGGATGAGGGATTTCAGATCCTCCTGCCCTTTTCCAGACTTATGAACATTTGTTGGAACTGGGCGTTCTGTGCCTGAAGGTCCTTGATGGTTCGCTCGGAAGACATTTCATGCTGAAATAAACATCGAAGAAGATGAGAAACCTGTAATGGTACCTGTACATGCAATGTTATGAATGGGATGCGCATGCAATGATTTCAAAGACTTTGGGAAATTTAAATTTGCAAACCAAAATAAACAAAGGTTTTATTAGCTGAATTTGAAGTTCAAATGCCTTTTAGGCGTTACAATTAAAAATAAATCTAAAAATAGAAAAGAAATCAAAATTCCCATGGATGCTTCCTCTTTGTGCAAAGATAGTCATTGAGTCCTCTTTCCTCATGGAGCTACTCTGTGAGCTCTAAAACCTTCCTCTCCTGAGCATGGAACTGATCCCTATAAGTATCCCGCTCCTCTTTCAACTGAATCTAAGACCTCTGTAATTCTCCAAGATCAGTGGGAATATAAGGGTAGAGAACCGTGTAAGGAATACCCCCTTCAGTAGTGGATTCCACAATCATTGGTAAAACGGCCACATAGGGCATCATAAGCTTCTGGGCGCGAGCACGTACCTATTAGAGGTAAGGTTCCATAGGAATGGAAGCCTTTGGCTCCAAAGCCTTGGCGCCAGATCTGTTTACCATGCCCCAAGCTCGTATGAACCACCGGCGACACTCTTGAACATCATCCTCATAGTTGAATACAATGCCCTTGATAAGTAACTCATGGGGACCATCTCTTTGAGCATAACCAAATTGTCACATTGCTAAACAAGGATTGTAGGTTATACACCCTCTGATACCAAGTAATGGGACATTAGGGTACTCCCCGCAGCGGTCAATAATAGTAGTGTTTTCCATAGCTCAAGAACACCAAAGAATATCCATGTGAGCGAGTGACATTATCCTTTGTGACCAACCCAAACCTTCTTCATTCTTCAGTATAGACTTAGGGAGGTGAGAAATAAACCACCTCGATAGCAACGACATGCAACACATAAGAACCCCTCTTCTCTTCATGGTACGAGTATGGAGAGTGTGCAAAATATCTCCGAGCAATGTAGGCACTGGGTTGCGGGAGAGGAAGATCTTGATAGCATTCACATCTATGAATGAGTTTGGATTAAGGAATAGGACTAACCCATAGATTAGAAGAGCCAAGACCTCCTCAAAAGCCTGAAAATCCATATCATCCCAAAACAGCTGGGCCTTATCTATCATAAACTTAGCTAGAAAACCCTTGACTCCGCTTCTTGTTTCCCAATTGGATACCATGTCGGCCCATTTTAGATGCAAAGCCGAGGCAATGACTTCTGGCTTAGGAACTTCTTCTAGACCTGTGAAAGGAAACTGTTCAAGAATGGGTATATCCAACAGCTGGGAGAATTCTTCCAAGGTAGGCACCAACTAATAGTCTGGAAAGGTGAAGCAGTGGTGCTTGGGATCAAGAACTGAAAGAGCACACTCATCATATTTTCATCAAAGTTTGAAGTAACTAGGTTGAGAAGTCGACCATGTCTCTTAATGAATGCAGAATTTTCAGAAACCTTTGATACTAGCTCTTTGAGTTGTGAAGGTATCTTCACAAAGCTGATTCAGATAGTGTATCTACGAAAGGAAGCCATGATCTGCAAAACAGAACAAAGATAAATTCCCTTAGTCTTTGAAATGGTTAGTGCAATAAGAATGGATGCTATGTTATGATGCATGATGTCATGATAAACTAGAGGTATAGCAAACACAGTCAAATCATACAAAGTCCTTAGGTTTAAGGCCTGCATGATGTTAAAGGTCATACCCTCTTGAAGTTTAGTTGGTTTCAAACCTGTCTTAAAAATTAATCGGGTTCTAAGGGATCTCAATATCACTGACCATCCTTTATCGGGCATTGTCTCAGCTCAAGCAATCTTTTCTTGCAGCCGAAATATCCCGAAAGTCTGATCTCAATGAGTGTAGCATTGAGTATCAACCAATCCTCAGCTCTACACCGAGACTGGGCATCTCACTACTTTCTAATGGCCAAGTTTGTTCAACTAAGGTTCTAAGGTTGCTTGGTGCTTCGCGACACCACGCGGCGGCCCCGTATTCTCCTCGTTTCCCCACGAAGGATACCGATACCAACCAAAGTGCCACACCAACACATCCATCTCTTAAACCATATCGGTCTACGTCGTACAGTCTCCACGATCTATTACTGTTTACCTAATAAGTGCCCCCAGATTCGGGTATAGGATCTATAGTAACCCAAGAAAAAACCCTTAAAGATAAAGCAGGCAAAACAAACAAGAAAGCAATTTTAAAAATGACCTAGATCCTAAGGTAAACCCCACTTTATTTTATTCCCCAGCAGAGTCTCCAATTCTGTGATATAGTGGCAGAACCGACTATTTTTATTGGTTTGCATTTTTTGTTTGCAAATGTCGCGGTAAGCAAGAGTCGCCACCGAATTTTATTTCATCCAATCATGGAAAAGGAAAAAGAACAGAAAAACCTTTTTTCGAGATATTCTGAGTACGGGGGGTAGATTATAGAAAGGGAAGGTGTTAGCACCCTTTCTATCCATGGTTTTCCATGGGCTCTTAGGTACTTGCTCATCTTTTAAAAATCGCTTGTGTGTGCTTGTTTTGAAAAGTTTTGTTTACTTCGTGATAACCCTTGTATCGGTCCTCAAGAATGTGACGAAGTTGTTTTGAAAACTATTTTTGGAAAGTGTTTGTGTGAAAAGTTTTTGTTTTGAGCAAGTACTTAAGATTTCTACCTACTCGAAAAAAGGTTTGTTCATTTTCGTTTCCTTTAGACAGCACTATCCTACCATTAAGGAGTAGGTAGCTCCGTCGTTGGATTTTATAAGGGACGTTCGAAAGGGACAAGTACAATCACCAAAGCAACATTTAGGAAGCCTTAGTAGTAACCCTAAAGTCTTAAGATCTTTTCGAGGCAACATTTCCGAGGCAACATTCGAATGGGTCATTTTGATCTTTTAGACTGGAGGGAAACCACTAAAATCTCCTATGCTTAATGACTGTTTACCGAAGGCAACCGAAGTGAGGCAAACCCTAGGAGTGAATATGTGCATGTAAATTTTTCAGTTAATTAGTCTTTGCACATTAGGTGATCTACCGTTTTAATTTTTAGATATTCTTGCCATACAATCCTATTAACCATGCATCAAACAATTAAAGATTGCAGAAATTAAAAGTGCGAGAAAATAAACCTAGCTAGTACATGGCTTTGGCAGTTACATAATTATCTTGACTGAAAATAAAAATTCCAAATTTAAAACCCTAATTAATATTACAAACTCGGAGCAGTTACAATTATAATAAAAAGAATTAAAATGCGTGCGGAGAATTAAAGGCGAGAATGGTTAAAAACCCTAAAAATCTAATTGATGAAAATATTTAGGTTATTTTGGAGAAAAGAATTAATTAGGTTATGTACAAAATCGCA
This sequence comes from Vicia faba, assembly GCA_948472305.1. NCBI lineage: Eukaryota > Viridiplantae > Streptophyta > Magnoliopsida > Fabales > Fabaceae > Vicia > Vicia faba. Next base: position 485,191,244 of record OX451738.1, on the reverse strand, counting down.
TGCCTCAGCGTTATTCATGGGGAATGCTAGAGAACTTCATGCCAGAAGGTTATAATCAAGATGCTCAAGTTGCTCCACTTGCTCAGGCTGCTGGTGCTGCTCCTGGACCTCCTGTAGTGCATATTATCCATGCTGCTAGAAATGAGATTCACTATGCTGCACCTCCCTCGGTGAATGTTGTACCATTTTTTAATGATGAAGTGTATCTCCCTATTCCTCCACCAAGTGAAATCTTGGATGTCTATGATCGAATGGGAGATTTTCAGGACCAGTTTGATAAGATGCAGAAAGAGTTGAAGGCCCTCAGAGGAAAAGAACTGTTTGGGCAGAATGTGAATGATCTGTGTTTGGTTCCAAATGTAAAAATACCTTCAAAGTTCAAAGTACCAGAATTCGAGAAGTACAAGGGCAACACTTGCCCTCTTGCTCACTTAGTGATGTATGTCAGAGAAATGTCTACTCATACTGATGATCAACGTCTGTTGATTCATTTCTTTCAAGACAGTTTGATTGGTGCAGCGTTGAAATGGTACATGAGCTTAGATAGTGCCAACTTTCACTCTTTCAATGACTTGGGGGAAGCATTTATTAGACAGTATAAATACAATGTGGACATGAAGCATGACCGTGATCAACTCAGGGAAATGGTCCAGAAAGACAAGGAGTCATTTAAAGAATATACACAGAGATGGCGTTAAGTATCCGCCCAAGTGATTCCTCCAATGGAAGAAAAAAAACGGCAAAGATTTTTCTGAAGACTCTAGGTGCATTCTATTATGAGATAATGGTGGCGAGTGCACCCAATGATTTTACTGAGATGGTAGGAATGGGCTTCCGTTCGGAAGAAGCTGTAAGAGAAGGTCGTTTAACAAAAAGTGAAAATTCTGGCAATGTGAAGAAACCATCATATGGGTTTGCTAAAAAGAAAGAAGGAGAGAAAAATTATGTTGATCAAGAGAGAAAGGTTAATCTTCCTATAAGAAATCATCAGCGTCATCAACAGATTGCCTCAGTAACTCCAGTTGTTAATACAACTCCAACTACAATCGCTTATTAAAGACCACCCCTTCAAGGAAATCAAGGGAAGAATCAAAGGAGAGAGCCTTTTGACTCTATCCCCATGAGTTATACAGAGTTACTCCCAGCATTGATCCAGAAAAAGTTGGTCCAGACTACGCTACCCCCTGCTATACCATCACCTTTGCCTTGGTACTATAAGGAAGATCAGACGTGCGCTTTCCATTAGGGTGCACCGAGGCACAATATGGAAAATTGTTATCCCCTAAAATCAGAGGTACAGAAAATGGTGAGATCTGGCCTTTTGTCCTTCAAAGATGTTAGCCTGAATGTAAAAGATAATCCCATGCCAAAGCATGGAGGAATAAATACTGTCAACATGGTTGCTGGTTGTCCAGGGGACTTCCAAATTTATGATATCAACTTGGTCAGAGGAGACTTGGTAAAGATGGATGAAGACCTTTGCGAGTTTAGTTACTATACTCATGACCATTCTAGTTGTGGTATCTGTAGTATAGATATACAAAGGTGCGATAAGATAAAGGCTGATTTGCAAGTGATGATGGATGAAGGCCTCATCCATATAATCAGGCCTAGGGAAGAATATGAGGAGGAAGTGAACATGGTCTTTGGGTGTCCGGGAGAGTTCCGGATCTTTGATGTGAATCATATGAATGATGATCTGGTGCAATTGCATGCTACCTTCTGCCACATGGAGGGTCAGGTAGAGCACCACTATGGATCTTGCAGGGTATGCTGTAGAGATTTTCGGGGATGTTCCATTGTGAGAAAAGGTATTCAGTTGTTATTGGACAATGGCACTATCAAGGTGTCAGGCCATAGAAATGATTACCACAATGTTAATGGGATAAAAGTTTGCTTGGTTGAGACTGAGTCAGAGGATAAATATGCTTATACGGATGAATTCTTTTCTTCAGATGAAGATATGATCTCTGGTGATGATTTTGCAATGCCTAATTATTCTAAGGAGGGGGTGAACGTAGTTGTGCCTTTTTTAATGATTCTGCCCCTGTTGAGATTGAATACTATAGCAAGCTGATTGTTTCCCCAGTAGTGATTTGCTTACCGGGTCCTGTTCCTTACAAATCATAAAAAGTTGTACCATACAAGTAAAATGATACAATCTTAGAGGATGGTGTGGAGGTTCCCATCCAGCCTTTGTCTAATATTACTAAGACCAGTAGACTAACTCGTAGTGGTCGTGTTTTTGCACCAGTTGTTCGGGGAAATGATAATGCTGGTAAGAAGGTTGTTGAAAGCGTTGAACCTAAAAAAGTTGTATGGGAATCCAGTGGTGCTATTCTGGAGAAATATGTGGATGATATATTGAGAATTATTAATATGAGCGACTACAGGATTGTAGACCAGTTATTGCAGACTCCTTTCAAAGATATTTATCCTAGCATTGCTGATGAATTCTGCTGCCCATAGAGAATCCTTGATGAAGGTGTTGGATCAAGCCTTCATGGAGAGTGATATGTTGTTAGATCAATTCAGAAGTGTGGTAGGTAATATTACATCCTGTAATAACCTAAGCTTTTGCGATGACGAATTTCCTGACAAAGGGAGGAATCATAATTTGGCTCTCCACATATCCATGAACTGTAATAACGATTCATTGTCAAATGTGTTGATTGATAATGGGTCCTCCTTAAATGTCATACCGATGAGCATGCTGATGAAGTTGAAGTATCAAGGAGCTCCCATGCGCCCAAATGGAATTATTGTAAAAGCTTTTGATGGATCAAGGAAGTCTGTTATTGGGGAAGTGGATCTTCCTATTCAAATAGGCCCACACCTTTTTCAGATTACTTTCCAAGTCATGGACATTGTGCCTGCATATAGTTGCTTACTGGGACAACCATGGATACATGAGGCAGAGGCCGTCACTTCAACTCTACACCAAAAGTTAAAGTTCATGCATGAAGGAAATGTGGTTATTATAAATGGAGAGAAAACATTGTTAATCTCTCATTTATCTTCTTTCGTTGTTGTAGAAGCAGATGAAGCTGCTGTTGGAACGCATTTCTAAGCTTTATTCGTTGATAACGTAAGAGAAAATGAGAATTCTATAGCTTCGTTTAAAGATGCTCAGTAGGTTATACATAATGGCCCAAGTAAAGTATGAGGGTCGTTTGTTAACCCGCCAGTGAACAAGAACATGGCTGGTTTAGGATTTTCTGCAAAGAATAGTAAAGGTGAAAGCATGAAGTCGAAGACTACTTTGAGCAGCTATAAAAATATTTTCCACAATGGAGGTTACCTCCACCCAACTGTTTCAGGGATCAATGATATTGTGGGGGATGAAGAAGAACAAGAGATGCCAGATTATGTGATGCCTGGAGTTAGAGTCCAGAACTGGTTCACTATTGATGTTCCCTCTTGCATCCATATCCCAAAGTAATTTGTTTTTGTCAATATTTGAAAAAAGCTTTCACCCTCCCCAAAGTGAAAGTTAATATTGTATAGGCTTGTCTGTTTGCTTTGACCATTAAAATCATAAATAAAAGTTGTCTTTGATTTTCAAAATTGTGTTTTTTATTTTTTTGCTTTTTATTGGAAAGAATGGTAATCAGAAAAAACCCTTTCAGAATAAATAATAATTGTAAATAAATCTGCATGATCACGTGATATATGTGTCAGTTTCTAAAAGCCATCATAAACCACATGTGCAGATTAATTAAGAAACTTGTTGAATATAATGACGCTGCAACCTCTCCCAACTTTGAATATCATGTGTATGTGGCCGAGGAAGAAGAATATGATGAGATTCCAGAAGAGGTTTCACGGTTGCTCGAGCGCGAGGAAAGTGCCATTCAACAAATGGAAACAAGATTGGAGCATTTATGCATCCCGACGTGAAGAACAAGTTGACTGAATTGTTGAAAGAGTATGTGGACATATTTGCTTGGTCATACCAAGACATGCCTGGTTTAGATACTGATATTATGGAGCATCATTTGCCGCTAAAGCCAGAGTGCCCACCAGTCAAGCAGAAATTGCAAAGAACGCACCCTGATATGGAAATAAAATTTGAGAAGAAGTCTTAAAGCAGATTAATGCCGGTTTTCTTGTGACATCAGTGTATCCTTAGTGGATTGCCAATATTGTCCTTGTACCAAAGAAAGACGAAACAGTTCGCATTGCATAGATTACAGAGATATAAATAAAGATAGTTCAAAAGATGATTTTCCATTGCCACATATTGATATGTTGGTTGATAGTACATCAAAATTTAAAGTATTCTCGTTCATAGACGGATTTTACGGATATAACCAAATAAGAATGGCTCTTGAGGACATGGAAAAAACAACGTTTATCACACCCTGGGGAACATTCTGTTATAGAGTTATGCCCTTCGGGTTGAAGAATGCTGGTGTGACGTACCAGAGGGATATGACAACCCTACTCCATGATTCGATGCACAAGGAAATTGAAGTATATGTTGATGATATGATTGCCAAATTGCAAACTGAAGAAGGGCATATGGAATATTTGTTTAAACTATTTCAGCATTTGAGGAAGTATCGTCTCCGCTTGAATCCAAATAAATGCACCTTCGGTGTTTGATCAGGGAAGTTGTTAGGTTTCATTGTCAACCAAAAAGAAATTGAGGTTGACCCTGATAAATTCAAAGCAATTCAAGAAATTCCTGCACTAAGGACTGAAAAGCAAGTTAGAGGCTTCCTCGGGTGGTTGAACTACATTTCCATATTCATTTCCCACATGACTGCAACATGTGAATCGATCTTTAAGTTGTTAAAGAAAGATCAGGGTTGTATGTGGACAGATGATTGTCAAAGGGCATTCAAAAGTATTAAAGAATATATGCTTGAACCTCCAATCTTGCTCCCTCCCGTTGAAGAATGACCATTGATCACGTATCTGACAGTGTTAGATAATTCTATGGGCTGTATTGTGGGACAACAAGATGAAACAAGAAAGAAGGAATATGCCATCTATTACCTTATCAAGAACTTCACTTACTGTGAGTCACGGTATTTTATGCTAGAAAAGACTTGTTGTGCATTAGCCTGGGCAGTGAAGCGCTTGCGGCAATATATGTTGAATCATACTACTTGGTTGATTTCCAAAATGGATCCAATCAAGTATATTTTTGAGAAGCCTGCTCTTACTGGGACAATTTCCCGTTGGTAGATGTTATTGTCTGAATATGATATTGAATACCACACTTACAAGGCTATAAAAAGTAGTGTGTTGGCGGAATATCTTGCTCACCAACCGGTAGATGATTATCAATCTGTCAAGTATGATTTCCCTGATGAGGATGTTATGTTTCTGAAAGTAAAAGATTGCGATGAAACTTTACCCGGGGAAGGTCATGATCCTGAATCTCTGTGGGGTATGGTATTTGATGGAGTTGTGAATGCTTGTGGGAAAGGAATTAGTGCTATGATCATCACTCCTCATGGATTACACATTCCTTTTACTACAAGGCTGACATCTGATTGTACTAATAAAATGGCAGAGTATGAGGCTTGTATCATGGGTCTCGAGGAGGCCATTGATCTTAGAATCAAAGTTTTGGATGTATATATTGATCCAGCTTTGGTGGTAAATCAAATTAAAGGAGAATGGGATACTCGTCACCCTGGCTTGATCCCTTACAAAGATTATGCAAGAATATTTCTACCCTTCTTCAACAAAGTTGAATTCCATCATATTCCCAGAGATGAAAATCAGATGGCAGATGCTTTGGCAACTCTGGCTTCTATGTATCAAGTGAATACTTGGAATTATGTGCCTCGTATCACAGTGCTAAATTTGGATATACCAGCTCATTTGTTTACAACAGAAGAGATGTCAGATGAGAAACCTTGGTATTATGATATCAAGCATTTTCTCCAGACTCGGGAATACCAGGTTGGTCCATCAAATAAAGATAGAAAGACATTGAGAAGGTTGGCAGGTAAATTCTTTCTCAATGAAGATGTGTTATACAAAAGAAATTATGACATGGTCTTGCTCAGATGCGTGGATAGACACGAGGCAGACATGTTGATGCATGAGACCCATGAAGGTTCCTTTGGTACCCATGCCAATGGGCATTCGATGGCAAAGAAGATGCTTAGGGAAGGTTAGTATTGGCTATCAATGGAATCTGACTATTACAAATTTGCAAAGAAGTTCCATAAATTCTAGATTTATGCTGACATGATTCATGTGCCTCCAACGCTTCTCAACTTTATTTCTTCTCCATGTCCTTTCTCTATGTGGGATATTGACATGATTGAACCCAAAGCATCGAATGGGCATAGTTTCATTTTAGTGGCAATTGACTACTTCACCAAATGGGTGGAGGCAACTTCATATGCTAATGTCACTAAACATGTGGTAGTGCGCTTTATTAAGAACAATCTCATATGTTGGTATGGTGTGCCAAGCAGAATTATCACAGACAACGGCTCAAATTTGAATAATAAGATGATGACAAAACTTTGTGAAGAATTCAAGATTATCCACCATAATTTATCTCCTTATAGGCCGAAGATGAATGGGGATGTTGAAGCTGCTAATAATAACATCAAGAAGATCATCCAAAAAATGGTTGTCACTTATAAAGATTGGCATGAGATAATCCCTTTTGCTTTGCATGGGTATCAAACATATGTCCGCACTTAAACAAGGGTAACCCTATTCTCTCTTGTGTATGGCATGGAAGCAGTTCTCCCCGTTGAGGTTGAGATTCCCTCTTTACGAATGATAATGGAAGCCAAGTTGTCAGAGGCTGAATGGGTCCAGAACATGTTTGACCAGTTGAATTTGATTGAAGAGAAAAGAGTAATGGCTTTGTGTCATGGTCAGTTATATCCTAAGAGAATGAAGAATGCTTTTGATAATAAGGTCAAGCCTCACGAATTTAGAGAAGGTGACCTCGTGCTCAGGAAGATCATGTCTTTCAATGTTGATTCTGGAGGCAAGTGGACTCCCAATTTTGAAGGCCATATGTTGTCAAGAAAGTATTCTCTGGCGGAGCATTGATACTTGAAACAATGTATGGGGAGGAGTTCCCACGTCCTTTGAATACTGATGCAGTCAAGAAATACTTCGCCTAGATAGATAAAAGAACAACCCGCTAAGACGAAAACCCGAAAGGGTCGCTTAGGCAAAAAGGAGCGTCTCAGTAGGCCGAAAACCCGAAAGGGCGGTCTAGGAAAAAATTAGAGACAGAAATAGAATAATTTTTCCCGGTAGGTTGAAAACCCGCAAGGGCAATATAGGAAAAAGGTAGAGATTTTCTGGAAATTAACTGCATCAGACAAGACTTGATCATTAAACAAACAATCTTCTTGGATCCTCAGTACTCTTCAACTGAAGTCACTGCTCAAGAATTCAAAGTTGTTAGGGAGAATAACAGTCATTGTATCTCAATGTATCTTTTCCAATGTATATTACCATTTTCCAAACTTTGTAATCATCTATGGAGTCTCGCCATTTGCAGACTACCATCCTATTAATAAAGTTTGAAGCTTTTATCCAATTCTTTACAATTCTTATTTTATTCAGCTTACAAAGACTTCATTTATTATTGATAGCAATTTTCAAACAAACAGATTAAATAAAAAAATTGTTTTTTGAAAATAATTTATAAATTACTTCTTGCTTTAGATTTTATAACTCAAGGAGAACAAAAATAATGATTCCAAGGATGGATGAACTCTGAAATTTATGGAAGGGTGTGTTCCCCATGAAGGCTCTCCCAGGTCACTTTTGTTGGAATGAGTATGGTCTTCTTGTGCTTCCTGGATAGTTTGAAGATGATTCCAGTTGATGTATGATGTGTTGTTGGGTTTGTGATCCCATCTTCCCTTGTATGGTCTCAGTTCATTTTGAATTACGGGTTTGCATAGTATGAAGTCTCTGCCTCGGATTCCCCAGTGAGGTTTTCACTCACATAACAAAAGTTTCTTCTCTCTTGGTATGCTGAGATGGAATCATTTGCAAAATATCACCCTTTGCAATGCTAGCGTTCTTGTTGCTGTTTGCTTCCACGGCAACCAGACAAGGGCAATATCTTTTCTAAGGAGTGTTACAACAATTGTCAACTTTTTGGGTTTTCTCCCGCCAAGTGCTGGGTTTGATTTAAAATCCCCATAAGTTTGATTTCTTGCTATAATAAATCCCCAAGTGAAGTTGAGATTTTGTTTCTAGTTGGAAATTGTTATCCCCATAAAGTTTCATAATTTCTCCCTGAAGAAGTTGGTGTAATCCTCACTCTCAGTATTGAAGAATGTATTTTGGGTTTCCCCTCGATGATGTGGTGTTTCCCTTCTTAATGAAGCCAGTGCAAGATCCCCAGCTGATGTCTCGACAATGTGGTATTGTTTTCCCTAGTGAAATCAGCATTGCAATTCCCAGTAGAAGTACAAACCTTGAAACATTTGTTTTCCCTATTAAAGTCTGTGTGATATTCCCCAGTGAAGCCTGGAGGAGGATATTATATCCTTGTATTTGTATTTATTCACTATTTTGATTTGATTATTTTCAAATTTTTTTATTTCCCGGGGAAGTTAAGCTATGGAGTAGGAATTTGTTTTCTCAATTGGTACTTACTTTATTATGATGTTTTCGTCTCAGATGTAATTTGGCCGAGTATTGAATGTACCCAAGTTGGTTTTGTTTGGTTATCCTCAGTGTTATATGTCTGTTTTTTCAGCATATACATGATAACATTCATACATTCATAAACATATCATGCATTGGCTGAATTTAGTAAATCATTGCTCATTTGCATATTTTTGTTAACATATTACTCTGTTTTGCAGAGTTGTGTTATCCTCTCTCCAATAGAGTGTCAACCTTAAATAAAAAGTGTATATTCTTTCAATTTCCCCACTGAGTTATTCCTCGTGGAGGAATTTTGTTTTAGCCTTCCCATTCAACTCATTGTCTGGATAGAATATAAATCCCTCTTGATTTTATTTCTCATGAGATGTTATTTTGATTGATTGTTTCATTCCGGTTTATTTCTGGTTTGAGTGGGTGGTCCCCATCAGTACTATTATTTTGGTTTCTACAAGCTTTGATCCCTAGTATGAGTAGGTGCATTTATTTTGCACGTGAAGATTTTATCTCCTCAATAGGAATATATTGGCATTTCTCCAGGAAGTCCTATTACTTTCCCAAGGAAATCACTGTTGCAATTATTTCTCGTAACAGCAAATGGCAGGTCTCTTTATTTGAGCAACCTGTACTTCCCTAATAAGTCTGACAGTTCCCAAAGAAGATTCAAATTTTTTACTCCAATGAATGGTAGCCTTGTCATTATGGAAGCTAGTTCATTATTGAGATTTGTTACTCTAATGAATGGTAGCATTGTTATTATGGAAGGTAGTTCGTTGTTGAGATTTGTTACTCCAATGAATGGTAGCCTTGTCATTATGGAAGGTAGTTTGTTGTTGAGATTTTTTACTCTAATGAATGGTAGCCTTGTCATTATGGAAGGTAGTTCATTGCTGAGATTTATTACTCCAATGAATGGTAGCCTTGTCATTGTGGAAGGTAGTTCGTTGTTGAGATTTGTTACTCTAATGAATGGTAGCCTTGTCATTATGGAAGGTAGTTTGTTGTTGAGATTTTATTACTCCAATGAATGGTAGCCTTGTTATTATGGGAGGTAGTTTGTTGTTAAGATCTTTTTCTGATGAATGGTAGCCTTGTAATTATGGAAGGTAGTTCATTGTTGGGATTCTATTGCTCTGAAGAAGTTCATTTGTTTCCATTCGTGAGTACTGGATGCTTACCCTAATATGGGTATTTACTGGTATTATCTTACCACTTCTTTCCCCGGTTGGTCAATGTTACTTTTTTGATATCTCCTCAGTGAGTGGATAGTTCGCAGTCATCTGTCAATCACTATTATCCTCTACCTTCTCTCCTCAATCTTTGAGTTGATGACACCTTATCTCCTCTTTGGGATTTACCCCAATAGAGTCAGGTCTTTTGTTCGGTAGTGATTTATTTTCCTAGTTGGGTTTTTCTTTTGATCCCTGTTCTTATTTCATACATCCCCAGTGATGTCTTACTTCCTTCTTAGATTTGTTCATTTTCACTCATAATCATAAGAATTACATGGCATCTTAGGGCCAAAAATTGGGCTTGTTTTATATTTAAGTATCTTCAATTGCGTCGACACGAAGATTTTAACCTTCGTATCTCCAGATAGAAGAAACTTAAATAAGGGAAGCTATTGTACCACAATTTCCCCCATTAATATTCCTCTATTATTTCATACCATCACAATGCAATAAGATCACACACTAGGGTTTGGTTCCTCTCCTTATCTTTGGCTTTGCTCATGGGGAATCACCAAGAAACTTGACTTGTATTTTTGTAACCATCTATGTTTGGTTTTGATTAACTTCTAGCTAATAAATACAATGAATGTTTGCCCTAATTGATGATATTATAGGTGAGAGCACAACACTTTACATCAAGTTGATCTACAAGTTCATGAGTCTATTTCCATGCCTTCTTCAACAAAAGATTCATTGAGACTCAAGCCTCATCATTGAAGATGTTTTGAAGTTATATCATGATAAAGTCTATTATAAGTCATCATGCCTCAAGTTGTCAAAGATATTCAAAAGATACAACGTTTGATTGAAGAAGTTTAACCTAGTTGGATAAACTCTTGATTTCTTGATCACAAGTACATATTTTCCTCAATTCCTAATATTTGGAAGTGGTTATGGTTTCTATGGTTCCTCATTATCATCTTCAATAACTTCTATTTACATGACAAAAATATTTGTGCAAGAAGGCTGGTCAAAATTGAAAAGGGTTCTCAAGGCATTTTGTTGCTCTAGGAGCTAGGGTTTTGTACTTAAAAAGGGTATATCTTGCTAATATTTTGGTATTTTTTAGTGATTCCAAAGAAATGATTCTATTCAAAGGGTTACCAACAAATCATTTCAAAAGTTTCAAGAAAATATTGTGTGAAAGGTACTTGATGATGAAGAAAGATTACAAGTCCTCTAGATGAACCATCAATTTCCCTTATGTTACTTCAAAGGACCATAACTTGGTCAATTTTTATCTCCTTGCTCCCATTCTTTTTCCAAATTGATTTTAAGAATGTGAACCTCATCCCTTCTTTTAAGTGCAAAGTGTGAAAATGGATATAAGATGCCCTAAGGATGAAAAAGATTATAGGTCATCTTATGAATTTTTGCCAACTTCAACAAGTCATAACTTTCTCAATTTTTGGAGATTTTGAATGGTTCAAGTCTTAAAATTTCATTCAAGAGATATACTTCATTCCATATTTTTTGGTCAAGAGAAAATTTCAAATGGAAGACCATGTTTTGATGCAAGACATTATACGTCATTTTTCAAGAAAAACATAGAAATTTTCTAAGTATAGAAAGTCAACATCTTTTTCTCAACTTCGACTCATTGCAACTTTCAGCTCAGGAATCCATTTGATTCCATTCTTTTCACATTATAAAGCTTATGATATCATCTTTCTAATGCTTCATGAATCATGTCTTAAGACTCCTAGAGCTGAGAATGCCATTGGTTCAAAAGTGGTACCTTAAAAGTGAAGTTTCAACTCAAGTCAGAATTTTAAATCCTAGATTTCACTTCTAATTGCAAGTTTTCTGCGCGCTTTTGCTTCTAATCATGTTTAATGAACTTCCAAAACTGATTATCACATTAAAACGCAAGGTTTGAATGAGTTTTGATCAAAATAGAAGTCACACTTTTCTTGTTTGCAACTTTACACGATTTCCGTCCAAATCCCATCATTCCACACGCTTGAGCATTCAATCAGCTTCCCTATAAATAGAGGACCATACATCATTCATTTTCTCAAGCTTAGAGAGCCAGAATCACCTTGCCAAACTCCCTCTTGAACTCAATTTTCTGCAATTTCGAATTTTCTCTTACTGACTTTCTCAATCCATTTTCTTTGTCAATTCACCTTTCTTGAATCTCACTGAAGCTAACAAAAGAAGAATTATGCTCTAAGCCTCCCTAAATCATGCTAGCCAAGTCATGTTTCAGAGCTATACAACTTAACTTTAATAGGTAGATTCCTTCACCAATTCTCTCAAACTTTGATACTATTATGAAGCTCTCATCATCCTGATTCTAGTTGCAACACTTGTTTTTAACTAGAAGTACGTTTTGGCCATGAAATTTCAAGTCCCTTTTCAAAACTTCTCTTCCAAAATGACTGAGTTACAACTTATATAAATCTTTCACGAGGGTACCATTGGAATCGTCTTGAAGAGATAAATTTAATGGCATCAGTCTCATGCTCTAATTTTACAGTTTCATGGACCTGCCAATCTCGTGGATGGAGGTTGAAGATGACCAACGTGTCATCTTTCAACCAATGAAAGCATGCCACTCTTTTTTTCAAAATCTGATTTAATTAATGATTCCATGCATTATTCATTAAAGACCATGATATACACAATGTGTCTGATCCATTGGATTATCTTACTAACGCGTGTTGACTCTCATCCATTGGTCCACATTTTTTTGACTTTATTTTTTATTTCTGATTTTTATATTTTAATTGTTTTAAACTTCTAAAATTCGTAGAAAATTCATTTATGATTCAAAAATTATGAAAAAAATCACAAAAATATTTTCAAATATTCTCTTTCTGAATTTTACTTTTTCATAATTTTATTTTTAGATTTGGTATTTTTTTATAATTTATCTTTGTTTGGGTTTGTTTTTAATTATTTAAAAAAAAAAACTTTTGAGCATTTTTAAATTCTGAAAAACTTCATCAACATCACACCCATTATTTCTGACCTTCTGAAGTTTTTTTAGAATTTTATTTTGACTTCTACTATTTTTGATATATTTTCCACTTATTTGAGCAATTTTAATTAGTTTAAAAATAGTTGCTGACTTTAAAAAATCACCAAAAATTTTATATAAATATTTGAACTCATTTCTGATTTTTCTATGGTCTTATTCGATTTTTATTAAATGTTTTGAATATGGTTTCTATTTTCTCCTTTTATGTTTATTTTAAAATCTTTTTTTCTTTATTATTAAATACAATTTTATTGTGCATATATTCTGGATGATCTTGGATTATGAAATTTTGATAATGAGCTTTATTAACATCATTGGATCCATGGTGTTGAGTTTACTCCACAAAAAATGGATGAATGATTTTAATAATAGTTTGATTAAATTTTGGTTCAAATGTGGTTTAAATCTTACATCATCTATCTTCATCTTATCCCCTTCTTTATTGTACTAAATGTTATTGGTGAATGATTTACATATCTTTTATCAAAACATATGGTACATAGAATGCTATTGACCATCCTCAAAAGAGGTGCGACTTCTATATAAGTCCACTTATGATTGTTTAACATAGCGTTAAATTTTGTCCCGATTTGAGAAATGATCATTCGTGACCCAAACTCATGTTTGTAAGCCCAAGTATGTTGATTTGAATCCTTTGATCCAATAACCTTTAGGTTCATTGTTAGGAGGCTTTGGTCTTATCAATCCTCTAATGAATCTTCATAATCTTTGGTCAAAGTGAATCACTTAAACATCATTGATCATTTATTGTTGCCTTAAGAATTTTAAATGGATGATATACTTGACAAAAATAAAATGAAATTGTTGTTGAAAGGCTTTGATTTTATCAATCCTCTAATGAGTTTCAAATGTAAGATTCAAGATGGTCATTCAACTAACCTCTAATTTCTAACAATTGACTTTATTTTATACTTTTACTTTATGCCTTTACTTTAAGCACATTTATTTTAGCATTTTTCATTACATTGTATTTTCATCTTTGCTCATTTGAGGATTTATCTTTATGTCATTTTTGTAACACCCCAATTCTACCCCAAGCAAATTATGCAAATAAATCAGAGTTATAAAATTTCATTCATACAAACGAATCGAGACGTCACAAATTCTTCTAACAAATTCACTGCATTCATCATGGATATATAACACTTTTTCAAAACATCGGATGAACTAACAACATAACATCTTTCATTAAATATTCAACAACTACGCAGCGGAATTCTTCAATAACATCTTTAAATAAAATAGCAACTTCGAAACATCTCGTATTTAGTAAATAAACAATTTAAGGTTCAACAACTAAAATTCAGCAATAAAAAATCAGCAAGCGTTCATCCCCGCGAATGTTACATATCAGAGCAATGACACCGACTCGATCTATTGAAGGTATACGGCCTTCACTCTCGATTACCTGCACGTTACCAACATAGGGGCAACATTCAAACAGAAGGGGTGAGATATCTAACAATATAATAAAGCGCATGATACTTAATATATTAAATTAGATCAATCACATCACCACTTCTCATCTCATAATCAACAATAAATACAGCATATATATTCATTCAGCAACATCAAATACATCTCATTATTCAATCACAAAAATGCGACTCAAAACTATGCAAATGCATGTGGTACCATTGGAGCAGAACTCCCATCTCAAAAATCTAATCTACCAATTAATAGAGGCATCAAATAAGGCATATCCTTTGGAGAATAACTCCTATCTCAAAAAATTTCCAATCCAGGCCATCTAAAAAAAAATGCAATGTATGCGACTCAACATGAATGTAATAACACACTTAGTTAACAACATCTCAAAACAATAACATCTCAATCATCAAAACAAAAACATTTCAGTCATCTCAAATAACAACATCTCAATCATCAAAATGACAACATTTAAGTCATCTCAAACAAGAACATCTCATAAACATCTCAGAACAACAACATCTCATAAACATCTCATTTACAACATCTCGTAAACATCTCAAAATAATTTTAGTAAACATTACTTACTTATCAAACATCATTTGATTAACCACATCTTACTAATAACTCAGTTGTAAATCAATAATACAGTAATCCATACTGTTATTCTGCTACTGTACATCATTATTATCACTAAGTCCTACTCTCATACTTCTAACAGCAGTCTCTAGCATCTCAAAATTCATCATTCTGTCCTAAAAACAACACAATAGTCATCTACGGGAAATAATCCTAAGTCCTAAATTAGTTACTGTAATTACACCTCTTAATCATCATTTTGATCATCTAAAATAGAGTTCATCGAGTTAGCTAATCAACGCTTCGAACGACATCTCAAACAGCATCCTAAAACTCAAGTTACAGCAATTAGAAGTCAATTCTGTAAAAAATCCAGCATTATGTATCGACACAAAACTCCTTGGATCGACACATCCTGCTTCTTTTTCACGCTATGAGTCGATGCATCCCCCCTATGGATCGACTCATTTTGGCTTTCAATACAACATGTATCGACACATGCATCGTACTGGTCGACTCATCCAGAGTCTCATACACTCATGTATCGACGCATCCTCCCTTCGCATCGACTCATCCTAAGTCTTGTACTCATCATGTATCAATGTAAACCTGCATGCATCGACTCATCCTGTGTCCAGCAGCCTCCTTGCATCGACTCATCCAATTTGAGGTCGACGCATCCTGCAATTTTCTGCATAATTCTCTGCGTTTCTACTGTATTTTCACTACTAGAATCATACTACAGCCCTACAAATCTTATTATCATCATGATAAATCATCACCTATCATTAACCTATAATACTACATCGTTTACACAACATCATATCATCATTTATCCATCGAGAATTCATCAATATTCATCATACATCATTCAATCCAATAACAAAAACAACAATTACATCTAACCCCATATATCAAACATCATGAACCCAATTATAAAGTCAGAACCCCACCCTTACCTTAGATCGAAGGTTGCTCTACAATTTCCGGGTTGAATCTTTGTTCTTGTCGTTTCCTTCAATTTTCCAGCAGCTTTACGTTCTTCACAATCCTTATTTGTCTTCTTACTGCTTCTTCCTTCTATTCTAACAACAAATAGTAAAATAACCTAATATTATTATATTATTCTCATTGGGCTCAAAACATACACCCCCTTATTACTTCTACTATCCATAGGCTCACACTTAAATAATATTAACTTCTAACATTATTTCACATAATAATACAATACCTCAAATATATTATTATTTCTCCATTTAATAAAATAAATCCAATTTAATAACACTTCTTCACAATTATTCCAAAAATAATTTAATTAAATAATTAATTAAATTACGGGCGTTACAACTCTACCTCACTTAGAATATTTTCGTCCTCGAAAATTTACCTCAATTAAACAATTCTGGATAGGAGTCTCGCATGTTGCTCTCCAATTCCCAAGTCATGCTTTCACCAGAAGCTCCTAGCCAAACCACTTTAACCAATGCAGTCTCTTTGCCCCTCAGAGTCTTCATTTCACGATCCGCGATCCGTACAGGCATCGTCTCCACCATAAGATTATCCCGTACTTGCACATCATCCATATGAATCACATGAGATGGATCTGAAATATACTTCTGAAGTTGCGACACATTAAACACATCATGCAAATTCGAAAGATTAGGCAGTAAAGCCACTCTATAAGCAACATTCCCCACTCTCTCTAAAATTTGATATGGTCCAATAAAATGAGAAGTAAGCTTCTTAGACTTCAACGCTCGCCCAACACCAGTCATAGGTGTAACTCTCAAAAACACATGATCACCAGCTTGAAATTCTAAATATTTCCTTCGCTTGTCATGGTAACTCTTCTGTCTACTTTGTGAAGCTTTCATCTTTTCTCGAATCAACTTCACCTTCTCAGTAGTCTCACGAACAAGTTCAGGTCCAAGTACTACACTTTCACCAGATTCATGCCAACATAACGGAGTTCTACATCTCCGACCATACAACGCTTCAAAAGGTGCCATCCCAATACTAGAATGGTAACTGTTATTATACATGAACTCTATCAATGGAAGATAAGTATCCCACGAACCTTCCTGCTCGAGAAAACATGCCCTTAACAAGTCTTCTAATGATTGAATCGTCCGTTCAGTCTGACCATCTGTCTGAGGATGATACGCTGAACTCAACCTCAACTTAGAACCCAACGCTTCTTGCAAACTCTTCCAAAAATCAGAAGTAAATCTTGGATCTCTATTTGACAAAATGCACAAAGGAACACCATGCAACTTCACAATCACACTAACATAAATCTCAGCCAACTTTGACACTGGAAAACTGATGTTAATAGGAATAAAATGAGCTGAGTTCGTAAGCCTATCAACAATCACCCAAATCGAATCATGTCCTCTTGAAGTACTATGAAACCCCGTCACAAAGTCCATTGAAATGCTATCCCATTTCCATTCAGGAACTTCCAACATTTGCATCAATCGTGCAGGCTTCTGATGTTCAACTTTCGACTTTTGACAAGTCAAACATGCATACACAAACCGAGCCACATCACTCTTCATCCCAAGCCACCAAAACAAACCTTTCAAATCTTGGTACATCTTCGTAGCTCCTGGATGAATACTCAACTTACTTCTATGACTCTCTTCAAGTATCACTTTCTTCATCTCAGCATCATCAGGAATACAAATCCGGTCACGAAATCTCAACACACCTTGCTCATATATCTTGAAATCACTATTCTCAGATTGATCGATCCCAACCATCGAATCAATCAGTTTCACATCCAACTTTTGAGCTTCTCTGATACTGTCTAAAAATTCATTATTAATCTTCAACATACCTAACATAACACTCTATGGAGTAACCTCGCAAACTAAGCTCATATCTCTGAACTTCTCGATCAATTCCAACTATTTGATCATCATTGTTGACATATGTAAAGTCTTTCGACTCAACGCATCAGTTACCACATTCGCTTTTCCTGCATGATAATTCAAACTGAAATCATAATCCTTTAACAATTCTAACCATCTTCGTTGCTTCATATTCAACTCCTTCTGGTCAAACGAATACTTCAAGCTCTTATGGTAACTAAACACTTCAAATCTAGAACCATAAAGATAATGCCTCCAAATCTTCAACACAAAAACAACTGCAGCAAGCTCTAAATCATGCGTAGGATATTTCTTCTCATGAGTCCTTAACTGCCTCGACGCATAAGCAACTACCTTACCATTCTTCATAAGCACACCTCCTAAACCCATCTTGGAAGAATCACAATACACCACAAAAGACTCTCCTGGATTAGGCAACGTCAAAATAAGAGCCAACGTCAACCTCTTCTTCAATTCCGTAAAACTTTCTTCGCATTGAACATCCCAAACAAAAGCTCTACCTTTACAAGTCAACTTAGTCAACAAAAGTGACAACTTAGAAAACCATTCAATAAACCTTCTATAATAACCAACTAATCCCAAGAAGCTTCTAATCTCAGTAGCTGAGTTTGGAGTTTCCCATTGCAACACAGCATCAACCTTCGATGGATCTACAGTAATGCCACTACCTGAAATCACATGACCAAGAAAACTAACCTCTTTCAGCCAGAATTCACACTTGGACAACTTTGCATACAACTTCTTCTCTTTCAAAATCTACAATACTACTCTTAAATGTTCAGCATGCTCTTCTTCTGACTTAGAGTAAATCAAAATATCATCGATGAACACAACTACAAACCGATCCAAATAAGTATGGAAGATACGATTCATATATTCCATGAATACTCCCGGCGCATTAGTAACACCAAAAGGCATCACCGAATACTCGTAATGTCCATAACGTGTTCTGAAAGCCGTCTTCTGAATATCTTTATCCTTCACTTTAATCTGATGATAACTCGACCTCAAATCAATCTTACTAAACACACGAGCATCCACCAATTGGTCCATCAAGTCATCTATTCTTGGAAGCGGATACTTGTTCTTAATCGTCACCTTATTCAAATGTCTATAATCAACACAAAGCCTCATGCTTCCATCTTTCTTCTTCATTAACAACACTGGAGCTCCCCACGGCGATATAGTTGGTCTTACAAACCTCTTCTCAAGCAACTCTTCCAATTGCTTCTTCAACTCTGACAACTCAGACGCGGACATCCTGTATGGTGCCATAGACACGGGTCTGGTACCAGGTACAAGATCAATTGCAAATTCAACTTCTCTCTCTGGCGGTACATCAGGAATCTCATCAGGGAAAACTTCAGGAAATTCACATACCACCGGCAATTCCTCAATTATAGATTGAGTCTCTACAGATAGCGATGCCATCAACGAAAACATTTGTGCTTCCTCTTGCATCAACTTTCTCAACTGTCTAGCAGACAACAAACCATCTTCCTCTTCTTCAGGAGTAGAAAACTTCACTGACTTGTCATAACAGTTAATATGAACACAATTATGCTCTAACCAGTTCATACCCAAAATCACATCTAAACCTCGTAATGGAAAACAAACCAAATCAACAACAAAGTCTCTGTCGAAGATCAATAAGGGACACTTAGCACACACAAAAGAAGTAGTCACTGATCCCTTGGCTGGAGTATCGACGACCATTTCTCCATTCAAAGAAGACAACACAAGACCCAATCTTTCAACACAATCAGCAGCAATAAAATAATGCGTAGCACCAGTATCAATAATAGTAATTAAAGGAGTACTATTAATGAAACATGTACCTCTAATAAGTCTGTCCTCGAAAGCTGTCTGATCCTCCACCAAAGCAAACACTTTACCACTAGACTGAGCCTTCTTCTGTTTCAGACACTGGCTACCAATGTGCCCTTCTTCCTTACAATTGACACAAACCACATTCTTGTGCTCACACTTAGATACAATATGTCTGTTCTTACCACAACAGTGACATCTCTTCACTTCAGCAGTGCACACATTACTCTTGTGTCCAGGTTTCCCACACTTAAAACAAATCACACCAGCAGGAGCATCTCCCCCACTAGTCCTCTGACCATGAGCAACTCTCTGCTTACCCTTACCAGCTGGGGCATCATAGGGTTTACCACGATTCTGCGGGTGCTTACCCCTCTTCTCATTGATAATCTTGTAATGTGAATTATTATCTTCCTCAAAAATCCTACAGCTATCAACCAAATCAGCAAAGACACGAATCTTCTGGTATCCAACTGCCTTCTTAATTTCCGGGTGCAACCCATTCTCAAACTTAATACACTTTGAAAACTCAGCATTTTCCTCAGCGTAATGCGGATAAAACTTGGCCAACTCAGCAAACTTGGCAGCATACTCCACAATAGATAAATTCCCTTGCTTCAGCTCAAGGAACTCAATTTCCTTCTTTCCACGGACATCTTCAGGAAAATACTTTCTCAGAAATTCCCTATGGAACACAGCCCAAGTGACATCCTCACCTGTAGCTTCTAACTTCTGGCAAGTCTCTAGCCACCAGTCATCAGCCTCGACTGCTAGCATATGAGTCCCATAACGAACCTTCTGCGTTGGAGTGCAGTCCATCACGCGAAAGATCCTCTCAATCTCTTTCAACCATTCCAATGCTCCGTTAGGATCATATTTTCCCTTGAACGTAGGTGGATTCTCTCTCTGGAAAGTTACCAAACTACGAGATCCAGCATTCCCGTCAGCATTCGGCTGATTTTCCATCACATAAGCCATTGCTTGCAAAGCAGCAGCAAGAGCAACATCATTCCTTCCAGCCATCTCAACTTCTCACTACAACACAAACAACTGTTAGAACTCAAAATAACAATACTCGATTGTTAGACAACTAAGACTCGATGACAAGGTCAGATCAACCTTTTGCTCTGATACCAACTTTGTAACACCCCAATTCTACCCCAAGCAAATTATGCAAATAAATTAGAGTTATAAAATTTCATTCATACAAACGAATCGGGACGTCACAAATTCTTCTAACAAATTCATTGCATTCATCATGGATATATAACACTTTTTCAAATCATCGGATGAAATAACAACATAACATCTTTCATTAAATATTCAATAACTACGCAGCGGAATTCTTTAATAACATCTTTAAATAAAATAGCAACTTAGAAACATCTCGTATTTAGTAAATAAACAATTTAAGATTCAACAACTAAAATTCAGCAATCAAAAATCAGCAAGCATTCATCCCCCCGAGTGTTACATATCAGAGCAATGACACCGACTCAATCTATTGAAGGTATACGACCTTCACTCTCGATTACCTGCACGTTACCAACATAGGGGCAACATTCAAACAGAAGGGGTGAGATATCTAACAATATAATAAAGCGCATGATAATTAATATATTAAATTAGATCAATCACATCACCACTTCCCATCTCATAATCAACAATAAATACAGCATATATATTCATTCAGCAACATCAAATACATATCATTATTCAATCACAAAAATGCGACTCAAAACTATGCAAATGCATGTGGTACCATTGGAGCAGAACTCCCATCTCAAAAATCTAATCTGCCAATTAATAGAGGCATCAAATAAGGCATAGCCTTTGGAGCAGAACTCCCATCTCAAAAATTTGCCAATCCAGGCCATCTCAAAAAAATGCAATGTATGCGACTCAACATGAATGTAATAACACACTCAGTTAACAACATCTCAAAACACATCTCAAAACAACAACATCTCAATCATCAAAATGACAATATTTCAGTCATCTCAAATAACAACATCTCAATCATCAAAACGACAACATTTCAGTCATCTAAAACAACAACATCTCATAAACATCTCAAAATAACAACATCTCATTAACATCTCATTTACAGCATCTCGTAAACATCTCAAAATAATTTTAGTAAACATTACTTACTTATAAAACATCATTTGATTAACCACATCTTACTAATAACTCAGCTGTATATCAATAATACAGTAATCCATACTGTTATTCTGCTACTGTACATCATTATTATCACTAAGTCCCACTGTCATACTTCTAACAATAGTCTCTAACATCTCAAAATTTATCATTATGTCCTAAAAACAACACAACAGTCATCTACGAGAATTAATCCTAAGTCCTAAATTAGTTACTAGAATTACACCTCTTAATCATTATTTTGATCATCTAAAATAGAGTATGTCGCGTTAGCTAATCAACGCTTCAAACGACATCTCAAACAACATCCTAAAACTCAAGTTACAACAATTAGAAGTCAATTATGTCAATAATCCATCATTATGTATCGACACAAAACTCCTTGGATCGACACATCCTGCTTCTTTTTCACGCTATGAGTCGACGCATCCCCCCTACGGATCGACTCATTATGGCTTTCAATACAGCATGTATCGACACATGTATCATACCGGTCGACTCATCCTGAGTCTTATACACTCATGTATCGATGCATCCTCTCTTCGCGTCCGCTCATACTGAGTCTTGTACTCATCATGTATCGACGTAAACCTGCATGCATTGACTCATACTGTGTCCAGAAGCCTCCTTGCATCGACTCATCCTGTGTCCAACATCCTCCTTGCATCGACTTATCCAGTTTGAGGTCGACACATCCTGCGATTTTCTGCATAATTCTCTGTGTTTCTACTGTATTTTCACTACTGGAATCATACTACAGCCCTACAAATCTTATTATCATCATGATAAATCATCACCTATCATTAACCTATAATACTACATCGTTTACACAGCATCATATCATCATTTATCCATCGAGAATTCATCAGTATTCACCATACATCATTCAATCCAATAACAAAAACAACAATTACATCTAACCCCATATATCAAACATCACGAACCCAATTATAAATCCAGAACCCCACCCTTACATTGGATCGAAGGTTGCTCTACAATTTTCGGGTTGAATCTTTGTTCTTGCTGTTTCCTTTAATTTTCCAGCAGCTTTACGTTCTTCACAATCCTTATTTCTCTTCTTACTGCTTCTTCCTTCTATTCTAACAACAAATAATAAAATAACTTAATGTTATTATATTATTCTCATTGGGCTCAAAACTTACACCCCCTATTACTTCTACTATCCATAGGCCCACACTTAAATAATATTAGCTTCTAACATTATTTCACATAATAATACAATACCTCAAATATATTATTATTTCTCCATTTAATAAAATAAATCCAATTTAATAACACTTCTTCACAATTATTCCAAAAATAATTTAATTAAATAATTAATTAAATTACGGGCGTTACAATTTTCATTTTTCTCACTTGAGCTTTTCATTTCTTTTTGAAGATACCTAATAATCAACTTGAACCATAAAAAACTATAACATTACTTGGACTACTTGGTTACTATCCTTGGCATTTATAAAGATTGTGGACTTCATGGACTTAGGATTAGAAACCTTGACCTATCTTTGAGACCTTGTGACCTCAACTGTTATTTTTGTATAGAGTTCTTGGGTGTTTTCCTCAAGATATTAGGTTGTTTGTTTGTTTTGTATGCAGGTTGTTGTGATTATATACTTTGTCTCTGATTTGGAATTCATTTGTATACAATTGTTACTCTGCCTAATTTTTGTGAAGACTTAATGCAAATGAAGCTTGGTTTTCTTAAGAGCTTTATTATCTTTGCTTGTTTGGTTCCAAAGCCAAAGGATGGGAATTCTACATTGACTCATTGTGTCAAATGTTGGCTTCTTGTTGGTTAGATGGTTCTTTTCCCTAGCTTTAACCTTATGCTCTAGGATAATTTCTTCTTCTCCTCCCATCTTCTTTAATTTGAAAAATATTCTCCCTCCTTTTGAAAACTCTTATTGTTTCTAAACTTGAACCGCTTTCGTAATAAACTTGGACTTAGGTCCATGCACTTAAAAAAAAACATTTTCTTAATAAGAATTTAATCAACTTAAAATTACTTTGACATTTTTGTGAGAAGACTAAAATTCAATCAATCTCATTCAAACTATTTTTTCCACTTTGGCTTTTTACCTTAAAACTTTTCTCAAAAGATTAGACTCTTGTCAATCTTTATAGTGATGTGAGCTACTATACTTCTATGATATATAGTGAAGTGAGATATTTTCCACTTGGGTGTTGAGTGAGGCTTTGTTGATTTTAAAATCTAAGCCATATCCTCCACTTTGAGATGACGCAAATTCTCCTTTCTCATAATAATAGGTAGTAAGTATGTTCTTCCACTCGGATAAGACAATGATGTCTCGTCTCTTAAAATTAACCAACACACTTGTGTTTTAAAATTTTTATAGGTGAACTACGAGTACCCTGATTCCCTATTACAAAGAAGGTGGTACCTAGGCACTAAAGATTCACAACCGCGGCGGGTGAAAAAGTTGTAAAAAATATTTCTTTTCTCATCCCCACAATCTATTTTTGTATACAAATTTTATAGCCAAAATACACAGATTTTCAAAGAGGTTCTTGCGGAGTACCGTAGATGTTTATGGTGCTAATACTTTTCCTTTGCATAACCAACCCAAAACTTAGATTCTCTCCCCCTCTTTTGGGTTATTCGCTCTTTTTCCATTCCTTTGAAATTAATAAAGCGCGGTGGCAATTTTTAATTTAATTTGTGCGAGTCAAGTCATTACAATAGCTTAGTATCAATATTTCTACCGCTACAGGAGTGAGGTATGAAAACTCACTTTTTTGGATGTAAAGAAATGAGGGAATGGACCTCTATTTATAAGATAGAGGTTGACATAAAAAAGGAAATTTTGTGTCACCAAAATTAACGAGCCAATTGATTAACATAATGCACCAATCGATATGTTGGCCTAAATAATTTCCTAGTGAGTTTTAAAAGCTAAGAAAAGCTATATAGCCGTTTCATTTCATTAAGACAATTTCCAAATAGATTAGGGCATATTTTTGCACTAACCCAATAGTTTGTGTATAAGTTCCCATCGACTGGCTTGTTCAAAAAAAGTGTCCAGAAATTTTCTGATAACTCTCCATTCATCTGGAACAACTTCATGGCATTTTAGAAATTTTTTCTTGAGAAAAATAAGTTGTATAAATTTTTTTAATGTGTGTGTGATTATTCATATAACTTTACGATAAATCCCCTATGCTTTTACATTGTTCACTCATACGCATTAGGGTGAGCTTTCACATTTCATGGCTTTGTCAGATACTTCAATCTTATCTTCAATTAGCACAATCTCCATTGATTGATTCCATAAGGGGTTTCTCATATATTTATATGGCTAATCATACACATGCACAAACAAATAAACTTTAAAGCCTTCTTTTCTCAAGAAAATATTTCTAAAATTGTCTTGAAATCGTGCTTAATGAATTGGGAGTTGTCAGAAAAGTTTTGGGAAATTTTTCATGCTAGCCAATCGAACGACACCTTACACAATTGATTGGGATAATGTAAAAATGCTGCCTAAACATTTAGAATAGTATCTTAACCAATTAAAACATCTATATATTTTTTCTTGCCTTTTAAAACTTACTTAATGTTTGATTTTAGGCCAACCACATCGACTGGCTCATTAATTTTGGCCACAAAAGTTTTCTTTTTTTTTGTGTCAACCTCTAGTCTATAAATATAGGTCCCTTCCCTCATATTTTTATATCCATAAACATGAGTTCTCATACCTCAATCCTTACACTCTCCCTCTAAAACATGTTTATCACTTTCGCTCACTTATAAAACTAGTCGTAGTGATTTGGAGAAAGTTATGTTAGGCATATTAGAATTCCAAAAAAAATCAAGATTCTTGTAGCCCAGCCATGGCTGATTCTGCATCTTATGATATTGCTTAGATGAATTGCAAATATATTACTATAGTTAAGGCATTGTCTGATAAATTAAAGAAACACTAAGCATTTGGTTGGTATACAATGAGACCATGATTCTGATCGATAATTATTATTGATCTGAACATGTTTCAAAATCATATCTTGGTAAAATAAAATTTTTCATCTTAATGTTATAGTTTATGGATACTTATAATATTGATCACGAACTCGCATTTGAAGAAAAATCATGCCATACACCAAGGCTCTTTAAAAAACTTCTTAATCAATTCTTTAAACCTTACAAGAAATATGCATATTGAAATTTTATGAATCATTTATATTGATTTTGTTTGAGGACAAACAAAAAAGATAAGTTCTAAAATTACGTAAAATCCATATGCATTTATTAACTTATCTTACAAGTAATCAATGAAAAAACCTCAATTTATTAGTAAAACACAATAAATAATTTGTATTAAATTTTTAAAGTGTATTCATTAAGTACGATTAGTAAGTACCAAGAAAGCACAAAAATTATGCAAAAAGACCTTTCAAGCACCAAAGCTCGCTTAGCCAAGAACATGGCCTTGCTAATCAAGCAAAGGCATAAAAAAATACTTAAGAGTCAAGTAACTTCAAGGCTAAAAATCAAAGCTAGCCTAGCGTAATATCAGACATGCTAAGCGAGGTATGGCGGTTCTTAGACTTAAAGGATAATTTACTTCATGGCCTAGAAATGACTTGCTTTCTAAGCAAGCTTGGAGGATTTCTAAGAGAGGATAAGCGACAAAGACCACTTACAGGATGAGTTAGTCTTTCTAAAGAGGAAGAAAGTAGGCGTGTTGAGGGAGATCTAAGCCACACTTAGCGAGAATAGCAGATCAACACCCTATATATAGAGGCTTAGGCAATTCAGCTAAGATAACTTGGTGTAAATTAGTAGTTTTCTAGGTAGAGAGTAAGAGAAGTCCATTTTATATAAAAAACTTAACATGATAGGAAAAGAGAACAATATTGAGGGCGAAAGCATTGTCCGAGGAATCAATAACATATGCTTTTCAATGTCTTTTTCTAGGACTTAATTGTAAAGTTACGAAAAGTAAGTGTAGATAATTTCTATTTTATTGGGGTTATATGTAGTCATCCTAATGATCATGTGCTGATCACAATCATGGAGTTCTATGTAATTCTTCTTATTCTTTAATATTGATAATTTCTTCATTCTTAATGCTTGTTTTGGATTAGCTAACTAAAACATGTTTTCATGTTGTGACTTGATATGTGTTGGTGCACAAGAAAGATAAAAGGAAAAAGGAATATTTACTTATAGCTTCAAAATAAGGATTTACAATGAATTACAATAACCTACTCCACTAGGCTATTTATACACAAAATCAAATCTAAAATATATCTTCTACAAAGATCTAAGAAGATCTAAGATATATATCTTCTAACAAAGATATAAACAATCTAAAATATATTCCTAAATATAAATTAATATCTACTTAAATATAAATTAATTCTAACACCATCCCTTAATTTATATTTACCCAAAACTGACAACACCAATTTCATCCCTTAAACCAAGAAATTGATCAGTTTTGATAGCCTTTGTCAGAACATCTTCCAGCTGCTTCTGAGTGCTACAATGCACAACCTCTAATATTCCATTTTGAACTTGATTCCTCAGAAAATGATGCTTGATATCAATATGCTTGCTTCTCCCACGCAACACTGGATTCTTGTCAAGATTGAATGCAAAATTGTTATCAATCATCAGCTTCAGAGGCTTATTTACCTCAATCTTCAGATCTTTTAGCAAGTTCAGAATCAACACAGCTTGACATGCAGTCAGAGCACCTGCAATATATTCAGCTTCACAAGTTGACAGAGAAACAACAGGTTGCCTCTTGGAACACCAAGAAATATGACCTCCCAGAAATTTGAATAAGTACCCAGAAGTACTTCTTCTGTCAAGTCTATCTCCGCACCAATCAGAATAACTCAAAAGTTCTGATTCGATCTTTCTTCCAGATAGAAATAACACTCCATATTTCAGAGTTCCCTTCACATACCTCAGAGTCCTGACTGCAGCTTGGTAATTGGACCACTTTGGTTTGCTCATAAATCTGCTAACCATTCCAACTGCATAGCAAATATCAGGTATGGTATTACATAAATACCTTAGAGAACCAACCATCTGTTTGAAGGTTGTAGCATTCACATCCTCTCCATTAGAATCAGAGTCAAACTTCTGATTTGTATCAGCAAGTGTGATAACAACCTTACAACTTTCTAACTTAAATCTCTTCAGAAGCTCTATTTCTTACTTCATCTGATTTAAAATGATTCCTTTCTCAAAGTACATAAATTCCATCTTTAGAAAGAAACTCATTTTTCCAAGATCTGTCATCTCAAATGCATTCATCAGAACTTTCTTGAACTCAACTATCTCTTGTTCAGAACTTCCTGTAAGTAGTATGTCATCAACGTACAAACAAACCAGAACCATATTATCTTCTGAAGTGTGCTAGACATAAACACCATACTCCATCTCAAACTTCTGAAACCCTTATTCCTTGAAAAACGAATCAATCTTCAAATTTCAAGCTCTGGGCGCTTGCTTCAATCCATACAATGCTTTGTGTAATTTGAACACCACCCTTTTCTGATTCTTTTTCTCAAATCCAGGAGGTTGTGAAACGTACACCTCTTCTTGTAATGGACCATTCAGAAATGCATACTTTACATCTAAATGCATCAGAGGCCAATTCCTGTTAGCAGCTATTGCAATCACTAGTCTGATTGTTTCATGTCTCGCTACAGGTGCAAACACTTCAAAGTAATCCAGCCCAGGCTTTTGTAGGAAGCCTCTTGCTACTAATCTCGCTTTTTGTTTGCCAATTGAACCATCTGGATTTAGCTTCTGCTTTAAAACCTATCTGACGCTGATGGGTTTCTTTCCTTTTGGAAGTTCTGTCAGCTTCCAAGTCTTGTTTCTCTCTATTGCATCAAGTTCTTATTTCATGGCCTGTAACCAAACTTGTTGCTTAAGAGCCTCTTTCGTACTCACGGGTTCAGAGTCTACTAACATTGCACACTGAATAACTTCTCCTTCAGAGTTTACTTTAGTGTCTAGCAACATATCAAACTCTGCAAATCTTCTTGGGATGCTTATGACTCTTTGTTGCCTCTGAACTGGACCTTCAGAACTTTGGACTTCAGAACTTTGGACACCAAAACTTTCCCCTTCAGAAGCACTTGCTTCAGCAATTGGACTTTCTCCAGAACCTTGACTGTCTTCAGAGTCTGGATCACCATCAGAGTCAAAGCCACTACTTTCAAAAATACCATCTTCAAAAGTTAGATCACCTCTGCCTTCATAAGTTCCACTTTCAGAATCATGATTTCTACCAGAAACATGATCATCTTTAGAAGCTTGTCCTCTAGAACCTACGTCTTTAGAGTTTTCCCTTCTAGAAGCATTATCACCACCAAATTCTGGATCATCATCAAAATCTGGATCAGAATCAGATTCACCATCTGACTCACCTTCAGAGTTTCCAGAGTCATCATCTTCTGACTTTTCTTCAGAAGCAGAATCTTCTTCAGACTCAGAATCACCTTCAGATTGTGACTTGTCTTCAGCTTCAGAGTCATCTTCTGACTCTAACTCGTCTTCAGAAACCTCAGATTCTGACTCATCTTCAAAATCTTTAGCGTCATCTTCTGATTCTGACTCGTATTCAAAAACCTCAGATTCTGACTCATCTTCAAAATCTTCAAAGTCGTCATCTGATTCTAACTCAGAGTCATATTCTGATTCTGACTCATACAAAATCACTCCTTCAGAATCAGAATATTCAGAGTCATATTCTTCT
The DNA here is from genome assembly GCA_948472305.1 of Vicia faba. Taxonomy (NCBI): domain Eukaryota; kingdom Viridiplantae; phylum Streptophyta; class Magnoliopsida; order Fabales; family Fabaceae; genus Vicia; species Vicia faba. Next base: position 485,161,726 of record OX451738.1, on the reverse strand, counting down.
TCCCCTTCAGAATCAGAAAATGACAATTTCACTGGTTCTTCATCAGATTCATAAGCCTTAAATAACACAGGGTCATCATCTGAATCTCCTCTGGCTACATTTTCTTCTTCTGACTTCCTTTCTTTGTTGGACCATCAATCTTTGGCATAGTGACCAAAGTTCTTGCAACAGTAACACTGAACATTCTTCTTGTCAGACTTCTCCTTTTCCTTATGGACATTCTTCTGCCTATCAGAGTTTGAAGCTTCTGATCTTTGGCCACCATTAGTTTTCTTCCTGGCTTCTGACCAAGTCTGCTTCTGATGCTTCTTACCAGAAGTTACTTTCAGAGCCTGCTGCTCTACTTTCCTCTCAGAAGTTCTTGCAGTTATACGCAACTCATGCGCCTCTAGACTACTTTGCAACTCTTCAACTCTCATGTGCTCATATTTTTAGAATGTTCAATTTCTACAACAATGTAATTAAACTGAGAAGTTAAATATCTCAAGATCTTCTCAATAATTACTTTTTCAGACAGAGTTTTTCCACAAGCTTTCATCTCATTAGTGATCAAAATGACTCTAGAGATGTATTCAGAAACCTTCTCGTTGTCCTTCATGTTGAGATTCTCATATTGCTTTCTGAGAGACTGAAGCTTCACCTTCTTCATTGTTGCATCACCACCGTAACATCTGACCGATGTGTCCCATGCAGCCTTCGTTGTTTTAAAATTAATAATCTTCTCAAACACATTCGCATCCACACATTGATGGATGTAGAACAACACCTTCTGATCTCTCTTCCTCAACGCCTTTTGTGCTATCTTTTGGGTCTCGGTTGCACCTGCTTCTAACAGATTATAGCCATCAGTAACAAGTTATAACACATCTTGAGAACCAAATAACATGCGCATCTGAATCTTCCAACGATTCCAGTTTTTGCCATCAAATACTGGAAGCTTGGAATGAATATCGCCACCGTTTCCGTTCATCTTCTACCTTATGCAATTTATGCAGAGTTTCCCAAATAAATGTTTTCTCAAAAAAACCTCAGAATCAGAATATTGTAATTCTCAATCACAATACTTCTTTTCGCGTGGATTTCGAACCGGAGCTCTAAATACCAATTGTTGGTGCACAAGAAAGATAAAAGGCAAAAGGAATATTTACTGATAGCTTCAAAATAAGGATTTACAATGAATTACAATAACCTACTCCACTAGACTATTTATACTCGAAATTAAATCTAAAATATATCTTCTACAAAGATCTAAGAAGATCTAAGATATATATCTTCTAACAAAGATATAAACAATCTAAAAGATATTCCTAAATATAAATTAATATCTAATTAAATCTAAATTAATTCTAACAATATGATCATTACTAGATCCAATATTTCATCTATGGGATATGCTGAAGTATATAGATATATTTAGGTTTAAATTCAGTATGACTTATCGAAGCTTAATGCTATCGTATTAGTTAATAGGTTGAGAGATTGTCTATTAGATTATACGATTGATCTTACATCATTGAATCAAACACGAGATGTGATGACAACAATGGACAGTAATATTAATAGCTAATTAGAATTGCATATTACTAGTCAATGATATTACATGAGAATAGATTGATGAAATCTAACCTCCAATAAATTTTCTCTCCTGTTAAACACCAAATTTCATTTTATTTTCTATTTTTTTAGTTTCCTTATTCACAAACACTTAAACACTTGATAAACAATTCTTAAAGTCATAGAACTATTAAATAGTATTTAAAACACAAGGAGTCTGGGAAAAAGATAAAAATACACTTGCTTTCGAACTACAACATATATTCTTAAACTTT